>CAVMJV010000025.1:2400000-3049010 GCA_963681835.1 Meloidogyne enterolobii | reverse complement strand
TTCAGCTAATTAAATGGAGTTAATTGGTAGTTAATTAAAAATGGAGTTAATTGGCTTTTTCGATGAGATCGGTACTACCGATAATAAACAAATATCGAAATTTGTCTATTCGAAACCTGTACATATAGGCTTATTGCCCGAATTCTTCTCTATTTGACTACAGGGAAGAATTAACCGGAAAATGATTGGTCTTTTGGTTGAAGCTGTCCTACTCTAATTTTCACAATATTGTATTAGTCAAACCATGCCTAAACTCAAGCAGAATGCGTAGCTGAGATTAATGGCCTAGTTGAAATGAATGGCTCAAGAGAAACGACGGTCACGTGTGTTGGAAGCCAGCTCGTACCAGAATTCGTGCTTTGACACAAAATACGAATACGAGCAAAATTGAAATTTATGATCAATGGTTAGGACCAACTCTATTTGCAAAATATTGTATTAGTCAAAAAACCATGCCTAAATAAAATGTAGAATATGGAAACTAAGATTTGAGACTTTTTTACACACTTATTTTTTGGGAGCTAATTTTACATTTAGCTAATTTATGCGAATTTATAAGCTTGCATATTTTAGTTAGATCTCTTTATTAGATACATTTTTTCCTGTATAATTATCATCTTAATTTATTTTAATATTGTTAAAACTAGTTAATTGAGTAGTATTTAACTAAAAGGTTTATCCAACAAAACTACTCTGAATTGTTATTAATAAATTGCTTAATATATAATTTAAGATAACTAAATTTTGATAAAGATTATCTAAGATGGCTTTAAGTTGCACCTAAATGTATATAATTCGATCATTTATTTTTGGAAGTCAAAATCTAATTTGACTAATATCCGCATAATATTAGAATAGTGAATTTCAAAATTTATCTATTCGGTTCTGCTGAGGCTCATGCTCCACTCAAAAATGATTGGTCTTTTGGTTGAAGCTGACTACTCTAATTTGCACAATATTGTATTAGTCAAAAACCAAGTATACATAAAAGTGTAGAATATTAAATCCTCAGTGAAATCCGCAGTCGACGTCTAAATTTTTGGAAGCCAATTCTATTTTGGTTAAATTCTTTGAGATTTAGAGGTCGCCTTGAACTATACAGCAGGGCTGGGCGAAATCTAAAAATAAAAAGCGAAATGCGAAACTTTTCGCGCTAAAAAATGCGAGAATGCGAAAGATGCAAAACGCAAAAATTTCCAACCTTCGGGGGTCTGTAACTCGGCCAAATGAAGTCGGATTTCGTTGATTTTGGTTGTTTTTCGATTCAGTTCGAGGAGCTCTTTCGAGTGAGCTATAATTTGTATAATCGAATATTTTAACACACAATCGAGCTTACTCCCCCCTATGGTTTTTCGATTTTCGGGGGCCTATATCTCTGTGAGTTTTCGTCCCCGGCAAAAAATTCTTGCATATGTAAATTCAGCATAGTCGATTACCTATATAATAGTCGATTACCTATATTTGTAATCTCTGTAAAACTAATCTCTGTAAATCGCTAATATTCCCTCCAGATCCGCCAAATCCATCAATATTTCCCTTAATCCGTTAAATTCACATTAATATCTCTAAATCCTTTGAATAAACACGTCTAGATGAAAGATGACACCAAATTTTAATCATTTCCTATTCAAAATAAGAAAAATTTCAGCTTAAAAGCTAAAATTTGCCCATTTTTAAAATTTTGAAAAAACCGGGTCCGGGCCCGGGTGTAAAAAAACGAGGTTTTCGGGAAGAAGAACTTTAAGAAAAAAACTTTCATATTAGCCTAAGCATTGCTTGGCTTACAAAAATATTAGAGACGAGAAGCTGAAGGCAAGTAGATTCAAATTCCATTAATATTTAATGCTCTTAATTTTAAATTGATACAAAAATTGTTATTGAACAAGTAAATTTATAAAATTGGCACCAAAATCTCCGAGCTTTTGTGGTAGAAAGTACGTTTAAATTTTATTCGGTCTAACATAAAACTTAGTGTATACGTAAGAAAATTACACTAATTTTTGTCTAGATGGACATTTTTTGATTCCATTATAACTAAACATTATGTATGAGTTGGATTAGTCAAATTAGAGTTTTGACTTGCAAAAATAAAAGACTATTGTTATGCCAACTCAATATTTTTCCTTCTAGGATAATCTTTATTAAAGTTAAGTTATCGCAGATTTTATATTAAGTAAATTTTTGTCGAAAATACCTTATCCCGATCAGATTTCCCAGTAACCTAGAGATTATGATTAAATTATTATAGATTATAGGATTATGGTTGAGTCAGATTAATCAAATAAAATTTTAACTCACGAAAAATAAATGACATAATTCCTCGAATTCCTCGCATGATTTTACGCGCTCTATTAAAATTCTCTCCACCATGGCCCGTAGAATAAGAAGGTGGTTAGGTGACGATGGATTAATAAGTTTTTAAGTTAGATAACCTAGATAAATTAGAGGAGGATTAGTCAAATTAAAATTTGACTTGCAAAAATATAAAGAGAAATTCGTGTTACATAAACTACAAGTTAAATCAGACTGAGATAATCCTTATTAAAATTGAGTTATCTCAAATTATATATTAAGTAATTTATTAATGACAAGAGGAGTAGTTTCGTGAGTGATTAGTCAAATTAGTATTTGACTCCCAAAAAATAAATCTACACGATGGATTCCAATTGATACTAAATTGTTCTATGAAATCTAATAAAATTTAATATATATCATAAAAATTATATATTAAGTTGAGGTTAGGGAATAATAATTATTCATGTCAATATTTGACTTGGTCTATTTAATGGAAAATTACCTACATATATGTATGTACTTGAATACTCCTATGAGATCATAAAAAATCACATTTTTATGATGGAATACAAATAATTGAATAATTAATTCATCACTCATGAGTTTCCAAATTCAACATATAACGAACCAATACAAATGATAATAACCGTCGAAATTCGCGCCCTAAGTACAAATAGAATTTAATAAATGTATATTTTTCAATCTTTTACAAGGGGAATTTGGTTTGTTCTTCAATTAAATCTTTTGTAAGCCCAGTCTACTGTAGAACGATAACAAACATGTTTATGTTATGGCAAGCCGCAATTGCGTAAAATTCTGTGTTTCTTTACTTGCGGTTGTTTGAAATGCATTTGCGGATTTTAAAATTAAACTTGTTGATTGATTTGGAAGATCCTTAAGCCAAAAATCGTTCATTTTCAGGCCTGGCAAAAAGTTTTGAGGATTTTTGAAAATCTAGGACACAGATCCTTCCTCTTGTCCTTCCTTTTTTGCGCCGCAGGCGAAAATTTTGAGGATTTATAAGGTCTTAGCAGAAAAATAATGCCATTTGATGTTAAAACCTCAAGAAAATATAAAAAATCCTCATAAATTTCAAAAGACCACAAAAATCCGCATTTTTAAAAATAATCCTCATCGCCCTATCAAAAAACCCCAAAATGAGGAAAAATCCACAGATATCGAAACCTTGCTTAATAATGAGTTAATAATGCAAAAAGTTTAACCAATATAGAATTGGCTCCCAAAAAATTACAACTTTACACAACCTAATACTAATTTATTTCAAAATTCAAATTTTATTTAGGCACGGTTT
This sequence comes from Meloidogyne enterolobii, assembly GCA_963681835.1. NCBI lineage: Eukaryota > Metazoa > Nematoda > Chromadorea > Rhabditida > Meloidogynidae > Meloidogyne > Meloidogyne enterolobii. Next base: position 3,045,403 of record CAVMJV010000025.1, on the reverse strand, counting down.
TTAACAAATAAGTTATTGTGCAAATTAGAGTTGCTAATATTCCTCAACCCAATGTCATTCATTTTTATTGAAAAATTTCATTACTCGTAGAGTTTGTGTCAATTTTTCACAAAAATAAATTTCATAATATAAATTTAAAAATTTTCTTTTCTTTTTCTAATCTTCTTAAATAAACTAGAGTTGATCAAGACGGGACCGATACTGAGACCGATACCGAGACTCTCGGCTTTTTTCCAATATCGGTCTCGGTTTTTTCATTCTCGGTCTCGAGACCGATACCGAGATTCTCGGTCCATTTCTCGGCGAGAAACGATACTGACTCAAAGAAACAAAATTTTCAATATTGTGCAAGTTTTCGTCCATAGTTTTTTTCGGGAGAGAAAGTGAATTGTGATTGTTTTCGAATAAGGTTTTCTTTCGAATAAGGGGTACAGAGAAAGTGAATTGTTTTCGAATAAGGTCTTCTAAAATTCAAAAATTTTCGCCTGCGGCGCTGAAATGTTGAATTTTCCAACAGAGCCTTCCGATTTTCGGCAACTGTTGTTCCCACCAGTGAATTAAGAGGATTTAAAGTGATCGAAAGTAGGGATGAGCGCATTGAGTTCTGCGTATCTGAGGGCAAAAATTGGAAGAAATCTGTTGACTTGCACTTCTAAAATTCTCAAAATTTTTGCCTGCGGCGCTGAAATCAATGGTTTGCTTAACTGAAATTTTTATTTAGGCCATCCGCGGATACCCGCGGATGGATATGCCTCAAAAGTTGTACGGATTTCGAGTTGGTGCCGAACACTGACGAAAGTCTGATAATAACCACCCAGAGGGTCAACAAACAAAAAAATATGATACGGATGTCGACCTCACGGATATACCTATTCGGCTACGAACACAAAAATTTGTATCCATTGCCAAGCCTGATCGGATCCAGATGATGCAGAGTATTTATCTGATATTTGGATGATGAAAATAATGAATAAATTATTTTTACACGTATTTTTTGACATAAAATAAAAATTTCTGTTAGTATCGGTCAGTATCGATTCTCGGTATCGGTCTCGGCTCAAAATGATGGTATCGGTCTCGGTATCGGGTTCTTGAGTATCGGTCAATCTCGGTCTCGGGTTGGCCGATACCAGTATCGGTTTGATCAACTCTAAAATAAACTTAAAGATGTTCCAAAATATTTGTTATTTGAAATTTAAAAATAAATAAATTAAAATAAAACAAATTAGAGTTTTGCGCCACCTCATTATTTTTATTTTTGCATGTCAATTTTTATTGATAAAACATATGCTGCTTCAGAGAAAAGTAGTGTTGGACAAGACCTGTTAATTTTTGCCTGTAGCAATTCATATATAGATGAATAAGAGTAATTAACCCTCAACTGGAAAAAATTAACAGAAAGGAAGGGCTGAAGAGATGCCTTGTAATTAAGAGTGATATAAGTGTAATGGAGATTTGGAGGATTTGAATATATATATCGGTGGATTGAGGTGGGATATCGGTAGATTATGAGGTATTAAAGGGGATCAGAGGATTATGCGGATAAGGATAGTATATCTAATGATTAAGATGGTGTAATGGGATTTAAGAGGATTGAGCGGATTTGAAGGGTTATCAGAGGATTAAGGTGTGAGTAATTTGAAAATAATGTGATTTAAAGCGATTGAGGGATTTGAAGGGAACTTGGGGATTTGAAAGGATTCCTCTCATAATTTTACTCACTCTATTAAAATTCTCTCCAAAGAGGGTTTGAAATAATTATTCATGACGTTATAAACTGGCTCGATTTCTTTCAAATATCCTAGTCTATTTTAGAATACAGTAGCCTTACAGGATTTAATAATAAGCTAAATCATTTTGAGAAGGATTAGTCAAATTAAAATTTGACTTACAAAAATAAAAAATAAACTTCCGATTTTGTAAATACAAGTTAAAACGGTCTGAGATCATTTTATTAAAATTGAGTTATCTCAAATTATATATTGAGCAATTAATTAATCACAAGTCAGTTGGCTTCGTGAATCCTGTAAGGCTACTGTATTTGACTCCCAAAAATAAATCTATACTGATGTTGGTTCACCTACACTGAAAACTAAACTGTTCTATGAAATCTGATAAGATTTGTTATATATCAAATTTTATATTAAGTTGAGGTAGGAATAATATTCATGTCAGGATTTGACTCTGTGCATTTAAACTTAAGATCATACTTCGAAGACTTCGGGGCCCCTCTCAATTTATGCCTATCTCTAGCCTGTTGGGACAATAACTGAAGACAAAAGGCTTATAATTTTTGTTCAAAGATCAAAACTTAATTTGAGGTGTCTAAAGCGGAACAACCGTTAATATTTCAATAAATCTAACAAAAGATTTTCCCAACCGTTGGATAAGCCTTTTTGTTAAAACACTATTCAACCAACTATTTCTAACAATATTAAGATAAATTAAGCTAATAATTAGCCAGGAGAAAATGTACCTAATGAAGAGATCTACTAAAAATGCAAGCTTATATATTTTGCATAAATTAGCTAAATGTAGAATTAGCTTCCAAAAAATCAAAACCAGAAAAATTCTCTCTAATATTAGGTTCCATATTCTACATTTTTAGGCATGGTCATTAACTAAAAAAATATTGAGCAAATATCTGCTGTTCTTACTATACCAGAAGTGTTCAGTAACTTATTTTAAAAGGAAAAAGACAGTCGAAAGTCAATTTAAAAAGCGAAAGACGAAGGACAAAAGTATTCACCGAAAGACAAACAGCAAAGAAGGCACACCCCTGCACAATACCTAGGTAATTTTATTTAAGATTCCCTCGACATAGTCTAAGCAGTTTGTTCTCCCTACACCATCTTACTGTTAGTTTGACTTCTACTATGCAATTTTGCTTAAAATCCTTTTCATACGTCCAAAAAAATCTCCGCGCCCTCATTTCCCCTCCTTTCTTAAGTGCGGAGTTAGTTTTTCTCTTTTTCCATTAACTAAAATAAATGAAAAATTTCTCGAATGACAACCATCTGCCATCCATTATAAATACGTAAATAACCTTTCCCCAATGATTCATTCCTCTATTTATCCCTATAAAATTTTGATTTTTTCTGTCTTTTTTAAAGAAATGCTCTGTTTTGAAGGTTTTTTGAGAGGTTTTTGACGATTTTTGATCTTTTTAAAATTTTTTTTTTTGATTTTTAATCCGTTCAAAATTCGGTTTGACTAAAGCAAAGTTATAATAATATTTTATTTTGATTTTTGTGGGAAAAAATGACTTTATTTCAGTAATTTTTTACATCTCAAAAATCCCATGATTGTTAAATTTTCGTGGGTTTTGTAGTTTTCCTTTTCTTCTTTCCCCCCTCCCTCCAAATTTTCGTGAGTCTGTTTCTTGGCCCCATGGTTAGTTTTGTCTACGGTTTAATTTTGGAGTCATTTGCCTCAGCTCTTGCAAGCATTTCGAATGACACTATACTATCGCTATATTTAAGTCTGTACCTACTAAACAAGTTTTTCCTTTATTTTAGCCTTTCTTTCACATTTTTAAAATTTTTTTATTTATCAGTGATTAGAAACATTTTTATTAGGTAATTTATTTTGCAATAACTAAATATATTTAGAATGACGAGGAAACTCGTCAAACTTTTAATTTATTTGATCGAGATAATTTTGTAAATACATATTTATGTTATAATAATATTGTAAGGCCAAGGAAGTTCTTCCCAATCTAGCAGATAAAACGGAGGAACATCTTGTATATTAGCCTAAGCATAGCTTGGCTTCCAAAAATAGGAGATCAGCGACAGTTCACTTAGTTTTTGATTATCTTAATAATTAAATTAATATAAAAATTGTTATTGAACAAATAAGTTTAAAAAGTGGAATGAACCTTAAAGCTGTCTTAATTAATTGACTTTCTCAGATTACAATTCAATTATTGCTTAAGTCTATTTTTGATAATGTCAATTAATCGAGTAAATACGCGTCAAAGTAAATACAGGTATAAAATTTTAACAAATTTTATAACCGATAGCATTTTTAGTGTCAATGCTGACTGGCTCACAATTCACGTGCCCGCCGTTTCTGCTGTGGAGGTGTTTCTACTTTTCAAAGCTTTAGCAGTGGCAGAAGTACTGGTTGCGTTGTTTCGGTAAAAAATACTCAATATAAAATTTTCTAAAAAATCATTAAATTTATACATGTTCAATATTTCAAGTAAATAATGTAAATATCTTTATCGGGTTATATTTTTGTAAGTCAATAGGGTTTGACTAATTATCGTCGAGATTTTAGACGCTTCTACCCTTTCTTCAGTAAATCGTGAATTCGATAGAAGACAATATGAATTTTTTAAAAATCTAAATTTGATAAGTGATATGTATATAAATGGAAAACTGGAATGTTTTTAGTAGATGATTTATATATTTTTGAAAGTCAACATTTGTTTACTAATTATTTTCGAGATATTCTCCTATTTTCTCATTAAATTTCAAAAAGAAAGAACCTCAAAAAAATATAAAATTTAAGCTAAAATTTCTTAAAATCTTCAAATTTTAAAAAATTTACTAGGACAACAAGCTCTACATAAACGGCATATTCACGAAAGATTTAAACCCTGACGAAATTCAGGAATTAGAACAATACAAAAATGATGTAGCCGAATACCGAAATAAATCTAAAAAATATTTTGAGGATAATTGGAATGCTCCATTTGGAGGGGAAGAAGAAAGCAAGACAAAAGACAGGGCTCTTGAACCTCCCAAGTCTCCAAGATTTTGTGGACAGAAGGTGGGCTGATATTTAACTGTGCCTCTTTAAGAATATAAGATTACACCTAGAGTAATATAGTGCCTGATATGATTTCACAATGAGAAGATTATCATGATAATTATTCCCCATTGAATGTAACTTTCGTAATAATAATTGCTTTTTTGTCATCTGCAAATGCATTAGTATTTGTGTTATTGTATCTTAGATGATCTTTACTGTTAATCTTTTCATACTTAATAATCTTTTATTAAGTACATTTTTATTGAGGAGAGTTTGATAGGATTCCATTTTATAATTGAGTTTATGATTTTGGCGAATTAGTCAAATTAAAAATTTGACTCAAAAATAAAAATATTTGCCCTTGTCTTTTCGTTAATACATACTTATATCTATACTAAAATTGTGGAATATATCAAATTATATATTAAGCAAAAACATACCGTATTTATTTAATTACCTCCCTCACAGTGAGAGTTGAAACATTAAGTAACCTTTTTTTTATAAAGGCCGGAACTCAATTTGTATTTAATGGATGTATGGTTCAAGGCGACAGTCTTTACATTGGAAACAACTTTGTTCACAAACTAAATGAGAGTGAGCAGAAAGAGTTATAGCTCAGCCAATAGCTCAGCATTACTTTTTTTTATTAAAAATTAGAGCCCGCATTTTATAGAATTATACAGGGTGCGGCAAATTGGCGGCCGCTTTTCTTTTTGCTATAACTTTTTTAATTTTTAATGAAAATACTTAATTCTTTTTTTCCTGGATTCCCAGTACTCTGAGAATTTTTTTGATATGAAAATTGTTTTTAAATTTCATAGTTTAGTCAGTTTAATCTTTCCTCAAAGTTCGAGCAAAAATTTTCGGATAAAAGTCGGTCTGGATTCAAGGCTATGATTTTTATATCGGAAATGTTTATATCGTTCGAATCAGCTTTTCAATCTGATTCGAATGACATAAAAATTTTTGGGCTTCGATAAAAATCGAATGAGCTACGGTCCTTTGAATGTTAAAATAAAATAATTATGGTAAAAATAAAATTTTTTAGTGAAATTTTCAAAAATCAAATTATAAGCTTTTTTGATGCGCCTGAACAAGACGAGTCGATTGGTACTAAAATCATCGAGATTGGATGATTTTTGACGAAGTTATGATCAATTAAAATTTGACATGAAAAAATGTTTTTTGATGATTTTGAATGTTTGGACCGGCTTATCTTTACCATCTGTGAACCAAATTTCTATTTTTTGGTACCAAAAAAATTCTCAGAGTGCTGGGAATCCAGTAAAAAAAGAATTAAGTATTTTCATTAAAAATTAAAAAAGTTATAGCAAAAAGAAAAGCGGCCGCCAATTTGCCGCACCCTTTATATAAATTTTTATAGAAAATATTTTTATAGAATCAACCTTTACTACGGCCGTATTTTTCGGTATTCCGTATCGGTAATACAGTAAAAGCTTATTGGCCATTGAAAATTTTACAAAATTTTTGCCTTCGGCTCTATAATAGGATGAAATTCAACTTCTAGGACTTTGAAATTCTCATGATTTGGAAGTCAAAATTTCAAAATCAGAACGAGTAAGAAATATGTCTTCTTGGTCTGTTAAAAATGTCTTTAGTCTGTAGTGTCAAGAATATTTATTATTCACCAAAGATCAATGCTTAAATTAGCCAGAGTAAAACTGGCTTCCAAAAAATACGTAGCCTGAAAAAGCCTCATTATGTATTATTCGACAAATTAGTAAACACTTTATTAAAAATTGAATGATTAATGTCATACTTTCAAAAATAAGTGTTCTAAAATCGAAATTATTTGGCATTTTTGCCTTTCTTGCATATTATGCTGACTTTTAGCACAACCATTTTCGATATTTTTGTCACCTATTTTAGCATTTTATACAGCCTATTTTGATACCTATTTTAAGGTTATTATGACTTAAAAATCCGATCCCTATCAATTACAGTTCAACATTTTAGTTGGACTATCCAACTTCCAACAAATAAAATCTACACATAAAAACGAAATGGCGAATTTCTATTTTATGTTTAAGCATTTTACAAATTCAAATTGAAATAAAGCATATTTTTAAAAACTGACAAGTTTTTATAGAATCAACCTTTACGCGTCCATAAAAATGTTTACGCTTCCAAATAGATTTTTATGATGTCTATCTACATATTTATGTGTTAGAACATATGATTCAGTTAAGGAGTTACTACTACCTCATACGTAATAGGTACAGTGAACATTTTATTTGAATTAACCAACTTTCAAAAATTATGCGTTCAGGAAAACGAGCTCCAATGGACTTCGAATCTTATTTTTTCAGACCTATTGTAAAGCATATAGCTATTAATTTCCTAAGGCTGAGCAGTAGGCGGCGTGGTGTAATGGCTAACACATCAGTCCGGTCTACTGAAGATGCTGGTTCGCTCCCAGCCGCCGAATAACCTTTTGCTCTAGCTAAAGGAAAGAAATAGCTATAGCCTAGCTGCTTTACTCTATTTTATAAATCTAAATTCAAATAACAGTAACGAAAGCTGCGAGAGGAAGGGTATCAGGTTTCACGCATTTCGTGACATCCTTACTAGATAACCCGGTATCAAAATTCGTATGTACCAAGAGTCGGCAGAATGTGGATTTAATGATCCTTATACCACTATGGTCAGGCAGAGTTGTTTCGAATTTCGAGGTTTTTCTTTTTCGATTGCGACCTTTTAGTGAAATTTTCGATCTCGATATTTTTGGATCTTATTTTCGAAATATAAGTTTTGTTTTGAAACAAATCTGATGTCATCTATATTAGCCAACTCATGGCTTCCAAAAATATAAAAAGCAAACTGGGCAAAAAAATTCTGTTATAAAGCTACATAATAATTCATTCAAACATCTTTTAATGTAATTAAAAACATGAAATAATATTTTGATAATGTATTTTTAGGCCGTTTTGGAAAAAAGGGGAGATGAAAAGCGGCGTGACTTGAACATGGTTGGGAGCAATGTGAAGTAAGAGATTTTTAAAATAATCTTGAAAGAGAGTGAATTTAAGCAAAAATCTTCTTAATGTTATTTACCTATTTTATTTGTAATTTTAAAATTCCGAAAGGGTAAGTCAGTACCATTGCAATGAACATCTGTTGTTTATTTTTTGGAGGCTTGAACGTGTTCATAGCTATTTTTGGCGTTACAAAATCAGATCCATCAAATTATTTTTCAGTTTGAGAGGATATGAGGGATTAAGAGGATTGAGATTACAGTAATAGAAGTAATTTATCATATATCATTTAAAAGAACTCCCCGAGCTTGTTTGGATGATACATTAATTGATTGTGGGGATTCTAAACAAAACAAACGGTCATAGCTAAGTTGATTTAAATCAGCTTTCAGTGAGTTTAGAGACATTCGACTCCGCTCGAAGGGCTTTTCGAAAGATATACAATTTGGCATATAAGTAATAGAATAGATGCTACAATGTGAAAAAATGAAAAATGAAAACACTCTTTAATGGATCTTTGAAAATATGTACAAATTTATTTTCCTAAATTAGCTGTGAACAATGTCAAGCTTCCAAAAAATAACATGCACTATCGGGTGGAAGTCTCCAGGGGCGGTATGCAAAAAAGGAGGTAGGGGTTAACCAACCCTCAGCTGCGGGTAGGTTAACCCAGAACCCTTATTCAAAAATGGAGGTCGGGGTAACCCGCAGCTGTGGTTAGTTACTCGGGTAATAGAACCCGCAGCTGCGGGTCAGGTTCTAACCCTTATTCAAAAATGAGGGTTGCGGGTAATAGAACCCGCAGCTGCGGGTAAGATTTTAACCCTGCTCCGATGAGGGTTAAAATCTTACACGCATCTCTTTAAAAATTTTTTAAAAATCCAAACTCAATCGAAAAATTACAAATTAAATATTTTTAGATAGATTAGAGTATGCTCTATTTTTGACATAATTTTTAAATTTTTTTTTGAAAAATAAATTTACTATAAATTTTCGCGTAAAGTACCCCATTTTTGAGCGAAAAAGGGGCTCATTGTCTCCAATAGGCATTTTTTATTTGTTTTTTCTTGATTATTTCAATCAAGCATCTTTTAAATTTTATAAGTCTTAGGAAAATTAAGCTAAAATTCTGATTTTTACTTATAATATGTAAAACACTCTCCTCTATCTAATGAAATAAAAATTGGAGGGGCTAAGTAGATTTCTGGATTAAGCGGGATTAAGAGCGGATCTTTATCTTTTAAGCGGATTTTTATTTTTTAAATTTTAAACAAAAACATTAAACTAAATATTTGTGGATAAATCAAAATTACAAAATCGATTTTTAGTAATTTCCGCCCGTTTTTTTACCCCCGCTTGTTTACGTTCATTGACTTTGATCCTTTTGGAGCACTATTTTCTTGTTCATTAACGCATTCCGGCTCTTCTACTTCCAAAAATCTATCTGCTGGTTGTGGATTTGGAATAAGTACATGACCGGTTTTTTCCGCAACTTCTTCAATTGTTATCTCAGGAAGTTTAAGAATTTTGGCTAGGTTATGTAGAACACATGTTGTTAGAATGTGCGTTGGAACCATGTTTAACTTCGTTCGGTAACCGAATGAATTAATGAGAAATCGTCTTTTCCATTGACCGAATGTCATTTCAACTTTGACTCTTGCCCGAGAGTGGACATTGTTAAAACTAAAAATTTATATAAAATTTATAAAGTCATTTCAAAAAATTTCTACCGTTTTTCAGCATCATCTTTTGGATTTAGATATGGTGTCATAAGCCAATCACTGAAATTTTAGATTAATTTTAAAATAGACAAATAAATGTTACCGTAAGATAAATTTTTATTTTTTTAATTTTATTTTCATTGATATTATATTAGAATTTATTTTTTCAATATAAATATTTTTTATTACAATCTTGGAAATTTTACAAGTAGGGGTAAAATTATGTTATCGAATAAATATTCGACCTGTTTAGTAGAAGTTATTCCGGTTAATATAACACGCCCAGATATGTAGATAAGACATGAAGCTTCTCTTATAAACTTGTCGTCTTTCATCTTGAATCTAAGTGCTGGAAATATTGTGGGATCATAGGAAACTTTTGTTATTTTTTCAAATAATTTGTCATATTTATGTCGCTTTCTAAATTTCTGATATATCTTTAGCGGCTCGGCTCAAAACCGCTAATGTGGGGGGAAATACTCTTACTAAAATTTCCACACAAATAAAAAATTTATTTACTTTAATTAAATTTACAAGTGATTATAAAATAGCGAGCGAAAAGGTGGAAGGAAAACATTTTTTATGGAACACTGAAGTGAGAAAAAGCTGATAGGAAAGCTAGGAGTGAGTAAGGAGAGAATTGAGAAGAAGCAGTCATTAGTAGGAAATTGAAAATCATTTAAATAGAAAGGCGAAAAGAAAATACAATTTTAGATTGTTAAAGTAGATAAAAGGTCTGGGAAAAGTTTATAGCAATGAGTAATTAAATTTAAATAAAAAGTTTATTTTTGCAATCGCGTTTCAAAGACGCGACACTCCGGGCCAACAACTGGTTGGACATTAATAAATTGGAAAGGCACGAGTGGAGTTGCGGGAGTTAAGATTGGTACCCATAATGATCGAATTGAGGGGGCTCGATTAGTAATCAGATTGTGGGAGACATTTGGAGGTGGTGGCGGGGTTAGTAATGTCTGTATATAGTTGGGGTTAATATAAATCTTATTAAGGGGAGTGGGTTTCGAAAGTGTGAGTCTTTTGTGGATCCTTTTATTTCTTTTCTTCTCCCATTTTCTTATTAGACTCTTTTTTATTGCTTGTTCATGTGTCGGCAAGGCTTCGATTGTGCCAGTTTCAAATATGCGAACTCGGGATGCAATGGTGTAGTGTTGAGGGAGTTTGAAGGAAGCCAGAGAAGGGGGTTTGAATGAAGCAAGTGAAGGGAGTTTGAAGGAGGCCAGTGAAGGTGGTTTGAAGGAAGCCAATGAAGGGAGTTGTGGGCGAGTTGAGGTGGTTTCTGTTGACGGTGGTGCTGAGGATTCAGTCGTAGCAATTCCAATTGTTGGAGTTGGGTTGCATTCCATGTTGGTGTCGGTTGATTGTGGATGATTTGGCCTGTTAGCTTTTAATAAAATTTTAAATTTTTTATTATGAGGGGGTGGTTCAGAATATCGCTCGGAGCGCCCTCCGCCCCGGGATAAAGTTGGGTGGTTTTGGGCATCTATAGTGTGTTGAGTGGAAAGGACAATTTTGTCCACGTGTGGAGTAACAATAATTTTGTCGGAAATAGAGGCGGGGGATGAGTGGTGTTGTGGGGGTTCTAAAGTACTAGAAGAATTTTCTTTTACTATAAAATCGGATCCGTCATCTACGGTCCGGTGTTTGTGTGTAATTGGCGGGAGATGTGTATGGAGAGGTGGGGAATACTCCTTAACTTTTAAAAAATTTTCATCGGTAGGTGTTGGGGGAGGGTCAGTTGCAATTATACCTTCTAGTGTACAGGAATCTGGAGATGGCTCGAACGGGGTGTTTTGGACGCAGAAGTTGGTCACTGTGTTGTTTTCAATTTCATTTTCTTGTGGAGTTGTTGCTGGCTTAATGCTTAAATTTTGTACGGGAATTGGGGATGGGGTGTACATGTTGTTATAAAAATAAGGGTTAAAACCCGAATACGGTTGATATGTCAGGGAGGGGGAGGGAGGTGTGTTTGAACTGGGGAATAAAGGTGAAATTTGATTAGTGGGGATTGAAGTGTATTTGTTAGGGGTTGACGTTGATTGGCAATTACCCGAAAATTCGGGAAGGGATATTTCCGGTAAATGCCAGTGTGATTCGGTGGGTTGATTTGGATCGGGGAGAGCTGAAATTAGAATTTGTCGTGAGGAACGGAGATTTTTCAAATATTTTTTCAGTTGAAATAACGTACGTAAATAAGGAACAGTTGCGGCAAAATTTTCATATATGAGTGTATCGGCGGTCCTTTCCGCTTCGGTCATGTTGGTTCGAGCATCCATCCATTTGTCGTGTGTTGAGGAAATATCTGCAATAGGTTTTGAAACATATTCGAGCTCAATTTCTAAAGAACTCAACAATTTCCGAGTGTCGGAATGGAATTTGGATAAATTTACCTGATCGGGTGGAAGGGGGAAAGTCTTTTGATTATCAATAATCTTTAGACCTTGCTCGTGGAGGAAAGTGAGCTGGTCACGATAAGGTGTGGACATGGCGAAATATGTGAAAAATAATTAAAAAATTTTAAATGTGTTAAGAGCGGGAAGTCCGTATGCGTAAATTCCTCAGAACGCAGGCAAATTAGGAAATGGTCCGAAAAGGAAAGGAAGTCGAAAACGGTGACGAGATCACCGGCTGAGCTTTAGCGGCTCGGCTCAAAACCGCTAATGTGGGGGGAAATACTCTTACTAAAATTTCCACACAAATAAAAAATTTATTTACTTTAATTAAATTTACAAGTGATTATAAAATAGCGAGCGAAAAGGTGGAAGGAAAACATTTTTTATGGAACACTGAAGTGAGAAAAAGCTGATAGGAAAGCTAGGAGTGAGTAAGGAGAGAATTGAGAAGAAGCAGTCATTAGTAGGAAATTGAAAATCATTTAAATAGAAAGGCGAAAAGAAAATACAATTTTAGATTGTTAAAGTAGATAAAAGGTCTGGGAAAAGTTTATAGCAATGAGTAATTAAATTTAAATAAAAAGTTTATTTTTGCAATCGCGTTTCAAAGACGCGACATATCAATTCAATGGCAACTCGGTTCATACTTCGATATGAGCTGACAATATTTGTAACTTTAAGGCTTATGATTCCAAGTTTTGAAAATTTTTGTATATTTGCTTCTTTTATCGAAAATTCTATTCTTTTTAACACTATTAAAGCCATTCTTCTAGCTAACTTTACGTTGGGAACACCTGTTAGCACCACTTTACTAGATTGAAAAATTAATGCTGCTGTTGTCCTGTTATGTTTATGTCGAATACGCATTATTATTGAGTGGAATCGTTTAGGATTATATTCAGTATTTATGCCGTTTCTAGCCATTTTGAGAAAATTTTCTGATGAAAATCTTTGAATACCAGGTAAAAGCCTAAAAACACATGTACAATTTTCGATATTCATATTTACTTTCTGAAATAAAAATAAAAAAAGAATTATAATAAAAATACAAGATAAATAAATAAAATATAATTTATATTAAAAATATAATTTATATTAAAAATATTATTATTAGCATTTTTTCATCTGTTTACTTTTCTTAGAAACACAAATAACTTCGAGCGGGTAGTAAGAACGATGATGTCCTCCTCCAAATTCAATTAAGCATGGCAAGTATGGGTGGCGTAATTTGATGCCATGTTTTACATAGTAGTACCCACGTACCTCAATTTACATTTTATTATTTTTTAAATTTTTAAACTATTACCGTTATATTCAAATATCCGCCCATAGCAGGAACAATACTTGCTGGGTGGACAGTAAAATCGTTGCACCGAATAACAAAATTTTTATAAAAAAGCAAATGGGATGTACGTAGTTGAACTTGATTTTGTAAGTGTAAAATTATTTCTCGGCGTTTTTCGATGTTATAGAATAGTACATGAAGCTCTTTGAATGCACAGTTGTGTGTTTTAATCAATAATTTAATTATTGATTAAATTATTACCTTTAATATTACCTTTAATCAATCAAAGGCACTGAGCGACGTTTCAAAATTGATAATGGTAACGGGTTTTCTATTTCAACTGGTTCTGGCTCGATAAAAGGGTTTTCATCCTTCTTAACGTCTTTTTCCTTTTCTTCCTTTTTTTCTGATAAATTTGTTGGATCAATACTTTCTTTTTCATTTTCTTCATCGCTTTCTAGTACTATCTCTAGTATTTTTTCGTCGTTAGATTTCAAAACATCCTCCTTGTTTTTATCTTCACCAATTTCATTAACCAGAGAGGTTAATCCAAGCGAGGTGACCAAGAGATCAATTTCATTCTAAATAGAAAGTAAAGTTAGACAAAGAAAAAATTAATTACATTTTCCATTTCCCTATTTTTTGAAGTATGTTCATACGATTCTGTTTCTTGTTGCTGTGATTCACGTTGTTGTAGTTCCTTCTCCTGTTGTTCGCGTATTTGCTTTTCTTCCTGGGTTTCGAATACACCCCAATGGCCGAATGTGTTGAAGGAATTAAAATTCATTTTTTTGTAAAAAAAGTATAAAAGAAAATGTAATAATAATATATATAATAAAGAATATTAGAATCTAAATTTTTTAATTTACTATAGCAAATAAAATGGAAGGATTCGAAAAAATTGATTATTTACATACACGATTCAAGCACCCTTTTACAATGATAGTTTCAGGGAGTACTGGGTCTGGTAAATCAGAATGGGTTAAAAAATTTTTAGACAATTTAACAGAGTTGATTAATTCTGATACAGATATTTCGTTTGTTTTCTATTGTTATGGGGAATTAAATAAAAATATTTTACTAATGCAAAGAAAAGGATATGTTGATAAAGGAAAAACACGGGTCATTGTTCATAATGGGGTGCCAAATGTGGGAGAGGACTTTATTCATAAGCAAGCAATTCAATCAGAGGGTTCTATGCTATTGGTACTAGATGATTTAATGGTTGGGATAGATCAGCGTCTTATTGAAACAATATTTACAAGGGGGTCTCATAATTGGAAGATGAGTTAATTCTAATTAGTCAGCACTTATTTTCGAAAGAACTTAAAATTCCTCGTAATAATTCTCACTATTTATTATTAATGAGAAACCCCGCGGGAGCGTTACAAATTAGAACACTTGCCATGCAAATTTTCCCTTCACGCTCAAAATATTTTTTAGAAGCTTATGGGGATGCAACTAAAGAGAACTTTGGTTATCTGTTGGTTGATATTCATCCAAGCACTCCCGAAGTCCTTCGACTGAGAACACATATATATCCAAACGAAAATACAATTATTTATCTTCCAAAATGAAAAATAAAATTTTTCCAACTAGTTTTTTAATCGAAAAAAACGCAATCTTTCTAAATAATTTAATGAGTTGCGCAAAATCAAAAAATGCAATTAATAAAATTATTTCAAACGCTTCTGACGAACAATTACTATGTTTAGTCGAAATTTGCTTGAATTTGTTAAAAGGGAGGCTTCCGTTTCATAAAAACAGAATACAAAATCTACAAAACCAGGCATCATTATTACGTAAAATTAGTCGCTCGCGAAGCGCTTCTTCGGCTAAGCGCCTGCTACTCTGCGATAAAATTCAAAATGGTCGTGGTTTCCCACCAGTGGCGGGTCTCCTTGCTAGTCTTATTGTTCCCTTAATCGCAGAGAATTTTGTTAAATAAAAATATAAATAAATAAGACATTTTTCTAATTTAATTAATTTCAAAAATGCGTCACGCATCTCGAATGCTTTTAATACCAGAAGATTTTTTTCAAAGTTTAATTGGTTCAGAAAGACTTGAGGAAAAGACTAATAGTAGTAGTGGTAATGATGGAACATCACTTGGTTTAATTCGCGAACGCCTACAAAATGCTAGAGATAATTCTAAATTAGATCCTGATACACAAGCTATTAATTATGAACAGGACTTCAAAAGATATAATAAACTTGTTAGAGAAAAAGAAGAAAAACCTATTGATGTTAAACTTAAGAATATTGGAGAAATTTCTGAGAAAATATTAAATAATTATAATGAAAAAGTTTTAAAACCGCCACAAAATATTAATGTTAACAGGTTAAAGAAAACAGTCCAAATTAAAAATTTGAATAGAAAATCTATTGCAAAGGTTGGTAAAAAACCTTCCAAGCCTTTTGTCGATAAAAACATTAAAGTTGACGAGCCTGAATTTTTCTCAGCGGACGATGAGGAAGGTAAAAATGCATATGAATTAGATTTAAGCGAAAAGGCTCTTAAATATATTAAAGAAAACTCTGAATCATTAGGTATAACACCTGACTTAAGACTGGCAAGGAAATTAGGAGGTAATTATCCATTTATTACAAGTAATGTTGAAGAAATTATAAATTATATAATTAAAAATAATGGGGATCGAATAAAGCCATTACCCACAGGTTACGACGAATTTATTCGTAGAATTGATAAACATACATTTTTAAAAAACTTACTATTTCCTCCAGGTACGTCTTCAGCTCAAACTGGTAGCGGAGTTTTTTCATTTAAACCTGTGCTATGGAAAAATTATCGATAAAACAAATAAGCATTTTGGATCGTTTATATAAAGATATAAATTCATCAACATGTTTTACGTCTCTTGAACCCCTCCTTAGGGAAGCAAGACGTGTAGACAAAAGTATTACTCGTGATGCTGTCAAGAAATATCTTTCGACTCAGAATACTTACACTTTGCATAGGCGCGCAGTTAGGAAATATAAACGGATGCGCACCCTCGCAGCTGGCTTACATACCGAATGGCAAGCTGATTTGAGTATTTTTGATCGTTTAAGCAGTCAGAATAAAGGCTTTAAATATCTTCTCGTCTGCATTGACACGCTTAGCAGAATGATATTTGTTGAGCCCGTTAAAAGTAAACATAGCGACAAAATGATTGAAGCCTTTAAACGATTATTTTCAAGAATAAAAATTGTTCCCTGGAAATTACTTACAGACCAGGGACTAGAGTTTACAGCAAAAGAAGTCCAAAAATATTTTAAATCTATAGATATGGAACATTTTTCCATGGTCACATCCCCTCAATGGCACGCTGGCATGGCAGAAAGAGCTAATCGTAGCATAAAAGAAAGACTTTATCGTTATTTTACTGAAAAACGAACATTAAAATGGGTAGACGTTGTTCAAGATATTGTTAGCGCAATAAATAATTCTTTTAATTCGAGTATTGGCATGCGACCTATTGATGTTACCTATAAAAACGCAGAAGGTTTAAGACTAAAATTAAAAGAGCAAGCGCGAGAGGAAGTTGCTCCAAAACGTTGGAAGCATACTGATTTTTCAGTTGGCGATAAAGTTAGGATAGAAAAATATAAACATGTATTTCAAAAGGGATACTTGCCAAATTTTACAGATGAGATTTTTATTATTAAACAGGTGCGGCTAGTTCCACACCAGCGCCCTACTTACAGACTATCCGATAACAAAGGCGAATTAATTAGAGGTTGGTTTTATGCAAATGATTTGTGTTTAGTTAGAGAACGTAAAAAGGAAGATGTACTTTATGATATAGAAAAGGTTTTGAAAAAGAGAAAATTTAATGGGGAAAATCAATACTTTGTAAAATGGAAAGGGTATGGTACGAGATTCAATAGCTGGATTCCCGCAAGTGCGGTTAATTGGAGATAATATATAAATACTAAGTAAATATAAAAATTTTATATTTAAAATGACTTCATTTTATATCGTTCTTCCTTCTAACACTAATGTTGAGGGTAATAAGACAAATTCATTCAGAGTTCGCTTACCCCAGATATTACAATTTAATTCTGAATGGACCGTAGGTTTGGCTGTAATGGTTTATCCTTATTCATGGCCATCTCTTGGCACTACATCGGAACAATTTTTTACTGTGACGTGGCAAACTAATGAGAGCGTCCGCTTAAATGTATCATCTTCCAGCTTTTTGAATCCTCAGCAACTGAAAGAAAATTTAAATAGATCCCTTGATGAAGGTTGTAGAGACTTATCGACTAAAATGAAAGCAATACATGTTGAATATATTAATAAATTAAAAGAACTTAAAAATCAAGCTAAGCAAGAGTATAAACGACTTAGCGAATTAAAAAAGAATGAAAATACGACCAAACCAGAACATTCGGTTGATTCTATTCCCTTAAAGACTGAATCTGAAATTTATTCAGATTTAGTAACAAAGATGAATGAAAATGAAGATAGTGTAATAAAATTTTTATTAACTAGTGGAAGCGATTTTGAGTCTTGGGAACATGCTTATCTCAAGCCAGTTTCTGTGTGTAACTTTGAATTTTACGAAAAGAAAAATCGTTTCTCCTTGTTTTTAAATAACAGCTTTATAAAGAGTGTAACAATGACAGAGCAACTAGCTTATATTTTAGGATTTGATAAGCTTGAAATGTTTGAGACATCTATTGCAAAATTTATGCCTGATATGAAAGGTGGCGTGTCTTCTTTTCACGTATATGCTCCCGGGTTAATTGAACCGATGATAATTGGTGATGTGACCGCTCCTGTACTAAGAATAGTAAATATTAGAGGAAAGCAAGATGAAATTATTGAAGAACAATTTCTCTTTGTTCAATATCACAAATTGTTAATAAAAGAGATTAATGAAATTTTTATTGAAATCAGGACTTCTAGCGGAACATTAATGCCCTTCCAGTACGGAACATGTACATTGACTTTGCATTTTAAGAAGTCAACATATTTTTAGAATATTATGAATACTCTTCAGATAAATAAAATTTTACATAGAAATAATATTACAAAAGATTTTTATATTGGATGTTTTGCAGCCGATACAATTCCGGTTTCAATTAATTTTACACCCTTTTGCATGGTTGTGAATATAGATCCCTGTAGTGCAGCTGGTAGCCACTGGGTCGCAATATTTTGTGAATATCCTTCTACTATAGATTATTATGATTCTTTAGGTATATGGCCTCCAATCAGTCCTCATATAAAAAATTATCTGAGTAAATTTCAACGTGTTCGTTTCAATCCCGTTCAGGTACAAAACTCATTGAAACCTACTTGTGGGAAACATGTAATATTTTTCCTGTTTCAAAGATGTATTGGATTCTCTATGAATAAAATAATTCAATTTTTAAACAGAGTAAAAGCTGATAATTTCGTTTCTGAATTTATGAAAAATAAAATATTTAGTATAAATAGTTGAGAATAATTTAGATTTTTTTTAATTTAAAAAATGCATATTGACTTTGATCCCGCACATATCGATTGGTCAACTCTTACCGAGCAATCGATTGATACTAATTTTCAATGGGGAGGTTATAATGTTTTCCGCGGTATTCCATATCAAAGAGGAAATGGCTTAGGTTCGATCCTTAGAAGCTTCATGCGATATCTTATACCTTTTGGTAAGCAAATTGGTAGTACTCTAGCTAGGCAAGGCTTAGAATCTAGCAATCGGGTTTTAAGTAATGTTATAGAAGGAAAAAATCTTAAAGAATCACTTGTCGACGAGGGAAAAGCTGGATTAAAAAATTTGCTTCAAAAGGCTGCAGACAATATTCAAAAACAAAAAGGAGCTGGCTTTGATTTTAAGCGTTATAAAAATATAAAAAAGAACCCGGCTATTGGCCAGATGAATAATGAAGAGCAAAACATTGATTTGAAAAGTATAAATAAGAGGCCTTTTTCTACGATTGGTCCTCCTAACTTCATTCCAAAATCTTTACAAACAACGCGCAAAAAATCTATTAAAAAGCGAATTCGCGTAGACACATTAGGTACTTACTAAAATGAGCTGCACCAAAAAGATTAATGAAAATAGTCCTTTAGCTCTTAATAGCGCCCTTAGTATATTCACTGTTCCACCTACAAATGTTTCTGTCGTTCGGTCTTTTTTTAGAGAAATTCTTCCCCTTAGTACAATTACCCAAGATTCTCCGTATCTATTTCGTTTATTTAGTGATAATTTATGGACTGATTTATCGCGAACGTATCTATACCTTGAACTCTCTATTGAAAAACTTGGGTCAGATAATAAATGGAGTCCAATAGTTGCAACAGATACTAGCATTGCCCCAATTCAAGGTATCGGTCAAACGTTTGTTCAGCAGTTAAAAGTGACTGTTGGTAATACTGAAGTTTATGACAGTGGTACTCTTTATCCTTTTAAGGCCTACATTACAAACGAACTTTCATTCCCAGACAATGTCAAATCTAATTTCCTCGCTTCCATTGGCTATTATAAGTGTGAGAAACACGATGATAGCACTGACTCTGGATTTCAAAAAAGATGCTCTCTGTTTGCAAAAGGGAAACATACACAATTCCTATCGCGCTTAGATTTTGATTTAGGAAACCAAGAATTGTTTTTACTTAATAATTTAGATGTTAACTTTAACATTTATCGTTCAAAAAATTCATTTGCCTTGCAAAGGTTGAATGCTACAGACGAAAGCCAATATAGACTTTATGTCCACGACGTGAAGTTATTCGTAAAAATGATTGAGGTACAACCTTCCCTTAACATGAATATTTACAAAACTTTAGAAGCAAAACCGGCCACATATGCAGTGCGTAAAACCGAAATAAAATCGACATTTCTTACTGCCGGGCGCACTGAAATTGAATATAATGCTTTCAGCGCCAGCATCCCGCGCCGAATTACTGTTGCTTTAATTTCCAATAAAGCCTTCAATGGCGACTTTGGCTTGTCTCCGTTTAACTTCCAGCCATATGATTTAAGGGATATTTCTGTTCATACAGGAGGGCATATCTTTCCTTTAGTCGCATATAAATTGAAATTTAAAAATAACCTTTTTGTTCGCGCTTTTGTGGACATGTACGAAGCATTGGGCGTGGCCAATTCAGATAGATCAATCGATATTTCGATGGAAAAGTTTAAAAGTGGTTGGACATTTTTTGTGATTCCACTAACCTCCACGCTTGATGATTCGTGCGGGTTTGAACTTTTGAAAAGCGGTACGACTAGTATTCGGCTTGAATTTAATACCCCAATTCCAGCCGGGGGTGTTGAAATGATTGTTTTGGGTGAATTTGATCAAATGTTAATGATTGACTACAATCGCCATATAGTTTCAGATTCAAATTTAGGTTAAATACATAGGAAGGCTATACTATTCATTCTATTTAAAATGCAGAATTTATCTCAACTTTATTCTTTCTCCAATAACTCGTATGATTATTTACGTGAAAATGAGGAAAATGTTAACGCCCCTAAGAATAATATTACATACGGATTATTAATTTTATTAATGCAATACACACTTTTATTACCCATAATTATTGTTTGTTGGGTTTTTATGCTTCGCTTTTTACGAAGCCATGGTTATATTACACAAGTACAGGCCGATGAACTTGCTCAGACCCCACTTCGCGATATTCAAAGATTTACCCAAATTGCTAGGATTTAAAAAAGATTTACCATTTTTTCAACACTTGCTCGGCTGCCCCCGCTGAGCAATTCCTCTTGCTTCAGGATGAGTAAATGGCCATGTGTTGGCACTATGGGTTTTATACCACTGCCCGCAGGAAAAACACCTCAGCTTACAACCAACCACTGCCCTTGCGCCCAGATCCCCCGCGCCATTTTACAAATTTTGAGTACGAATAATTGGGTACGAATATATTGGGTACGAATAATTGGGCACGAATATTTTGGGTACGAATAATTGGGCACGAATATTTTGGGCACGAATAATTGGGCACGAATATTTTGGGAACGAATAATTAGGCACGAATATTTTGGGTACGAATAACTGGGTACGAATATTTTGGGCATGAATATTTTGGGCACGAATATTTTGGGCATGAATATTTTGGGCACGAATAATTGGGCACGAATAATTAGGTAGGAATAATTGGGCAAGAATAATTGGGCACGAATATATTGGGCACGAATAATTGGGCACGAATGATCGCGATATTCAAAGATTTACCCAATTGCTTGGATTTAAAAAAAAAGATTGGCCATTTTTTTCCGCCTTTGCTCTGTCGCTGACAGGTGCGCTTGAAAGGGAAACAAAAGGAGCTGCAATATATTCAATTTTTCAGTTTAGTTAGTAGTGTGTTCGTTGGCGTAGTTGGTAAGGCTTCCGCCTTTGAAAAAATATTGTGTGTTCGATACTGCTATTTGAAAAATAATTTTTCAAGTTAAAAAATGGCTGATAGGTATAGATTTGCCTATTTACCATTTTGGCCATTGACCATTTTTAAATCTTGCCATTTTGACATTTTACCATTTTGAAATTTGGCATTTTCAACGTTGACATTTTGTCGGTTGACGTTTTGAAATGGTGATCTTTTGTCAGCCCCCGCGCACACCAGTCTTTAGCTATTGGGTTGGACTGGGAGCGGCGGGCTTGGGGTGGACCCCTCCCCTACTTCTCCACTATTAAATTAGCGAATAATCAATCGATAATTTAATAGTGGACAGATAGTAGTTATAAATTACAAATAAAAGTTTAAAATATTTAACATAATATTTAACATAAGTGTAAAATAGAATATAAATAAAATAAAATAAAAAATAGCATATTAAAATAGATGCCAAAAATTGAAACATATTCTAATTATTTGTTTACCCCGTAAACAAATAGGGATGCATTTTAAATATTTAATTAAATGCTAAAGGCATTAGATCTTTTTCGAAATTTCGATTTTCACTTGGACAAAGCAAGATTCGAACCAAGATTTCAAACAGCTAGTAAAAACAGAGCCGAAGTACAAATATAAACAAATAAAAATTATTATTGACTAATTATATTAACCGCGGTATCTGACAAAATGTACAAATTTTAAAACACATAAACAAAAGTCATAAACTAAACATTTTTTAAATAGAATTTGACTTAAATTTCATAAACCAATAAATATTGGAATAATTAGAATACCCCGTGTTTAAAATCCGGGGTATTTATTATATAAATTTAATTAATGATGAGACCCTATAATAAATAGTGTATTATTTTGGCATTTTAATCAAATTCTAAGGGCAAAGGAGCTGTTTCGAAATTTCGATTTTCTATATTTAATCAATGATTTTAATACACTCACAAGACATAAATATAAAAATAAATGTAAACAAACTACAATAATTTATTTGACGAATTTTATTAAAAGTGCAATTGACAAAGTGCACTTTTAAAGTCAACTCAGCGAAAAATAAATAAACAAAATTTCATATAAAAATAAACTTTTAATAAATTTTAAGAATTTTTTATTGTTGGTCCCGGACCCGTTATATAATTTTACTAAGTCTGACCATGAATTATTTCATATTATTATTTTTATTCATTCCTTTCTGTGGATAATTCATTTCAGTTACCACCTATTCTTTCTATGAACTACATTCCTATTACCTTGCATTGTCCACTTAATTTATTATTTTAAATTCTGAAAATTTGAAGATTAATAAATGGGATAATGATGGGGAGGATAACTTCAATTTTATACATTTTTATTCAAGCTTTAATCTATTTCGAAGTTTATTTTTTCCAACCAACAAAGACATGATTGATAAAAACATAAACAAATAAAAAAATATATTAAATATTATATTAAACGCGGCAATTGACAATAAGTGCAAATTTTAAAATGCGCTAAATAGCTAATTAAATTAATAAAAAATAAGACGGTAAATTATGAAATGTATTTATGTTATTTTATATTTATTTTCTCACCGACTGATTTTAAATTTGCACTTTGGTTAATATAAATCGTAAATAATATTTTGTAGTTTGGTTAGATTTGTACCCTCTTTTATCTCTAAGACTTGTTTCGAAATACTCGGGTCGAAATCTTGATTGCCAATGTCAAAAATCGAAATTTCGAACAGCTCTTATTAACTTAGCATATGATGAAAATGTCAAAATGAGACTATTTATTTATAGTGTCTCAACAAAATTAAATTCATATATTTAAAGAAAGTTATTCAAATTATTCGAATTTTTGAAAACTTGTTTGAAAACTTTGAAAAACTTGTTTTTTTGAAAATTTGAAAAACTTGTTTAAAATCTATGAAAATATTATAATAATTTAATTTTGTATAGACACTATAAATAAATAGTCTCATTTTGACATTTGCATCATATGCTAAGTTAATAAGAGCTGTTCGAAATTTCGATTTTTGACATCGCAATCAAGATTTCGACCCGAGTATTGCGAAACAAGTCTTAGAGATAAAAGGGGGTACAAATCTAACCAAACTACAAAATAATATTTACTAATTATATTAACCAAAGTGCAAATTTAAAATCAGTCGGTGAGAAAATAAATAAAAAAATAACATAAATACATTTCATAATTTACCGCTTATTTATATTTTAATTTATTCAGCCATTTAGGGCATTTTTGAAATTTGCACTTTTGTTAATTTTTTATTTGTTTATATTTTTACCTACCATAAGACTTTCACACTGTATGGAAATATTATGGTGATTCGGAATACTTGTTAATACCGTAAAATATAGCCGTAGTAAGGTTCGGGTTAGTCTTTATTAAATAGAAGCAAATAATATATAAAAAGTATGGTAAAAAATTCTAAATAAAATAGCCTATTTTAAAAGGCTATTTTATTTAGTATTTTAAAAAAATTTTAAACAAGCTTATCAGAGGCGGTCACAACAAGAATAATAAATAAGTAAAAATTTCAAATTACATAGATAATAATTAGGGAATTGGTTTCTTAACAATTTCATTATTGTCTATTTCAATCAAAATTCTCATTTTTAAATGAAAGCTTAATTTAGACCACTGATTTAGTTGAACATTAAAAACTTTATTAACAGGATTTACTTCAAGCTTACAATATGAATCAGAATTTTTATAAAGATAATCAACTATTCTACATTTTTGTTTTACATTCATTATCAACACAAAACGTTCTTTTATTTGAATATTTTTCAAATAAATATACTCTCTTTTTTCTTCCCAATCATCTTTTATTTTTAATCCAAGCTCAAACATTTTACCGTTAATTTGGATATTCAACAGAACAACCAAATATAAGAGAAGAATAATAATAAATTTTTTCATCTTAAATTTTAATATTAAAAATATTTTATAAATTACAAATAAAAGTTTAAAATATTTAACATAATATTTAACATAAGTGTAAAATAGAATATAAATAAAATAAAATAAAAAATAGCATATTAAAATAGATGCCAAAAATTGAAACATATTCTAATTATTTGTTTACCCCGTAAATAAATAGGGATGCATTTTAAATATTTAATTAAATGCTAAAGGCATTAGATCTTTTTCGAAATTTCGATTTTCACTTGGACAAAGCAAGATTCGAACCAAGATTTCAAACAGCTAGTAAAAACAGAGCCGAAGTACAAATATAAACAAATAAAAATTATTATTGACTAATTATATTAACCGCGGTATCTGACAAAATGTACAAATTTTAAAACACATAAACAAAAGTCATAAACTAAACATTTTTTAAATAGAATTTGACTTAAATTTCATAAACCAATAAATATTGGAATAATTAGAATACCCCGTGTTTAAAATCCGGGGTATTTATTATATAAATTTAATTAATGATGAGACCCTATAATAAATAGTGTATTATTTTGGCATTTTAATCAAATTCTAAGGGCAAAGGAGCTGTTTCGAAATTTCGATTTTCTATATTTAATCAACGATTTTAAGACACTCACAAGGCATTAAAAGATACAAAAGTAAATAAACTACAATAACTTAATTGACGAATATTATTAAAAGTGCAATTGGCAAAAATTGCAATTTTAAAGTCAATTCAGTGAAAAATAAATAAATAAAAATAAATATAAAAACTTTAAATAAATTTAGAGAATTCTAAATTCCCGACTATTTATTATATTGTATGTCCCGGACTCGTTATATTATTTTACTAAGTCTCAACCCGGAATTATTTCACATTATTATTTCTATTCATTACGCCTATTCTTTCCCAGTAACTACCTTCCTCTCTATCTTGACATTATCCATTTATAATTATTTCCTTTTTGTCTGTAATTCATTTCAGTTACCATTACTTTTCCTTCCCGAATACACTAAACCCAGTAAAGATAATTCAATTAACATTTCCCTCCCTTCATTATTCAAATTATCACTCCTCAACTTTCTCAGAATTTTTATTTCAACAATATTTTAACAATATTTCACAATATTCAACAAATGGTTAAACATAAATAATTAAATTGAGATTTTCTCTTCCTATTTATATCCGAATTCCCTAATTATTATCTATGTAATTTACGATTTTTACTCTCTATTATCATTGTTGTGACCGACCCCGGTAAACTTGTTTATAATTTATTTAAAATATAAAATAGCCTTTTAAAATGGCTATTTTATTTAGGATTTTTTACCTTACTTTTCCTTTATTTTTTGCTTTTATTTAATAAAGACCAACCCAACCTTACTTCAGCCATATTTTTGGTTTTTACCAATATTCCGAATCACTCAAATATTTCCATACAGTGTGAAAGTCTTATGGTAGGTAAAAATATAAACAAATTAAAAAACAAACAAAAGTGCAAATTTTAAAAATCCCTAAATGGCTAAATAAATTAAAATATAAATAAGGCGGTAAATTGAGAAATATATTTATGTTATTTTATATTTATTTTCTCACCGATTTGCTTAAAAATTTGCACTTTGTTTAATATAATTAGTAAATAAAATTTTGTAGTTTGGTTAGATTTGTACCCCCTTTTATCTCTAAGACTTGTTTCGCAATACTCGGGTCGAAATCTTGATTGCGATGTCAAAAATCGAAATTTCGAACAGCTCTTATTAACTTAGCATATGATGCAAATGTCAAAATGAGACTATTTATTTATAGTGTCTATACAAAATTAAATTATTATAATATTTTCATAGATTTTAAACAAGTTTTTTCAAATTATTCGAATATTCACTAGTTTAAGACATTTTTATTAGAATTATATTTCAAAATTGTTTAATTTGGATTCTCGTCAAATGACGCCTTCTCTTCTGAATAAGAATCTGATATGCTATGCGTATCTCCGTATAATTCGATTACTCCACCAAATTTGAATAGTTATCCAAATAATGCTCTATTTTAATAAATCCATTAAATTCTTACAAATCATCAGATAAAATATAAGACTTTCAACATTGATTACACATAAATTTCTGATAATTTTAAATTCCCTCGCAAACTCTGTTAATCCACAATTCGTTCATATATTAATCCCGAAATATCCTTCCATGGGACTCAACTTTGGGACTCAAACTTTGAAAAAAAATTTTTGGATTCGGATCCGGATATCATAAATTTCCGGTTCGGATACTGGATACGGATATCGGAAAATTTCCAACTATCCGCAACCTTACTCTTTGTATTTTATAAAATATTTTTAATATTAAAATTTCAGATGAATAAATTTATTATTATTCTTTTCTTCTATTTGGTTGTTCTGATGAAGATCCAAATTAAAGGTAGAATGGTTGAGTTTGGATTAAAGATAAACGAAGATTGGAAAGAAAAAAGAGAATTTATTTATTTAAAAAATGTTGAAATAAAGGAACGTTTTATATTGATAATGAATGTAAAACAGAAAAGTAGAATAGTTGATTATATTTATAAGAATAATGGATCGTTTCGTAAACTTGAAGTAAATCCTGTTAATAAAGTTTTTCTTGTTAAACTAAATCATGGGCCTAAATTTAGTTCTCAATTAAAAATGAGAATTTTGATTGAAATTGCCAATAATGAAATTGTTGAGGAATTTCTGAAAAATTTTGTAAAACAGGTATTTATAGTTGATTATTCGATAATATACAGACTTATATTTCTAAGATTCGCTTCAATAATAATTTTATCATGGATAATTATTATTATGAAACTACGATATTAAAAGAAAGATTAGTGGAAATAAAAATAAATAAAAAAGAAATATTAAAAGAAAACATAGAATCTTATAAAAACAAACTGTCAACAAGTTATTGGACAGAAATTAATTTAATTGGATATAAAATTGAATTGTTAGAAAAACAATAATTTGAATATCCCAAAAAAGAACTAAAAAGCAAAATTATTTATATTGGCAACAAAATAAGTAAATAAATTTTTATAAAATGTTTATTTTTTCTAACTAAAATATTATTTTCATGATTATTATAGGTGATACTATTCAAGATAATAAACGAAATTGTTTCAATTGTGGTGTAAGACAAACATATCAATGGGGAAACTATTTAAAAGCCCATAATTTGTGCCACTTGTGCCGCAATTATAAACGCATATATGGAAAATTTAGATCAGAGGTAATAAACAAAAGGTTTTTTATTTTGAGAATTTAGGGAAAAAATTACAATTGTTTAATAAACAGGTTTAGTATAGATGGAAAAATAAGTAGATTTTATATAATTCTTTCACCTCATATATCCTTATAAAAGTTTATTTTCGAAATTTTTATGGCTCTATGATAAATAAAATATCAGGAATATATAAATAAAATATAGTAAAATCTCTAATAGAATATCCAGGTATACAACTTGTTGAGTATTCTATAAAATATTTTACGCTATATCTATAAATATTTTAGCGAATAACACAAGATCGAAATTGTTGTATTTGCGGGGAAACAAAAACATCAAATTGGTACCGCCATACAAAACCTGAACACTATATATGTGATACGTGTTACAAAAGACAGCAAAGAATAAAGAAAACAAATTAGAAATCAAAAAAATCTGTTGGAGTCTGGCAATATAAACCAACAAAAAATAAAGTATATTAAATTAAATTCATTCTGTTTCCTAAATAATCTTTTATTTTTTCTACAACATAGCGATATGTATTTATAACTTTTGAAGTTTACACATAAACTACATACGATTTACTATTATTTTGACCTTAATTTTTCACATTCCTTGAGATTGTTATTCTTTTTCTTTATTTTTGGTTTTATTTTCAGGGTTTAAATTATAAATATATTTCACTTGTTTTCTAAAACTACAATTCGACTTTATATCCAATTAAATACTTTAAGCCCAATAACATGATAAAACTTTGGATTTGTAATTTTTTATGTTTCTATCAATTGATTTCAAATTAAATTTTTATCGAAATTCGCATCTAGTAATTAAGTTTTATAATGATTATTATGTTCTACAATAAAATTTTATAAGGGAGTACATTAAATTATAATTAAGTTATAACGATGGCTTGACTCATAGGGTTTAGTTCTGTCAAAAATTTTAATTAAAATTCTGTAAATCGAATATACAGTGGGGAAATTTAAATAGGGAAAAATGTTTTTAATTTTATTTCTAAAAATTATTAGGCTAATCATTTATCTTGGGTGACTACAAATCATTAAAAGACTACAAATCATTAAAAGAAAAGTTTTCACTTTAAGGCAAAAAATCATTTATCGATGATTGGGATGAAATAAAATTGGATTTTTTTATCATTATTCATCATATCACTAGAGAAGATCTTAAAAATTTTTTCAAATTTTTTCTATTTTGATTTTCCATAAAAAACTAAGTATAAAAATTTTCCCTATTTAAATTTCCGCTCACTTTATAAGGTTAACATAGATAAATGATTTTTTTGCCTTAAAGTGGAAACTTTTTTTAATGATTTGTAGTCATTTGATAGCTTATAAATAAAGCTATAAAACCATATAAAAGTAAAGTTCCGAATTTTCAGAAATAAAATTAAAAATATTTTTCCCTATTTAAAGTTCCGCCACTGTACGTAGTGAAGTAAATGTTTAACTTAAAGCAGGCATTTTTTCCTTATGTCAGAGACTATGCCTCTCGTTTATTGCAATCGAGATTACTCGGGGACCACTTTACTTCAGACGTCGGCAAAATTCTTTCCATGCGGTGATTACAGTTCGATAAACCTTCAGAAACTCAGAGAAACAAGAAAGAAATTCGTGTTAAATAATTTCTAAATTCAATATACAGGCCCATAAATATCGTCGAATGTAGCCTAAGCGTTGCTTGGCTTCCAAAAAATGAAATATTACATTTTTTAAGCTGCCTTTCCTTTTAAATTAAATGAATCTTATCTCGAAATTAATAAATTAATTAATAGTTTTAAAAAAGGAAACGCAAACTAATCCACGGTCAATAGATAAATCAAAATGTGTTTAATATTAAATTATTTATTTAAAGTTTATTAAATGTGAGTATAAAAATATTTGTATTGGCGATATGCTCAGTAGTCCCGATAGTATTTTTTGGATGATTGCCAGAGCGATTTTCTCTATTTTCTCTATTTTCTATTTTTCTCTATTTTTTTTGCGAACTAGTCTTGATGAGATATGCACAAAAAACACTGTTTTGGGTCGAAATAATGAGTATTATTATAGGGTCTCATCATTAATTAAATTTATATAATAAATACCCCGGATTTTAAACACGGGGTATTCTAATTATTCCAATATTTATTGGTTTATGAAATTTAAGTCAAATTCTATTTAAAAAATGTTTAGTTTATGACTTTTGTTTATGTGTTTTAAAATTTGTACATTTTGTCAGATACCGCGGTTAATATAATTAGTCAATAATAATTTTTATTTGTTTATATTTGTACTTCGGCTCTGTTTTTACTAGCTGTTTGAAATCTTGGTTCGAATCTTGCTTTGTCCAAGTGAAAATCGAAATTTCGAAAAAGATCTAATGCCTTTAGCATTTAATTAAATATTTAAAATGCATCCCTATTTATTTACGGGGTAAACAAATAATTAGAATATGTTTCAATTTTTGGCATCTATTTTAATATGCTATTTTTTATTTTATTTTATTTATATTCTATTTTACACTTATGTTAAATATTATGTTAAATATTTTAAACTTTTATTTGTAATTTATAAAATATTTTTAATATTAAAATTTAAGATGAAAAAATTTATTATTATTCTTTTCTTCTATTTGGTTGTTCTGATGAAGATCCAAATTAAAGGTAGAATGGTTGAGTTTGGATTAAAGATAAACGAAGATTGGAAAGAAAAAAGAGAATTTATTTATTTAAAAAATGTTGAAATAAAGGAACGTTTTATATTGATAATGAATGTAAAACAGAAAAGTAGAATAGTTGATTATATTTATAAGAATAATGGATCGTTTCGTAAACTTGAAGTAAATCCTGTTAATAAAGTTTTTCTTGTTAAACTAAATCATGGGCCTAAATTTAGTTCTCAATTAAAAATGAGAATTTTGATTGAAATTGCCAATAATGAAATTGTTGAGGAATTTCTGAAAAATTTTGTAAAACAGGTATTTATAGTTGATTATTCGATAATATACAGACTTATATTTCTAAGATTCGCTTCAATAATAATTTTATCATGGATAATTATTATTATGAAACTACGATATTAAAAGAAAGATTAGTGGAAATAAAAATAAATAAAAAAGAAATATTAAAAGAAAACATAGAATCTTATAAAAACAAACTGTCAACAAGTTATTGGACAGAAATTAATTTAATTGGATATAAAATTGAATTGTTAGAAAAACAATAATTTGAATATCCCAAAAAAGAACTAAAAAGCAAAATTATTTATATTGGCAACAAAATAAGTAAATAAATTTTTATAAAATGTTTATTTTTTCTAACTAAAATATTATTTTCATGATTATTATAGGTGATACTATTCAAGATAATAAACGAAATTGTTTCAATTGTGGTGTAAGACAAACATATCAATGGGGAAACTATTTAAAAGCCCATAATTTGTGCCACTTGTGCCGCAATTATAAACGCATATATGGAAAATTTAGATCAGAGGTAATAAACAAAAGGTTTTTTATTTTGAGAATTTAGGGAAAAAATTACAATTGTTTAATAAACAGGTTTAGTATAGATGGAAAAATAAGTAGATTTTATATAATTCTTTCACCTCATATATCCTTATAAAAGTTTATTTTCGAAATTTTTATGGCTCTATGATAAATAAAATATCAGGAATATATAAATAAAATATAGTAAAATCTCTAATAGAATATCCAGGTATACAACTTGTTGAGTATTCTATAAAATATTTTACGCTATATCTATAAATATTTTAGCGAATAACACAAGATCGAAATTGTTGTATTTGCGGGGAAACAAAAACATCAAATTGGTACCGCCATACAAAACCTGAACACTATATATGTGATACGTGTTACAAAAGACAGCAAAGAATAAAGAAAACAAATTAGAAATCAAAAAAATCTGTTGGAGTCTGGCAATATAAACCAACAAAAAATAAAGTATATTAAATTAAATTCATTCTGTTTCCTAAATAATCTTTTATTTTTTCTACAACATAGCGATATGTATTTATAACTTTTGAAGTTTACACATAAACTACATACGATTTACTATTATTTTGACCTTAATTTTTCACATTCCTTGAGATTGTTATTCTTTTTCTTTATTTTTGGTTTTATTTTCAGGGTTTAAATTATAAATATATTTCACTTGTTTTCTAAAACTACAATTCGACTTTATATCCAATTAAATACTTTAAGCCCAATAACATGATAAAACTTTGGATTTGTAATTTTTTATGTTTCTATCAATTGATTTCAAATTAAATTTTTATCGAAATTCGCATCTAGTAATTAAGTTTTATAATGATTATTATGTTCTACAATAAAATTTTATAAGGGAGTACATTAAATTATAATTAAGTTATAACGATGGCTTGACTCATAGGGTTTAGTTCTGTCAAAAATTTTAATTAAAATTCTGTAAATCGAATATACAGTGGGGAAATTTAAATAGGGAAAAATGTTTTTAATTTTATTTCTAAAAATTATTAGGCTAATCATTTATCTTGGGTGACTACAAATCATTAAAAGACTACAAATCATTAAAAGAAAAGTTTTCACTTTAAGGCAAAAAATCATTTATCGATGATTGGGATGAAATAAAATTGGATTTTTTTATCATTATTCATCATATCACTAGAGAAGATCTTAAAAATTTTTTCAAATTTTTTCTATTTTGATTTTCCATAAAAAACTAAGTATAAAAATTTTCCCTATTTAAATTTCCGCTCACTTTATAAGGTTAACATAGATAAATGATTTTTTTGCCTTAAAGTGGAAACTTTTTTTAATGATTTGTAGTCATTTGATAGCTTATAAATAAAGCTATAAAACCATATAAAAGTAAAGTTCCGAATTTTCAGAAATAAAATTAAAAATATTTTTCCCTATTTAAAGTTCCGCCACTGTACGTAGTGAAGTAAATGTTTAACTTAAAGCAGGCATTTTTTCCTTATGTCAGAGACTATGCCTCTCGTTTATTGCAATCGAGATTACTCGGGGACCACTTTACTTCAGACGTCGGCAAAATTCTTTCCATGCGGTGATTACAGTTCGATAAACCTTCAGAAACTCAGAGAAACAAGAAAGAAATTCGTGTTAAATAATTTCTAAATTCAATATACAGGCCCATAAATATCGTCGAATGTAGCCTAAGCGTTGCTTGGCTTCCAAAAAATGAAATATTACATTTTTTAAGCTGCCTTTCCTTTTAAATTAAATGAATCTTATCTCGAAATTAATAAATTAATTAATAGTTTTAAAAAAGGAAACGCAAACTAATCCACGGTCAATAGATAAATCAAAATGTGTTTAATATTAAATTATTTATTTAAAGTTTATTAAATGTGAGTATAAAAATATTTGTATTGGCGATATGCTCAGTAGTCCCGATAGTATTTTTTGGATGATTGCCAGAGCGATTTTCTCTATTTTCTCTATTTTCTATTTTTCTCTATTTTTTTTGCGAACTAGTCTTGATGAGATATGCACAAAAAACACTGTTTTGGGTCGAAATAATGAGTCTATATTGGACCTATTCGAACCTAAAAAACCTATTTCGGCCTTTTTGGACCTAAAACCTATTTGCAACCTATTTCGGACTTTTTTGAACCTATTCTAGGTTTTTTGAAAAAATCTTAAAAATTGCCTTTATTTTCGCAAATATTATAGAATTTAAGTCATTTTTTCACCAAATCTCTGGTTTTTTTATAAAAAATTTTTAAGTTTGATATTTAATTATCTTTTTTAACCAATTATCGGTAAAAATTGCTCTGAGGACAAAGACTCCGATTTATATCGATATTTATGTTATTCAAAAAAGCTATCAAAGGTGTGACTAGTTCGAAAGAGCTCGCCGAGCTGAGTCGAATAACACCAAAATTAACGCAATCTGACTTGATAGGGCCGAATTATGGGCCGTGAAAATTGAAAAACCATAAAGTGAAAACACAAAAATGAAAAAACTCTAACAATACAAACCTATTTGTTAAAAATTCGTACCTATTTTGCCACTTTTTGCATTTTTTTCAACCTATTTAAGCCTTTTTTTCGAACCTTTTAGGTACCTATTATCAGGTTTTTTGAACCTAAAAAAACTCGCTCTGATGATTGCATATTAGCAGTCAATTAATTTGTTGTGAGATTCTTTCCGATGTCGAGATAAGCAAAAATGTCAAAGTTTGCCTTAACAACAACCCTGCTTGCCTGAAAGGTGTGGCTACAACTTATCATACAAGCCCTCATAACTTGGTCAATATTAGCCATAAATTTGGAAAAAATATGTATATTTAGACTCAGTTTTGTAAGGGCTTTCGAACAATATATCATTTGGTTCGTGTATAAAGTTACAATGTTTGGTAGGGATGTGTTATTTTTGGAAGCCTGATTTTAAGATAGCCCATTTTAAGATATCAATAAAAGACAAAGTAGAGTCATCGTCCAAACTGCTCTTTAAATTGAACAACTCGATCCCACACTCACTTCTTCTCATTAGAGTTGGGCATATTTTTGCTCATGCTCCGTTTTTTTCAAACCTTGGCTTCAGCTTTGAACCACTCCATGCTGGCTCCATGGATAATGAATGGATAAAACTGTTCGGGGTATTTGGGTGAATTAAAGGGGTAACTCTCAGATCTGTTTAACATATATTCAAGGTACGTCTTTAAAATTTGATTGGTGACTGATAGAAGAAGCTGTCCAAGCAATACCCTCTATTTATGGCACACTTATAAGAGGCAGTTTTTAGCCTAATAACGTTTATTAGGGATAAAGAGGTGAGAGAA
Organism: Meloidogyne enterolobii; assembly: GCA_963681835.1. NCBI lineage: Eukaryota > Metazoa > Nematoda > Chromadorea > Rhabditida > Meloidogynidae > Meloidogyne > Meloidogyne enterolobii. The sequence goes on along the minus strand of CAVMJV010000025.1, from coordinate 3,010,878 downwards.
AGTTGGATTAGATTGCGGGTTGAGTCTTTCAAAATATTCTTCTGATCAGGTTCCGGTTGCAGGTCGCAAGTCCAGGATTTGGGTAGAGTTGTGGATATAGTTTGATAATTCCAACTTCCAAAAAATTAACGTCAATAATCAGGCTATTAGGAAATATCTCCCTTTCATAAATTTTAATTAATAAAAATAATAACTTGATTAAATATATATATTTTGTAATTCCTTATCACAAATGGATTATGTAAGACATCTGGCTTCTTTGCCTTGCTAAATTCTCAAAACTTTTGCTGCGGTAGAGAAAATTAAAGTAATCTGGCTTCTGGTCTTTAAAAATTTTTCGAATTTTTGCCTGCGTCGTTGAAAATGAAAGAAATCTGGCTGCTTCAGCTCCAATTTTCATAAAATTTTCGCCTGCGGGCTGCGGCGCTGAAAATGGAATAATTATGAGATCTAAAGATGTAGAGATACCTCCCGATCCTACGTAATCCCACGGTATCATTATCTTTTTACACATTTCCTAATCTTGTAATCTTTCAAGACTGCGAGGTCCACATCATGGATAAGGAGGGTAATAAGAGGGAAAAGAGATTTGGACGGATAAGGAGGCTGAAATTTGTTGAGGAATTATGACTGAAATTTGTTGAGGAATTTTAATATATTGGGGGATTTGAAAAAAGATATAGAGTGATATCAAGGGCTCAAGAGTTGTAAGTTGTATTTCAGTGATTTGGAAAGCTGGGAGATCCTCCAAATGTCCTAATATCTCTCAATCCATCTTTATTACCTGAAATACCATTATCCTTGATACACTTATATCGCTTAAGTATCCATTAATCAATTAAGAACCTTTAGTACATGTAACTCCTTAAAATTACTTGAAATCCCACCAAGAAAAGCAAAATTCCCGAAATTCACAAAAATCGTGAATTCCCGACGATTTTTGGCTAGTGAATTCACGATTCCCGAAAATCGGGAATTTGATTTTACTACTATATTACCATTATTAAATTATCGATTGATTAGAACAAGAGGGCCCTGAAGAGACTGGCTATCGGGTGAGAGAAGTCAGAGAAAAAACTTTTTCTCTCACCAAATAGCCAGTCCCTTCAGGCCCTCTTGTTTCTAATCAATCGATAATTTGCAAACCCAATCCTTTTGGGACTTGCAGGGTTTGAATGGAGTAGTGCAGAGGTTAGGCTAAGTTGTAGCGTAACGCGATTCTGGGCATTAAAGGGTATCAAACGATGCCTGAAGCGGGGTTCGAGTGACCATTTTTCTTCCCTCTGACCATTTTATAACTTGTCTCCTTCTGACCCTTTCTCTTGTTTCCAATAAAGTCAGACGCACGAGAGATGAAATATAATTTGGAGAATAACAGACATTTAATTTAAATTTTGGCGTTATGTTTAAGGAACAGAGTTAGCTAGTTTTCGCGCGTGCGTCTATATATCTATATGGACAAGATTTTTTATTGATTTTGCTTGTTCATATATTTCTATCGCTTGTTTATATATTTCTATGGGCAAGCATTTTATTTGCAAATATTCTTCACAATTTTTTTTGCAAAATTTAAAATTACTCATTTATATTTTAGGGTAAATACACCGCCACCACTCGTCACAGGAGTGGTGGCGGTGTTAAAATTAATCTTCAATTTAATGATAATCTTAAAAAGTAAACTACAGTAGAAAAAACTGTTGGATTTGGGAAATGCTGCTCTTGAATCGAATGTTCCCTATAGGTTTATTTTTTGATTCTTCGTAAACATTTTTAAATTTACAGTTGGACTGCGTTTTATGTCTACAAATCAAACTAAAATAATTGATAGAGGTTCTGAAACATCGTTCCAATGCAAGGTAAATAAAAAGTCGAAACATTATCTAATCTGATTTTTCTTTATACCACCTTTCCTAATAGATTTCGGTTGAATTAAGTCACGAGAATGTATATTAGATTAGGGCAAACCTCACGAACCTTCGGGGGTTGGAGTGTTGGGCTTCGGGGTTTACCGTGGTAGAGCCTTCTGGGTTCGGGTCAAAGTTTTTGCCTAAAAATTCGGGAGACGGGGTGCTACCCAAAATCAGAGTGATTCTTTTGTAGATATTTTTAAAACGTGTAAATATTTTAAAATTATGATATATATTTTTTCTAGGTTCTCGGCAATCCAACGTCTATAATTTGTTGGTATCATGGAAAGGAACAAGAGACACCAATTCATGAAGGAGCAAGTTTGTAAAATTAAAACATTTTAATAATTAAAATTTTTAGTTTAACTATCAAAAATGCGCAGGATTGGGAGGAAAAAGAATATAGGGTAGTTTTTTGGAGTATACATTCAAATAAAAAATATTTAAAATTTTAAGTGTATTGCCGAGGGTGAAGGCTTTCCTTGAAAAACATTGTATCATCAATTATAGTTAAAAAGACCTCTAAAAGCAAGATTTATAGAATATATACTTTCTGAAAATGAAAAGGACATTACTCTAATTTGTGAGGTACACTGGATTTTTCTTAAAGAATTAATATGTTAGAGGGATAATTATATAATTTCACATATTTCTTTTTATGTTTCATGGATATGATTTTTTAAAAATTCGTCGTCTATGCCCCTTTCATACCCCCCCCCCTTCCTAATTAGACTTGATTTTAATTTTAAATCATTTAAAGAATCACTTGGATTCTCAATTCTTTAAAGGAAATAAAATATCGAGAAATCCTTCTAGTTTCGTGTTTTTGTGCAACACGAAAATCTTAGCGTACCCTGTTTTTTCTAAAGATTATTCATTTATTTATCTCCTAAATTCTCGAAATATACCAAGTAATAAGAATAACAAATAAATCCATATCTAGGTACAGTCAAGAGTATTGCCAGTTAATATCCAATGGTTACATAATGGCCTACGAATGGATGTTGCAGAACGTATTAGAACGGGTGAAGGAGATGGAAATAACAACAAAAACAAAAATAGTTAAGTTAGCAATGATAAATTGGGCAAACATTTAATGCTATCGAAAATGAAAATTTTTGATTTTGTTGAACAAGATTTGGGGCTGTGGAATTGTTCAGCACGTAATGATTATGGGATTGTCTGGGAACAGAAAGATGTTAGATTACGTGGAATTTTTGATAAAATTGGTAAGTTTTAAAAATAAGTTATATTTAAAAGGGTCTCCAAAAGTCAGATTTATAGAATATATACCGTTTGAAACTGAAAAGGATATTACTTTAATTTGTAAAGGGTAGAGCCCTATGTGTTCGGGTCGGAGTTTTGCCTAAAAATGCGGTAAACGGGGTGCTACCCTATATAAGAGTGATTCTTTTGTGATATTTTTAAAACGTGTAAATAGTTTAAAATTATAATATATATTTTTTCTAGGTTCTCGGTAATCCAATGCCAATTATTCGTTGATATTATGGAAAGGAACAAGAGACACCAATTCATGGAGGAGCAAAATTTGTAAAATTAGAAAATTTAATAATTAAAATTTCTTGCTTTAGTTTAACTATCAAAAACACGTAGAATTTGGAGGAAGGAGAATATAGGGTAGCTTTTTGGAGTATATCCTAATAAAATATTTTTAATTTTAAGTGTATTGCCGAGGTGGAACAATTCTTTAAAAACGTAGCATCAATTCTATTTAAAAGGAAGAGTCAGATTTTTTTAAATCCAAGAGTCAGATTTAAAGAATATATACTTTTTGAAAATGAAAAGGATATTACTTTAATTTGTGAGATAAACAATGATTTTTTTAAAAGTCAATATTTTTGATTATGATAATTATTTAATTCAAGTTTTTTTTAAATGTTTTTAAGAAACTATAAGAGTAAATATGTAGGATTATTTTAAGAATCCCTTGTCTATTCTCCCTCATAGGGGTTGGTTCATAAAATGTTTGAAAAATATTTTTTCTTAAATATTTTTAAAAATTTTATTTAGAATGAAGATATTAAATTTTACTCGTAAATATTTAACTGAACGGACTGGATTTTTGGTTATAATGAAATTACAGTTTGCCTTTAGTGAGTTAAAAATTTTATAAATTGATTAGGCTTTCTTTATTTAAAAAAACATATTTTCAAAAAACTTTTTAATTAAGTTTAAAAATTTAGTTTAAAACGAATTAGTCATTAATTTTATAGATAGAAAATTAGATAACGAAAAATTTTATGCTCAAAGCGGCAAATTCCTAACTCTTTCAAATGGACAAATATTTACTATTGTTTAATTAAATGTAAATGCTTGTCCATTTGAAAGGGTTAGGAATTTGCCGCTTTGAGCATAAAACTTTGTCGAATCTAATTTCATTTAACATTTTTTTTAAAAAATATTTAAACAAATTCATTTAATATTATTATTTAAAATTTTGTATTTTCTGAAAGTTTTCTATTTCCAAATTAAATTTATTATTAAACATTTAATTATTAAAAATTTAGATTTAGAAAAAAATAAATGTCCTCCAATTCAAATTCTAATAGAAAAAGAAAGAATTCCCCTGTGCCACCAAATCAAGGAAGTAAAACTTCTGCTGTAAAAAACGCGCCCCTACAAGTAAAAACGGGTGGGATAGAGGCGACTTAATCGTACAGCTGGGACAAGAACACGAAAAAGAACGTGTGGCAGTTTTTGGCTGGAATGAATACGCTGGGATTTTGGCAACTGCAAATCTTAATGATGTACTAATTTAATATTTAAAAAAATTTTGTTTTAAAATTTCAGGTAGTTGTAATGAGAAATTTGATCGTTGTTCCGGAAGACTCTGTACGTGTGAAATGGTCCGGATCAATTGAGTTCAAATTGAAGTTTGTGAAAGGTTCTACTATGAAATTGAAGGACGTGGTCAAATAAATGTTAATCAAGACGCGGTGATTAGCAGAGGTAATTAACACTTATTAAAAATAATCATACTAAAAATTTTTTGTTGAAAAATTCAAATTTTTTAAATGGAAATTTTGTTTAAAATTTTAATAATAAATTTTATTCAGGAGGTCCTTCTACTTCAACTGTTGCTGTTCCTCATAATTCAAATACTGAAACTTTACAGCTGGTAGATAGATCTTCGAATTCAATTAATAATGTGTCTAATCCAGATCCAGAAATTGAATACGTGAGTTCATTTTAATTGTATAAGTTCTAAGTTACCTTTTCCCATTTAAAACATGTACGATTTGAATTTAAAAAAAAACAAACTTTTAACCAATCAAAAAAAATATAAATTTTATATGTTTTCAAATTAAATTTTAAAGGATTTTACGGATTTATAATTTGAGTATACGAAAAGAATTTAAGATTAAATGAAAAGAATTTAAAGAATTATTAATGAAAAAAAATTATTTAAAATATTGTTTTGAATATATTTTTAATTACATTGAATTTACTTCTAATTAATTTAAATTTAGTTTGAGTTTGTTTCAATTTAATTGATTTTAAACGGAATAAATTTTTTAAACTTGATTGAATACGAAATTTTTTAATCTACAAAAAAATTTATTTACGAAAAAAAAGTTTTGATTCACGCAATCCTTTATAGAAAAAATATTATTTAAAAAAATGTTTGCTTCGAAAATGTATTTATGAAAATTTTTGATTTTAGAAATATGTTTACTAAACGAAATTTTTGCTATTCTAATTTGTTAACGAAACGATATTTGTTTACGATTTACAAAATATGTACGAAATTTGTTTACTAAACGAAATATGGTTGTATTCGAAATTTGTTTACTATACGAAATATTTCTTTACGAAATCTGATTAATAAACGAAATTTTTTGATGAACTAAGTTTGTTTTCTAAACGAAATTTGTTTACGTAATCTGTTTACTAAATGAATGTTGTTTACTATGTGAAATTTTTTTACGAAATTTGATTACTAGGTTTACGAAATTTGTTTACTATACGAAATATTTCTTTACGAAATTTTCAGATTCACAAAAAAAATTGTTTACAATACGAAATTTGTTTACTATACGAAATATTTCTTTGCGAAATTTGATTACTAAACGAAATTTTTTGATTTAATAATTTTGTTTATGATACGAAATTGGATTACTAAACAAAATATATATTTACGAAATTTGTTTACTAAACGAATTTTTTTACGAAATTTGATTATTAGGTTTACGAAATTTGGTTACAATAAGAATTTTGTTTACTATACGAAATATTTCTTTACGAAATTTGATTAATAAACGAAATTTTTTGATGTACTAAGTTTGTTTACTAAACAATTTTAAATTTACAAAATATGTACTCTACGAAGTTTGATTAATAAACGAAATTAGTTTAAGAAATTTGTTTACTATACAAAATTTTTGTTTTACGAAATTTGATTACTAGGTTTACGAAATTTGGTTACAATACGAAATATTTTTTTGCAAAATTTGATTAAACAAAATTTGTGCTTTATAAAATTTGATTACTGAACAAAATATTCAGATTTACGAAATTTGTTTACTAAACGAATTTTAATTGTACGAAATATTTGCTTTACGAAATTTGATTAATAAACGAAATTTTTGTTTTACGTAATTTGTTCACTAAACGAAATTTGTTTACAATTCGAAATCTGTTTACTATACGAAATTTTTTAGATTTACGAAGTTTGTTTACGATACGAAATTTGTTCACTAAACGAAATTTGTTTACAATTCGAAATCTATACGAAATTTTTTAGATTTACGAAGTTTGTTTACGATACGAAATTTGTTTACAATTCGAAATCTGTTTACTATACGAAATTTTTTAGATTTACGAAGTTTGTTTACGCTACGAAATTTGTTCACTAAACGAAATTTGTTTACAATTCGAAATCTGTTTACTATACGACATTTTTTAGATTTACAAAGTTTGTTTACTATACGAAATTTGTTCACTAAACGAAATTTGTTTACAAATTTTTAGGTTTACGAAATTTGGTTACAATACGAAATATTGCTTTACGAAATTTTTTGATTTACGAAATTTGTTTACTATAAGAAATATGCTTACTAAACGAGATTTTTTTGATTTACGAAATTGGTTTACTATACGAAATATGATTAATAAACGAAATTTTTTGATTTACTATGTTTGTTTACGATACGAAACTTTTTGATTTACGAAGTGTTTCACTAAACGAAATTTGCGTACGAAATTTTTGATTTACAAAATTTGTTTACTATACGAAATTTTTGTTTTACGAAATATGATTACTAAACAAAAGTTTTTGCTTTACGAAACTTGTTTACAATTCGAAATTGGTTTACTATACGAAATTTGATTACTAAACGAAATTTTTTGATTTACGAAGTTTGTTTACAATACGAAATTTTTTGTTTTACGAAGTTTGTTCACTAAACGAAATTTGTTTAGATGCACGGAATTTTTGAATGAAAAATAAAATCAAATCGTACATGTTCCTTCTAAGTATAATATAGGGGGAAATTATATATTAATCTAAACTCACTAGCTTTTTTTCTAAATCAAATGTAGAAAAAAAAAGATAGAGCGTTGGAAACTGTTCATAGGATTCATGTCTTCCAATATCAAAAATCATTTGATTTCGAAGATTTGATTCCTACGGACATATCCAACACTCTAGCTTTTTTCTACAATTAATTTAGAAAAAAAGCTAGGGGGCCCCTCTTTTTTTTCAGGTTTCTCCGGCACCGTCACCAGTTGTCTCAGACATAGAAGTTGTCTTGGATAGGCAGGACCAAGTAATTAAAAAAAAATTATTGTAATTTGTAAAATTTTATTATAAATTCAGGTTTTGCCAGCAGCAAATCAAATAATCAGTCGATCCTCAAGGCCAACACGCTCTGCTAGAGGACGTCGTCCATTGGTGTCTCACTCAAATGTAAATTTTTTTGAAATAGTGTCGTTTTTCATTTTGGCTCTCCCCAGAATACCCATAATTGTTAGACATTCTCCCTCAAATATTAAACAAAACGACATTATTACCTTTTATTCATAATCTGTGCGTAATTAAAGAGAGTCTATTCTCATCTGCAATATCTTCATGACGCAACTCGCCAAGTGCGACGAATGACAAATGGTATCTTATATTGTTCTCAAACATGTATATTAATTAATAAACAATTCCTAAAGAAAATTTATAAAATTTTTCGTAAATTGTTTTATATTGTTTGTTAATAAATATCATTCTGATCTTTTCCTAATTTAATTGTATTAGAATATGAGTCTATATCGCGTGCTGCAACTACTACTACTACTAGTTTAGAGGATGGGTTTTTTGTACCTACAACAGGATTATCAAACGAAGAAATACATATAGTTAGAAGATCAATAACGAAATTGCCGGTATCAATCACTGAAGCAAATGAGAGATGCACCTATTGTTTAAGCTTATACAAACCAAACAAATTTATCGTTTCGTTTACATGTGGCCATAATATGCATCTAAAATGTTTTTCAAAATATGCAGAAGGTTATAGAACATGTATGCAGTGCCGACGACATTTAATAACTGGGGAAGAGCAAACAGATTAGTGAGTGTTAACTATAGGAAGGGCATTGCTACGAGTACTAATTTTACATTGTCTACTCGTAGCATGTCTCTACAAGCAAGGATCCGAAAATTGTGAGGATTCTTGCTTGTAGACAGGTCTCCAAAGTTAAAGAAGCCATATAATTTCCGAATGGCTTCTTGAACTTTGGAGGCCTGATTCCTACGTGTTTTCCCCTCACTTCAAAAGAATCAAAGTTTTTTGAGTGTATTCTTTTGACGTGAGGGGAAAAAGTATTTAATTTGTTTTTGATAACATTTAACCACACCACTTTTATTTTTCAAAGTTTTTGGTAAAATTTGTAACCCAATTTTTATTTTTCAATATTATTTTAACCACATTGATTAACCACTTTTTTTTCAAATATTTTTTGGTAAAATTTGTAAACCAATTTTTATTTTTCAATATTATTTTAACCACTTAGAAAAAAATTTTATTGATATTATGTGTACATAAAATTAATGTATTTACATTGATAGCAAATATTTTTAAACCTTAATTATATATTCAATATTTATATTTGCTACCAATGTAAAAGCAATTTTAAATTATAATATTTATTATCTTTTCTGCCATTATTAAATTTTTGTTTTAAAAATATTTACAATTTTATTTTCTTGCCTTTTATATAATTTTGTTAATTGCCTTCTTTTTCAGCAATTTTTTTAGCATTTATATTAATAGCATTATTAATTTTAATCTCAACAATTCACTAATTATTTTTTTAAGGATTTTTTTTTAAATTAGAGAATTGTTGTACTAAATTCTTTCCATAATATGTAATTTTTTAACTTAAATAAATTTTAATTATTTTATTTTTTAAATTTTTTACTAGTCAGTTAAAAAAGTTTAGGTATCAGATTATGGGCTTAAAGATTTATTGTCACTCCTATATCTTTGTATAAATAAAAAAACAATTCTTCCTTAAACAAGCTTTTATATTGTCCTGGCATACATTTATTCGTTTCACTTATCTATAACTGCGCATGCTAAAAATTATATTTGAAAAAAAAGACTATTATTTTAAATTTAGATTGAAAACATGAGAAACTACTTTGTTATTGAAAGAATAGAGCCATTCGCATCCCAATCATGAAATACTCGTGGTGAGATCGCCCACATCAGATTTAATAATTTGGCCGATCACCCCCGACCTGACTTGGCTCTAACAACACTTATTGAACAACTTTTGGATCGGGTGCCCACCGGAAGACCAGCGCCTCTCCGCGTTGGTCTTCAGGTCCAACCACCAAATTTCCACCACCCATTTACCGTGCCCCTCCGGCCATTAGAACAAAATAATGCAGCAGCATTAGCCGCAGCTATAGAGAGATTGAACGAAATATCCCAGGCTGGGATAGACCTTCTCTCAGGGACAACAACAACAAAAGTTGTAGCTGTATGGCCTTTGACTGGGCAGCGCACTAATAATCCTGCAGCACAGTCTGGTAGGTTCATACTAGTCTTACATTTCTTAAATAAATGTAAGGCAGTCATGTTCCTACAGGTAGTTGCGATTCCGACCAAGAACATGCAGTGTCTTCTCGATGTCGTTCAATTGTGCGCGTCCACAATCCAAACGACCGCTACTGTCTTGCTCGAGCAGTAGTTATTGGACTTACAAAAATTCGGCTTGTTGATCAAGGTGATGCTAATAATGGAGCAGCTCATTTTAGAGCTTTTTGTCAACAACAAGGACAACATATGCTTTTTGTAAACTATTTAATGAATTCAGCCGGACTTCCATATGGATTACAGGTATTATTTAAGAACATTATTTTTTCAGATTTACATAATATAGGAATATTCGCTTGAACATGTAGCAATTCTCCAACGATGGTTAAATCAATATTATGGAGAAGGGCACACTCGTATTGTTGTTTTCCAAAAAGAGCAACAGTACCGGATTGTGTTTAAAGGAGAGGGAAGAGCAGCTCGTTACAATTTATGTATGCTCTTGGAGAATCGCCACTACAACTACATTGGTCGCCCTGAACAACTTTTGGGAGTCAAACGATATTGTATTGACTGTGAACGATCAGTGACACGTTGGAGTCATTGGGCTGGGTGCACTGTAGTTTGTAGATTTTGCATGCGGTCAGGTCCCGAATTTCCATGTCAAGTAATATCAAATTAAATTGTAAATTTTTTTATCGTTATTTATTAGGAAGAAGAAAGAATCCCTTGTCAAAACTGTGGATTCATTTTTCCACGCCGATCATGTTATGACTACCATCTAGTCAATTCTGCTCCTCTAGAAATGGTTCGACGCGATACACGTAATTTTGCATCCATTTGCCAAATGCGTCGTATTTGCTCGAATTGCCATCTCATAATTTATGCTCAACAAGCACACGAATGCCAACAACAACGGCAACAACAAAAATAAATTGTAAAATGTGTAATGGCCCTCACACAGAGGACCAGCCATGTTTTATTCAGCCATTAAAACCTGATGAGGATGAACAAGATAATAATGAAAATAATAATGAACAACAACAGCAACAAAGAACAAGAAATCATCGACAACCAATTCGTCTTTGTTTTTTTGATGCTGAAACAAATCAGGATGAACCTGTACAAATAAGCCAAAATATCAATGGCTACAGGCATGTACCTCTTCTGATTATTGCCGAGGTTACTTTTTTAAATTAAATTTAAATATATTTTTGTTTATAGGTTATTTGTGAAGCCTGTATACGGGCTAATATTCGTATTGAAGATGTTGGTCAACGTGCTCAGGGATGTTTTTGTGGGACTCCAAGAGGAGAACGATGGCGTAATTGGTGTTCCCCACCCTTCAGAAATGCTCCAGGCGACAACACCGCCTTTCCAGATAACATCACTTTCAATCATCGGCGTATGTTTTTCCATTCTTTTGACAACGCTGAAGATAATCCTGTGGACCAATTTTTAGACTACCTACTTAATCACGGTTCACAACATATGCTTACAATCTGCATAGCTCATAATGGAGGAAAATATGATTTTCATCTATTATTGGAAGCTCTACATAGGCGAAGCCACCCGCCAACAAGAATATGCACAACAGGACTCAAAATTTATTCAATGAGTCTTGGAGGGAACAACCAAAGAAAAGTGCTTTTCAAGGACTCGTTAAACTACTTTTTCTGTGAGCTTGACGCACTAACAAAGGTTTTTGCTTTGCCAGAGGATTTGGTTACTGCAAAGCCCTTCTTTCCCCATCTCTTTATTCAAAGACAACACCTTCATTATTGGTTAAGAGGGCTCCCTGCAATTCAATATTACCAACCTGAATATAAGAAGGCTGAAAAGAGAGAAAAGCTCATTGAATGGTATACACAACAAACATCCATCCAAACAACAACAACAAACTTCCAGCTTCGTGTACAACTAATTCATTATTGCGTAAATGATGTAGCGATTCTGCGTGAGAGCGTACTCCGATTTCGACAACTTATTGGAAAAACACGAAGAATCTAGACCCATTTTTGGCTGTATCAACGGCAGCAGGCCTCGCTTTAACAACAATGCGTCGCTGCTTTTTGCCTGAAAATTGGTTAGTTCACTCGCCTGAAGGAGGTTACTCGAGAGGACGTAGAGCTTCAGCCGAATCACAGCGATACATCCGCTTTTTTGAACTACAACATCCAGAGTCTGTAGGTCAAATTCAACATGCCCAATGGGCAATTGGAGAAGCTCATGTTGAAGACTGCGGTTATAGACTTGATGGATTATGGCAAAGATCGCCCCCGCTTCGCCCTTTGGCTATTGAATATATGGGGTGCTATTATCACGGTATAATGTTTTAATAAAGCTAATAAATTTTATTATAAAATTTAAGGCTGTCCAGAATGCTTCCCAGTACGTGACCAGCGCTTAGCAGCTGGACTACAGCAGAAGAACTTTTTGAGAGAACGCAACAACGTTTATGGGAATTAGAGCATCACCATGGATATCAACTTCACGTAGTCTGGGGACATGAAATCAAGGAAAAACTGAGAAACAACACTCAGTTAAGAAAAAAATGGCTCGAAATTGATTGTGTACGGCCAATGGATCCCAGAGAAGATTGCCTTAGAGGGGGAAGGACAGAACCCTTCAAACTTCACCACATGTGTGCTGAAGATGAAGAGATCCTCTACATCGATATTGTATACTTGAATCTAAACTTTAAAGAAAATATAAAAAATTTTTAAGGTAAGTCTCTACCCTTATGTTATGAAGGCAAGATCTTTTCCTATTGGGCATCCAAATGTTTTGACACGTGATACATTGCTTCTTCCTCCAAACAACCCTTTGCCATGGACATCTCCAGAGCATAACATCTATAAGGGTTTGCTTCTTGTTCGTGTTCAACCTCCGAACTTTATGAATGAAAATCTTCCACCAGTGCTACCATACAGAACTCATGATGGGCGACTCACGTTTCCCCTTTGTGCAAAATGTGCTGATAATAGGCAACAACGGCCTTGCACTCATGGAGAACGTGAACGTTCCTGGCTGACTGGTTATACCCATGTGGAGCTTAATTATGCTTTGGAACGTGGATATAAAGTCGTCGACATTTATGAGGTAATATACGAGTTTAATTTGAATTTAATTAATTTGAATTTAAATTTAACAAATTTAATTTGGTATTTAGGTCTGGAATTATGAAAAATGGGATCCGAATCTATTTCGATCCTATGTGAACACATTTATTGGATTGAAACAACAGGCTAGTGGATGGCCAGATGGTTGTGCCTCGGAGATGGACCGAGCTGACTACCTAGCTGAGTTTGAACGAGTTGAAGGAATCTTCCTCAACCCAGAGAAGATTGAAACAAATCCTGGTTTGCGAATGATTGCGGTGAGTTAACTTAGAAAAAAAAATATTCAAAATAAATTAAATTTTCAGAAATTATTAGCAAACTCGCTCTGGGGAAAACTGGCGCAACGAGTTTGTGGAACTGAAGTTCGATATGCCAAAACACCGGCAGAGTTTCACCAATTGTTAGAAGACCCAACAATTGATATGCTCGACTTTGATCATGTCAGCGAGCATTTGGACCGTTGTGTTGTGAGGAAGAAGCCGGAATTTGCCAAAGCACCAAATACCAACTGCCTTCCAGTAGCAGCGTACGTCACTTCATATGCTCGACTCCATCTATATGAGTATATTGAACAAGTACATCAAATTGGCGGCGTCCTCTTGTACTGCGATACTGACTCCATCATCTATGTCGGAAAGCGTAATGGCCAGCGTGTATCTGAAGGTGAATATCTTGGTCAGATGAAGCGTGAAGTTCCATCACGCCGAATATTGGAATTTATTGCTGGAGGGCCGAAAAATTATGGCTACCGACACGTCGACGCAAGTACAGGATTAGACGAGAGAGCTGAGCTTAAGATTCGGTCATTCCCGCTCTCTTATGCTACTCATCAGCTCCTAAACTTCAACACTATGAAACAACTTGTGTTGAACCAATTCAATGTTGATGGGGCAGTGTGAGTTTATCAACTAATTTAAAGAAAATACAAAATATATATTCAGTGATGACACGATTGCCGATGAAGTCTTTTTCGTTGGTAATTCAATTGGTGTGCAATTCCCTCAAATTGGAAGAACTCGTCGGTCTCAGCTTTACACCCATCTGGCTAGGAAGGAATACAGGCCATGTTATGAAAAGGGTAGAATTATGCCTGGAATGGAAACTCTTCCTTTTGGGCACAGGAGGAATAATATAGTTATTTAAATTTTCTTAGCTTTTTTTTAAATAACATATTATTTACAGGCATCAGTAGGACAAAGGCTTCAACAAAAACGACCAAATACAACGACAACACCACCACCACCAAACACAAGATCCCGTTTAGATACAAATGTTTTAAATTTGCAAGATTTGCCTGGGTCGTCCGGATGGACAGAAAATGATTATAGAAATAGATACCATTTTTGATTATATTTTTATTAATATTTATTCTGTATATATTTTGTTAAATAAAAAAATTATGTTCGTGGAAATTTTTTAATTTTTGGTAAAATATAATTGTTAAAAACATGCTTCATTTCATGAATAGATTTTATTCCCGTTAGTATCACACGTCCTGAGATGTAACATAGACATGATGCTTCTCCATCTCGTTCTTCCACATTTATTTTGAAACGGAGTGCAGGAAAAATTGTAGGGTCGTAATTGGCTTTAATATTTTGCTGTTGAAGTTGTTTAAATAATTTCTCAATTGCTATTTTTTTTCATGCCTGTAGGCTCCGACAATATTCGTAACCAAAAGATTATTAATTCCAATTTTCTGGAAATTCCCTGCCGCAGAATTTGAAGCTCTAATATTTTTCACAACTCTCCATGCTGTTTCATTTGCTAATTCGGGAGAAGGCACGCCTGTTAAAACGACTTTTCCCGATTGAAATATTAGTGCTGCCGTTGTTTTATTTCCTTTGTGTCGTAGTCGCATAATTATCGAATGGAATCTTTTAGGATTATATTCAGTATTAATTCCAAATCTTGCAAGCTTTAAATAATTTTCTTGAGAAAATTTAACGTTGTCTTTAAAGAGTTTAAATACAACTGTACAATTATAAATTTGCATAATATATATTTACTAAAAAATAAAGACAATTTAATTGTGAATTAAAAAATTTAAAAACAATTTATATGTGGTTTTCAACTTTAAAAAATTATTATTTATCTAATAACATCCTCCTTTCATTTTGTTTCGGATTACACAAAGGACTTCAAGAGGGTAAAATGATCGATGATGTCCTCCACCAAACTCAATAATACATGGTAGATATGGATGACAAAGTTTGAAATTATGCTTTACATAATAATATCCGCGGACCTAAAATAAAGAAATGCTATTAGTCTTTTGATTAAAAACTTACAGTTATGCCCAAATAACCACTCATTGCTGGAACAATACTTGCTGATTGAACTGTAAGGTCATGACAATGTACAATAAAGTTGCGACACGTTGGTTTTAGATGAGATGTCCGTAACTGCACATTTTGGCGTAAATGCTCAATAATTTCACGACGAGCATCAAGATTATGGAATAGTACATGTAGTTCCTTGAACGAACAATTTCGTAGTTGGCAAAGATACTCAATTAAAGGGATAGGTAAATGTGTCTTAGAACGTATTGATATAGATGTTGTTGGAATTTTAGATTTAATATCTTCATTTTGTTTTGCTGTCGGTGTAGGTTCACGAAAAGGATTTTCTGGTTCAACAGTCCAATCCAAAGGCTTGTCGTCCTGAGTAATTCGTAGGATTTTATCGCTCGTATCTATATTAATTTCATCTTCAATTTGTTCCTCATCCATTTTATCTTCTATTATATCATCCATTATTGTAAGAAGCCCAAATGCGGGGGTAATAACATCTACACCTTTCTAAAATTAAAATTTAAAAAATTTAATTATTTAAATTATCTTACCTTTTCCTTCTTTTCAACTTCGTCTCCAGATTCTTCAACCACTATTAATGGTGGCTGGTCCGTCTGAGATTCGTTTGATGTATTCTGTTGCTGTTCTGGTTCAGGGTCGTCTTCGAGAACTCCCCAGACCATAAGAGTGAAAAGAAGTTCCATTACATTCATTTTGTTAATTGCAAAATTCCTAAATCTATATATACTTATTTATAAAAATTAAATAAAATTTTAAAATGTCAGGATTTGAAAAATTTGATTTAATACATTCACGATTCAAGCACCCTTTTACAATGATTGTATCGGGGAGTACAGGATCTGGCAAATCAGAATGGGTTAAAAAATTTCTAGAAAACTTGTCTGAAATGATTCCAGATGACAATGAGGGAAAATATCAAATTGATTTGGTCCTATATTGTTATGGGGAGTTAAATAAAAATATTATACGTATGCAGAGAATAGGGTTTGTTAATAAAGGTAAGACAAGAGTTATAGTTCATAATGGTCTGCCAGTTGGAGGTGAGGAATTTATACGTACAAAGGCCATTCAATCAAATGGAAAAATGTTGCTTGTACTCGATGACTTAATGGTTGGGATGAATCAAAATCTATTAGATACAATATTTACGAAAGGATCTCATAATTGGAAAATGAGTGTTATATTAATAACACAGCATTTGTTTAGCAAAGAATTAAAAATAGCTCGTAATAATTCACACTATTTGTTGTTAATGCGAAATCCTGCTGGAGCCTTGCAGATAAGAACGCTTGCTTCCCATTTGTTTCCTTCACGCTCAAAATATTTCTTAGAGGCGTATTCGGATGCTACTAAAGACAATTTTGGATATCTTTTAGTTGATATACATCCCAGCACACCTGAGTTGTTAAGACTTAGAACACATATATATCGTGATGATGAGAGTAAAACAATAGTTTATATTCCAAAATGAGGAAAAAATTTTATACTAGCGATCTAATACAGCGAAATTCAAATTTTTTGCGTTCGATTTTTGATTGTTTGAAGTCGAATAATGTATTAAAGAATTTATTAAATAAGGCTTCAGATGAACAATTGTTATGTTTTGTGGAAATTTGTTTTAATTTATTAAAATTAAAACAAATTAATATTTGATAGTTAATAATTAATAGTTGATTCATTTTTTAAATTTTAATCTTATTAAATAAAAATGAGAGGCAATATAAGAATTGTATTGGATGATATTGACGATATCCCTTCAACCATTCAAAACACTGCTCAAAATAATTCTGATGATATGCAACGAGAAAATTTGGAAAAAGGAAATCAGAGACGTGATAAGGATAGAGAACGTAAAAGAAAGAATCGGGAAAATGAATCACAAAAAGAAAGATTGGAACGCTTAGAACAACAAATGATTAGACAGAGGATTATAAGAGAAAATGAAGGCGGAGAAGAAATTGAACAATGATTAGAACAAGATATGATTAGACATGAAATTAGAAGGGAAAATGATGATGAGCAGGAAAATGTTCAAAGATTGTAACAAGATAGAATTAGACATAGAAATAGATATAGAAATAGAATTAGATGAGATCCGGTTGTTCGCAGCCGGTGATCATAGAAATGTGATTGTGAATAGACTCGTAAGGATGAATGTTGAGTGTACCCACTGTGGTGCACTACATTTTCCGGAAGAAAGATTGGAAATAAAGGAAATTCCTTTAATAATTGTTGCCATCATGGCAAAGTGAATTTGAATTTGATACCAGAAAGCAATTTTCCAGTTTTACTGAAAAATTTGTTTTTGAGAATTGATACAAGATAAAAGAACTTTTTTGATTGTATTAGAAATTTGAATAGTAGCTCAACTACTATTCAATTAGAAATTTGAATAGTAGTTGAAAATTGATAGTTGAAAATTGATAGTTAATAGTAGAGAAATAGATATTAATAGTTGAAAGTTGAAATCTTAGTTAATAGTTGAATCATTGTTAATAGTTCAAAATTGATAGTTAATAGTTGAAATAGAGTCAATAGTTAATAGTGAAAGTTGAAAATCTTAGTTATTAGTTGAGTCATTGTTAATAGTCAAAATTAATAGTTAATAGTTGAAATAGATATTAATAGTTAATAGTGAAAGTTGAAAATCTTAGTTAATAATTGAATCATTGTTAATAGTTAATAGTTGAAAGTTGAAAATTTTAGTTAATATTTGAATCATTGTTAATAGATAATAGTTCAAAATTGATAGTTGAAATAGATATTAATAGTTAATAGTGAAAGTTAAAAATCTTAGTTATTAATTGAATTATTGTTAATAGTTGAAAGTTGAAAATCTTAGTTAATAGTTGAATCATTGTTAATAGTTAATAGTTCAAAATTGATAGTTAATAGTTGAAATAGATATTAATAGTTAATAGTTGAAAATCTTAGTTAATAGTTGATAATGTTTGGAATTGTAATGTTTAGAATTTGCTAGCGGAAGGGGCTCGCCCGAAGGGCGACCCCCTTCGCTAGTTTATTTAAATGTAAGACATATCCGTTTATTTCATAACCAATGGTGATCTTTTGGATGTAATTAAATAATTAATCTTTTGTAATCTTTTATATTTAATGGATTTTCCCAGCCATTTTAATATTTTTATTGTTTATCGCTATTTCCTGTGACACATCCTATTCACATGCTTATGTTTATATAATGTTTAATGTTTTCTTCAATAAATCAGTTCGCAGTTAATCAGTCTTTTAATATATTTGCCCCGAAGGGAAAGCACACCGGTGTAGCTTAGCAGAGGTATATGCATGGGTTTGGCCAACCCAATGCTGTCCTTAGGGAATATAAAGTAATTTGTGCCTAGGTTTGGTTTACAGAATAGTCCCAGCACACTTCCATCTCACTTAAATTACCTTTAAAAATTACAAATTTATCTGATGATAGATAGATGGACCTTGGAATAAATTTAAAAATATTCTTGACCGTCTAAAAAATAAAAATTTATTACCGAATAATCTTTTGGTATCCAAAAAATAAGTAACGATAAAAAGTCCGCAAGTGTCTTACTATATTTATGGTTATCATTCTTAAACATTAAATTTAAAATATAAATTAATATTAAACAAACATAATTTAAAAAGGATTCCGTTGAGGGTTGTGTTTCGACTTGCATAATTATTTTCTTTCGGTAAGAGTTTGGCAAAAAGTTTAGCCACCGAAAGTGGATCCAACTTTCCATTCAGCTGGCCTAATTTGCCTATGCATTTGCTATATTTATGGTTATCATATATTTATGGTTATCATTAGTTACATAATAAGATTTTAATTGGGCTACCCAACTTCCAAAAAATTAACGCATGATCCCACATATGGGTATTCTTAGTATTTATTTTTGAACCCTGATAATGGATTTAGCATCTCCCTGTAGAAAGTAATTGTAGAAAGTAATCCAATCCTCAAGTCAAAAAAACACAGTTTAAGGCAACCAGCAATACGCAGATGCGTACAGCACTGATTCCAACCCTTTATAAACTTATTAACAAATTTTCTAAATATAGCCAAAGGATAAATTTGACTTTCAAAAAATATTTTTCAAAATGCTGATCAAATTAATGACAATTGATCTTACAATTTCATATAAAAAATACTTTTTAATTAATTAATATGGAGTATTATTAAGTGCGAGAATATGTTAAATTAACAGTGTTAAAGAAAATTAAATCCCACAAAAATCAGCCAGACATTAATGTCGGCTTCAAAAATATAATTAACTGTTAAATTTGCCTCTTCACAATTTTATCTACAATTATCTTCTTATATTTTAATCATCAAGTTTGAATATTATAATATTGTGCACTTATTGTATTGTATAATATTGTATAATATTGTGCACTTATTGTGCACCTTTTTCTGCGCCGCAGGAGAAAATTTTGAGAATTATGACGGTCCTTAGGCCAGATTTTTTCCATTTTTTCCAAAATGTTGATTTAAAAGTACAATACTTTTAAAAAAGTACAAATCGGAACCCTGGTCTAGAATGTTTAAAGAAATACATATTTACTCAACAAGATCAGTGAGAGAAATTCGAATCGTTTTTGGCTGAATTAAAGATGTTTATCGATTTGCGGTGTGTCCGATAGTAACAAAAAAACTAAACTAACTAACAATGTTTATCACGAAGACAACAATACAATAGAATAAGCGCGACTATGCGCTTGAATAGAATAATAGCTTACTACTTTTCAAAAAAGCTTTACTTTAGTTGTAGACGTTAAGCCGTTACCGATAGTATTTTTGGAAGGCCACATAATGGTCTAGATAATAATATTTGGATATACTTTAGCCGGTGGCCCACTCAGAAACGGGACAAATTATATACCATTCGATTCGTCTCGGCGAGCTGAGTCGAATTGTACCATTCTTTTTTTGCGGAAATGCCTAGGAGCCGAGATATAGGTCCTTGAAAACCGAAAAACCATAGGGGGAGTAAGCACATATTTGGGATGAAAAATTCAAATATGCAAATGATAGCTCATTCGAAAGAGCTCATCGAGAGGAGTCGAAAGACACCAAAATCAGCGAAATCTGACTTGATTGGACCGAGATATAGGCCCCTAAAAACCGAAGATAAAAATGGACGATTTTTGTAATTAAAAATTTTTTACACATATTATAGCTCATTCGAAAGAGCTCGACGAGCTGAGTCGAATGACAAAAAATCACCGTGATTGAACAAGTTTAGACAAAGTTACAACAGAAAAAACAATATAGATAAACCTATGGGGCGTCGGCGAGGCGCTTGTGCAAAACCCCGCGCTTCGCGCGGGGTTTTGCGGCACGCGCCTTGCCGGGAGTCTACGGGCGCTGGGTCTGGGCTCGTAACATAAACTTATGCCTATTTTAGCTGCGGTCGGCATGTCTGACTTCCTCCCCAGCACAAAAACCTGCACGTAGACCAAAGGTAAGGAGCTAAAACTAATGCTCATAACTTTGTTAAATCAATTCGTATTTCGCTTATTTTGGTGTCAATCGACTCAGCTCGTCGAGCTCTTTCGAATGAGCTATTATTTGCATATTCGAATTTTTCACCCCAAAAAAGTGCTTGGTCCCCCCTATGGTTTTTCGATATTTAAGTACCTATATCTCGGCTCGTAGGAATTTCCGCAAAAAAAGAATGGTACCATTAGACTCAGCTCGCCGAGACGAATCGAATGGTATATATTTTGATACGTTTCTGAGTGGGCCACCGGCTAAAGTACAGCCTAATATTTTATATCCTGACTCTATCCGAGATTTAACAAAAATTATCGAACCCACAAGTGTGATCAGTATAAGAAGACAAGTAACAAAGGTTGGTTGAAGGCAGGATAATTAACGCAAGCAAACTGAGTGACAGTACACTGAGGCTTTCATACTAAACAGTTGAAGGCATTTGAAATTTATTTATTTTTCCATTTTTATTGGTTATAAATAATCTTTATTAGAAAACCAGTTGTTAGGCCATAAATTATCTCAGTATTTTTGCAAATCCACATAGATGGACTAACTATTTTAGGCTGCATATGGAACGAATAATAGGGTGATATTCGGAGATTTATCCAGACTCGGACGGATAAATGCAATAAAATAGATATATTTGAAGAAAAAAACTAAAACAACTCCAATTCAATATATTGAAATTATTTTTTGTGAAGGTATGAGGAGTTGATGTTATCGTAAGGCTAACGAAGTATCTTCGCAGCCTATCAAATAAAAAGAAGCGATATGTCGTTGTTGGGATCAAGGATGGGCGTTTTGCGTTATCTCTTGCGTCCACACCTGGTTGTCATAGTTGAGCGAATAATATGTATAGCCTAAGTACTTTCTCGGCTCCCAAAAATAACATAAACATAAGCAAAGGTAGAACATTATCCTAAGTATTGCTCTTTATTTAAACTAGAGTTGATCAAAACGATACTGGTATCGGCCAACCCGAGACCGAGATTGACCGATACTCAAGAACCCGATACCGAGACCGATACCAACATTTTGAGCCGAGACCGATACCGAGAAACGATACTGACCGAGACTAACAAAATTTTTTATTTTATGAAAAAAATACGTGTAAAAATAATTTATTCATTATTTTCATCATACAAATCATCAGATAAATACTCTTCATCATCTGGATCCGATCTGGCTTGGCAATGGATACTAATTTTTGTGTCCGTATCCGAATAGGTATATCCGTGAGGTCGACATCCGTATCCGATTATATCCTTACAACTTTTGAGGCATATCCATCCGCGAGTATCCGCGGATGGCCGAAGTGAAAATTTTAGTTACCAAACCATTATTTCAGCGCCTCAGGCAAAAATTTTTAGAATTTTAGAAGTGCAAGTCAACAGATTTCTTCCCATTTACACCGCCGCAGGCGAAAATTTTTAGTTTTGGAAGGCCAAGAAGCCAGAATTCTTCTTATTTTCAGCGCCGCAGACAAAAATATGAGAATTTTGGAAGGCCATGAAGCCAGATTTCTTCCAATTTTGCCCTCAGATACGCAAACTCAATGCACTCATCCCTGCTTCCGATCATTTTGAATCCCCTTAATCCACTGGTGGGAACAACAGATGCGAAAATCGGAAGGCTCTGTAATCAAAATCTTGAAAATCTAACGGCCGAGGGCTTGGAAAATTCAACATTTCAGCGCCGCAGACGAAAATTTATTAAATTTTGGAAGGCCAGTTCACCAAATTTCTTCTTTTTTCAGCGCCGCAGGCGAAAATTTTTGAATTTTAGAAGACCTTATTCGAAAAAAATTCACTCTCTCTGTTATGGACGGATATCCGAAAAAAATTATGGACGAAAACTTGGATAATATTGAGAATTTTGGTTCTTTGAGTCAGTATCGTTTCTCGCCGAGAAATGGACCGAGAATATCGGTATCGATTTCGAGACCGAGAATGAAAAAACCGAAACCGATATTGGAAAAAAGCCGAGACTCTCGGTATCGGTCTCGGTATCGGTCTCGTCTTGATCAACTCTAATTTAAACTATTCTTACAACTATAATTGATAAGTTGCAAATTTTATGAAATTTTATGAATTTTATGAACCTACACGAAATACACTACATCAATAGGAAAATCCGCCTGGTTTTGCTCCGTATCTTAAAAATTATTAATTTATGAATAAAAATTGAACTATAGCAAAGTATAAATAAAGGACCAAGTATTTCTGATGTATTTTTGTAAGCACAAACCTTGAGAAAAATTAATTATATTAATTGAAACAATTAAAATTTTTTTGATTAATTTAGAAATTTTCAGACTTGCCTAAAAGCAGTAGCTTTTATCGAAAGTGGAAATGGAAGAAATTAGAGATGAGAAAAAGATAACTAGAGATGAAAGAAGGTGATAAGGAAGGAACACAAGACCGTTGGGGGTCAAGGATGAATCACTCTCAGTTATATTTAAGATTAGCTTTTCCTTCATTCTTTGTCACTTTATTCACTTAATTCTTTTTATTGAAAAACTTTATCCCTTTTAAATATTTTTGTATTTGTTTTATTGAATAAAATATTTATTTAATTTCTATTTATTATTTAACAATAATAAATCTATTTAATTAATTTACACTTAAATTAATTAAATATAATTCATTATCAATAGACAAATTTGGATTAGATTGTTCTTTTGATATCTGGCGAGCACTTTGAAGCAGTGATTAGAACGTGCAGCAACTTCAACAAATCAACAGATTGTTCCATTGACTTTTGATAGCAATCGGAATAAATTTGTAATTTAAAATTAAATTTAAAAATAATAATTATAAAGTTAAAATTTTTTAAAAATCATCTTATTTTTTTAAGAAAATTTTCAAACAACAAAAACTTTATAAATATTATTTTTTACATAAAAATTTAAAACTATAGGAAAATATTACTAATTATTTTAGCAAAATTTTATTTATAAGATTTTTTAAAAATTTTTTGGTAATAAAAAGCAGGTTTTAACTCAACTATCCAATTTAGCCAATTTCTTTAATAAATTATAGAAAAAGTTTTACTCGGATAAAATTAAAGAGGTCAAAGTGCAGAGTAAAAATCTTCAAGGAATATTAAAGTTTTCAACTAGGAAAGATTGTGAAACTTTTTGTAATATCTATAGAAGATTAAAGAGGTCAAAGTGTAAAGTAAAAAAGTCTCTAAAGAATATTAAGGTTTCCAACTAAAGAAAAAGATTGAGAAACTTTGTGTAATATCTGAGAAGACTTTGAAAAATATTACATTATTAGTGGAATCAAGGTTTTTTTTAAAGAATCAAGGTTTTTTTTTGTAAATTTTTAATCTAAATAATGTCAGCACCAACTCAGATTCAGATGGAAATGTTAGTTAATAGTTTGAAAATACATTTAGGCATACATATTCCAGAAGAACTAGGACCAAGTGCGACTCCAAATCAATTACGACGACAACTATACTATACTAAAGATGTCATTCAAAAAATTGAAGAAAAACTTAAAAAATTGAATGATGTTTATGAAGTAGGTAATGAGTATATTGCTAAATTGAATAAAGAGGGACGAGAACAAAGAGAAGTACAATTACATACGATATATAAAAACTTAGAAATTGGGGTCTTAACGGAAGCAGCAGAAAATAAACTTAGACTTTGGATAGATAAAAGACTTAGCTTAGCTCAAAGACTTGATTTACCAGATTTAGATTCAACAAGTGAGGTTTCGGAAACGAGTCAAGTACACCCAATAAGAACCGAACAAAGAAAATTGTTACGCCCACCAATACAATTACGTAGGTTTGACGGTACAATGGAAAATTGGTGTGGTTTTTGGGAAACTTTTAGAGTATTGATACATGAAGATGTCACATTAAGTCATATTGAAAAATTTAATATATTAGAATCAGTCCTAGATGATGAAGCAAAAGACCTGTTAGGGGGTCTACAAATGACAAGAGAAGGATATGAAACCGCCATAGATTTACTTTTGAAAAAATTTGGGAATGATAAAAAATGAATTAGAGCTTTAAATCATGAATTGTTAAATCTTCCACAAAGTTATAATTTTAATGATGATGAGAAATTATATTTAAAAATTGAAAAACTGTGTCGACAATTAGAATCTTTAAAACAGAACATTGATGAAGCTCCTTACTCAGAAGTTTTAGATAAGTACTTCACAATAAAGGACGTAGAAGATAATGAAAATTGGAACACATTAAAGTTTAGGGACGCGTTGGGGCGAGCACTGACACAAATAAGAAATAAAGTAGAAGTAAGACTGGTACCAAGTAATAATCTTAGAGATATAAACAATGAACCAACAATGAATTTTTCTATAAGTTATGATAATAAAAACAAAAAATATTCACCAGAAAGGCAAAGAGGAAGAGAAGAAAATAGGACTAGAGGAAGACAATTCTCAGGTAGACAAAATAAACTTTCAGATTCTTCGAGTCAATCAGACTATAGAAGAACTCCAAGTCCAAAAAAGAAGGAATTTAAAGGAAGAAAGCCTTCTCCGTATCCTCAACGAAATGAAAGTAGTTCTGGTAGCAGAAGTCCATCGAGATTTCCTTGTCAATTTTGTGACAAGCCACATGCACCAATAAATTGTCGTATTTTTTGGAGTGCCCGAGAAAGAAGAAACAAAGCAGTTGAAAGAGACAAAGCAGTTATAGTAAAATAATCAAAGATCAATTAGATAAAGGTCTTATAGAAAATTAGATCCGTTGGAGGATAAATATACTGTTGGGAGAAAAGTTCATTATTTGCCGCATATGCCAGTTACAAAAGAAAGTCCAATGGGAATTAAACTTCGAATAGTATATAATGCATCAGCTAAAAAGGCACATTCTTTATCGTTAAATCAATGTTTAGAAAAAGGTCCAAACCTTTTTAATGATTTAGCTGGTATTTTACTGCGAGCACGAATGAAAAAGATTTTACTATGCGGAGAAATAGCTAAAGCATTTCATATGATAGAATTACATCCTAAAGATAGAGATGTAGTAAGATTTTTATGGGCGAGGAATCCAGAAGATGAAAATTCTCAGTTGGAAGAGTATAGATTTACTAGGGTTACGTTTGGTGTCATTTGCTCACCTGCTCATTTAGCTTTAACTATAGAGATGCATCTTAGAAAATTCATGGGATATTAGTGAAGCAACTAGGGGATAATGTTTATGTAGATAACCTTTTAGTGGGTTTAGAAACAGACAATGAAATAATGAAGACATATAAGGAAATGAAGAAGATTTTTAAAGAGGGAGGAATGGAGGTTAGAGAATTTATTTCAAACAGCAAAGAAATTGAAAAAATTCCAGTTGAAGATAGAATAGATAAAAATATCGTTAAGTTGTTAGGAACTAAATGGGATACAATAAAAGACCAATTTATTATCACTTTACCAAAATTTGACAATAATAACGTGACTAGACGAACTGTTTTAGCTCAATTAGCAAAACCTTTCGATCCTTTAGGATTAGCTGCGCCAATAATTTTACAAGCCAAATTAATAAGACAGCAAGCAGACGCAGATAAACCTGAAACTTGGGATAAACCATTAAGTAAAGATATAGAGAAGAAATAGAGAAAACTTATGAACCATTGGGAAGGAATAGAAATCAAGGTAAATAGAATAGTTAATCCGTGTTGGGACGGAAAAGTAATTTATCAATTGCACGTATTTACTGACGCTTCTTATGTGGCTATGAGCGCATCAATTTATTTAAGAACGATAACGGAAAATAAAATTGAATCTAGATTAATATTTGGGAAAAGTCTAGTTATTCCTTCTAATATGCCAGAAGCACGTAGAACAATACCTAATCTTGAATTACATGCAGCTATGCTGAGTTGTAAATATGCACAGTTTGTTAGGGATCAACTAGAAAAAGTTTAAAATTGAAAATATACAGATATGGACAGATTCTACCGACGTTTTAGACTTCTTATTAAGCAATAAAAAATTTGATAGGTTTATAAAAAATAGATTAAATAATTTAAGAAATTTTTGTGTTAAACATATAGAAGGAGAGAACAATCCATCCGATTTTGCGTCGAGAGGGTCGACCCCTCAAGAACTTAAAAATAGCCATTTGTGGTGGTATGGTCCATCATTTTTTGTACAAAGAGTAAGTGAATGGAATCAACCACTGAAGACATATGATCCTGACAAAATAAAATGTAAGGAAGAAACCCTACCATTGTTTGAAAACTGTTTAACATTAAAAGATGAGGAGAAAATAAAACAAGAAAAGAGAAAGGAAAGTGATGAAAATAGAATAACTAAAAATGAGGGGAGCATGCAAAAACAAAATTCTTTAATCGAATTTGAAAGGTTTTCTAATTGGTACATATTAATTCATACAATGGCGTACGTAAAAACGGATGTTCAAAAAAATAGACTGCAATAAAAAAGAAATTCTTAATAAAATTAAATTAAAAGATGAACCAGAAAGATCGAACGAATTAAGGAATTTTAATAGAATTTCTGTATCAGAAATTAATGAAAAGGAAAATCAAATAATTAAAATTGTTCAGAGAGATTACCCTCCGGATGAAAATATTAAAAGAAATTTGAATTTATTTTTGGATGAACAAAATATATGGAGAGCAAAGGGCCGATTTAATAAAAGTGTTATGGAATATGATATGATAAATCCAATTTTTATTCACCATAATAGTCCAATAACACATTTATTGATAAGAAAAGCTCATTTAGAGACCAAACATGGAGGGATTGAATTGATTAATTGTAATTTAAGACAAAAATATTCGATAACTAATAGTAGACGTACTATAGGGAATTGGTTGAAATCAAAAAAGAAAACTAATTGTGGTATCTGTGCTCGTTGGGGAGCTAAATCTTTTACTACTACCCCTACCGATCTGCCAGAGTGTAGAGTTAGTGGTTCAGCTGCATTCCAGTCTGTTGGGATTGATTATTTTGGACCCTTTGTAACTAATAGTTTAGAATTTAAGAAATGTTGGGGAGTAATTTTTACATGTACACTCACCAGATCAATACATCTCGAAGTTGTGTCAGATTGTACTAGTGAAAAATTTCTTTTAGCCTTTATCAGATTTATTAGAAGGAGACGAGTACCGCATATTGTTATTTCTGATAACGCACCTACGTTTGTTTTAGCAAATAAAGTAATTCAAAAAATGTGTAGCGAAGAAAAACAACAGAAAAATGAATGGATAAATGTAATGAAATCAGATAAAGTTCAAGACTTTTTTCTTTTAAAACAAATTCAATGGAAATTTAACACAGATTATAGTCCTTGGAGGGGCGCGTTTTATGAAAGATTAATTGGAAGTATAAAACATCATCTTTATAGAGTAATAGGCAAGAAAATAATGCAATTTGAATAATTGTATACGCTATTAATAGAAGTTGAAAGAATATTGAATGAAAGGCCATTGACTTATTACACGTCAAGAATTAGTAATACCTTTAAGGCCGATAGACATTTTAGATTGTTCTTTTGATAGCTTTACAATTTTCTTTTGAGCCTCAAAATCCTGAAAATTTTAATGTATTACAGAAAGAATAACGTATTGAAAGGAATGGAAGATCCGGTTGGGTATTATTTAGAATGCCTACTACTAGGCCAGAGGTTTATGATCTCTTAAAAGAGACGACGAACCTGCGCCTCTGGTAGCACAGTTTGTAGAAACGTTGTCCGTGTTGTGCCAAAGCTGCCAAGCATTAACTGGCAAGAGGTAAAGGATAGTTGCCTGGCAGAGCAATATATACTCCACTATACTCTTTTATGGCTATGAACGTTTTTTAAGATTATAAAAATAAGACGTTCTTTTTTGTCCTGCTGTAATACAAGGGTATAATTTTCCTAATTATTTTAAAAATAATAAACTAATTAATATTAAGAATAATTTTCATTTCAAATAAACTCATGTCTTGGAAAATTACCAAATAGAAATTCACCTAAAAATCGCCGTTTTAGTTTATAATTTTTCTGATCATAGATTTTTGTTTAAAAACTTATGTCCCCAGGGTGATTAATGGAGACTAATAACGGTACTTATGGTTATCCCAAACCCGTTTTTGTGAACATATTTATGCGGACTCATTTCTGTACGAAAAGGTCAAATGTTATCTTTTCCTCGATTTCACTCAATTTTCTCTGTGGCATTTTTAATGAGGGCATCAATAAAGAAAATACTAATTTTTTGCGATGCCATCAAATATAAACTACATAACATTAGGATCAATATTTTCATTTTTATGTATTTATTTTCACAATTCAAAATCTTTTTCTTTGGCGATAAGCATCGAGCTTTGCGTGTTTTAACTAGAGACCCGGTATTGCGACACTTAACACACCCAAAAAATTTATTGAATTAGGAGACTTAACATGTACCTTAACATGTACCAATATACACAACGTTTACATAGGTTCTGATATTGAAGTTTGTCTAGTCTATTTCTAAACCAGTTTTACGTACCAATTTTTGTTATTTCTGACCAATTTGGACGAATTAACAAAATTATTTTACCTTCCTATTTATATGATAGGAAAAAATATCTCAGAATTAATTATTTCCTCAGAATAATAAATCTAAATAAAACAATAAATTAACACAAATACAACTAAAATTATTCATCAAACAGCACACAGATATTTATAAAAGAAATGAACGATCACAAAGGAACATTGAAAAAGTGAAATTTTGCCTACTTTTTATAGGCAAAAATAACAATAATAAAAATGATGCAATGTAAAGTTCATTGCAAAAAATACACAAAAATATTGTCAAAAATGGAAAGTGACTCAATGTTTCACCACACAAAAAATAAATAAAATTCCACAAAAATAAAAAAAATCTAAAATATTTTTAATCTTTAAATCTTCAAATTTCGTTATGGACAAGTGGAATGAATTTAAACAAAGTTACATTTTGTGTGCTTATAATTAACAATATAATTTAGCGAACATTATGGTCATTAAACTTTATTGCAATTCAGAAAATCAAAGTCAACATCGGATTTTTAATATACATATCATCGTTATTTAAATTCTATTCGATTCCTTTTCTTCTTTATTTTTATGATTTTTCTTATTTATTTTTTGTTGCTTTAATCCACAAGCATTACATAAATAGTGTTCATTTATAGAATGACGACGCCATTTTGATGTTTTTGTTGCTCCGCAAATAAAACAATTTACATCTTGAGGAATTGGCTAAAATAGGTATTGAGAAACAGGCTTGAAATTAGGGCTCTTAGATCAAGAATATTTTATTTGATCACCATTTTTTGAGAGAAACTTTATAAAAACAGATAGAGTAAGAATTTACAAAATTTTTCAGGAATTCTCTCCCAGAATGTTGGTACCTATAAACAACTTAAACCTAGAAAACGAGTAAAAATTAAGGAGGCTTTATAATTTCTTATCACATTCTATCTAAATGTTTTTTTCAATTTAGCAAAAAGTTAACCTTTTTAGCATTAAGCCTAAATTTCATCGGTCTATGCTTCACATCATTCCTTCTATTATGTCGGTAACAAGCGTGGCATAGATAGTTTTCTTTTAGGTATTTACCCCATTGTATTGTTTGTGTATCTCTACAGTTGAAGCAATGTCGTTTATTTGACTTAATGATATTACCTAAAAATTATTTCAGACTAAGAATTTTTTAAATTTATTTCAATCAAATAAATATTGTAAAAATAATTATTTATTTACTTATTTTATTGCCGATATTAACAATTCTGCTTTCTAAATCTTTATTATATTCAAATTTTTGTTTTTCTAACAATTCAATTTTATATCCAATTAAATTAATTTCAGTCCAATAATTTGAAAAAGTTTGTTTTTATAAGATTCTATATTTCCTTTTAATAATTCCTTTTTATTTATTTTTGTATTTTCTAACCTTTCTTCTAATATCGAAGTTTCATAATAATAATTATTTTTGATAAAATTATTATTTAGGCGAATCTTAAACACAAAAATTTGTATATTATTATAATTGCTAATGGTTAATATTCTTTTGTTTTATGAAATATAATTTAAATAATAAAATTGAAATACATGTTTTTCAAATCCAGGATGAATATTTTGAAAAATTTTATTTTTGGCAATATAAATCAAGACTTTTCTTTTTAATTCTTCAGCACATTCTGATCTATCATATATTTGAACATTAAAAACATTTTTTTCTTGGTTTAAGTCAATTTGACGTAAAAATCCCTCTATATTATAATTATAGCTACTACCAAATCTATTATTGCACTTTTCAATTTTTTCCAATACAAAACGCTCTTTTATTTCAACATTTTTTAAATAAATAAATTCTCTTTTTTCTTCCCAATCGTCTATAATTTTTACTTCAATAATGACCAATCTCCCATCACATTTAATATTCAATACTGTAAATAAATATAGGGAAGAAGCAATAATCAATTTAATCATCTTAATTCAAATACTAAAAATATAATATTAAATTATTATTAAATTAATATTGAATTTTTTATCAAAGACCTTAATTTTAAAAACGAGAGAATAATTACAGATATAAAAGTTCCAACGACTTTAAGGATTTAATTTGAAGATAGAAAGCCCCAAAAGATTTGTGATTTTAAAATTGTTATCTCTTTTTAAATTTGGTGTTTGAATAACTATGTATTTCAATTTGTAACAGACCCTATTTGTATTCGATCATACTAATTTAAATAATTCAAACAGTATATTGCTCAAAGAAAAGAAAATTTAAACATAAATTAAATCTTAAAACCTTTTGTATTTGTTTAAGATACCTTTAAACAATACTATAAATTTAAAAGCGAGAAACCAAACACAACATTTTTAAATAGAATTCTAATAAAATGTCAAAAGCTAGTACATTCAAATAATTTTAATAAACTTGTTTAAAATCTATTAAAATATTATAATAATTTAATTTTGTTGAGACACTATAAATAAATAGTCTCATTTTAACATTTTCATCATTTGCTAAGTTAATAAGAGCTGTTCGAAATTTCGATTTTTGACATTGGCATTCAAAATTTCGATCCGAGTATTTCGAAACAAGTCTTAGAGATAAAAGGGGGTACAAATCTAACCAAACTACAAAATTTTATTTACTAATTATATTAACCAAAGTGCAAATTTAAAATCAGTCATTGAGTAAATAAATATAAAATAACATAAATACATTTCATAATTTACCGCTTACTTTTGTTACCTAATTTATTTAGCCATTTAGGGCATTTTTAAAATTTGCACTTTTGTTTGTTTTTTTATTTGTTTATATTTTTACCTACCATATGACTTTCACAATGTATGGAAATATTTGGATGCTGCGGAATATGGGTAAATACCGTTAAATATGTCCGAAGTACGGTTCGGGTTGGGCTTTATTTAAAAAAGCAAAAATAGGAAAAACTAGAGTAAACTAGAGTAAACTAGCGTAAAAACTAGAGTCACAACAATGATAATAGTGAGTAAAAATGGTAAATTACATAGATAATAATTAGTGAATTGGGATACAAATAGAGAGAGAAAATCTCAAGTTAATAATTTATGTTCAATCATTTGTTAAATATTGTGTAACATTTGTTAAATATTGTGTTTACATGGTTTAGTGTGTATGGGAATAAGGATGGCGGTTCCTGGGAAATCTTCGGTTATCAGGAACCGGAACCGATAACCGAACCGAAGATTTCGGTTATTCGGAACCGGAACCGATAACCGAACCGAATTTTTCGGTTATCTGGAACCGGAACCGATAAACGAACAGAGAATTTTCGGTTATCCGGTCCTTTTTCGGTTCCGGATAACCGGAACCGCCCACCTTATTTGGGAAGGATATGTGAAGGTAACTTAAATGAATTACACACAAATAGGAAATGATAATAATATGGCAATGTGAAAGTATAGAGGAGGATAGTTATTGGGAAAGAATAGTTGTATTGAATAGAAATAACAATGTAAAATGAGTCAGCTTCAAGTTTAGTAAAATAAAATAACGAGTCCGGGACATACAATAATTTATAATACATAGTCGGGAATAATAATACATAGCCCGACTATGTATTATAATACATAGTCGGGAATTTTTAAAATTTATTTTAAGTTAATTTTTATTTGAATTTTTATTCATTTATTTTTCAATGAGTTGACTTTATATTTGCACTTTTTGTCAATTGCACTTTTAATAACATTCGGCAATTAAATTTTTGTAGTTTGTTTGCTTTTGTATCTTCTAATGCCTTGTGAGTGTCTTAAAATCGTTGATTAAATATAGAAAATCGAAATTTCGAAACAACTTCTTTGCCCTAAGTATTTGATAAAAATGTCAAAATGATAAGCTATTTATTATAGGGTCTCAACAATAATTAAATAAATACCGCGGATTTTAAACACGGGTTATTCTAATTATTCCAATATTCATTGTTTTATGAAATTTTGATACGAATTCTATTTAAAATTGTTTAGATTTATGACTTTTGTTTATAAATTGTAGTGTTTTAAAATTTGCACTTTTTGTCAAATATCGCGGTTAATATAATTAGTCAATTAAATTTTTTATTTGTTTAAATTTGCACTTTGTCTCTCATTTTAATAGTTGTTTTGAAATATTAGGTTCGAAATAGAAATTTCGAACCTGCTCTATCGCCCTTAAATATTTTAAACTGCATCCCTATTTACAGGGTAAACAAATAATTATATTTATTTAATTTTTGGCCCTAGTTATAGCTATTTTTTCCTTCAATTTTTTGTTTCTATTAAATAAACTGGACCGTTCTTACTCGGCCATATTTTACGATATTTATCGACATCCGTATTGGTAGTCCCAATTATCTATTATTTTTATTTTAACATTTCTTACTACGGTACGGAAAAACTAAAATCGAATGAGCTATCATTCAAAAAATCGAATTGTTCGCCCCAAAATAGTGCTTCCGCAAAGGTCGGCTTCCGAGAAAGTCGGCTAACCAAGGTTGCTGCTTATTTTATTTTAAAAATGACTAGAAAAGTTATTAAAAATTGTCATAAATTTTTTATAGGTAAAACAACACAAAAGTTGCTTTAATTTTTTAAATTTCAGATGATTAAATTTAATTTCATCATTCTCATACATTTAATTATATTTTTGAAAATTCAATGCACCGGGAAACTCATTCACGTTGAAGTGAAAATTAGAGATGATTGGAAAGAAAAAAGAGAATTTGTCCATTTAAAAAATGTTGAAATTAAGAATCGTTTTGTGATGAAAGTAATTGAAAAGACAAATAATAAACATGATGGCTTTAATAAAAATATAGAAGGATATTTGCGTTCAATTGACTTAATTCTAGATAAAAATACTCTAATTTGTGTTAAATTTAAGGTACTTCGAAATAATAATTTTATAGAAAATGATAATTATTATGAAACTTCAATATTGGACAAGTGTGAAAATAATAATGATTTTAACTTAATTGAAGAGAGTGTAGAATCATATAAAAACAAACTTTTATCAAGTTATTAGACGGAAATTAATTTAATTGGATATAAAATTGAATTGTTACAAAAACAAAAAGTTGAATATCTTAAGGAATTAAAAAGTAATATTGTTTGTATAGGCAATAAAATATGTAAAAATTTTAAAATTTTTTAGTTGTTTTATGCCTAAAAATATGTATGCTTATAATTCTTTATTATTATAGCAGGAATAATTGAAAAAAATAAACGACACTGTTTCAATTGTAGATTTACAATTTCCGAAAGTTGGTATAGATACCTAAAAGAACATTATTTATGCAAACTATGTACACGCATAAAAAATATAATGGCAAGATGAGACCTGAAGGAAGTTTTTATAAAACTAAAATGGTTTAAATTTATTAATATTATAATTAACAATGCTTTTATAAGTCTAGTCAAATTTGGCATAGTCAAAAAACTTTATTCTCATTTCCTTTTTTCAAAAACATTAAAAATGGCTAGGATTACATTCTATTTTTATTTTAATAGATTTAAAAATCTAATAAATCCCTGATAGTTTATTTGCATTTGAAAATTTTTAATATTTTTGAAAAAGAAAAAAACTATGAGAAGTAGAGAAATTTGTAGAGTATAAAGGCATGGCACCAAAGAAATTAATTTTTATTAATTAACCAATAAAATTAGCATTGAACGGGACTTCAAATAAAAACAAACTTCTCATTAAGTAATTTAAGGTCGATCGTAAATGTTTTATTTGCGGTGTAAAACAAACTAAATGTTGGCGCCGTCATTCAGAAACAGGAAACTATTTATGTAATGCATGTGGCTGTAAACAGTATTACAAAGAAGATAAACAAAAATTAAATAAAAACGCATAAATAAATATGAATTTAATGAAAAGTCCGATTTATTATAAAAGATTAATAGTAACAATTAAATATATAATTATTTAATGATAATTATTTAATGACATTAATTTAAACAAAACTTCTTGCCTAGTCACTCAAGCCACACGGCTTGATTCAGTCTGAAATTTTTTATTATGTTTGAAAGGATTTTCAAAAGATGGACTAACAGCATTAAATATCTTATCATGAAAGAGTTCGGCGATTCATATAAAAAATCTTCAAATCAAATTCAAACCAAATGAGTTTTCATTATTAATATGCCCAATATCATTTCTCAATGTATTTTTTACAGTGAAAAAATTTTTTAAGTATTGACTTTCAATGCCGTGTCGATTTTTATATGGCTATATGGAAGGTAGAAAGGATAATGTCAAACTTAATCTTTTTATTTATAATCGTATTTATAAAAATTTAAAATTTTTATTTATTTAAATTAAAATGCATTTTTGGTATCAGCAAATTGCAAAAGTATTGGGAATTAAATAAAGAAAGAATTATCAATTTTTATTAATTTTGAAGAATGTTATGACAAAAATTTGCCTCATTTTATATTTGTTAAAATATTGTTAAGGAAAGCAAAAAAGTGAGCAATAAAGTATAAATATAATAAAATTAATATCAATATTTATATTATTCTTCAAATAATATTTATCATTTCATCCGTTGTATGTTGACTGAAGTCTCCAAATAGTATTACTTACGTGATCTATATTAACAAATTACATAAAATATTGAAGAAGAAAAAACACTTACTTTGGTATTCTTATTTGAATTCTTTATTTTTTGCTGTTTAATGTAGCAAGCTCTACATATATATACTCCAGGTCTTGAATAACGGTACCATTGCAATTTATTAGTAACATCGCGAATAAAGCATTTACGATCAACCTTAAATTACTTAATGAGACTGAAATTAAATTATCGTATTCTGTTAATATAATGACATCTTTCAATAGAATGAGCCGTCGAGTATGATTGACAATAGAATGACCAATCAATCTATACGAGATAATCGTTAATTTAATCCTATCTTTATTTGCCTTTGACATTTAAAAAAAAGAGCAACAGTGTGAAGAAAAGCAAAATGTAGAAAACCCCTCGAATCTTCGATATCTATCACAAAAATCATCGAATTCATCTGTTTCAGGTTGAAAATAATAATGTGATTATGAAACTTATCTTTTATGAAATCAAGTGATCTGACCTTAACGATATCTAATGATAGCAAACCTTTTTATTCTTAATAAACAAGCTTTTATGTCTATACTTTCCATATTTTGTAACATAATCACCACAAGTATGACACAAATAGAGAACATTCAGATATTTATGCCATCGAGTTTTAATTTGTTTAATACCACAATTGAAGCAATCTCGCTTGTTCTTTTCAATAGTTACTGCTATAAAATTAAAATAAATCGTTATCTACTACTCAAGTTTTAGTTAGATTTAGCAACGGGGAACCCTTATACTGAAAATAACATAAAATTTTTATTTACTTATTTTATTTCCAATGTCAATAATTTTGCTTTTCAAATCCTTCGGATATTCAACTTTTTGTTTTTCTAACAATTTAATTTTATATCCAATTAAATTAATTTCCGTCCAATAATTTAATAAGAGGTTGTTTTTGTAATTTTTTATATTTTCTTCAATTAAGCTAAAATTATTATTCATTTCATTCTTGTTCAATATTGAAGTTTCATAACAATTATTATTTTCAATAAAATTATTATTTCGGAGTCCCTAAAATTTAATACAATTTAGAATACATATTAGAATAGCATAAACATTTTATAGCTGGTACTTTTTTGTTTGCTACCAAGTTTTTGTGGCACTATGTAATGGAATTTATTAATAAAAATATACCATTTTTCCAAGCCCAGGCAGAAAATTTTGAATTATTTCATTATTAGTAATTTCAATCAAAATTTTCTTTTTTAATTGATCAGATGGAATATATTTTGATCTATCACTTATTTCAACTTCAAACATATTTTTATCTAGATTTAAGTCAATTGAACGCAAATATCCATCTATATTTTTATTAAAGCCATCATGCTTATTATTTGTCTTTTCAATTACCTTCAACACAAAATGTTCATTTAATTCAACATTTTTTAAATAAATAAATTCTCTTTTTTCTTTCCAATCATCAATTATTTTTACATCAACTTTGATCGATTTTCCGTCACATTGAATATTCAAAAGGAAAATAAAAATTAATATAATAATGCTCATAAATTTATTCATTTAAAATTTTAATTTTAAAAATTTAATTTAATATTGCTTAGACACCAGGCGAATAATAAAATGAATAAAAAAATAATAAAATAACTGATTAAATTGTCTTGATGTAACAAAACTTATTTATTTCTAAATTTAGCCTTCAATTTATAAGCATATAAAGTCAATAAACATTAGACAAAAGCCGTATAAATTAAATCAATAACGATATAATAACCTCACTGATTAATTTGTCTTGATGTAACTAATGCCCTATTTATTTTTAAATTTAGCCTCCATTTTATAATGATAATTATTCAATAAGAATATAAATATTGCGAAATTTATCCCGTCTGATTAATATTTATTTGTTAAGTCGGCGATGCTAAAAAAGAATATTTGCACTTTTTGTCGATTACATTTTTAATATGTATGATTTGTTAATAAAATTTTGTGTTTTGATTGCCGTTAGATTTTTAAATTTATTTAAAATCTAAAA
Organism: Meloidogyne enterolobii; assembly: GCA_963681835.1. Taxonomy (NCBI): domain Eukaryota; kingdom Metazoa; phylum Nematoda; class Chromadorea; order Rhabditida; family Meloidogynidae; genus Meloidogyne; species Meloidogyne enterolobii. The sequence goes on along the minus strand of CAVMJV010000025.1, from coordinate 2,972,889 downwards.
ACGAGACCATAAATTTTAATATAATTGCGAGGCTGATTAAATATAAATTACGGTCATATAATTTTTAAATAATTGAATTGCCTAATCAGAATTTTTTATGACGGCTAGATACATAAAATGTTTATTACACTGGGGCTTATTTTACACAGACACTTTTACCAGCAATAGTGAAGTAGCCTTAACGTCAATCTGCATATCGTTTTGATTGAATTATTGCATCGCCATCAATTTATCATTACGTTAGAAAACACTAGTCTCAATTTATGAAAATAATATGAACATTAGATACGAACAATAAACTATGAAATTTGATTATAGTCCGTAACTTGGCTGAGTATTATTCAATTAAATTATTTAAAAAATATATGACAAAATTTTATATTCATTCATTCTTGTTATTTTTATTAAAATTTAGAGTCTCGTTTTTAGATTTTAAATAAATAAAAGGGCATAGTGAAGGCAAACAAAACACAATATCTTAATGAAAAATCATAAATATTGAACATTCAATCGACAAAAAGTGCAAATATACTTTTTTTAATGCCGACAACTTAAGAAATGAATAAATAAGAATCAGGAGTGATAAATTTCGCAATATTTTAATTCTTATTGACTGATTATTATAAAATGGAGGCTAAATTTAATAATAAATATGTAAATTTATTTTTCGAGTCGCTAAATTTTGAAATTGCTATAATGTTGTATTAATGAAACATATTAAAATAATTAGACAATTATTAAAAAATCTGTTTGTTTGAACAAGTTATTTGTGTTTTAAAAAAGCACTTGTTTCTACTAATTTTATGCATATTTTTATTATTTTATTGTAAGATATCTTTACCGATTTGAAATTTCATCCAATAATATTAAGTAGGGTAGGACAAACTCGTTTAATTTTGAAATAACCGTATACTGTTTATGCCGTTTATCTGAGAACTGGAAAACTGAAAACTTCCTAAGAGTTTAAATACCATTTTTAATGGATTTTCTTACTTACAAAATTCTTACTATTTTTTTACTTATTAAATCTGCATAAATAAAATTAAAAAACACAATTAACTTGCTCAAACAAACAGATTCTTTAAAAATTGTCTAATTATTTTAATATTTTCATTATTACAACATCAAAGAAATTTAAAACGTATTTTTACACATACATGCACTCATAATCGATGCTTGAACTCTCGCTAATTTGTCAATAAAATCTGTCGACTCTTTTGATATTCACCTCCTCTATGCCCTTTATATTTATTTAAAATTTCGAAATTTACATTACTTTCTCAATGTTTTAACGAGTTTCTCTTACATATAAAAGAATATTAAATGTTAATAAATAGCTAGTATTTAGTTGTTCATTTAGTTATTTTCCTCAAGTGTTTAATAGATATATAATTTGTGTCTAATATTTGTTGTTTGTTTTTTTCAGGAGATTTATTATTAAAATTTAAGATGAATAAATTATCTTTTATTCTTTTCTCATATTTGTTTGTTCTGTTGAATATCCAAATAGAATGTAGAATGGTTGAGGTTGGATTAAAAATAAAAGAATATTGGAAAGAAAAAAGAGAATTCATTTATTTAAAAAATATTCAAATAAAGGAACGTTTTGTATTGATAATGAATGTAAAACAAAATAATAGAATAGTTGATTATTTGTATAAGAATAATGGATCGTTTTGTAAGCTTGAAGTAAATCCTGTTAACAAAGTTTTTGTTGTTAAACTAAGTACGAGGTCTAAATTTAGCTCTCAACTAAAAACAAGAATTTTGATTGAAATTGCCAATAATGAAATTGTTAGGAAATTTTTGAATAATTTGGGAAAACAGGTATTTTATATTTAACTATTTTAAATTTAAGACTTCAATAATATGTACACAAATTTAATATTTCTAAGATTCGCCTAAATAATAATTTTATAAAGAAGAATAAATATTATGAAACTTCTATATTAGAAGAAGGGTTAGAAAATCAAAAAATAAATAAAAAAGAAATATTAAAAGAAAATCTAGAAAATTACAAAAATAAACTTTTATCAAGTTATTGGACGGAAATTAATTTAATTGGATATAAAAGTGAATTGTTAGAAAAACAAAAAGTTGAATATCCTAGAGAATTAAAAGACAGAATTATTTATATTGGCAATAAACTAAGTAAAATTTTTATTTTTGTTTATACATTCATTTACTAAAAAATTTAATTTAAATATTATGGGTGGAATTATTGAGGAGACTATGCGACATTGTTTAAATTGTGGAAATACAAAAACTATACAATGGTATATATACATAAAAGAAAATTATTTGTGCAGCAAATGTGGAGATTATAATCGAAAATTTGGGAAGCATATACCAAAAAAATTTTGGATTAACATTAAAAAGGTTAAATTTTCTCTAATTAGTAAGATAATTAAAAAATAATTAAAGTTAGACCCTTTAAATGTATATTTACCAATTTTAAACTTACTGAAGTAATTTTGTCCAAACGCTGAGGACCGATAGACAATAAGCGAAAAGTTTTTATGCAATTGAGCTATTATGCTTTAATTACTACCACTATATAAAAATAGGATGCTAACGCACTGTTTTTCAATCAAATTAGAGCTAAAATTTTCATAATTTTTAATTATTTAATAGCCTTTATATAAATACTTTTTCTATTGAATTTACTTAAGGAGGATCGACATTGTGCGATTTGCAAAAGTACTGAAACATCAGCTTGGTACCGTAATGTATATGGACAACATTTATGCAAGTCTTGTTACAATAAACAATATAAGAATACAAAGAATAGAAAGAATAAAAAACTTTAAGAAACGGAATATAAAATTAAAGTAATTGAGGCTTGCGACATTCATGAGTAAAATCATTTTGTACACTCTTTTCTCTCATTATTTCTTTTTCTTGTCTTTTGTAATTATTATTTGTAGGGTTGCGAAAATCGACGACTCTTACCTAGTGATGGAAAATTCCAAAATTTCTCTAGAACCGGTTCTGAGGTACACCCCAGTTTACCGCAGCCCAATTTAACGCCGCGAAAATTTTTAGTATTATGGCGGGGGAAGTTGATCGGGGAGTTGTTGTTCAAAAAGCGGGGGGAGTTGTTCCGTGGAGCTATTAACGCTTTAGAATTTAGGTAAAAAATATGAAATTTTTGAGTTATAGCAAAAATTAAATATTTTATATTTGAGAAAAATTAAAGCTTAAAATAGTGTATTAATTTAAACATTTTTTCGAAACATTTTAGAGAAACTTTTAAAATTAATTACAAAATCAATATATGTATATTAAACTGCAAACCATTTTTCACTTCTGAAATAATTTAATCCGAGCAACTATCTAAATATTAAAACATAAATTTAATAAATCATAATTACTGGATTTTTAAATTTTTATTAAAATTTTGATTTAAATATAATTTAAAAAATCAATTCATTAAAAGACTAGTAATTTAAAATTTTATAATATTAATTTATTGCAGAATTTATAATTTTGAAATAAGCCTCTCAAGTTGATTTAGTATAAGATAATCCGGCTGTTGTGTAGTGGTGTCAGGATAGTTAGGTTATTTTCAAGAATCGGCTGTCAACTGAGCTCATTTCTTGATACTAAAAAGATTAAACTTGAAACGATTTTAAATAGCGGAAACAATTTTAAATAGCAAACTGTAACAGGCGTATTGAATTTAAAATCGAACTGGAAGCACACCTAGTAACTAAAAAATTGCTTTATCTCAATTGAAATAATACGATAATGTTTAATAGAAAAATGGCTATTCATGAAATATTTTGTCTAAGATAGAATAGAATGACAGAATAGTATTGACATAATATTAGTCTTCACGAACACATAGACCACTATGAAATATTAGGCTTGTGTAATAAAAGACAACACATTCCCAAAAGAAATCATAGTTTGTTTTGTTGTTCATAATGAAACATGGGCTTTCATCCATTTAATGCCAAAATACAAGCCTAAAGCAATTATAGTCCCCAAAAGAATTGTCCAGCCAATACAACAATTAAATCCACCACGGCGAAATGTTTGTCCACAAGTTTCATTACTATTCCCAAAACATCCAGTTTCTTGATCATCAGCGCGTTTGCGACGAGAAAAAAATTGTTTCATATTTAATCGCTTAATGTCTAAAATAGAAAATTAAATAATTTCTTAATTACAGTACACGATTTATTACAAGGGTTCAAATTCTGCTGATTTTTCCTTTTTTTAGTTATTGCTGGGTAAATAAGAATTATTTTTTAAAAAATTTTGGGGTAGTTTAAATTTTACATATAAGGATTTTTAAATTTCTTGTAGTTAACCGAAGAATTTAGCCGAAGAATTTTAACCGAAGAATTTAGCAAGATGACTACCTTATACGAATAATATAAGCCGCTTTTTTGCATTTTGATAGTTTAGAAGTAAAAAAATTACTTACTATATTTCTTGACATCCTCTTTCTTACAACACAAGCAACTAGTAATTGACGGAATTTTAAAATTGAGAGCAAAAGACTTCCAAATTGAAACGGCATCGTCAAGGACATTACCCTCAACTTCTCTCTTTTCGGTAAAATGTCCCCACAACTTATTGAATATCCCAGTCAGATAATTTTTGTCAAATAATTTTTCTTCCTCTATGAGTTTTGCATTTTTAAATTTTTTGTTAATTTTGCCATATTTTTTATCATTGAATTTGTTGTAGAGAGCCAAGAATGTTTCTTTAACGCTTTGAATTTTATCAAATGCGTCCTTCAAGTTTGAAGCCTTGGCAATGTCAAACAGATTATTGAGGCTCTGAAATTTTTTTGTAGATTTGAAAAAATTTAATAGTCAAATTTTAAATTGGAGTCCTAAATAATATAGAATAAGATCTAGATGTGCCCAGATGAATTGAGCACTCCAAACAGTCAGCTAAAACTGTATTGAAGTTCAAGGAGAATAATAAAAAAATAACAAAGAATCCACAACAAAAAATCCACAAAATTGTTTACTAACTCCCAGGGTTGTCGTTTCTCAACCACTAAAATGGGGCGCAGCCACTCAAAAATAGGGAAAAAATAGGGCGAAATTGGTAAAAAATATGGCAAAAAATAGGGCAATATTTTAAAAGCTTAAAATTTATTGAAATTTCAAATGAAAAGGCTTATTCCGCATGTTCTCCGCTAGTTCTAACTAAATTTATAAAAAACAGTAAAGTTCAGATTAGAGACTAGCCTGGGAATGTCGTACGTGAATAGTACGAGATATCTCGAAAAACTGAAACGACAATCGCAAGAGATGTCTCTCTCGATTTCGATAATCAAGGTTATCTTCAAGAGCTTTGTAACCATTAGATTTCTTCCATATTTAGCAAAATTTTGAGAAGTTTGTACAGTTATCAAACCAGATTTTTTCCTTTTTTAGCGCCGAAGGCGAAAATTTTGAGAAATTAAGAAGAATAATGTGAGATATTTCTTTTTTCAGCGCCGCAGGCGAAAATTTTGGAAATTTTTATGTCCAGGAGTTAGATTTCTTTGTTTTTTTTTGCAATTTATATACAAAATGCCTGAAAATTTTAAAAATATTACAAAATGTTAAAAATAGGGCAAAATATGGCAAATGTATAAAATAGGGAAAAAATAGGGCGAAAAGGCCAAAAATAGGGAAAATCCCCTATAAATAGGGTAAAACGACAACCCTGCTAACTCCTTTAACACTAATTTCATTCGAATTTTTTATATGCATTTCCTTAAGGTGAGAGACACTTAGTTTCCATGATTTTACTTTTAAAGTCTAACAATAGATGAAATTCATCTTACATCATCACTGTCTAAAGTTATCATTTCCTTCTCAATCATTCGCAATTTTTGTATCAACTGGTAAGTTTCTTCTAATTCATCTAACTTTTCTGGTCCACCATGACTCCAACTATTTGTTCCAACAAGATGAAATATGAATATTATAATAATTAACATCCCTAAAAGCTAAGATTGATTAAGATTTTGAGCTACGAAATAAGCTTATCTATTTTCCGAACTGAATAAGATTTTTTAGAATGGTCTTATTCAGTTTTAGAATATTAAAAACTTTTTTAGAATATTAAAAAGAATATTAAAAACTAAAGAATATTAAAAACTAAAAGGCATTAGCTGAAAGTAGATTTTGATTAAAGTTCCGGAAAGCTCCTAATTTACTCCAGACTTGAATCCAGTCAACATTACTTAACTCTTTCATAATCACTTAGATTCAATTATGATTTAAAAAATACTTTAAAAAATAAAAAAAAATTCATTGACTTCTCTTTAAAAAAAATGAATTGATTTAGAAAAGAGGAGGAGATAAAGTGCAATTCTCTACTTAGATTGCGGTAAAGTGCAAGTCTATCCCATGCCATTCATTGACTTATATTTCATAAAAGATTTTTCTTTTGCGATTCTTATATTAATAAGAATGATGCAATATTTTCATTGATTTCCAAATTTCTTAAATGCTTTGCCTTTTTATTTATTGCCAAAATGCCGAGTGCATAATTAATTAACAAATTTTATAAAGTTTAAAAAATAATTTTTAAAAATTTTCAAAAACGGGAAAGGGCTTGTTTGCCACAGATTAACAAATGTTCTAAGCATTTGTAAGAAACACCTTGAGCGTTTATGGATTTTAGTGTATTGTTATTATTACAATTTTTATGTTTACATTTCAATTTCTGATTTTTTTCCTTGTTGTATTGATTTTACTTTTTTTACATGTTTTTTGCACCACTTTAATGTATTTTAAAATACCTGTGATTTGCTGATAAATAGGGTGGTCCAAAACATGCAAATGCGTATGCGGATATGCCTTGATGAGAGAAACTCAAAAATGATGTTTTTAGGTTGGACGAGCACTTTAGGACCCGCATATTTTTGCATATCTGTGCATATTTTGGTCAATATTTCGTCATTTTTGGCAAATTTTAGTAGAAATTGGACAAAATTTTGGAATTTTTTGGGCAAAAAATTTTTTATAAAAAAATTTTTTTCAAAAAATTTTTTCGGAAAATTTTTTGAGTAAATTTGAGTAAATTTTTTTGAGTAAATTTTTTGAGTCTGCAGAAATTTTAAATCGATAAAATCTTTTAGAAATTCACTTAAAATGCAAAATTAAAGGCTAAATTAGTGTTTTTTACATAAAATATTGATTTTTAAAGGAAATTTTCACTAATTTTTTCTGCATATTTAGTGCATATTTTAGGAAATTTTGCATATTACAGTGCATATTTAGGGGTTTTTTAGTGCATATATATGCGCATATTTGGCGTTGACCGTGCATATTTTGGACCACCCTACTGATAAATAAACAAATTAATTAAATATAATGAATTGTAGTCATGTTTTTATACAAACCTGAAGATTGTGCTTCGTCTGGCTTTTCTTTTGTGTAGTGGTGTTAGGATAGTATAAAAGCCAGTGTAAGCGTCAATCTATTGGATCATACTAGCGGGGCTAGTCACTGATTCCCTTCATCTGTTTCCAGCTCTTTTACCTTCGCCTTCATTGGAATTTCCACATTAGATAAACTGTTATTCTGGTGTACGTCAACTTTAGTTAAATCTCGGTCAACCCTCGGACATAACAAATGGCGCGGTCGACTACAAATGAACCAGCTCGTCTACCGAACGTCTACGGTAGCGTCTACGACAGCTACAGTGGAGAATTCACAATTCACTGACTACAGAGTGTCGTTAGTGAATTGCTCGATGCAATTAGATAGTGAAGTGATTGACTGGATTCTGAATGGACAGACGTCGTAGATTAGTTATAAGCATGAGTCGAAAGTGAATTGGGTGAATTGTTAGTGCGCAGTGGACCAGTAGTTATTAGTGACCTGTAAAGGACATAGTGTGAGGGCCAGTTGTCTATATAGTTTAAGGCTGAAATGCCTAGTGGTCCTGGAAGTGCTCAGATTTTGGCTGATAAAGTGTCCGGCATTCAGAAGAATGTAAGTCCGGAAAATGAAAAGTAAAATTTGGCATTCGTAAGGATGTAAGACCAAAAAAATAGAAAGTGAAAAGTTGAAAAGCGAAAAGCTTTGAATTGTTTTTGAATTGAAAAGTAAAAAAAGCGAAAAAGTCACTTTGGTTAAATTTGGTAGCCATAGAGTGTGTAAGACCAAAAAAATGAAGTTTGAATTGTTAGTGAATAAAGTGAATTGCATTGAGTTGAAGCGCTTGGACAAGTTAGTTGAAAATAGTATTCCAATGAAAAGCGCAGAGTTGAGTCAAGGCTCTTAGGAGTCAAGACGCATCCTCTAAAAATAAATATATTTTATCTCACATAGGTAAAAGTACAAAATTCGAAGTACAAAAATTTAAAAAGTTAGCCCATAACACGCCCCTACTTTCTCAGCTTGGCAAGGCCCTCAAGCTAGGCGCTTGAGCCCTTTCTTCATCTGCCTTTAAAATTCGGTCCTCCACTCCCCAATTGCTTCATTTTATTAAATATATTAAAATTTAATAAAAATAGAGTTTTACTTTATTTAATGTTGTAAAATGCCCATATACTCTTAAAGTTATAAGTGTATGGTTGTTTTTGATTCAAAGTTGTAAAATAAATTAACTTTAAATTATAGCGATGCATTTAAAATTTGTTATATTATTCGCTCTTTATTTTGCCGAAATTTATTGCTTTCGTCAATATGGAAAAGTTAATGCACCAAACCGAGAAGGAGCATTAGTTCCAAAAGGTAAAGCAAGCTTGGTTGATAAAAACAATGACAATGATAAAATCAATGCTGATGAATTGACTATGAAGGTTAAAATAATTGAGGAAAAATTTGTTGAAGTTGGCAATGTAATATAATTTTTAAATTAATCTACGGGTTAGCCTATCCCTCGAAATTTCTGAAAGTTATAGAAACACAGCACGCCAATTGGAGCGTGCTGGCGAGGGCCTTTCCATTTGGGGTATTTAGTAAGACAAGTCTGGGATACCTTACTTCTTAATCGGTAAAGCTCTGAGGGTTGATCAGGTCCTCAGGCTTGCCGAAGCATGATTTTACCGCTAAGTTATTTAAGCGCCTTTATTCATATAGGAAATATATTACATTAAAGATGGAAATAATATAAGTGTTAGGCCTAACTCTATCTAATGGGAAGAAAGGAAATCGTTATATAATGAACATTAATGGGCGGATAAATAATATAAACATTACAAACATGTTTACTGGGAAAATAATAATAGCGGAAGTGTGATCAAAGTGCCCTTTAGCCCTTTCTGCTAGACTACTCCTTACACCTCCAACCTCAGGGAAGACCGTCCCTGGTCTTAAATTATCTTTTGCCAAAATTTCCAAGTTGCCAATACTACCGTTATCTAAAATTTTCTTGACTGGCTGTTCACATTTTATTAGCTCTTATCACCTCTTTTCTAGCAGAGGATCATCCTTGATCCTAAAATTTATCTTACAGACTGGTTTTTGCCGAGGCCTCCAGACTGTCTTTTTATTTCTATTTTCTAAAATATTTTCTTACAAACTGGTTTTTACCGAAGTCCCCAGTTTGTTTTATTTTTTAAGACATTTCCTCTGCTTTTATTTAAATAGTGCTGATTTTGTGAATTGCCAGTTTTTTGAATTTCTTTTTTTATTTAGGCAACTTTTAGAAATATTTGGCTTATTGAAATATTTTGCTATTTGAGCTTTAGAGCACTTTGTATTGAGGGCATTTGGACTAGCTAATTAATACTTAAAAAATTTCACAATAATAAGAAACATTCGGGCATACCTAAGTATAATAAAAATAACATTCTGTGATTGTCTTGAGAGATAATTTGATAAATGTGAGGGTTGGTAGGACTAATATTTGCTATAAATTTATGTATAAATATTATGAAAAATAAGGATATTTTCCAGTTTTTCCATCTTATTTATACAGATTTAGAGCAGCTATTAAATCCTTATCTTAATTTAGTTATAAAATTTGCCAGATATTAGAAAGTAACCATTAAAGATAAAGATATTGCCTCTATTGAGATCAATATCTTGTTTTTTAAAGATTATTTTCTAGTATCAATGCAATTTTTATATCCTATCGGGGATTAAATAATTAATAATTTAAGGTTTTAGTAAGTCATATAGGAAGGTAAAGCTCAGGTACTAAATAAATTGGGTACTTGAATAAAAGAATGTGATAAAACTTTTAAAAAAATTTTAAAGAAAAATTCGTCTGTATTGCCTAGGCCAAAGTCATCTAATCTCCAGTCCACCAATTTTGATTTGCCACCAATGAACCACATTGACATGAAAAAGGAATATTAGATTTTGTTTTATGTATTTTTAATAAACTTAAACCACAACTTTACCCAAGAATACCAAGGATTGCGCATGTTCTTTGTGATGTTGACACTTTTCATTGAAATTTTTGACTGGTCTGCATTGGCCCATATTCTTGGACATACATTTCGTTTGTGTTCTTTGATATGTTGTCACCTGAAAAATTAAATGTTAGTATTCATTCATTAATTACTATTAAGATTCTAATTTAAACTTATCATATTCATTACTGTTTCATACCATAATTATTTTACATATTTATTTAAAAATACGCGACCAATTTTACGAATGTGTTGAGGATTGCCGAAGCTTGGACATTCATGACAATTCCTTGAAGTTTATTAATAATTTCTCTTCATTTTCAATTCGTGAATTTTGTCAGATAAATTATTAACCATTTCTTTAATATCTTCTAACTCATTTTGTAATTCATCAATGCGATCATCTTCATTGTATTCTTCGACCTCGTTTTGATTTTCAAATTCTCTACAATCAACTTGTGCATGTCCTGGTTGATGACAGTAATTGCCAACTAAATGTTTACTTCCTTGTTCAATGGGTTCATGTGAGCATGCATTTTCCGGGGATGGACTTGCCGAAGCATTTGAGCTGCCTTGTATCCAACTTGGTTCAATTAATTGAATGTTTTCTCCATTAATTTCTTCTACCTTAAAATTTATTTCTAATTCTTGAACATACGTTACAAGCTTGTCAAAGCATTTTCTTCCAATCAATGGCGCAACTAATTGTAAAGACCTTTGGAATTCTGGTCTAACTTTTTCAATCAAACATCTGCATAGCGTTTCTTCTTTTACTTCTTTTGTGACATTCGAAGACGTTGAATTCACAAGCGGGATTAATCTTTTAATGAACTCATTTACCGATTCCCCTTTCCTTTGATAACATGAAGCTAGTTTCCTGAAATTTAACTCACGAATATGCGGGCTATCTAGTTTAGACCTAATATTTATTAAGGCATTTTGCAATGTATTCTTCCCCGAGGGCGCTACGTTTTCATAAATATTTCTTGCTGTCTTACCTAGGTAAAGTTTTAATCTATTTAATTTTTCAACCTCTGTCCAATCAGAACCAAATACCTCTACATAGTCCTTAAACCTTATTGCCCATTCATCAAAAGCCGAAGCATCTTCGCCAACAAAGATTTGTAGTTGAGTACCACATGATTCAAATTCAGTCAAAATATTTAAATAAGAATTCTTAGTGCTGTTTTCAGACATTTTTTTGTCGAAGTGTTCTTGCCGAAGCGTGAGAGTATCTCAGTAGCCAACTCTTTTGTGGTACTTCTTTGAAGTTCTGGTTGTACACAATATAAAGTAGAAGGATGTGTATGTACCTGAAAGTCTCAAAAATTAGATTATGATATGGATTATTATTTGTAAAAATTTGAAACAATTTTGTTTAATCTTAACTACCTCTACCAAAGTTCTGGCTTGCCAAGGCAAAGTAAAAAAATGCGCAAATACTATACCAAAATTCAGTCTTGCCAAAGCAATTAGTAAGTGTTGTCCAGTACAAGCAAATATAATTGTTGAATTTTTGTTTGATATATATTTTTGTAGAAAATTAAGATTTTTTAAAAATTATTTAGATAAAAACTAAAATAGTATTTAAAAGTAAAGAGTGAAATTTGTAATACCTAGATAATAAATATACAACTATTAATTCGAAATATAAAAATAAAAAGAATTCACTGGAAAAATAATAATTTAACAAAGACAACTTCTACTTTACAAAGAATAAATATAATTTAAGAGATGACACATTAACGCTTTTCTTTTACTTTACAAAAAAAAAATTCCCAAGGTATTTATTAAAGAGAGGAAAAAATTGAAGACAGAATATAAGTGGATGATAGAAAAGAGGCTAAGGTTGATTGAAGTTTAAGAAAAAGTGCGGACTTGCCTAGGCAATCTACAAAAAAAATTTTTTATTTATTTAAAAATTAATGTGTAATAGCTGGGAAGTAGTTGTTGCAGGAAGGAAAAATGAAAAAGATTTATCTACATAGAGAGTAATTTGTTGTGCGCAATTGACTTTTGCGTTTGTATTGAGAATTTTAAAGACCTAATAAGAATTTAATAATACGTATTTTTAAGATTTTGTCTTCTCAAAAGAAAAATAAAATTACTTTTTAAAAATACTTATGGAAAAATAAAGGAATTATTCTAAAAGGATATATAAAAATATACTAAAAAAATATACGAATTTAATCTTAAAAAAATTTACTTAAATCAAAAATAAACTATAAAGACTCCATCAAATTTTTCTAAAAAATTTAGTCATTTTTAATCGTATAAGATATTCAGAAAAGAAAAAAATTTCTTTGTAAATTTTAGAATTTCCCAAAAAAATTAATATTTTAATTTTAAAAAAATTTCCAAACGAATATTATTACATAAAAATATTAATTCGATTTTTCTAAATACCTTCAGAAAAGCGTATAAGTGATTTCCTTGCCTAGGCAGATGAGAATTAAGAAAATTTTTTGTTGATTTTTTCAAATGTGTTGATTGAGTGATGTATTTTGTTGTATTAATTTTGAAGTTTTGCTTGCCACACAGTTAAGTAAATAGGATCATAGTAGTAATAAGACGCACAAATAACTCCACTCGCAAAATTTTTCTTGCCAAAGCTACGTGTAGGAGTGCACAGATACCAGGAGCGTAGATCAAAGAAAATCTCTAAAAATTAGATTGTGTTATTAATTATTATTTTTAAAATTTGATAAACTTTTTTTTGAATTTAAACTACCTCCCCCAAAATTCTGACTAGCCAAAGCAGATCATAAGATTTTTAGATACCAGAAGTCAAAATCCTTCAAAAAATTTTTAATGCCTCTTTCTAAAAGAATGATGCTGTCTTGCCGAAGCAAAATTATTGTTGCCCAATTGGCAGGAATTGAATTTGTTGTTTTATGTTTGTTTGCAGCAAAATAAATTTTTTGTAAAACTTTTGAAGAAAATAATAATATTATAAAAAATGCAAAAGTTTGAATTACCTAGGTAATAAAAATCTTTAAAAATATTTCTCAGATATAGACAATTAAACTTATATAGTTGAAAATATTATTTTTATAAAAATAAGATAAGTAATTTTGACCAAATAAAATTATTAAAAGGGATGACACATTTCCCCTTTTTGTTTTATTGTAAAAAATAAGTTTCCCAAGCTGCATTTATTAATGAAAGAGAAGAAAAGAAAGGCGAAGAAGAAGAAAGAAGAGAGGATAATGGTGATCAAAGTTTAAGAAAAAAATGCGGTGCGAACTTGCCTAGGCAAAATAAAATCTCTCTTCAATTATTTTTGTAATAATTGAGTAAAAAAAAATTTTTTTGTAGGAAGGAAACATGAGGGAAATTTTTCTAAAAATTATTAATTTCGGAAACAATTAAAGAATTAATCTTAATAGTTGAAGAATTAGCCTTCCCTAGGGAATAAAGAATATTTATAAAAATAAAATGGAATGTATTTTTAAATAAAATTAGCTTAAAATTATTTAATTTTCCAAAAAGTACCGAAATTTTCAATTGTTTTTTTTATGACCGAAAAAATTTTTCATACTTATCTTTAACTACCTCAAAATCCAAGTCTTGTAGTGGTATTTTGCAAGATTAATTTGTAATTTTCCAGGGTAAATAGATTAATGTAGTTAAGAAGGGTGCGTAGGTACCAAAGTTCTTTCTTGCCAAAGCAAATTGTGATGATGCATCAATACCAAAACGTAGATGTAGATCCCATAATTTCCAATAAAATTTTGACACACATACACATACCTGAAAATCTCTAAAAAATTAGTTTGTGGAATAAATTATTATTTGAAAATTTGTAACTTTTTTTTAAGTTTAACTACCTCTACCATAATTCAGTCACGCCAAAGCAGAGTATAATAATTAACAGATACTAAAAGTGTAGATTCTTGAAAAACTTTTAAACTGCTCTGCTTTCTAAACAATGCTGCCTTGCCTAAGCAAAAATATTGTTGTCCAAATATCAAAAATTGAATTTGTTGTTTGTTGTATATTTGATTGTTGAAAATTAAATTTTTATTCGTGTATATTTAATAAAAATACAAAGAAATATTTTAAAAGTAAAAAAAAATATAGTCGGAAATACCTAGGTAATAAAATCTAATAAATAAATTATAAAAAAATATATATAATTATATAAGATTAAAAATGTATTAATTGAAAAAATTACATTTCCAATAAAGCATACTAAAAGTTAGAAAGAATTAATAATAGGAGATGACACAAAATTTTCTTTTGTGTAAAATCGGGAAAAAATTTCTCAAGCTATTTTTTAAATGAAGCGTAGAAAAGCAAGAACGGAAAAAATAAAAGATCGAAGTATGAAGGATGCTGAATTGCCTAGGCAGGAAGGAAAAAAATTTGCACTTCTTTGTGTAATAACTGAGAAAGCGCTTTTTTTTAGAAGAAATAATGAATGTTGATTTTACATAAAACTATTGGTTGTGCGCCATTGACTTGCGTTTTCCTTTTGGATTTTTAAAGACCTATTACGAATATTCTATACTTTGGTAATTTCAATTTTTCATTCTGGCTTCCCGAAGGAAAAATTACCTTTATAAAAATTAATTATTTAAAAATAGACAAATCTTTTAAAAAAATTAGAACTCAAAAATTATACAAATCTTAATTTTCTATACTTCGGTATTAAAATTTTTTTTTAAAGCATTTGATTTTCCCGAAAGAATAATTTTTTTTTTAAATTTCCTATTTAATTTAACACTCTAATTTTTTGAGAGGAAGGGGACTTTCAACTGCAGGAAACGCAAAGGATAGGGAAAGGGATAAAGGGCAGGGAGCAGGAAAATGAGACGCGACTTTTTTTGCAAAAAATATTTTTTTAATTCAGGGCTTTTCTACTTAATAGGGCTTATATTTAATTTATTGGGCTTACTTATATTCTCTTTATTTGGGCATTTTATAATTCTATTTTTTTTATAATATGGGCTTATATAATTTATTTTCTAAATATTAGGGCCTCCATTAATTTTCAATGGGATTTACTTATATTTGAATCTACCTATTTCATTAAATTAAAAGCCCTTTCTTTAATTAGCCCAATCTATTTTTAGCCCTTAATTTATTAAGCCCTTAATTTATATAGCGCTTTTATTTATTTTAGCCCTTTATTTATTTAGCCCTTATATTTGATTCAGCCCATTATTATTTTTAACCTCCGGAGGACATTCTGACTTGCCGAAGCAACCCGCGGGTGAGTTAGGCCATCGCATTCTACCCAGCTCTTAATCTTACCGGCCGCCCAGGCCAATGGAAAGTCGCAAAATGCGAACCATCCGGTGCTACCAGAAACACAGCACGCCAATTGGAGCGTGCTGGCGAGGGCCTTTCCATTTGGGGTATTTAGTAAGACAAGTCTGGGATACCTTACTTCTTAATCGGTAAAGCTCTGAGGGTTGATCAGGTCCTCAGGCTTGCCGAAGCATGATTTTACCGCTAAGTTATTTAAGCGCCTTTATTCATATAGGAAATATATTACATTAAAGATGGAAATAATATAAGTGTTAGGCCTAACTCTATCTAATGGGAAGAAAGGAAATCGTTATATAATGAACATTAATGGGCGGATAAATAATATAAACATTACAAACATGTTTACTGGGAAAATAATAATAGCGGAAGTGTGATCAAAGTGCCCTTTAGCCCTTTCTGCTAGACTACTCCTTACATTATAATCGTTTTTCTGAGACTTTAAAAATTGGCTATAACTTACAGAAATTACAATTTTTAAAAATTTTGGCAAGCAAAGTTGATATTCCAATTTTTAAAACTCAGAAAACATTATAACTTTCAGAAATTTCGAGGTATAAAATAAGTAATGGTCCCGGACACAGTGGGCGTAGGTCCCGGACATGAAGAAATGTTGTGGAATCAAAAAATTTAACCCAATTTTGCAATAACATGAAAATCCAATCTTCTTTTGCCTGGACGCATAAAAGTTTATTGAACGCAAAAACTAGACCAGCGCCTAAATTTTTAATAAATTTTTCATAGAAGCTAAATGAAAATCAAAAAGCAGTCATCAAAACAATGTTGGACAATGTCAAATGCTTGATTGATGGAAATATTGAAATATGAGTGAACATCTCTCGATTATTAAAAATGAGGCTAAAGCACTTTATGAGACATTTATGTCAAATAAAATAAATTATGAAACTTTGGAAATTAACGAAGAAAAATTGAATAATCAAACTTTTTTGAATAAAATTCTTGACAATCTTTTGAAAAGTGTTGAAGAAGGTAGTGTTAATAATGAGACGATGTCAACTGCAATCGCTATTTGGAAGTATTTCATTTCTAAATTTGAAATTCCATCATATTCCGAATGCACTCTTGACAAGCATACTAACGGAGAGGAAAAACGTAAGTTTAGTTCGGAATCTGGTTTCTTAAAAGATTATAGAGGAAGGACTGAATTATTAATAATTTCAAATTATTTGATAATTACTATACTTGGCTACAGATGATTTATAATTCACGCCAAACTGTCAGCCTATCATTAGATAACTAAGGATAT
The DNA here is from genome assembly GCA_963681835.1 of Meloidogyne enterolobii. Taxonomy (NCBI): domain Eukaryota; kingdom Metazoa; phylum Nematoda; class Chromadorea; order Rhabditida; family Meloidogynidae; genus Meloidogyne; species Meloidogyne enterolobii. Next base: position 2,956,018 of record CAVMJV010000025.1, on the reverse strand, counting down.
CTACATATTAAATACTGGGATTAAAAACATTTAATTCAGAATATTCAAGATTACAATTAGTGTTGATAGTGCATTCTTTAATACGTTATTCACACTGTTACCAAACGGTACTAAAAATTCCATAATCTTAACATTACTGTACCACTACAAGTTGTGAGGAATTACTTATTCGATAATTTCCGGTAGTACCGCTGCCGAGCACTGGGTAATATCTATATGAATAATATTTATCTTTTGCAGACCCTCTTCTTAAAAAGCGATCAACAATTAGACGTAAACGCGCTGATGAGTATCCAAATCATTGTAAAATCTTAATCGGTTCTCTTATTGGAGTAGTTTTAATTGGTATTATCATTTTACTTGTACTGGTGTTAACGCATACAGTACATTTAAACTTTTAACTACATGGGCAACATGAAATCACAAAAAAAGTTTTCGGTATTTCAAAATTTGAAGCAATCGGATTTCTCTGTCATTCTATTTATTAAATTTATAGCTATAATGCTTGGAATCTTACCAAGATAGTCTTTTAGGAAAATAAAAATGTTACCAGATTTAGGGAACTTATGAACTAAAATAGCTAAAAGAAAAAGAAGGTTTAAAGTCAAATTAGGATTTCTGTCGTTAAAAAATCATAGATTAGTTGTTCTCATAAAACCATCTTTTTAGATTTCAAGTATTTGTCATTTTCTGTCAAAACTGTAGATATTTTTTAACTCTTTCTCGGTGTAATGTGTTAAATAGTTTGCGGTTCCAGAATCAAAGTGTCCGACCATATTTTTAGTTGTAGTAACTTTCTGTTAAAATTTTGCATAATTATTATTTGTATGCAGTCCAACATTTACAAAAAGTATATATTTTCTGATATGAGAGTTTATTCAATTTGAATTACTCAGATGATGAATCAAATGTTGGGCTTATTATTCGTTTATATATTTTGGCATTTTTTGTTGAAATAATTTTGGATTCCTACCTATAAGATATACACTTTGTCTAAAACATTGTAGCTTATAATTAGAGGTAAATTAAATAGTCATTAAAACCTGTTATAGCTCAAAGCAAGATACCATTTTAAGTTAAAATCACTCTAAAATTTAATTATACCTAGTAGAGTGTATCTTATATCGAGGATTTTCATATTTAATTATATATACCGTATATGTCAAATACAAATTGGAGGATTTTAGTAATTACAAACTGAATACACACAGGTTATTTATTGCCTCATCCATATACATATAGATTGAAACAATACTTACGATGTAATTTTTGGATATATACGGTAATTGAAAATCTTTGCTGTTTTCTTGATTTTTTGGGTGTTTAAATGATTTTTATTTTTTAACTAGATAAATTGATTTTAGAGTTATTTTAAAATTCTATTGATTCTTTATTTGTTTTGAATCAAGACACAACGGATTGGTTATGTAAGATTAATTATTAAATCGGACAGTCCTAATTTATACTTTTAAGCTATACCAGACCAAGATTTTTAGATATTTATGAAATTTTTAACAGCAAATAAATTTCACAAAATTTTAACTTGTTAATTTAAATTATTAGAAATGTTCGTAATTTCAGCAATCATAATAATCCCAGTAATAAAATCCCCTTATCTGTCTGAATTACAAGGAGCATAATAACTAAGTTCGACCCCGGGCCGGGCCCGAAACCGTGTTTTCCGGGCCCTGCAGCCTGGAAACCGGGTATTTTGATAAAATCTGGTTTTAGGGATTTCCGGGACTCCGGTGTTTTTAGCCCGGAAGATTTCGGGCGTTTAGCCCGGCCCGGGTCGATTCTGAACAACCCGAGCCCAACCCGGGTCCAAGTTTGAGTAAATTTTAAAAAATTCTGACCTTTTAGCCATAACTAGCTCATTAATCATCCAAAAACTAAAAATTTTCGTCGGCGGCGTTAATTAACAAATTATTTCGTAAATAATCTTATATTTATTAACTTTTGCCCAGCGAGATCAGTATTCTAGTCTATCTACTACAGCAACTTATAATAGTAAGAGAGTGCAACTTGCCTTTCAGTGCGGAAGTATGGCTTAGTTGTTTAGTGCGTTCACTGTACAACGAAAAATGCAAGAGTTTCCCTACTTAGCTCTCATAAAGGAGAGTGCCTGAGGTGTCCGTGGGAATTCGGGATGAAATTTGGTAGACAGATAGATTATACACTACTTTAGTTTTGAAATTCTCACCATTTTTGCTGAATGTAGCGTGGGCCGAGTTACAAGCCCCCAAACTTAAGGTGTCCGTTTTTTTACAAATGTGTTCTTCTTTGGTGCAGTGATAGCGTTCTTGCATGTATCTTTTTCCAAAGGTTCGAATACTGATAGGGGAAATTACTTTATTTTAACATAATTTTGCTTTTTTATTTTTTGATTTTTATCCGAATGTTTTTAGCCAAAAAATTTTTTACAAATTTTTTAATATTTTTAAATATGTAAATATTTATTTTTTCCCTTTGTTAATTAACAGGGTGTTCCAGAAAGCCTTGTGATTATTCCTTCTTTTTTTACTAAAGTCCCACTTTTTCATCCTGAAGTCCCACGGACACCTCAGGCATTCTCCTTTGTCAGCGCAAGGGTTTCATTTTTAAACCGAACAGAACATAAAAATCGAAGATTTTCGGTTCGGTTTCGGTAAATCGAAAATTTCTGTTCGGTTTTTCGGTTTGGTTTAGATTAACCGGAAAAAGGAGATTTGGCTTTACAAAACACGGCCTTTCCCATTTGGCCTTCAGAAATTCACAAAATTTTCGCATGCGGCGCCAAAAAAGCAAAAGATTTGGCACATTGGCCTTCAAAAAATCTTAAAGTAAAAAACTGGGGCCTATCTCAATTGTCCTTATATTCTGCATTCTGTGTACAGAACACAGAATCTGCGGAAATTATGTTTCAATAAATTTCTGAGTACACAGATCTGCGGTGACCGTAAACCACATTTTAACTCATATATCACTTAATCGCCGACAAATTTATGGTTCTATATCGGTCGGTTCTGTTTCCCTACTTAAACTACAAATTTTTAAAAATTTGCTAGCAAAATTTTTTTAAAGTTCTGGTTCCAATTCCGTGTACCGGAACTCAAATTGGATCTGGTTCCGGTATAGATTGTTATCTAATAGATTTAAATCAATACGATTTAGCAGTAGAGTTAACAGTAAGCAACTTTTTATTTGAGGTCACAAAAATTAGTTAATATCGACCCTTCTGAGCTTTATAAATGTTATCCTTCATAAAATAAATAAAATAATGAAGATAAATCTATTTATTTAATATTGATCTTGCTACATTTAAAGAAAATGTTCTCTCAGAAATTACATACCGGTTATATTTTAAATTGTTTTATAATTTGTTCAATAAACTCCGAAATTTAAAGTTAGAAAATCGTAATCATTTAAATATTATTTATTTGATTTCATTTCTTTTTGATTTTTATTTGGGTTCTTCTTTATTCTTTGTTGCTTCATGTAACAGGCATGACATATATATTGTTTAGGTTTTGAATGATGATACCACTTTGATGTTTTTGATTCTCCGCAAGTAAAACATTTTCGATCTTTTGTGATTCGCTAAAATATTTATAGAAATTGGGGTAAAAACTAGTTTTCAGATAAAATTTTTAAAAGATATTTTTCTAATTTTGTCGAACTTATTATGCTCTATATGTCTAAGTTCCCATCTCCTCAATAAGATTCTGCAGGATTATTTAATAATGTATTTAAATGCTCGAAACATTTAAACCTACCAATATTTTTTATGAAAACATTGTTATTTATATAAATTTAAACCATTTTAGTTTGATAAAAATTTCCTTCGGGTTTCATTTTGCCTTTATATATTCTATACTTGTGACATGGATTGCACAAATAATGTTCTTTTAGGTAAATATACCAATTTTTGGTAATTGTAAATTTACAATTGAAACAGTTTCGTTTATTTCCTTCAATTATTCCTCCTACATATAATAATAAAGAATAATACATATGTATATAAATAAGAAAATAAATAATTAAAAAATATAAACAAATAAAAAATTTAAAAAACTATTTACTTATTTTTTTCCCGATGTAAATAATTCTATTTTTTAATTCTTTTGAATATTCAACTTTTTGTTTTTCTAATAATTCAATTTTATAACCAATTAAATTAATTTCCGTCCAATAATTTGATAAAAGTTTGTTTTTATAAGATTCTATATTTCCTTTTAATAATTCATTTTTATTAACTTTTAATTTATTAAAATTTTCGCCGTTTACTGAAGTTTCGTAATAATTGCTCTTTTCAACAAAATTATTATTTTTTAAGACCTTTAATTTATGAAAAATTATAATGTTATTAATAAATTATCTAATAAAAAATACCCGTTTTTCAATTCCTTGTAAAATATTTTGTATAATTTTACTATTGGCAATATTAATCAAGACTTTCCTCTTTAATACAACAGTATATTCTGATCTATCATCTAGTTCAAAATAAAAAATATTTCCTTCACGGTTTAGGGCAATTCGATGTAAGGATCCTTCTATATTATAACAATAGCTAATATCATGTTGATTATTTCTCTTTATTATTTTTTCCAATATGAACCGTTCTTTTATGTCCACATTTTTTAAATAAATAAATTCCCTTTTTTCTCCCCAATCATCTTTTATTTTAACTCCAACTCTAAACGATTTTCCATTGCATTTAATATCAAACAGAATAATTAAGAGAATAATAATAAGTTTAATCATCTAAAATTGTGGCAAATTAAAATATGTAGAAATTCAACATGTTTTCATAAAACTCATTCTTTTAAATTAACTATTATGTATTTATTTAGCGAGTTCAGATTTCAGATTTCTGAAAATACGGCCGGTTGGGCTAGGAGCGTACATGACTGTTTTATCAGAGTTTGATAATGAAATCATAAATCATTTCTGTATCATTTGGAGGATTACCAAAAAAGGAAAAATTAAAACTCTATAAAATAAATCAAATACAGAATAAAGATAAAAAAGAAATAATAGAACAACTAATTAGATTGTTGAAGGATATTATAGTAATTTGAAATCTAATTTGGAATAACTCACAGTCCAACTGTAATTAGCCAATATGGAAAAATGTAAACTGTGCCTGAGACATAAATATAGGTAATTTAATAATATAAATTTATAATATAATATAAATTTAAAAAAAATTTATATTTTATTAACCGATTATGATTACTAAGTTTTTAAAATGTCTTATTTATGTAAATGGAATTTGAAATGACTCCACATTAAATAATGTACAAAATAGTACAGACAAATTATAACCTTTAGACAAATCATAAGCTTTACAAAAGTGCATTATAATGTCTTTATTAAAAAAATTCTTAATGTTTATAATGAAATATTAACATAACGAACAAATTTGAACAAAAATATTAACATCAATTTAAAGCTGCTATCATGATTTTTATTTAGTTTTTTAGTTAAAATTTCCAATAAGAATCACTCTTCAACATATTCTTCACTATTTTTAATTAAATTGAGCAAATCAGGATTAGAAATAAAGTGATTAATTTTGTATAATTTTGTTGGATCAATTTTGATCATTATGATCAGCCGGAAGAAATCATGTAAAGCATTTCTATTTAATTCCGAAAGATGTGCAGTATTACTTCCTTATATTTTAAGCGACAAATGAGAGGGCACTATTGTTTGTCCTAAGCCTTTAAGGAAGGGTGAATAGGGCTCCTCCTAAATATGTATATTAATTTTCAATTTACTAGACGAAAGATCAGAGGACATAAAAATAAATAAAAAGGAATTATTAAAAGAAAATATAAAGTCCTATAAAAACAAACTTTTATCAAGTTATTGGAATGAGATCAATTTAATTGGATATAAAATTGAATTGTTAGAAAAACAAAAAGTTGAATATAATAAAGATTTAGAAAGCAGAATTGTTAATATCGGCAATAAAATAAGTAAATAAATAATTATTTTTACAATATTTATTTGATTGAAATAAATTTGAAAAATTCTTAGTCTTAAATAATTTTTAGGTAATATCATTAAGTCAAATAAACGACATTGCTTCAACTGTAGAGATACACAAACAATACATGGGGTAAATACCTAGAAGAAAGCTATCTGTGCTACAATTGTTGCCGACATAATCGAAGGAATGATGTGAAGCATAGACCGATGAAATTTAGGCTTAATGCTAAAAAGGTTATCTTTTTGCTAAATTGAAAAAAACATTTAGATAGAATGTGATAAGAAATTATAAAGCCTCCTTAATGTTTACTCGTTTATATGTTCAAGTTGTTTCTAGGTAACAACATTCTTGGAGAGAATACATGAAAAATTTTGAAAAAATTCTGACTCTATCTGTTTTTATCGAGATTTCTCTCAAAAATGGATGATCAAATAAAATATTCTTGATCTAAGAGCCCTAATTTCAAGCCTGTTTCTGAATACCTATTTTAGCCGATTCCTCAAGATGTAAATTGTTTTATTTGCGGAGCAACAAAAACAACAAAATGGCGTCGCAATTCTATAAATGAACACTATTTATGTAATGCATGTGGATTAAAGCAACAAAGAATAAATAGGAAAAATCATAAAAATCAAGCAGAAAAGGAATCGATTAGAATTTAAATAACGATGATATATTAAACATCGATGTTGACTTTGATTTTCTGAATTGCAATAAAATTTGATGACTATATTGTTCGCTAAATTATAGTTGTAAAGCCTTTATCAATAAATACTGATTAATTTGTAGATCTTTTACCGAATTATAAGCAGATATTCGGTAGACAAATATATAAACAAATATTTATCATTTTATCCGTTGTGTGTTGTCAGACGTTTCCAGATAGTAGTCGCTTATCTACGTGATCTAAAGTAACAAATTATAATAAATTCTGAAGAAAAATCAACACTGACTTTTGTATTTTTATTTGATTTCTTGATTTTTTGCTTTTTCTGGTAACAAGCAGCACATACATAAGCTTTGTCCAGGTATTGAATAACGATACCATTGTGGTGTATGAGTAACATAGCAAATAAAACAAGTACTATCGTGTGTGGTTATCTGAATAATAATAGAAAATGTATGTAGACTTATAAAAGTTTCTAACACTATCGGTCTTCAAACAATGGACAAAACAACTTTTAGTAAGTTCAGAATTGATTAAAGGGTACATTTAAAGAGTTTCCGAATTTAAAAATCTTCACTAATATTAATAAAGATAACCTTTCTAGGATTAAGCCATAATTCTTTTGATCTAAACTTTCCATATTTGCGTTTATATTCGCCACATTGTTTGCACAAGTAATGTTCTTTTAGTAAACTATGCCACTTTCTTGTCTGTGTAACTATACAATTGAAACATTTTCGTATATTTTCTTCAACTATTCCACCTATAATTATTAATGAAAATTTTTGGTCAAATGAAAGGATAGTAAATTTAAAAATTTATTTACTTATTTTATTGCCAATTTCATTAATTTTGCTTTCTAATTCTTTCGGATATTCAACTTTTTGTTTTTCTAACAATTCAATTTTATATCCAATTAAATTAATTTCCGTCCAACGACTCGATAAAAGGCTGTCTTTGTAATTTTCTATATTTTCTTTTAATAATTCTTTTTTATTTATTTTTATATCCTCAAAACTTTCTTCTAATATAGAAGTTTCATAATAATTATTATTCATGATAAAATTATTATTTAATCGAATCTTAAATATTTTAAATTTGTGTATTATTGAAGGCTTAAATTTCGAATAATTAAATATAAATACCTGTTTTCCCAAGTTTTTCAAAAATTTCTTAACAATTTCATTATTAGCAATTTCAATCAAAATTCGCGTTTTTAATTAAGAGTTAAATTTTGAACAATGATTTAGTTTAACAACAAAAACTTCATTAACAGTATTTACTTCAAGCTTACAAAACGATCCAGTATTCTTATAAATATAATCAAATATCTTATTTCCCTGATGTACATTCATTATCAATACAAAACGTTCCTTTATTTGAATATTTTTTAAATAAATAAATTCTCTTCTTTCTTTCCAATCTTCTTTTATTTTTAATCCAACCTCAAACATTTTACCGTTGATTTGAATATTCAACAGAACAACCAAATATGAGTGAAGAATAATAATAAATTTATTCATTTTTAATTCTAATATTAAAAATATTTTATAAAATACAAATATAAGCTATTGAAATTATATTTAAGGTTAAAAGTAAAAATTTTATTCAATTTTTAAAATAAAGACATGGGTTCGTTTTGTAATATTTTTACGGGTCTGGTAATAGTTAACAGTATACAGTAAATTAAATCTATTTGTTTTAATTGATATTTAAATTTATTTAATGTTGGTGGATTAAATAAATGTTGCTAAAGAAAAATATTTATGAAAATTTATAAATCTGGAATATGAATTTATGCTGAATATTCTATTATATTATAAATAATATATAAGATAAAAACCCAAACAGAACGTGTAGAATTAAACATAAATATTCCTGTTTTTTTAAAGTTTAATTAAATGCTAAGTGTATACAATAAAAAACAACGAGCATGTACAAATTTTACTGATTGACTTTATTAGTCGTAGATTTTGTACTTTTATTAGGCGGGAAAATAAATAAAATAGGACAAATTTTGAAATTTTTGTTGACCAAAAAATTACAAAGTGCATATGATTAAATTCAAAAGAATCTGTTCTTTGAATGTAATTGTACTTTTATGTAAAATTTTATGTATGAATTTATACCCTTTTCACGTGTCAAAATTATAAAATGTTTGTGTCATTCTAAAAGAATAGTGTAAAGCATATAGCTATTTAATTCATAAATTAATGCATAAGGCGGTTGATTATTTAACAAATCATTCCGGGGAACATTAAAAAATAGCTAAAGGGGAAACAATTAGCCCATTTCATCTTAATTATATTTAAAGTAATTTAACTATTTAAAAATCATTTTTATTCTTTTATTAAATGTCTAATATAGGGTATACATATTCTAAGTTTCTTAAATAGACAATTCTCTTTTCATTGTTTTGAATATTCTCTTAATTATTTATTATAATTTAAATAGAGGTCGTATAAATATAATGTCGGGATTCCGATCCTCTCAAGGTTAAAGAGCAAAGAGGAATTGCCAAATACTATGCTCTATTTTAAAGATGTCAAAACGGACGTGTTATTAAACTCCCTCTATTAAACTCTCTCTATTAAACTCTGCTCTATTAAAAAATGTCATTACGGACGTGTTAAAAGTGCATTGCATCATATGTGAAGCTGCTATTTGGTACCTAACATAGGTAAAGGAAAGGGCGGAGATTTAGGTATACTCGTAATTTTCACTCTCCATTTTACTAAACTCCTCACATCAATGCTCCGTTTATAAGTTAGTCAGGACTGCCAATGAATTCATATACTTCTTAAATTTATTACCACTTTAAGTCGTTTTTTTATTTGTTTGCCGTTGAGTTTTGCTCAATTAAGGAATAATAAACATGTTTAAATTATAGTTAATATTATTCAGCCTACATAAAAAAGAAGCTAATTTTGTGACATTTAATTTTCATATTAAACCGAAAAGTACTCCTCTTCGTACAGTTTAAATTTAAAGGCCAAAAAACAGAGAAAGAGTTTAGCAAAGGTTTAGCTAATGGGTAGGATTTGAACTTGCGCCATCTCGTATAGTTATTACTAGGGTGGTCCAAAACATGCAAATGCATGTTTTGTATGCGGATATGCCTTGACGAGAGAAGCTCACAAATGATGTTTTTACATTGGTCCGAGCGCTTTAGAACACGGTTCTTAATGCATATTTTTGCATATTTCGGACCTCCCGTGCATATTTGCATATTTTGGCAAATTTTGATTAGTTTGGTCCATATTTCGTTGTTTTTTGTAAATTTTTGCCAAAAATTGGTCAAAATTTTCAAAATTTTTAAATTTTTTAGGCAAAAAATTTTTAATATAAAAATTTTTTGAAAAAATTTTTTGGAAATTTTTTTGGGTAAAATTTTTTTTTAAAAAATTTTCGTAGATATTCTAAATTCATAAAATCTTTTAGAAATTCACTTAAAATGCAAAATTAAAGGCTAAATTAGTGTTTTTTACTTAAAATATTTATTTTTAATGCAAATTTTCACTATTTTTTACTGCATATTTAGTGCATATTTTAGGAAATTTTGCATATTTGAGTGCATATTTAGGGGTCTTTCGGTGCATATATATGCGCATATTTGGCGTTTTTCAGTGCATATTTTGGACCACCCTAGTTATTACTAGGCGCTTTCGCTCTCCTCATTTAGGAGCTCTACCAGAGACCGACTGGGGCATCGTTATTCATTAAGATGTTTAACCCGCGTCTAAGCGTTCTAAATTCTCTATTTGAATCATCCTTACAATAGATATAATTAATCGTTCTTGCAATAATTCATCCTTGCGGATGTTAGATGTAATGTCATGTTCTGGCGAGTTGAATATTGCATTCGTTTACCTATAATATCGATATCCCTTTAATGTCGATATACCAGCTATTGCTAATTTTAAAAATTTGGGGAAAATATGGGCATCCATTATAATGGAATGCCCATATCCCCAAAATTTAAATATCAAAATTTCAAAATAAAAAAATTTAAGAAAGGTATCTTCTTGGTTTTCCAAAATTTCTCAAAATTTTGCATACGGCGCTGAAAATCTAAAGGCGTATGCAGGAATTTAGAGAGATTATGGGAAATTAAGAGTGGATTTAGTGGTTAACAGAATTATCGAGAGGATTTGTGATGATTAAACGATTTGAGTAGATTATGTGTATTTTTAGTATTAGGAGGATTTGAGTAGAGTTTAGTTTAATGTCTATGGTAGGGTTGGACAAAACCGTTTAATTTTGAAAAAACCGTATACCGTTTATCTGAGAACCGTATACGTTTCGTTTAATTTTTAAGCGCCGTTTAAACGCCCGTTTATCGTTATTTTTAAAATTTTTGAAAAACAATTCATAATTCAAAAAAATCAATAAATCGCTTCTCTTGCACATCTCTAGGGTTGCCTGTTTTAGGAAAATCATTGGATATCTGGAACCGAGCCTATCCGGACCGAGACGAAAATTTTATGAGGGTTAGGAGTTATTAAGGATTAGCGGTGGGGTATAAGTGAATTTGTTGGATTTAATAGGTTTGATATCGGGTAATAAAAGGGGTTCTGAATTGATCAAGGGTGGTTTAAGTGATATCAGCAGAGGATAACCTTTTGATCCCTTGATATCACGCCATAATAGGGATATCAGCGCACTTAAGGGATATCGGAAGAATAAGAGGGAAGATGAGGAATTTATTAATCCTGATAAATTCATAGATATCATTTATCCCTTAAATATCTGGATGTCTGGAAGGATTATCTCGATGTCTGGAAGGATTAAGAAAGATTTGGAAGGAGAAGAGGGAAATGCAGTGTACAGGGGGAGCTAAGGATTTCGGAAGATCCTTAAGTCAAAAATCTTTCAACTTCAGCGCCGCAGGCGAAATTTTTCACAATTTTGGATAGCCAAGAAGCCAGAATTCTTCTTTTCCTGCGCCGCAGGCGAAAATTTTGTGAATTTTGAAGACCAAGAAGGCAGATTTCAGCTAATCCAAATCAATTAGCGCAGGCGAAAATTTTCTGATTTTAATGTGTCAGAATGCAAAAATTCACGTTTTAAGCCACTAATTCTGGAAAAAATTAAACGAATTAAACGCCGTTTAGAGGGACCATATACCGTTTATGCCGTTTATCTGAGACCCGTATGCCGTTTTTTACCGTTTACAGTTTAGCTAAACGGATTAAACAATATTTTCCTTTGGTGTTTAAGACGAATATTGAGGGATTTGAGAATTTATTGTTGATTATGTGGGATTTGAGTGTTAATTGTTGATTAAGAAGGATATTGAGGAATTTAACGGTTACTCTCCTGTTATCCCTTCGAATCCCTTAAATCTTTCTAAATTCACCAATAACCGCCATAATAATATCTCCATATCCATCTTAATATTAAAATCCACATCAATTAGCCGATATATTTTTATCCTATTGACGGACCGTAAGTGTCGGTCCTCATGTACGGGTCCGCTAAAGTCGGCTAACCAAAGTTGCTAGTCCTTTTATTTGAAAAATGATTAAAAATATTAAAAATTCTCTTAAATTTTTTTAAAGATATAACAAAAAAAGCTTTAACTTTCTAAATTTCAGATGATAAAATTTAATTTTATAATTCTCATGTATTTAATTATATACTTGAAAATTCAATGCGCCGGGAAACTCATTCATGTTGAATTAAAAATCAAAGATGATTGGGAAGAAAAAAGAGAATTTATTTATTTAAAAAATGTTGAAATAAAGGATCGTTTTGTGTTGAAAGTAATTGAAAAGAAAAATAATCGACATGATAGTTTTAATAAAAATATAGAAGGATATTTGCGTCCAATTGACTTAAATCTAGATAAAAATATGTTTGAAGTTGAACTATTTGATAACTCAAAATATATTCCATCTGATCAATTAAAAAAGAAAATTATAATTGAAATTACTAATAATGAAATAATTCAAAATTTTATGCCTGGGTTTGCAAAAATTGTATATTTTGATTAATAGAATTTCCATTGCTATTTGTTAGTGTCACAACTAGATAGCAAACAAAAATTAACAGCAAGGAAATGGAAATCGGTCGTTATAATTTCTCTAATTTGTGTTAAACTTAAGGTACTCCGAAATAGTAAATTTAGTGAAAATGATAATTGTTATGACACTTCAATATTGTATAAATGTGAAAAGAATAATAATTTTAACTTAATTGGAAATAATATAGAAAATAATATAGAAATTGGATATAAAATTGAATTGTTAGAACAACAAAAAGTTGAATATCCGAAGGAAGAATTAAAAAGTAGAATTATTTACATCGGTACTGAAATAAGTAAATGGTTTTTGAATTTTTTATATGTTTATATCCTAAAAATATATGTACATTATTTTTTATTATTATAGGAGAAATAATACAAAGAAATAAACGAAAATGTTTAAATTGTAGAATTACAATTACCAGAAAATGGTATAGATATCTAAAAGGGCAGTATTTATGCAAATCATGTCAAGATTACAAAATATATAATGGCAAAATGAGACCAGAAGGAAGTCATACTAAAATGGTTTAAATTTATTCATTTTATGATTAACATTACTCTTTAAAAGTATATGAGTAGTTTTAAATGTTTCGAGCACATCTTAAGAAATTATTAGAAATCATTTTTATGCATATGAATTTTAATATTTTCTTAAGTATCTACAAGATACTTAAGAAGAACATTACTTTTTACACTTGTAGGAAATGTAAACTTTAACAAAATCAAACAAGTTTGTTAGAATTCCATCACATCTAATTTAACTTTATATTCCATTCCTATTAGAATTTTTTCTTTAACTACTCCTTTTCATTTTTAAATTTTGCTTCGGGTCGTGATTTTCATGATATTTTAATCTTTATCTCAACAAATAACTTGGGCATTTTAATTATTTATAAATATTTGTGAAAATACATGTACATTAGTTAGGCAAAAATTATTTAGACTGGGCAATAGTTATAATTATCATAAATAAAGAGTTTACACTATTTAAAATATTTTACAATAAGAGAGTTAGAATGGAAAAAGCAATAACCGTAAAAAATGAATTGATAAAAAACTAATACTATTTATAAATATTTAATTTTTAGTAAGCTAATTATCAGCATATAAAAAAGTTTTCAATAAATATATTAATAAATACACCTACGATTCTCCCAAGATAAAGCGTAAATGTACGAGGGATTAGAAGTGATTAAGAGGCATTTGACAGATATGATGCCCGGATAATCATTACCTTCTGCCTTTTTAAATACAGAGTTAACATTCCGCAATTATAACAATGACATCCACCTTAATTTAATTTTGTGCTTTCTTTAAAATTTCCATTTTTTTATAAATTATTTCTTTTAGCGGCTTCATTTCCATTTTTATTTGTTTTTGACTTCTTTATATATCTTTTCCGACCGTAACATTTTTTACATAAATATTGTCCAGGTTCTGAATGATGATACCATATTTTTGCTTGCTTAATTTTGCAATTATAACAATGACGATCCTCCTTAAATAAATTTTGTTAGCACATTAATATTAAGAATAACTTCCTGTCTTATAATTGCGGAAGAAAAAACTGATGGGCCAAAAATAGAATTAACGGAAAATTTATTATTATCGACAAAAGTTTTATGCAAATGCATCTTCTGCAAACTTGTTATGACTTAAAATGCAACAAAATATTGTTTCTGCCAAATTGATACTTGAGAGAGGGCCCTTTTAAATATGTGTTTGAATAACGACCGTACATCTTATCAGACCGTACATCTTACTAATTTAAATAATTCAAACGGGATATCGCTCGAAAAAAACAAAATCTAAACATAAATTAAATCTTATATCTTTTGTAAAGTAACTCTGAAAATTAACTTTAAATTTTAAAGGCAAGAAAAAAATAAAGCTAATTTAAATAGAATTCAAAAATTTCAAAAGAAATATTATAAAAAAAATAAGAAAATACAAGTCTAAGAGATAAAAGGGGGTACAAATCTAACCAAACTACAAAATTTTATTTACTAATTATATTAACCAAAGTGCAAATTTAAAATTAGTCGGTGAGAAAATAAATATAAAATAACATAAATACATTTCATAATTTACCGCTTACTTTTATTACCTAATTTATTTAGCTATTTAGGGCATTTTTAAAATTTGCACTTTTGTTTGTTTTTTTTATTTGTTTATATTCTTACCTACTATATGACTTTCACTCTGTTTGGAAATATTTGGGTGATTCGGAATATTGTTAAATACCGTAAAATATGGCCGAAGTGCGGTTTGGGCTGAGCTTTATTAAGTAGAAAAAGCCTATTAAAAAATAGGCTATTTAAAAGGCTATTTTATTTAATTAAATTTTAAGCAAGCTTACCAGGGTCGGCAGAACAATGATTATAGAGAGTAAAAATGGTAAATTACATAGATAATATATAGGGAATTGGGATATAAATAGGAAGAGAACATCTCAAGTTTATTATATTATGTTCTACCATTTGTTAAATACATATTGTGGAAGGTATAAGGGATTAATTGAAATAAAAATTCTGAGAAGGTTGAGGAGTGGTAATTGGGATAATGAAGGGAAGGAAATGTTGATTGAATGATGTTTTCTGTTTATAGTGTTCGGGAAGAATAAGTGATGGTAACTTAAATAATTACACACAAATAGGAAAAAATAATAAATGGGCAATGTGAAAATAGTGAAGAAGGTTGTTAATGGAATAGAATGGGTGTATTGAATAAAAATAATAATGTGAAATAATTCCGGGTCAAGACTTAGTAAAATAAAATAATGAGCCCGGGACTTACATTATAATAAATAACCGGTAATTTTTGAAATTCATTTAAAGTTTTATTTATATGAATATTTATTTATTTATTTTTAATTGAATTGACTTTAAAATTGCACTTTTTGTCAATTGCCCTTTAATAAAATTGCCCTTTAATAAATTGCCCTTTAATAAGCAATTGCCCTTTAATAAACATCATTACGGATGCTAGATGTAATGCTAGATGTAATGTCTGCTAGATGTAATGTGAATATTGCATTCGTTTACATCAATTTTTTGAAGGTAATTGCCCTATAATATCGATATCCCTATAATGTCGATATACCAGCTATTGATAATTTTAAAAATCTGGGGAAAAAATATGGCCATCCATTATAATGGATGCCCTTATCCCCAAAATTTAAATGTCAAAATTTCAAAATAAAAAAATTTAAGAAAGGTGTCTTCTTATGTAGTTTTCCAAAATTTTCCAACATTTTGCATACGGCGCTGAAAATCTATGGAATTTAGAGAGATTATGCAGGAATTTAGAGAATTTAGGAATTGCAGGAATTTGGAGAGATTATTAGAAATTAAGATTGGATTTAGTGGTTAACAGAATTATCGAGAGGATTTGGATGTTTAAACGATTTGTGTAGAGTGTTTGTATTTTGGTATTAGGTGGATTTGAGTAGAGTTTATTTTAATGTCTACGGATTAACCGGTATTTTCCTTTGGTGTTTAAGAGGAATATAGAGGGATTTGAGGGTTTATTTTTGATTGTGAGGGATTTGAGTGCTAATTGTTGATTAAGAGGGATATTGAGAAATTTGACAGTTACCCCCTGATATCCCTTTAAATTCCAGTAATCTTTCTAAATTCACCAATAAACACCATAATAATATCTCCAAATCCTTCTTAATATTACAAATCCACCTCAATTCGCCGATATATTTTTATCCTATTGACGGACCGTAAGTGTCGGTCCTCATGTACGGGTCCGCTAAAGTCGGCTAACCAAAGTTGCTAGTCCTTTTATTTGAAAAATGATTAAAAATATTAAAAATTCTCTTAAATTTTTTTAAAGATATAACAAAAAAAAGCTTTAACTTTCTAAATTTCAGATGATAAAATTTAATTTTATAATTCTCATGTATTTAATTATATACTTGAAAATTCAATGCGCCGGGAAACTCATTCATGTTGAATTAAAAATCAAAGATGATTGGGAAGAAAAAAGAGAATTTATTTATTTAAAAAATGTTGAAATAAAGGATCGTTTTGTGTTGAAAGTAAT
The DNA here is from genome assembly GCA_963681835.1 of Meloidogyne enterolobii. Lineage (NCBI taxonomy): Eukaryota > Metazoa > Nematoda > Chromadorea > Rhabditida > Meloidogynidae > Meloidogyne > Meloidogyne enterolobii. Next base: position 2,939,293 of record CAVMJV010000025.1, on the reverse strand, counting down.
TGAAAAGAAAAATAATCGACATGATAGTTTTAATAAAAATATAGAAGGATATTTGCGTCCAATTGACTTAAATCTAGATAAAAATATGTTTGAAGTTGAACTATTTGATAACTCAAAATATATTCCATCTGATCAATTAAAAAAGAAAATTATAATTGAAATTACTAATAATGAAATAATTCAAAATTTTATGCCTGGGTTTGCAAAAATTGTATATTTTGATTAATAGAATTTCCATTGCTATTTGTTAGTGTCACAACTAGATAGCAAACAAAAATTAACAGCAAGGAAATGGAAATCGGTCGTTATAATTTCTCTAATTTGTGTTAAACTTAAGGTACTCCGAAATAGTAAATTTAGTGAAAATGATAATTGTTATGAAACTTCAATATTGTATAAATGTGAAAAGAATAATAATTTTAACTTAATTGGAAATAATATAGAAAATAATATAGAAATTGGATATAAAATTGAATTGTTAGAACAACAAAAAGTTGAATATCCGAAGGAAGAATTAAAAAGTAGAATTATTTACATCGGTACTGAAATAAGTAAATGGTTTTTGAATTTTTTATATGTTTATATCCTAAAAATATATGTTCATTATTTTTTATTATTATAGGAGAAATAATACAAAGAAATAAACGAAAATGTTTAAATTGTAGAATTACAATTACCAGAAAATGGTATAGATATCTAAAAGGGCAGTATTTATGCAAATCATGTCAAGATTACAAAATATATAATGGCAAAATGAGACCAGAAGGAAGTCATACTAAAATGGTTTAAATTTATTCATTTTATGATTAACATTACTCTTTAAAAGTATATGAGTAGTTTTAAATGTTTCGAGCACATCTTAAGAAATTATTAGAAATCATGTTTATGCATATGAATTTTAATATTTTCTTAAGTATCTACAAGATACTTAAGAAGAACATTACTTTTTACACTTGTAGGAAATGTAAACTTCAACAAAATCAAACAAGTTTGTTAGAAGCAAACCTGGACATAATCATTTCGTTGAAAATTATAAAAATTGCTTTAAAAAATTTTATCTGAGAACTAGTTTCAACTCCCATTTTTGTAAATATTTTAGCGAATCACGAAAGATCGAAAATGTTTTACTTGCGGAACAACAAAAACATCAAAGTGGTACCGTCATCTAAAACCTGAACAATATATATGCAAAAGTTGTTACGATAAACAAAATATGATAAACAAGAAAACAAATAAAAATTAAACAGTACAAGAATCGATTAAATAGTATTTAAATGTTTATGATTTTCAAACTATAATTTTATGAGTTTGTTGAACAAATTTAAAACTATTTCAAATTTTATTTATGTAATTTCAATGAAAAAAAATTCTTTAATTATTACTAGGATACATTAATAATATTTTTTCCCATATAACACAAGTGGAATATGACACAAATCCCACTTAACCATAAATTACTGTGCAAATGTCCACTGTGCAATTGGATCACTGTGTCCGAGTCGTGTCACCATAAAAAGTTCTTATACAGTCTCGACGGATCTACTCACTTATTAGGACAACAATCTCGACGGATCTACTCCCTTATTTAGGAATGACTCTGGACCGAATTATAGTACCCTAAAATGTTTTTTCTATAAAATTTTTCAAATAGAATGTTGAAAAAAATTTTAAATGAAAAGGAATCGAAAAATGAAATAATTTAGAAACAAGAAAGGAATATTGATAAAGGAAGGAAAAAGTTGAGCAGTAAAAAAAATATTAAAATTTGATAACAATGCTTATATTATTATATACTCATTTTTATCCATTCATTGTTGGGTGAAGTCTGACTTCCCCAAGTATAGCCGCTTTCAACTTCTATCTATAATATCAAAGTAAACCAAATTTTAAAGCAAAATCAACCATCTGCTTTCGTATTTTAGTTGATTTCCTAATTTTATGCTGTTTGTGGTAACAAGTAGAAACAAATATTGTCCTGGTTTTGAATAACGGTACCAATGTGATGTATGAGTAACATCGCAAATAAAACAATTTCGATCTTTTGTTGTTATCTAAATATTTATAGAAAAAAGTATTGAAACATATAAATGTTTTCTTAGATAAGAAGATTTATGTATTATTTAATCATATAGGTTCACGGAAATAAGAGTTTTTAAAGTGAGATCAAATTTTGTGTTTTATAGGAACGTAAATATATACGATCGGTTTTTATTACTTTATGGTAAGTTATTTTACGTTGGTAAATAAATCATATTAAGTTCAATTACATAAACTACATTTCGCGAAGTCTCTACAGGTCATCAATGTTTGGACAAAACAACTTATAGCAAGTTCAGAATTGTGAAAAAGTTTCATTTAAAGAGTTTGTTAAGAATTATTAAAAATCGACCCAAATATTGATAAAGATAACCTTTGTAGTGTTAAACCAAATTTCTTTTGACCTAAACTTTCCATATTTGCGTTTATAGTCGCCATAATGTTGGCACAAGTAATGTTCTTTTAGTACACTATACCACCGTTTTGTTTTTGTAACACTACAATTGAAACACATTCGCTTATTTATTTCAATTATTTCGCCTATAATTATCAAAAAAAAATTTTATAGTCAAAGAAAATTAGACAAAGATTAAAATTTAATTAATTATTTTATTTCCAATTTCTATAATGTTGCTTTTTAATTCCTTCGGATATTCTACTTTTTGTTTTTCTAACAATTCAATTTTATATCCAATTAAATTAATTTCTGTCCAATAACTTTTTAAAAGTTTGTTTTTATAATCTTCTATACTCTCTTCAATTAAGCTAAAATTCTTTTCACTCTTGTCCAATATTGAAGTTTCATAATAATTATTATTTTCAATAAAATTATTATTTCGGAGTACCTTAAATTTAAACAAATTAGAGAATTTATAGCGGCATATTTCCATTCATTTTGCATCTTGATTGTTGTGACACTTCGGAATTGAAATGCAATTAATAAAAATATACCATTTTTTCAAACCCAGGCAGAAAATTTTGAATTAATTCATTATTAGTAATTTCAATCAGAATTTTCTTTTTTAATTGATCAGATGGAATTCAACTTCAAACATATTTTTATCTGGGTTAAATTCAATTGCACGTAAATATCCATCTATATTTTTATTAAAGCCATCATGTTGATTATTTTTTTTCAATTGCTTTGACCGCAAAACGATCCTTTATTTCAGCATTTTTAAAGTAGATAAATTCTCGTTTCTCTTCCCAATCATCTATAATTTTCACTTCAACGTTAATGAGTTTCCCGGCGCATTGAATTTTCAAAAATATAATTAAATAAATGAGAATGTTAAAATTGAATTTAATCATCTGAAATTTACAAAAATTTACAATAAACATTAATTAACTAATCTCTAGGAGAGAGAGATATATGTATAGGGATGCATTTTGAAATATTTAATTAAATGCTAAAGACGTTAGAGCATTTTCGAAATTTCGATTTTAGACATGTATAATCCAGGATTTCAACCAAATATTTCAAAACATCTATTAAAATCAGAGCGGAAGTACAAATTTAAACAAATAAAAATTGTTTTTAACTAATTATCTTAACCGCATTATTTGACAAAAAGTGCAAATTTTAAAACTAAAATTCATAAACAAAAGTCAGAAATCTAAATAATTTGTAAATAGAATTCGACTCAAAAAAAACCAATAAAATTTGGAATAATTAGAATAAATGTTTTTAAAATCCGGTGTATTTGTTATAATAATTTAATTAATGATGAGAGCCTATAATTTTATTATTTGGTATTTTACTTAAATCCTAATGGCATTGGACTGTTTCGAAATTTTAGTCAGCGATTTTAAGACACTCACAAGGCATTAGAAGATACAAAAGTTAACAAACTACAAATCTTTAATTGACTAATTTTATTAAAAGGGCAATTGGCAAAAGTGCAATTTTAAAATCAATTCAGTGAAAAATAAATAAATAAAAATAAATATAAAAAACATTTAAAAAATTTAAGGAATTCCCGTTTATTTATTTTATTGTTAGTCCCGGACTTTTTATTCTATATTAGTAAGTCTTGACCCTGAATTATTCCTCATTATTAATATATTCATTACTCCTATTCTTTCCTAGTAACTACCTTCTTCTCTATCTTCACATTGTTCATTTATTATTATTTCCTATTTGTGTGTAATTCATTTTAGTTATCATCACTTATCCTTCCCGAACACTATATACAGAAAACATCCTTCACACAACCTTCCCTTCATTATCCCAATTACCACTCCTCAACCTTCTCAGAATTTTTATTTCAATTAATGCCTTATACCTTCCACAATATTTAAACAAAAGTTGAACATGAATAATTAACTTGTGATGTTCTCTTCCTATTTATATCCAATTCCCTAATTATTATCTATGTAATTTACAATTTTTACTCTCTATTATCCTTGTTGTTACCGACTCTGGTATACTTGTTTAAAATTTATTTAAAATATAAATAAAATACCCTTTTAAAATAGGCTATTTTATTTAGGATTTTCTACCTCTAATTTTTCCTATTTTTTGCTTGTATTTAATAAAGCCCAACCCGAACCGCACTTCGGCCATATTTTACGGTATTTACCAATATTCCGAATCACCCAAATATTTCCAAACAGAGTGAAAGTCATATAGTAGGTAAAAATATAAACAAATAAAAAAACAAACAAAGTGCAAATTTTAAAAATGCCCTAAATGGCTAAATAAATTAGGTAATAAAAGTAAGCGGTAAATTATGAAATGTATTTATGTTATTTTATATTTATTTTCTCACCGACTTATTTTAAATTTGCACTTTGGTTAATATAATTAGTAAATAATATTTTGTAGTTTGGTCAGATTTGTACTCCCTTTTATCTCTAAGACTTGTTTCGAAATACTCGGGTCGAAATCATGATTGCCTATGACAAAATCGAAATTTCGAACAAATCGAAATTTCGAACTTATTAACTTAGCATATGATGAAAATGTCAAAAAGAGACTATTTATTTATAGTGTCTCAATAAAATTAAATTATTATAATATTTTCATAGATTTTAAACAAGTTTATTTAAATTATTAGAATATTCACTAGTTTATGACATTTTATTAGAATTATATTTAAGAAATTGTTTCATTTGTATTCTCGTCGAATGAGCCGATTCCTCTGAATAAGAATCTGATTTGCTCTGCGAATCTCCGAATAATTCCAATACTCCTCCAAATGTTGAATAATTTCCAAATAATGCCCGTATTTAATAAATCCACTGAATTCTTACAAATCATCAGATAAAATATAAAACTTCCACACATTGATTACACATAGATTTCTGTTAATTTTAAATTCCCTCGAAAAGTCTGTTAATCGCCAATTCTTTTATATATTAATCCCTTAATATCCTTCCATGGGACTGAACTTTGGATCTTAAACTTTGAAAATAAAATTTTCGGTTCGGATATCCGATATTTTCGGTTTGGATATCGGATCCGAATATCATAAATTTTCGAATCTGATACCGGATCAGGATATCGGAAGATTTCAAACTATCCGAGAAACTTACTCTAAATTTCTCCTTATTTTTTGCTTCTATTTAATAGAGACCGGACCGTATCGTACTACGGTTATATTTCACGGTATCTATGATATTTCTTTTCTTTAGTACGATACAAATACGACTGATAAAATTTTGAAGTTTATAGGTATTAAGTTTATTAAACGTACTCTAGTTATAATAAGACATTTATTACTCAAACTTTTAAAATAAAATTTTCAATTTTAATAAAATTTTAATATTTTTTAAATTAATTTAATAAAATTTTGAATATTTTAAACTTTTATTTGATATTATATATATTTTTAATATTAAAATTTAAGATGAAAAAAATTATTATTATTCTTTTCGCATATTTGGTTGTTCTGTTGATTATCCAAATAGAGTGTAAAATGTTTGAGATTGGATTAAAAATAAAAGAAGATTGGGAAGAAAAAAGAGAATTTATTTATTTAAAAGATATTCAAATAAAGGAACGTTTTGTATTGATAATGAATGTAAAACAAAATAATAGAATAGTCGATTATCTTTATAAGAATACTGGATCGTTTTGTAAAATTAAAATGGATCCTGTTAATCAAGCTTTTATTACTAAAATAAATACGAATTATAAATTTAGCTCTCAATTAAAAATGAGAATATTGATTGAAATTGCCAATAATGAAATTGTTAAGAAATTTTTGAAAAACTTGGGAAAACAGGTATTTTAAATTTATTTATTCGAAATTTAAGCTTCATAAATTAATATATCTAAGATTCGCCTAAATAACAATTTTATCAAAAATAATAAAAATTATGAAACTTCGATATTAGAAGAAAGTTTAGAAAATACAAATATAAAAGAATTATTAAAAGAAAATATAGAATCCTATAAAAACAAACTTTTATCAAGTTATTGGACGGAAATTAATTTAATTGGATATAAAATTAAATTGTTAGAAAAACAAAAAATTGAATATCCGAAAGAATTAGAAAGCAGAATTTTTAATATTGGCAATAAAATAAGTAATTAAGCTTAACTTTGTCTATTTTTCATTTAACTAATAAATTTTCCTTGAAAATATAGGTGGAATAATTGAAGTAAATAAACGAAAGTGTTTCAATTGTAGTGTTACACAAAAAAAACAATGGTATAATTTAATAAATGAACATTACTTGTGCAAAGAATGTGGCGTATATAAACACAAATATGGAAAGTTTAGATCAAATAAATTATGGTTTAAGACTAAAAAGGTTCTTTATCAATATTTGGAACTATTTTTAATAATTCTTATCGGAATTCTTTAAATAAATTTTTCACTCAATTTAATTTAAGGTCGATCGTAAATGTTTTATTTGCGGAGATACACAAACAATACAATGGCGCCGACATTCAGAAACCGGAAAATATTTATGTAATGCTTGTGGGTGTAAACAAAGAAAGAAAATTACAACGAAGAGAAAACCAAAATTTTAATAGAAAAGGATAAATAATAGCTAGTTTCATGCCGATTATTGCTTTTTTCAATTTGTTTCAGAACAAAACGCTCCTTTAATTCAATATTTTTTAAATAAATAAATTCTCTTTTTTCTTCCCAATCATCTTTGATCTTCAGTTCGACCTTGATTAATTTTCCTTCACTTTGTACATTCAATAGAATAATTAAATTTAAAAGGAAAATAATAAAGGATTTAGTCATCTAAATTTAAATATTTTGAAAATTTTTAATTTTGTTTTGATACCTTATCAACGGAAACAAATTTAATATATAATGAACTGTAGTGTAAATAAATTTAAATCCGCCTAATATTTTGATATTTTTAAGACAAGACTCGAAATTCATTTAACACTTGTATAATCACAAAAACTGTACAAAAGATTATAGCATTTAAAATAGGGGGAGCATGGGAAAAGGAAAACTAATAAAGTGATTTTTATAAATAAATTTATAATTTTCTGTTTCAAATATTCTATCTGTATTAGTTAGTAATGGGATTTTTAAAATTCATATAAAACAGTTAATTAACAATAAATAGATATATTAGTTTTAATTGATATTTAAATTTATTTAATGTTGGTGGATTAAATAAATGTGCTAAAGAAAAATATTTATGAGAATTTATAAATCTGGAATATGGATTTATGCTTAATATTCTATTATATTATAAATAATATACAAGAAAAACCCAAACAGAACTTTTAGAACGTTATACGTATTATATGAGACTTAAACATAAATATTTCCTATTTTTTAAAGTTTAATTAAATGCTAAGTGTATACAATAAAAAAACCGAGTACATACAAATTTTACTGATTGACTTTATTAATCGTAGATTTTGTAATTTTATTAAGCGGGAAAATAAATAAAATAGGACAACTTTTGAAATTTTTGTTGACCAAAAATTTTAAAGTACATATGATTAAATTCAAAAGAATCTGATCTTTGAATGTAATTGTACTTTTATGTACAATTTTATGTACGAATTTTTACCCTTGTCACGTGTCAAAATCATAAAATGTTTGTGTTATTCTAAAAGACTAGTGTAAAGCATATAGCTATTTAATTTATAAATTATTGCAGGAGGAGGTTGATTATGTAACCCATCATTCCGGTGAACATAAGAAAGATTAGCTAAAGGCGAAAAAGTTAGCCAGTTTGATCTTACTTATATTCAAAGTAGTTGAACTATTTAAAAATTATTTTTATTCCTTTATTAAATATCAAACATAGAGTTAAGGTTCTTAGAATAAAAAATTCTCCTTTCATTGTTTGAAATATTCTCATTTGAATTTAAATAGAGGTCGTATAAATATAATGTCGGGATTCCGATCCTCTCAAGGTTAAAGAGCAAAGAGGAATTGCCAAATACTATGCTCTATTTTAAAAACGTCAATACGGACGGGTTAAAAGTGCATATGCATCTATGTGAAGCTGATGTTTGTACCTAACATAGGAGAGGAAATGTCGCAGCCAAAATGGCGAGGATTTAGCTTTACTCGTAATTTTTCACTCTCCATTTTACCAAACTCCTCCCTTCAATGCTCCGTTTATAAGTCAGTCTGGACTGCCAATGAATTCATTTACATTTTAAATTTATTACCATTTCAAGTCGTTTTTCTAATTGTTTGTCGTTGAGTTTTGCTCAATTAAGGAATGAATAAACATGTTTAAATTATAATTAATGTTATTTAGAAAATAATATAAAATATTCTAATTAATATATGTATTCTGACCATTTTAAATTATAGTTAATATTATTCAGCTTACATGAAAGAGAAGTTTAGCCACTGGTTAAGATTTGAACTTGCGTCTCCTCGTCTAATTATTACTAGGCGTTTACGATCACCTCTTCTAGGGGCTCTACCACTGAGCGACTGAAGCATCGTTATTCTTTAAGATCGCTTGACCCGGATCTAAGCGTTCTAAATACTTTACGTGAATCATCCTTACAATAGTTATAATTAATCATTCTTACAATTATTCATCATTACGGATGCTAGATGCAATGTCCTGTTCGGACGAGTTGAATATTGCATTCGTTTATATCAATTTTTGGAAGGTAATTGCCCTATAATATCGATATCCCTATAATGTCGGTATATCAGCTATTGATAATTTTAAAAATTTGTGGTAAAATATGGCCATCCATTATAATGGATGCCCTTATCCCCAAAATTTAAATGTCAAAATTTCAAAATAAATAAATTTAAGAAAGGTGTCTTCTTAGTTTTCCAAAATTTCCCAAAATTTTGCATACGGCGCTGAAAATCTAAAGGCGTATGCAGGAATTTAGAGAGATTATGAGAAATTAAGATTGGATTTAGTGGTTAACAGAATTATCGAGATGATTTGGATGATTAAACGATTTGTGTAGAGTGTTTGTATTTTGGTATTAGGTGGATTTGATTAGAGTTTAGTTTAATGTCTACGGATTAACCGGTATTTTCCTTTTGGTGTTTAAGAGGAATATTGAGGGATTTGAGGGTTTATTGTTGATTGTGAGGGGTTTGATGCTAATAATCGATTAATAGGGATATTGAGAAATTTGACAGTTACTCCCCTGCTATCCCTTTAAATTCCATTAATCTTTCTAAATTCACCAATAACCACCATAATAATATCTCCAAATCCTTCTTAATATTTGAAATCCACCTCAATTCGCCGATATATTTTCATGCCATAGATGGACCGTAATTGTCAGTCCTCATGTACGGGTCGGCTAACAAAAGTTGCTAGTCCTTTTATTTGAAAAGTGATTAAAAATATTAAAATTCTCTTAAATTTTTTTAAAGATAAAACAAAAAAAAACAGCTTTAACTTTCAAAATTTCAGATGATAAAATTTAATTTTATAATTCTCATATATTTAATTATATTTTTGAAAATTCAATGCTACGGGAAACAAATTCTTGTCGATGTGAAAATTAGAGATGATTGGAAAGAAAAAAGAGAATTTATTTATTTAAATAATGTTGAAATAAAGGATCGTTTTGTGTTGAAAGTAATTGAAAAGAATAATAATCAGCATGATAGCTATAAGAACAATATAGAAGGATATTTGCGTTCAGTTAAATTAAATCTAGATAAAAATACATTTGAAGTTGAAATAAGTGATAGATCAGAATATATTCCATCTGTTCAATTAAAAAAGAAAATTTTGATTGAAATTACTAATAATGAAATAATTCAAAATTTTCTGCCTGTGCTTGAAAAAATGGTATATTTTTATTAATAACAACTATAATTTGTGTTAAATTTAAGGTACTCCGAAATAATAATTTTATTGAAAATAATAATTCTTATGAAGCTTCAATATTGTACAAGAGAGAAAATATTTTTAGCTTAATTGAAGAAAGTATTGAAAATTACAAAGACAAACTTTTATCAAGTTATTGGACGGAAATTAATTTAATTGGATATAAAATTGAATTGTTAGAAAAACAAAAAGTTGAATATCCGAAAGAAGAATTAAAAAACAAAATTATTGACATTGGAAACAGAATAAGTAATTAAATTTTACCTTTGTCTATATTACCATTTAACTAAAAAATTTCCTTGATAATTATAGGTGGAATAATTGAAGTGAATGAACGAAATTGTTTCAATTGTAGAGTTACACAAACAGAACGGTGGTATAGTGTTTAAAAGAACATTACTTGTGCAAACAATGTGGCAACTATAAAAACAAATATGGAAAGTTTAGATCAAATGAATTATGTTTTAAGACTAAAAAGGTTATCTTTATCAATATATGGGACGAATTTATACGTTATTTCGGACCATGACTAGCCTTAAATTTTATATTTATTGAAAACTTTCTAAAAGTCATTGCTCTGTACAAAAATCTTTCTTTAGCAGAGATTAAATTGCTTGAAAAATTTTTATATCATTTGTGAGCAAATTTCATTATCCCCTAAGTATTAGTCATAATCCCAAAAAAATTTCATTACAAACACTAAACATTTTACCCAAAAATTACAATCTTTTCAGAATTCAAATTTTATGATCATTAAATAAGTAGATTTTTAACTAAACATTCTAAAAGAAAGAACATTTTTAAGGTATAATCTACTTAACATAAGTACAAGTTAATATATATTTTAGCGAATCACACCTGATTACATTGGCTATAAAATAAGTAAATAAATTTTTATCTTTGCCTATCTTTTCAGTTAACTAATAAATTTTCATTGAAAATATAGGAGAACTAATTGAAGCAAATAAACGAAAGTGTTTCAATTGTAGAGTTACAATAACAAAACAGTGGTCTAATTTAATAAAAGAACATTACTTGTGCGAACAATGTGGCGCATATAAACGCAAATATGGAAAGTTAGATCAAATGAATTATGGTTTAAGACTACAAAGGTTAGCTTTAACAATATTTGGCAAAATTTTTAAAAATCAATTCTCGAAAACAAATTAAATAAAACTTTGTTACTTTATGTTTGTACGGCCGCACTATTTTTATCTGAGGGCCCTAGTTTCTTCATTTATATGGTAAAAAGTTAAATTTTTCCGTAATTATAGGACACGAGTCCTATTTCATTTTAAGCCATTACAAGAATCGGTTATCAGGTCAAAACAATTTCCTTATCGTTTTACCCCATCTAAATCCGTGGATTGGGGCATACTCACAATTTGACCATGTTCACGTTCTTGGGTGTGTTTACTGATCGAGTTCCTCCACTTATTTTAAAGCCAACTATCATGCCTACTTCTCTAGACAAGTTACAGAAAAATTTTACCAAAAAATTTCATAACGGATCTCGTTAATTCTTTGGACAGCGCTTTTGAACACGGGATGAGTTGATATTTTTCGAACGTTGAAATTTTTAGAAAAGGGTTCAATAATAAAATTTGGCATATAGTCCATAAAATAGAATTAAATTAGCTACAAAATGAGTATAAAAAATTTTAAAAATATAAATAAGAAAAAAGTTATGATAAAATGTAAAGTGTCCGGTAACATTTGAGTCACCTTGTACATTTGAGTCACCCACATCACTTCATTCCTGTCTCAATTTCCCTCTATTTTCCTTTAGCAATTCTTATGAGAAACATAATAAAGAAGAGATTATTTTTTGCATGATGGAATTAATAATAATAAATGACACATGACAAGCCCGAAATAGATATTTATTGAAAACTTTCTAACGTCATTGTACAAAAGATCAAATCAAACTTTCTTTGGCAATGAGATTATATTGCTAGCAAAAATCTTTATAGCATTTGCGAGCAATTTCGTTTCATCATTTTTTAAAGATTCATTCATCTTCTCCTAAAAAAATTTAATTACAAAACCTAAACTCATTCTTACATAAATTTATTCTTACAAACATTCATACCCAATCATTCTTACCAAAATCATATTCCAGCTTTAAATTTTTATGAAAATATAATTAAATTTTTAACTAAACATTCTTAATGAAAGAGAACATTTCTGAGGTCAAATCTACTTAACATACATAAGTACTATTTAATAAATATTTTAGCGAATTACACCTGATCGAAATTGCTGTATTTGCGGGAAAACAAAAAAATCAAATTGGTACCGTCATTCAATACCTGAAACATATATTTGTCATACTTGTTACAAAAGACAACAAAAAATAAAAAAAGCAAATTAGAATTCAAGTAACTCTATTTTATCCTATTTATGCATATGATATGCAAATAATACATATAAAAAATACAAAAAACTATAAAATTAAACTAATTCTGCATCCTAAATAATTTTATAAATATTCTTCAGCACAGCGATATATTGGCTGACTTTAGAGTTTTTACATAAACAATGGTGCATTATTATTTTTTATTAATTTTTCACAAAAGGGAATGAATAACAAAATTACTTCTTTTTTGTATAAGTAATTTTTCATGTTCTTTCTTGTCATCTTTTTCTTATTTGTTTTTATTTTATTTTTATTCGTTTAAATAAAATTTTTCTGAATTTCACCGGACTCTATTTTATTTGGTTTTCTTAAACTAATAAAAATTCCCTCGAGTTGACTATATAAACAATCTTAAATTCTCTAGAATTCTTTGACTTGTTTTTCAAATTGAAAGACATACATATATTAAATTTTATCGAGAGTTTAAATATTTAATTTACTCAGCAATAGATAAAATTAAAATCAAACTCGGTTATTGTTTCAAATTTAAAGAGACTCTTAAACTTTTTGATTTATTATCAAAATTTACTTTTGGATAACTTTTCAAAATTCTAAAAATATTTAGTTATTCCTTAATAATAAATTAAATCGATTTTAAAATTAATATAAAGTTAAGTAAGAAGTTATCATCGGTTTGCTGCATTCTTTTACTTCCCTCTAGACCATAATTTTTCTCAGGTTATTAACCGATTAACTAATTTTTGTGTCGCTGAGATTATAAATAATAAATTATTTTTATTTACCAGTGAAAGCTGCTTTAAGGACCTGGAGACGACGGACATTACTCGTCTGCATATCAAGACAGAAATTTAAGTATTGATATTTCAGAACTTAAGAATCAGGATGTAAAAATAATTTCTCAGGTTATTTCTATTTTTATAACTCAGTTTTAAGCATCATTATGTATACCCTGAATATATTCTGGTTCAGAACCAAGTTATATCTTGAGATTAAGAGAATTATTGAATGATATGATGGAATTATACTTGAGGTCTATTATGAAGAATATTTAGTGATAAATAGGCATTTAGAGGCTAAAGTGGTGCAACAAGTGATTTATTATAAAGAGAATATTAAATCAGTAGAGACTAATCAGCATATTTTCTAAATGCTCATTCTGTGATATTAACAATTTTCAGTCACTTTCTTAATATAGACGGGCTGAAGCTGCTGCTTGCAGCTTTATGCGCAAATGTATCACACTGACTTTATCGACGACGAAATAATATAGAATATGGTTGTAGGTTTTATATTCATACTTATTTTTTATAAATTGCTATCAATTTCTCAAGTCTGTTTTGTTATTAATATTTTGGGATTATAGATTCAACTAATTATGAATATGAAATAAGAATGAATTTTTAAATGTCTAACCTATATGTAAAATCTACATGTATTATCTACAGAGGTTATATTTTACATTGATTTATAATTTGTTCAATAAACTCAGAAAATTTATGTTAAAAAATCATAATAATTTAAATATTATTTAATCGATTCCTGTACTGTTTAATTTTATTTGTTTTCTTGTTATCATTTTTTGTTTATTGTAACAACTTTTGCATATATATTGTTCAGGTTTTGAATGACGGTGCCACTTTGATGTTTTCTTTGCTCCGCAAGTAAAACATTTTCGATCTTTTGTGATTCGCTAAAATATTTATAAAAATAGGAGTTGATACTAGTTCTCAGACAAAATATTTTTTAACTATTTTTCTAATATTCGACGAACTGATTTTGTCCTGGGATGCTTCTAACTAGCTTGTTTTTTTCTAAGTTTAAATTACCCTTAAGTGGCAAAAGTAATGTTCGTGTACATATTTAGAAAAATACTGAAATCCTTATACATAATCCTTATACAACGTGACATGGCTGACAGTTCCCTACTAAGTCTACTCAAATTTTTTTATCAAATATTTGTTAATTATAATAATAATAATAAATCTATACCATTTTAGTTTGATACAAACTTCCTTCAGGTCTCATTTTGCCATTATATATATTATAATCGTGACATGGCTGACAGAAATTATGTTCTTTTAGGTATCTATACCAATGTTTTGTTTGTGTGACTCTACAATTTAAACAGTTTTGTTTACTTCTTTCAATTATTTCTCCTATAATAATAAATAATAATATGTTTGTTTTTAGGCAAGTGAACAATAAAAAATTAAAAAAAACTATTTACTTATTTCTCTGCCGATGTTAATAATTCTGCTTTTTAATTCTTCCTTCGGATATTCAACTTTTTGTTTTCCAAACAATTTAAATTTATATCCAATTAAATTTATTTCAGTCCAATAACTTGATAAAAGTTTATTTTTGTAACTTTCAATATTTTCTTTTAATAATTCTTTGTTATTTATTTTTTCTAAACTTTCTTCTAATATCGAAGCTTCGTAATAATTATTATTCATGATAAAATTATTATTTAAGCGAATCTTAAATATATTAAATTTGTGTAATATTGATGGCTTAAATTTTGAATAGGTAATCAAATATAATACCTGTTTTCCCAAGTCTTTCAAAAATTTCTTAACAATTTCATTATTGGCAATTTCAATCAAAATTCTCATTTTTAATTGAAGACTAAATTTAGACTTCGCATTTAGTTTAGTAATAAAAACTTTATTAATAGGATTTACTTCAAGCTTACAAAACGATCCAGTATTCTTACAGTGCGTCCAAAAATGATAGCACCACCCACCTTTTTCTAAATAATTAATTTTAAATCAATGCAATTGCATAGAAATTATTTTTAATCGATACTCCAAACAATTTTACATATAATTGCAAAATTTTACTCAAATATATCCTTTCTTTCATTTGTTATGAATTTTATAGTAAATTTGGTACTTTTTAAACCGTCCAAAAATGATAACACCACTTAACAAAATCTCAATTTATTCAACAGTAAATAAGAAGAAAAAAATACAAACAAATTTCTAATACTTAATAGGGTTTCCTCCACTCTTAATCAAAAGATTTATACGTTTTGGCATAGAATTAATAAGATTTTTTAAAGTTTGTTCGTTAATACGGTTCCATGCGCTTTCAATCGCAATTTTCAGTTCAGAAACAGTCTCATATTGACGATTATCAGCATATATGTCCCTAACTATTATACACCAAAGATTTTCTATAGGGTTAAGATCCGGTGACCTCGCAGGCCATTCAAGCACACGAATATTCTTTGAAGCCAACCAATTAGCAGTACTACGAGAAGCATGTATGGCAGCATTATCTTGCATAAAAATTTGATTTGCTGAAGGATACTTGTTCATGAATGGTATTAAATGTTCTTGCAAGACTTTTTGGTATCCGATAGAATCAAGACGTGTTCCTATGAAGGCTATTGAGGACTTTCCGAACGCAGAAAATGAGCCCCAAATCATTACGGAACCTCCACCGAAGTTTCGCTTGGAGAAAAACCGAGGCTCCTTGCGGAGATCGTGCCAGTAGGAGCTCAGGCCATCCGGGCCGTCAAGTGAAAACTTTTTTTCGTCAGACCAGATAATCTAGAATATGTAGGAGGCTATTATATACTACAAGCTATTATACCTTATCCCATTCATGGGTCCATGTCTGATGTTTATCAGCAAAATTAGACCTAGCTTGAATATGGGTAGCCTTTAGAGCTGGAGCGGAAGTCATCCTCATATGTCGGAGATTTTGGGATTTATGCAACAGATTCCAGACAGTACTTTTACTCACAAGAGGGGCACATTCACGCTGGAGACGGCGGCAACCTTTTGTTGAATTTGATGCCTTGTTGAGTATCACACGTTTTGCACGCTCAGATAAAGCCTAAACCTACCTAAGATCATATTTATGCTATTTATAATCTGTGGGCGACCAGAAGACTTATGAGTCCCATATCCTTCTGGATCAGCCAAGTAACGCGCGATCACACCATGGTCACGACCCAAACGACGTCCAATTTCTCGATTACTTAATCCAATATCGTGAAAGGCCTTGATTTGCCCCTGTTCTTCATTGGTTAACATAGATTTTCGACCCATTATAATTTAAAAAAAAATGAAGCTAAAAAACAAAAGTGGTGTTATCATTTTTGGACGGTTTAAAAAGTAGTAAATTTACTATAAAATTCATAACAAATGAAAGAAAGGATATATTTGAGTGAAATTTTGCAATTATATGTAAAATTGTTTGGAGTATCGATTAAAAATAATTTCTATGCAATTGCATTGATTTAAAATTAATTATTTAGAAAAAGGTGGGTGGTGCTATCATTTTTGGACGCACTGTATAAAGATAATCACCTATTCTATTATTTGATTTTACATTCATTATCAATACGAAACGTTCCATTATTTGAATATTTTTTAAATAAATAAATTCTCTTTTTTCTTCCCAATCTTCTTTTATTTTTAATCCAACCTCAAACATTTTAGCGTTGATTAGGATTTTCAACAGAACAACCAAATATGAGAGGAGAATGACAATAAATTTATTCATCTTAAATTTTAATATAAAAAATATTTTCTAAAATACAAATAAAAGTTTAAGCAATCTAAAATAACATATATTAAATATCTTGTTATAACTGGGCTCCGATAAAATTAAATAATGATCAATAGGGCACGGATTTTTAGGTTGTAAAAACTTTAAAATAGTTACCTAAATAGGTTGTAAAAAATGCCAAAATAGGTGGCTAAAAAGCAAGAATAGTTGACAAAAATGAGAAATAGTTCTTGTTATAACTGGAGTCCGATAAACTTAATTACTGATAAACTTCAAAATTTTATCGGTTGGTGAGTTATCCATAGATACCGTAAAATTGGCTTAGTTGGTACGGTCCGAGCCCTGTTAAATAGGAGAAAAGTAAAGAGGGGAAATAAGAAAAATAGAGGGTATAAATAAAGGTAAAAGAGGTAGAGGAATAATAGAAATATTATAATATAATAATTTTGCCTCCTTATTATAGATGAAAAAAATTTAATACATATTTTAATTATTTGTTTACCCTATAAATAAATAGGGATGCATTTTGAAACATTTAAATGCTAAAGGCATTAGAACCTATTCATAATTCGGAGATTATTCTGATAATTATTCAGATTTGGGGGAGTATTCGTATAATTCGAAGATTCGCAGAGAAATCAGATTCTTATTTAGAGGAGACGGCGAAAAAAATCCGAATGAAACAATTTCTTAAATAGAATTCTAATAAAATGTCATAAACTAGCGAATATTCTAATAATTTAAATAAACTTGTTTAAAATCTATGAAAATATTATAATAATTTAATTATGTTGAGACACTATAAATAAATAGACGCATTTTGAAATTTCCATCATATGCTAAGTTAATAAGAGCTGTTCGAAATTTCGATATTTGACATTGGCAATCAAGATTTCGACCCAAGTATTTCGAAACAAGTTTTAGAGATAAAAAGGGGTACAAATCTAAACAAACTACAAAATTTTATTTACTAATTATATTAGACAAAGTGCAAATTTAAAATCAGTCGGCAAGAAAATAAATATAAAATAACATAAATACAATAAATAATTTACCGCTTATTTTTATTTAATTTATTTAGCCATTTAGGGAATTTTTAAAATTTGCACTTTATGTCAATTGCCGCGGTTAATATAATTAGTCTATTAAGAAAAATTGTTACCCTCCCAGGGTTGGGTCTCCCGAAGGTCGAGAGACCTTCGAGAGACGCCCTGGGAGTCTGGTCTACAAATTAACTAAAACTTTTAAAACAAATCTATCAACAAAATATTTATTCAACACAAAATGGGAAAGTTTAGCTGGGAGGGGAAGGAAGAAAAAGCCTTTTCTTTTAGCTGTTTTTTTAATACTGAAATTTTTTGGGCTTTTTCTTTTCTTTTATAAAGCTGAGGGAACGTAAGGGAAAGCTGAGGGTAACAGCTGTCAGATCTATAACAATGTCAATAAAATTTTTTATTTGTTCTGTAGACTTAATATTTTAAAATAATTTAATTCTACACAAAATTTTACTTTCAGTATCTCTCCGAACTTTTTTGTCACCCTGTATTAACCACGGCAATTGACAAAAAGTGCAACAAGTGCAAAAACAATACATCAGAGCTTTTTCGAAATTATCATTGCGGCAGGGACAATTAAGCTTTCAAAACAAATATTTTCAAACAGCGTGAAAGACATATGGCAGATAAAATTATAAACAAACAAAAAATTTTATTTGTTAATTATATTAACCGCGGTATTGACAAAAAGTGCAAATTTTAAAAATCCCTAAATGGCCAAATAAATT
Source organism: Meloidogyne enterolobii (assembly GCA_963681835.1). NCBI lineage: Eukaryota > Metazoa > Nematoda > Chromadorea > Rhabditida > Meloidogynidae > Meloidogyne > Meloidogyne enterolobii. The sequence continues at coordinate 2,920,304 of CAVMJV010000025.1, read as the reverse complement.
AATAAAAAATAAGGCGGTAAATTATGAAATGTATTTATTTTATTTTATATTTCTTTTCTCGCCGACTGATTTTAAATTTGCACTTTGTCTAAAATAATTAGTAAATAAAATTTTGTAGTTTGTTTAGATTTGTACCCCTTTTTATCTCTAAGACTTGTTTCGAAACACTTGGGTCGAAATCTTGATTGCCAATGTCAAAAATCGAAATTTCGAACAGCTCTTATTAACTTAGCATATGATGAAATGTCAAAATGAGACTATTTGTTTATATTGTCTCAACTAAATTAAATTATTATAATATTTTCATAGATTTTAAACAAGTTTATTTAAATAATTTGAAATTCACTAGCTTTTGACATTTTATTAGAATTATATTTTAAAAATTTTTTTATTTGGATTCTCGTAAAATGACGCCTCTTCTCTGAATAGGAATCTGATTTGCTCTGCGAATCTCCAAATAATTCGATTACTCCCCCAAATTTGTTAATTATCCAAATAATGCTCGAATGTAATAAATACACCGAATTCTTACAAATCATCAGATAAAATATAAAACTTCCATTCAATAATTATACATAGATTTCTGTTAATTCTAAATTCCCTCGAAAACTCTGTTAATCCCCAATTCATTCATAAATTAATCCCTTAATATCTTTCCATGGGACTCAACTTTGGGCCTTAAACTTTGAAAATAAAATTTTCGGGTTCGGATCCGGATATCCGAAATTTTCGGTTAGTATATCGGATCCTGATATTCGAAATTTTCGTTTCGAATATCGTATAGCATAAATTTTCGTTCGTATACCGAATTCGAATATCCGAAGATTTCCTACAGCCTTTAAATTTATTTGTATTTTATAAAATATCTTTAATATTAAAATTTAAGATGAATAAATTTATTATAATTCTTCTTTCGTGTTTGGTTATTCTGTTGAATATTCAAATCGAGGTTAAAATGGTTGAGGTTGGATTAAAAATAAAAGAAGATTGGGAAGAAAAAAGAGAATTTAATTATTTAAAAAATATTCAAATAAAAGAACGTTTTGTATTGATAATGAATGTAAATAAGGGAAATAAGATTGAAAATTATTTAAATAAAAAAACTGAATCGTTTTGTAAGCTTGAAGTAAATCCTGTCAATAAAGTTTTTATTGTTAAACTATATCAGGGGCCTAAATTTAGCTCTCAATTACAATTGAGAATTTTGATTGAAATTGCCAATAATGAAATTGTTAAGAAATTTTTTAAAAACTTAGGAAAACAGGTATTTTATATTTGATTTTCGAAATTTAAGCATTCAATAATAAATATAATATTCTAAGATTCGCCTAAATAATAATTTTATCAAAAATAATAAAAATTATGAAACTTCAATATTAGAAGAAAGTTTAGAAAATACAAAAATAAATAAAAAAGAATTATTAAAAGACATTATTGAAAATTACAAAAACAAACTTTTGCCAAGTTATTGGACGGAAATTAATTTAATTGGATATAAAATTGAATTGTTAGAAAAACAAAAAGTTGAATATCCAAAAGAAAATGGCGGAATTAAATTCATTGGCAATAAAATAAGTAAGCAAATTTTTGACTTTGTCTATATTTAATTTGCCTAAAAAATTTTTCTTGAAAATTATAGGTGAAATAATTGAAGTAAATAAACGAAATTGTTTCAATTGTAGAGTTACACAAACAAGACAATGGTATAGTATAATAAAAGAACATTACTTGTGCGAACAATGTGGTGCATATAAACGCAGATATGGAAAGTTAAGATCAAAAGAATTATGGTTTAAGACTAAAAAGGTTATCGTTATTAAAATTTAGTACGATTTTTAAAAATTCTTATTCCGAAACTTTTTAAATGAACTTTTGGTCAATTTTGAACTTATTGAAAGGTTTTTGTCCAAACGTTGAGGTCCGTTATAGATATAAGCGAAATGTTCTTTAAGTAATTAAAATTAATATGCTTTATTTTCTACCGTTATATAACTTCACATAAAGTAATTTAAGGGCGAGATAAATGTTTTATTACGGAGTTACACAAACAATATCTTTAACAGCTAGTGCTTATAAAACACCGTTTTGACTAATCCTAAACGAATTAAGTTTTTTACACAAACAATACCAATGAAATTAAATTTCATTAAATTAACCATTAAAATTAACAATGAATGAAACTTCAAATAAAAACAAACTTCTCATTAAGTAATTTAAGGAAAATCGTAAATGTTTTATTTGCGGTGTTACACAAATAAAAAGGTGGCGCCGTCATTCAGAAACAGGGAAATATTTATGTAATGCATGTGGTTGTAAACTGTATACGAAGAAGAAAATAAACAAAAATTAAATAGAAAAGCTATAAATAAAGTTTAATGAAATTCTGATTTATTATAAAAGTTTAATTGTAACAATATTTAATTATTTTAAACAATATTTAAAACCTAAACTAGAGCCAAACTAATTTAAGCAACTTTCTTATTTGACAGAAGAAATTAGAAAAATAGGAAATTTCACTTAAAATATTCAATGTTCTTTCATATTTTTGATGGTTTTAAATATCATAGTGAATCCTAAAAATTTATGTTTGGTTTCCGTTTTGATGTGAATGTCATGCTTTCTCGGTTATTCACTCAGTCCACACAGTCCTGATTCCGTCAGAAATTCTTCTAACAAGTTTGAAATGATTTTTTCAAATATGGACTACAACATTAAATATCTTATTTATGAAAGAACTCGCGAGCTATATGGAAAGTTGCTAGACAAATTAGAACCGAATGAGTTTTCATTGGCAATTTGTCCAATACAATTTTTCAATAAAATTTTTACAGTGAAAAATTTTTCCTGTATGGAGGGTAGAATGGATAATGTCAAACTTAATATTTTTTATTTATTCAAAACTTAATCTTAAAATTTAAAAGCAATTTTGGGTATCAGCAATATGCTAATGTGTTGGGGAAAAAAAGAATTATCCATTTTTATTAATTTTGAAGAAAGTTATGACAAAAAGAAAAGAATTACATAAAGTCTGTTTATGTTAAAATATTGATAAAGAAGCAAAAAAAGAGAGCAATATATAAGAAATATAAATAAAATTAAATTCATTTTTTATATATTCTGAATAATAATTATGAATTCATCCGTTGGGCGTGTTTTTTCATCCGTTGGGCGTGTTTTTTTAATCATAAGTCATCAGATAGTAGTCGCTTACCTACGCGATCTAAATTAAAAATTACATAAAATTTTATAGAAAAATCAACACTAACTTTTTTGTTTTTATTTGATTTAGTTATTCTTTGCTGTTTATTGTAACAAGCAGCACATTGACTATGTCCAGGTATTGAATAACGGTACCAGTGTGATGTATGAGTAACCGTGCCCGCACAAAATACCGAATTCTCAAAATCGCGAATAGGCTAAAAAAGCTCAAAATCGCGAATCGGTAAAAATATCTCAAAATATGGAATCGGCCAAAAAAGCTCAAAATATGGAATCTTAAAATATCGAATCTCAAAATCGCGAATCGGCCAAAAAAGCTCAAAATACCGAATCGGCTAAAAAGTAGTTAAAAATGTCGAATTTTTTAAAAACGAAAAGGGCCGTTTGAGTGCCGCTGCAGGTCTTTTTCTGATTATTCAGGGGTCTGTAACTCAGTCCAATCAGGTCGGATTTCATTGATTTTGGTGTCATTTGATGCAGCTCGACGTGCTCTTTCAGATGAGCTATCATTCGGAAACTCGAAATTCGGTTCGGGATTCGAAATTCGGTTCGGGTCCGGGATTCGACTTTTTCAAAATCCGAGCTGAGATTCGTAATCAGCACATTTTTTTACCTTAGAAAAATACTTCCTCTTATTTTTAAAATTTTTTTACGAAGAAGTTGGTCACAACTTTGTTCAGACTCAACTGGCCTTTGCCGCATTGTCGATATTTTTCGATATTTTGAGCTTTTTTTGCCTATTCCATATTTTGAGATTCGATATTTTGAGATTCCATATTTTGAGCTTTTTTAGCCGATTCGCGATTTTGAGATTCCATATTTTAAGAATTCGGTATTTTGTATGGGAGCCATGAGTAACACCGCAAACAAAACATTTACGATCGCCCAAAACATTTACGATCGCAAAACCCCGCGCGGGATTTTGCGGGATACCGCTCCCGCAATCCCGCACTTTTTTCGATTTGCGGGATTTTGCGGGAGTGCGGGATTTTGCGGAATTTATCCCGCGGGATCCCGTCCCGCAAAGGGTTTTTAAAAAATTTTATCCCGCGGGATCCCGCAAAATATTTTGAATTTTGCGGGATTTTTGGAAAATTGAGGATTTTGGCTCCTAACCTTCTAAACCCCGAAAATTTTCGCCTTCGTCGCTAGAAAAAGGTGAATTTTGGCTCGATGGCCTTCCTAAGATCTCGAAATTTTTGCCAGCGGCGCTGAAAAGGAAAGAATTTCGATACTTGACCTTCTAAAATTTTCGCCTGCCGCCCATGGAATCATCTCTATTCCATCAAAACAAGATTGTCCAAATTGTTAGATCACGATGATTGATCTAATTTGTTTCAGCTCAAGCTATTCTAATTCGTATACTCAAATTTTCCGACAAATATGTATGAGTTTGCCCCTTATAATTTTTTGATAATTGGGGACCTGGGATAAGTGATTATACCTTTGTACCAACCTGTACTCGTAAGTTTGTACGAAGTACAATACGTGTACGAGCTAGAGTACGAGTTAAGAACCCGTTAATGATTAGGAAATCGATTTTTTCAATAGATATTGATAATTTTAACGATTTTTGGAAAATCCCGCAATCCCGCGCGGGATCCCGCAAAATTAAAATGCGGGATTTTGCGGGAGTTGGGATTTATCCCGCGGGATCCCGTCCCGCAAAAATTTTTTTAAAAATTTTATCCCGCGGGATCCCGCAAACACGATTTTGCCGGTCTCTAGTAGGCACATTGGAGCGTCGTAGATGGAAATTTTTAAGTTGGAAGGCTAAGAAACCAGAGTTCTTCATTCTAGCGCCGCAGGCAAAAATTTGAGAATTTCAATGACTTAAAGGCCAGATTTCTTTATTTTTTAGCGCCGCAGGCGAAAATTTTAAAAATTTTGAAAGGCCGAAAGCGAAAAAATTCACTTTCTTTGCACCGCAGGCTAGAATTTTGTAATGGATATCCGCGGATTTGAAGCATCATATCCGTATCCGTCCGTATCCGTCCAATTTTTTAAAAAACACTATCCATATCCATCCGTATCCGCGGATATCCGCGGGTATCCGGATATTATCCGTATCCGTGAGCAGGTCTGATAATTATTATTAATGATAAAATTATTATTTAGGCGAATCTTAAATACATAAATTTGTGTTTTATTGAAGGCTTTAATTTCGAATAATGAAATATAAAATACCTGTTTTCCCAAGTTAGGCAAAAATTTCTTAACAATTTCATTATTAGCAATTTCAATCAAAATTCTCGTTTTTAATTGTGTGTTATATTTCGAACAATTATTTAGTTTGACAATAAAAATGTTCTCAAAATGATCTATTTCAATTTTATAAAACGATCCAGTATTTTTATAAATATAATTAACTATTCTACTTCTTGGTTTTACATTTATTATCAATTCAAAACGTTCCTTTATTTGAATATCTTTCAAATAAATAAATTCTCTTTTTTCTTCCCAATCTTCTTTTATTTTTAATCCAACCTCAACCATCCTACCTTTGATTTGGATTTTCAACAAAACAACCAAATATGAGAAAAGAAAAATAAAAAAATTTTTCATCTTAAATTTTACAGGGTGACAAGAAAGAAATGGGGCAAACATTTTATGCCATAACTTTATTCGGTGGCAATTTAAGTATAACTTTATTCGGTGGCAATTTTTAGTACGGTGGCAATTTAAGAGACGTGTTAAAACATGGTAAATTGGCTGTGATCAACCTTGCACTACTCTAGCCTTATGAGCTGAGGAAGAATTCTGACGAAGATCCGTTCCCTACGTCGAAAGTGTCCTCGGACCCAAGGCTGTAAAATACCCTGAAGGATTTCCCGTAGATTCACGAAAACCCTCAGGATTTACTAAAATCAACGGATTTTGACAGTTTGCAAATAACATCCTATATCTTCAAAGAAGAAAAGTTTTGGGAATCAGTAACAAGTGGATCAGAAAGAGGAGACTTTGGGGCACAACATCTGTCATTTTTATTAGTTCGAGATGTTCCGTTCATAAAAAAATTTCCGTCTGAAAAAAATTTTTTTGACTTGCGAACTTTTGCCTAAAATTTTTCCGCACGCATTCAACTCTATTTCTGAGCAAAGGGTGGGCATTTAGAAAATTTTTGATAATATCTGTTCCTTGATTAATTCTCTATCATATAAGCTTGCGATCATCCCATTAGCTCTAATTTAAATAAAGTTATGGTATAAAATGTGTGCCCCATTTCTTTCTTGTCACCCTGTAATATTGAAAATATTTTGGTTCAACTTGACTTTATAAGTCAAATCAACCGTTATGAAACCAATGAAAAAATAATTAGATTTTTTTTGGAAGTAATGGTATGGTTCCAAAACATTTCTGCACGTTCGGGACATATGCCCTTTGGCTCTGGGACCGTTATTTACCCTATCCCTCGAAATTTCTGAAAATCTTTTTGCTGAAATTTTTAAAGATAATCTTTAACTTTCAGAAATTTCGAGGATTAGGTTAAGTAACGGTCCAAGTTAAGAAACATCCCAGATAATAAATATCATGTTAAACTAGGGCTCGGATTTATATTGAAATAAAATCGCAAAATATGGCCATAAAATATTGAAATAAGTGGGCAAAATATTAACAAAAAATGCCAAAAATTAGTAAAATATTGAAATAAATTATCGTTTATTCACTAGAAAACCCCCAAAAATGTTGAAATTTAATTGAAATTTAACGAAAAAATGAATCACGTTTTTAAAATTGCACAATAGCCCGACGAATTGAGTAATTTTACGCTCTTAGACATTTTACGATTGACAAAATGAGTTGGGACATTTAGCTGTTTTGCTCAATGTGCCATTTTTGAGGTTTTGCCCAACAAATTTTGAGGTTTTTGTTAATTGAGAATTTTTTGTCCTGTTACGAAGAATGTCTAGGCAATAAATAGTGGGAAGGCAACGGTAATGTGGTGAATAATAGGCCATAATATCCCCTTTTCAGCGCCGCAGGCGAAAATTTTGAAATTTTTGGTTGTCAGGCGGCCAGATTTATTCACTTTTTTCCTAAAATTTATGAAAAATCTCTAAATTTTGGTAAAAATATCCAAAAATTTTGAAATAGTTTGAAAAATGTGCCAAATATTGAAATAATTGGAAAATTGGCAAAATATTGAAATATATTGAAATGTAAATTTGTTCAAAATCATAATAACGAAAAACTAATGCATATTTGAGCTTCTCTCGCCATAATATATTCAGGGAAAAAAATATATTTCAATACAAATCCGAGCCCTAGTTATAACTAAAGTAAGTCCGATAAACTTAAATAGAAGCAACCGATAAATTTTAAAATTTTATCGGTTGCTTCTATTTAATCATCTATTAAATAGAAGCAAAAAATAGATGGAAATCGAGATAAAAATTTTAAATAAAATAGACTCTTAAAATAGAGGCCAAAAAATTGAATATACATATTTTATTTATATGTCTAACCTGTAAATAAATAAGGATGCATTTTAAAAAATTTAATTAAATGCTAAAGTCATAAAAGCTTTTTCAAAATTTCGAAATTTCGATATGGATAAACCAGGATTTCGAACCAAATATTTCAAAACAGCTATTAAATCAGTGCCGAAGTCCAAATTTAAACAAATAAAAAATTTTATAAAATAATTATATTAACCGCGGTATTTGACAAAAATTGGAAATTTCAAACACGTAAATTCATAATAAAAATCAAAAATCCAAATAATTTTTAGATAGAATTCAACTCAAAATTTTATAAACCAATGAATATTGGAATAATTAGAATAATCCGTTTTTAAAATCCGGGGAATTTATAAAAATAATTCAATTAATTAGAAACCTTTTAATAAATAGCGTCCGGGAAAAAGTGCAATTTTAAAGTCTTTAAAGTCTATATTCATTTTTTATATTTATTTATTTGTTACCTACATAGGAGACTTTTTAAAAAGTGCACTTTTGAAAAAATACACTTTATCAGTTGTGTATCATTCATAGTGTTTCGAAATTATAGGTTCGAAATCTTGGCTGACCCAATGTAGAAAATCGAAATTTCGAAACCGCCCTAATGCCTTTAGCATACAATTAAATATTTCAAAATGCATTTCTTTTTATTTACAGGGTAAACAAATAATTAGAATATGTGTGAAATTTTTTGGCTCAATTTTAAGAGTTTATTTAATTTCGGAATTTTTACCCGAATTTTTCCATCTATTTTCTTTCTATTTAATAAAGCCTGTACAGTACCGTACTATGGCCATAATTTACGGTGTTTATCATTATTCCTTATTGGTAGTACAAAATGTAAGACTGATCGGGAAAATTTTTAAGTTTTTTGGTATTTATCGGAAGCAAAATTTTTCGGTATTATATTACTTTTGTATCTTTTTTTAATTATTAATTTTTTTAATTCTTAACCATTTTATTTATTTAATTACGATAAGGAAAATTAAATACCGATTACACCGAACGACAAAATTTTTTAAACAGATTCGAGAGGATTTCGATTTTCTACAAAGAGTCAGCCAAAATTTCGAACCTATAATTTCGAAGCTCTATGAAAGACTCACAACCGACAAAAGTGCATTTTTAAAAAAAAGTCCCCTAGGTAACAAATAAATAAATATAAAAAATGAAGATAGAGCTTAAAGATTTTAAATTGCACTTTTTGCCAATTGCCACTTTTAATAAAATTCGTAAATTAATTTTTGAAGCTTTTTACATCTATTTTTACATTAATGTCTTGTGTGTTTCAAAATCGTTGATTAAATATAGAAAATCTAAATTTTGAAACAGCTCCTTTGCTCTTAGAATTTATTAAAATGCCAAATTGAGCTGCTATTTATTATAAGGTCTCATCAACAATTAAATTATTATAATAAATACCCCGGATTTTAAACTATGGTTATTCTAATTATTCCAATATTCATTTGTTTATCAAATTATGAGTTGACTAATAATGTCAAGTAGAACCAAAATATTTTTAATATTACAATTTAAGATGAATAAATTTATTATTATTCTTCTCTCATATTTGATTGTTATGTTGATTAATCAAATTAACGGTAGAAAGGTTGAGGTTGGATTAAAAATAAAAGAAGATTGGGAAGAAAAAAGAGAATTTATTTATTTAAAAAATATTCAAATAAAAGAACGTTTTGTATTAATAATGAATGTAATTACGGGAAATAGAATTGAAAATTATTTCAATAAAAAAACTGAGTCGTTTTGTAAGATTGAAGTAAATCCTGTTAATAAAGTTTTTGTTGTTAAAATAAATCAGTTGTCTAAATATAGCTCTCAATTAAAAACGAGACTTTTGATTGAAATTGCCAATAATGAAATTGTTAAAGAATTTTTGAATAACTATGGAAAACAGGTATTTTATATTTGATTATTCGAAAATTAAGCCTAAAATTTAATTTATCTAAGATTCGCCTAAAAAATAATTTTATAAAGAATAATAAATATTATGAAACTTCGATATTAGAAGAAAGTTTAGAAAATATAAGTAAAAAAGAATTATTAAAAGAAAATATAAAAAATTATAAAAACAAACTTTTATCAAGTTATTGGACAGAAATTAATTTAAGTGGATATAAAATTGAATTGTTAGATAAACAAAAAGATGAATATACGAAGGAAGAAATAAAAAGTAGAATTATTTACATCGGCATTGAAATAAGTAAATAGTTTTTTTTTAATTTTTTATTATTTATATGCTTAAAAATTATGCATATACTATATGCTTTATTATTATAGGAGAAATAATTGATGGAAATAAACAAAGCTGTTTAAATTGTAAAATCACACAAACAAAACATCGGTATAGATATCTAAAAGAACATTATTTGTGTCAAGTATGTCACGAGTATAAAATATATAGTGGCAAAATGAGACCTGAAGGAAATTTTTATCAAACTAACATGGTTTATTTTTATTTATATCATAATTAACAATGATTTAATAAAAGTATATGAGTAGTTTTAGATATTTCGGGCATATTACATGACATTATTAGGCTATCTGATGTTTATGGATTTCAATAGTTTCCGAAATATCAACAAGAACATTACTTTTGCCGATTGTGAGAAATCGAAACTTAGAAAAAAAACATATTATATCGTAGCAACCCTGGACAAATCAGCCATGAAAATTAGCAAAATATCTTTAAAAATTTTTTATCTGAGGACTAGTTTAAATTTCTATATTTATAAATATTTTAGCGAATCACGAAAGATCGAAAATGTTATGCGTGCGGAGCAACAAAAACATCAAATTGGTACCGTCATTCAAAGCCTGAACAATATATATGTATTGCCTGTTATAAAAAACAAAAAAGAATAAATAAGAAAACAAATAAAAATCAAACAGAACAGGAATCGGACAAATAAATTTTATATGATAAGGATTTCAACTTTAATTCTCTGATATATTGAACAAATTTAAAACTATGTAAAATATAACATATGTAATTTTATTCAAAAACAAAATTCTTTAGTTGTAACAAGATAAATTTAATATTGTTTATTTTATGAAAGATACATTTACATATAAAGACAAAGAAATGTCTATAGAACTAATTTTTCTGACCCTAAATAAACAGTCGATTTTTGCTATCTTTAGATCTAAATCATATGGATCAAATCATAAGATAACCATATATAATTAGTTATAGTTAACTTTTATTAGAAAAAATAAGAAATATTCAATAGTAACAAAAGTAATTTAAATTAATAATGATAAAGCTAAAAACGATAGATAAGAAATTTCGCATAAAGTGTATTTCACCGGTGATAATTTTTGGGTTGACATATGTCATAATCGAACGGTACTGCTGCTATTTTAGGAAATGATTTTAATTTATAGGTCTCTAAATTAAAAAATCATAGTTAGTTTAATTTGTATGGCTTCTACATATCAAGCGGGATAAAACTAAAAGATAAAGCGGGATAAACATAGATACAACTAAAAAAGAGCCTTGGATTTTTAAATACTGGGTCAGACATTTAAAAATTCATCCTTATTTAGTAATCATGATTAGTTGAACCAAAATACTAATAATAAAACAGACTTCAGAAATTGCTATCAAATTTATAAAATAAGTCTCAATTCAAAGACTACAACCATATTTATATTATTTCGTCGTCGATAAAGTACTCTGTTTACCTCTGTTTTACCTGTTTTACCTCTGTGTTACCTCTGATACCTCTGTTTTGTGTGCCTATATTAAGGAATGGCCTCAAATAGAATTTTTAGTTCAATTAGAGCATTTACGGTAATATACATAGTTTTTAATTTATTTTATATTCATACATAAATATGATATGCAAAATTTATATCAATTTTATGTTGCTAGAATCAGTTAGTTTCGTTTAATTCTTATTTGCTTTCTTTATTTTTTGTTGTCGATTGTAACAAATATGACAAATATATTTTTCGGGTTTTGAATGACGGTACCAATGTGATGTTTTTGTTGAACCGCAAATAAAACAATTTCGATCAGGTGTGATTCGCTAAAATATTTATTAAATAGTACTTAAGTAAATTATATTTGACCTTAGAAATGTTCTCTTTAATTAGGAATGTTTAGATAAAAATCTTATTATATAATGATCATAAAAATTTAAAGCTGGATATAATAAATTTTGGTAAGAATGGGTTTGTTAAGAATGATTTGGGTATGATAGTGTAAAAATAAATTTTGGGTCAGAATTATTTTAGGTTTTGTTATTAAATGTTTTAGGGGAAGATGAATGAATATTTCGGGGATGATGAAATAAAATTGCTTGCACTTTATATAAAGGATTTTTGCAGGCAATTAATCTTTTTGCTAAAGAAATATTTTATTCCATCTTTTTTACAGAGCAATGACTGTTAGAACTTTTTCAATAAATAAAATTAAAAGTATTCTAAAATGAATTTTTAAAAATCTTCCCAAATATTGATAAATGTAACCTTTGTTGTCTTAAACAATTCTTTTGATCTAAACTTGCCAAATTTGTGTTTATAGTCGCCACATTGTTGGCATAAGTAATGTTCTTTTAGTAGACTATACCACCGTTTTGTTTTTGTAATTTTACAAGTGAAACATATTCGCTTATTTACTTCAATTATTTCGCCTATAATTATTAAGGGAAATTTTTTAGTCAAATGAAAAGAAAGAAAATGATAGAAATATATTCACTCATTTTATTGCCAATATAAATAATTCTGTTTTCTAATTCTTTCAGATATTCAACTTTTTGTTTTTCTAACAATTCAATTTTATATCCAATTAAATTAATTTCCGTCCAATAACTTGACACAACTTTGTTTTTGTAATTTTCTATATTTTCATTTAATAATTCCTTTTTATTTATTTTTATATTCATTTCAAATCTCTCGTCTAATATAGAAGTTTCATAATAATTAGTTGTTTTAATAAAATTATTAAAACGGATTGCCTTAAATTTATATCAAATTGTTTAAGATGTAATACTGGCAAAAATCCATAATGCCACAAAAAACCGCACCCCATTTGTCGCAAGAAAACTGCGCAATTTTAATTCCGAGTTTCCCCTACATATAATTGCGTTTGAAGACAATTGGGTAGTAAACGACAACTATCGAATACCTTAGAAGTTACTGAGCTCATTTCGGTGTCGAATTTTGGTAGGAATATTCAAAAATCAAAATAAAAAATACCTGTTTTTCATTCGGCAATAAAAATTGAATAAATTTATTATTGGCAATCTCAATCACGACTTTTCTTTTTAATTGAAAAGTCAGATTATATTTTCCCTCATATAATTTCGTATAAAATAAATTGCTTTCAATGTTTAATTTAAGCGGACGCAAATATTTAATTTAAAAGTAATATCATTTTTATTATTGGATTTTTCAATTGTTTTCAATACAAAACGCTCTTTTAATTCAACATTTTTTAAATAAATAAATTCTCTTTTTTCCTTCCAATCATCTTTGATTTTCACACAAACACTAAGTGATTTTCCTTTGCATCGAATATTCAATAAAATAATTAAATATAAGAGAATATAAAGAATAAATTTAATCATCTAAATTTTATTCACGCAAAAATATTATATTAATTTAATTATTTGTTGATGGGGACAAATAAAGGTAGCAGTTTGAAATTTTAAACGGGACGCATATTTGCATGGGACACATATACTTTTATGGGACGCATTAAAGTTGCTGAGACGCATGTTCTAAGATAGACCGAAGATTTATGGATTTTCAAATAAATTTTTGCTTGTAGATTCTGTAGATAAAAGCAATAAAGTTGAAAAGGTATATTTTGAACCATTATGAGATTTATGAGATTAGGAGGAAAAGAAAGTCATTATCATAGGAAAGAAAGGCAAGCGAGGAGAATGCAGCAAAAAATGATTTTTGCGGACATATTGATAGTGAGCTGGACTTTTACCCGATTGTTCAATTTAACATCTAAAATTTCAAATATACTAATTAATACATTAAGTCAAAAGATGATTTCGGGAAAGAGGTGGATTAGAATGATACCTAGGTATTTAGATGGATCGAAGAGATTAACCAGAACATGGGGATTACGAAGAATATATGTGATGCGATTCAAAGGGCATCGTGTGATTTGTTGTGATATCAAATGATAAGGGGATATTATTGGAGTTGAATTTCTACCGCGGATAACAGGGGATTTGAAGGCAAACCCGCAAGATCTGGGCTCCAAATATGAAGCCGAAGCTTTTTTGAGCCACTTTATAAGGGAAAATTATTGTTTTCATCTCCTTTCAGCGCCGCAGGCAAAAATTTTGAAAATTTTGGATGTATTCTAATCGGATTTCTCCATATATTTATAAGACAACGGCTATGTTATTTGTTAATACCCGTGTAATATCAACTTTTTAACAAATTAAAATTATTGTAATTTTTAGTGTACTGAAAATGAATAACGTAGTGTTTTTAACTATTGGGAAATGCTAAATAAATAGTATAGACGACATCGACTAATAAAATCCTGTGGTTATTAATCAAAGGGCAAATATTAATTTTGAAATGCCGCTTTATTATGTGAAAAATAGATAAACATTAAGCGGAAAATTTTGAAATTTCTTTAATGCTAATTAAAAGCGATAATGTACTTTTAAAACAACTTCAAAGAAAATTTTGAAATAACTTCTACTGAAGACGCTTTTTTGTAAAAACATCATTAAGTTGTTCTTGGTACGAAAAATAATTAAAACAGAATATCTGAACACAGCAAGTAGGTGATTTATTAGGTGATTTATTATTATTAGGTGATTTTATTATAGTAGGTGATTTTATTATTATTAGTAGTAGGTGATTTTTTTTTTATTATTATTAGTAGTAGGATATTAGTAGTAGGTGATTATTATTAGTAGGTGATTTTATTATTATTTTCGAAATTAATAATTGCACTTTAAGTATATTATCATGGGTCTTTAATTATTCGATAATTTGTGTTTAATACCTAAAATGTTACCTTATTTATTTTTAAATTCATTGAAAAATTAAAAAATTTTCTAGTTATTTATTAAAATTATATACAACGTGTTTTTAGTAAAAGCAACAGGATATATTCAATTTTATATATGTATTAATTAAGATAGTTTAGTGTTTCAGTAATAAATTTGTTATATTATTGTTCTATTGTATAGCTATGAATTAATTTAATTGAATGTAGATTGTTTAAATAATTTTAAATAGCTGTGGCTAAGATTTCAACCCTCATCGGATGAGGGTTCAAAATTTACCCTCAGCTGTGAGTTCTATTACTCGAGTAACTAACTCACAACTCAAGGTTACCTTTGTGCAGCGGAATTTTCGTCTCAGAACTACCACCCACGTTTTAATATTACCTCCATGTTGTAAATACATTTTTCATATTTTAGATGATTAAATTTAATTTTATAATTTTCATATATTTAATTATACTAGCGGAGGGGGTCGCCCTTCGGGCGAGCCCCTTCCGCTAGCCAAATTCTAAACATTACAAAAACTTAAATTAAACCACATACATAAAACCTCACTCGTCAACTATTAACTAAGATTTTGAACTTTTAACTATTAACAATGATTCAACTATTAACTAAATTTTTAAACTTTTAACTATTAACTATTAATATCAGCTATAAACTATCAATTTTCGACTATTAATAATGATTCATATATTATCTAAGATTTTCAACTTTCAACTATTAATATCAATTTTAACTATTAACTATTAACAATGATTTAGCTATTAACTAACTTTTCATCTTTCAATGAACTATCAATTTTCAATTGATAGTTTGAAATTGATAGTTCACTCACCATTATTCCAACCATTTCCAGACCCTTCACATAATTACGGGACCCTCTTCACTCACCATTATTCAAAACATTGCCAGACCGTTTTCACCCGTTTACGGGACCATTTTCGCTCACCATTATTCCAACCATTTTCAGACTAAGATTTTCAACTTCCAACTATTAACTATTAATATCTATGTCTACTATTAACTATCAATTTTCAACTATTAAATATTACACTGATTCAACTATTAACTAAGACTTTCAATTTTGAACTATTAACATCTATGTCTACTATTAACTATCAATTTTCACTATTAACTATTAGCAATGATTCGACTATTAACTAAGATTTTTAACTTTCAATTATCAATATCTATGTCAACTATTAACTATCAATTTTCAACTATTAACTATTAACATTGATTAAACTATTAACTAAAACTTTCAATTTTCACAATCAACTATTAATATCTATTTCAACTATTAACTATTAACCATCTTTCAAATATTAATATACGAATATTAACCAACTTTCAAGAATTAATTTACAACTATAAACTATTAACCACTTTTCAAATATTAATTTTGAACTATTA
This sequence comes from Meloidogyne enterolobii, assembly GCA_963681835.1. Taxonomy (NCBI): domain Eukaryota; kingdom Metazoa; phylum Nematoda; class Chromadorea; order Rhabditida; family Meloidogynidae; genus Meloidogyne; species Meloidogyne enterolobii. The sequence continues at coordinate 2,904,196 of CAVMJV010000025.1, read as the reverse complement.
CTATCAACTATTAACAACACTAACTATAAGCTATTAACAACCCTTGTCACTTAACCGTTGTCTGACTCTTATATCTCAGTCATTACCGCTTTTTTCTCACCCATTGTGGGACCGTTTTCTCAAGAATATTGAACGACTATTTTCTCTTTTTTATTGACGGGATCTTTTATCTTGTATATTGACGAACCCTTTTCTCAAGCCATTTAACGGACACTTTTCTCTTGCTTATTGCTCGAAATCTTTTCTTCCCAGCATTGTCAGACCCTTTTCACCCAGTTACAGGACCGTTTTCGCTTACCATTATTTCAACCATTTCCAGACCCTTTTCGCCCATTTACGGGACCCTTTTTGCTCACCATTATTTCAACCATTTCCAGACCCTTTTCACGCAGTTACGGGACCTTTTTCGCCTACTTCCAACCATCGCCATATTCTTTCCACCCATTTAGGGAACCCTTTTCGCTCACCATTATTTCAACCATTTCCAGACCCTTTTCACCCATTTATGGGACCCTTTTTGCTCACCGTTATTCCGACCATTGCCAGACCCGTTTCACCCAGTTACGGGACCATTTTCGCTTACCATTATTACAACCATCGCCATATTCTTTTCCCCCATTTTCGGGACCTTTTCGACCAACATTATACCAACCATTACCAGACCTATTTCACCCAATTAAAACCTCACAATAAAACAAACTGTTGGACGCTCGCGTTGTTTAAATAAAAGATCAGCACTGAAAAACAAACTGTTGGACACTAACTTTGTTAAATAAATGATCGCTTTGTTTTTGAACCTAACAACAAATTTTAAATAAAACAAATTTTAAGAAACAAAACAAAAAAACAATCAAAACACAAATTAAATACAATTAACAAACAAAAAAATAAAAAAATTACAGCAAAAAAACAAAACAAATTCTAAAAAATTCACATTTTTTCTTTTCTTCTCTAAATACACACTATTTTCTTTTTTGGGATATTTTGTCATTTTTAATTAAAAATAAAACACAACGCCAAACATAGCAAAATTCAAAGCTGCGGACAAACAGACAGACAAAGCATTCTAAAATTATATATAGGATTTTTGAAAATGCAATGCGCCGGGAAACTCATTCACGTTGAAGTGAAAATTAAAGATGATTGGGAAGAAAAAAGAGAATTTATTTATTTAAAAAATGTTGAGATAAAGGATCGTTTTGTTTTAAAAGTAATTGAAAAACAAAATAAACAACACAATAGTTTTAATAAAAATATAGAAGGATATTTACGTTCAATTGACTTAAATCTAAATAAAAATATGTTTGAAGTTGAAATAAGTAATAATCCAAAATATTTTCCATCTAAGGAATTAAAAAAGAAAATTTTGATTGAAATTACTAATAATGAAATAATTCAAAATTTTCTAACTTTGTTTGAAAAAATGGTATTTATATTTTAAATAATAGAATATATAATATATATGCATATTTTGATTGTTAGAATATTATAACCCTCTATTTAATGGACTCCATGAATTCATTGATAAATTTATATTTAACTTACAAATAAACAATTTGTCATTAATTTTTAATTAAGATGTTCCGATATAATAATTTTATTATGCCGAATAATAATCATTATGAAACTTTTATATTAGACGAGAGAATACTAGAATTATAAATAAATAAAAGAGAATTATTAAAAGAAAATATCGAAAATTACAAAAACAAACTTTTATCAAGTCATTGGACGGAAATTAATTTAATCGGATATAAAATTGAATTATTAGAAAAACAAAAATTTGAATATCCGAAGGAAGAATTAAAAAGTAGAATTATTTACATTGGAAGTGAGATTATTATAGGAGGAATAATTAAAGGAAATAAGCGAAACTGTTTCAATTGTAGAATTACAATTTCCAAAAATTGGTATAGATACCTAAAAAATATTATTTGTGCAAAGCATGTTACGATTATAAAATATATAATGACAAAATGAGACCTGAAGGCAGTTCTTATCAAATTAACATGGTTTAATTTTATTCATATTATAATTAACAATGCTTTTATAAAAGTATATTTGTAGTTTTAAATGTTTTGAGCACATTTAAATGACATTATTATGATCTTACTTATTTATATGGATTTCAATATTTTCCTAACTTTCTACAAGAAAATTATTTCTGCCACTTGGGAGTAACGTAAATTTAGACAGAAAAAACAAGTTAGTTAGAATAAATCTGGACATAATCAGTCAAAAATTAGAGTTATTTTCAAGCCTATTTTATAAATATTTTAGCGAATCACACAAGATCGGAAATGTTTTACTTGCGGAGCAACAAAAACATCAAATTGGTACCGTGAACAATATATATGTCATACCTGTTACATAAAACAACTAAGAATTAAGAACAAAACAAATAATAATCAAAACAACAAGAATCGAATAAATAGTAATTAAATGATTATGATTTTCTAACTCTAATTTTCTGAGTTTTTTAAACAAATATAAAACTGTAAAATATAACCTTCGTAATTTCAGTGCAAAACAAAATTAATTAATTGTTACCAAGATAAATAATAAATACATAAATTTATTTTCTTTATTTTATTTATTTTATGAAGGATAACATTTATAAATACCATTAGGTGTTATGTCCGCGCTTTAGTCTAAAAACTACATGTCACGTCCCGAACTTTCCACGGGTACACTACACTATAGCCAAATATTTATGTAATTAATCATTTGAACTAGTCTGCATGCCTCATGCATGTGATTCTTCATGCTATTTTAAAGAGGAAGACGGAATCTGTATGATTTATGATTAAAAGTTTAAACACTTTTAAGTTGAGATTAAGAAAAATTTTTGTATTATTAAATAAATTTTGATAATGCGTAAACAATATTATTAATGCTTAATAGGAGCTGGATCTTTTAATACAAAGGATTAAGGTCTACAATATTTAAATGACAAGTCATAAATGACAAGAAAATGGCTACAAAAATATCATTGAATTCTTAAGTTGCCAGCATAAGATTGAGAAATTTAATCATAATTAAATAATACTGTAATGTATGAAGTTTTATGTAATTCCATCACATTTAATTAAACTTTCATTCCGTTCCAATTAGAATAATTTTTCTTTAACTGCCCTTTTTCCTTTATAAGTTTTGCTCCAGGTCGGCATTTTCATGATGCTTAATCTTTATCTATCAAAATAACTCGGGCATCTGTATTTTTTATAAATATTTGCGGAAATACAAGTACATTAGCTTGGCATAAACAGTTGGACTTAGCCACAGTTATGTATAACTTAAATACAGAGTTAACACTATTTAGTAAATTTTTCAATCAGAGAATTAGATGGAAAAAAATAATAATCGTAAAAAATGTATTGATAAAATATTACATACATATTTATAAAGATGTAACTTTTTATTAAGGTAAACATCAGAATAAAAAAAGTTTTCCATAAATATATTAATAAATATACAGAGTTAAATCGTAAATGTACGAAGGATTAGAGGTGATTTTTTACAATCAAAGATTTAGAATGAAAAATCTAATAATCATCGTGAAAAATGAATTGATAAAAATTATCCTCTCTGCTTCTGGATAATCAATTAATGGATAAATATTAGTATAAATGTAAAGGATATATTTATGATTGTTAGAAATTGCAATATAATTCGATATATATTTTTTAATATTGCTGAATTTTTTTGCTTTCTTTAAATTTTCATCTTGTTTATAAATTATTTCTTTTATCAGATTCATTTCCATTTTTATTTGTATTTGACTTTTTCTTTATATATCTTTCCCGATCGTAGCATGATTGACATAAATATAGTCCAGGTTTAGAATGATTCAACCATATTTTTGTTTGCTTAATTCCGCAATTATAACAATGACGATCCTCCTTAAATAAATTTTGTTAGCACATAGTATTAATAGTTAGGAAGTGAAAAGCGGAATAAACTAATTTAACAATATTGAATATTATCGAAAAGAGTTTTATGCAAATGCTATTTTCGAAAATTTTCGTCGAGTGAGCAAAATATTTTTGTGACTCGAAGCAGTATAGTGGTAAAAAATGATATTCTCTATATTTATAAGAAAAAAATCAAAGAATTTTGACGGCTCAGGTTGAAATTGTGAATGAGTTTCAACATTTACTCGATTGAAATAAAGGTGTACGATCTTATTGATATCTAATAATAGCAAACCATTTTAGTCTTAATAAACAAGCTTTTATGTCTATGATTTCCATATTTTTGACAATAAGCAAAACAAGCATGACACAAATAGTGCTCTTTGAGATATTTAAGCCAACAAGTTTTGATTTGTTTAAGACAACAATTGAAACAATTTCGCTCCCTCTTTTCAATAGTTACTCCTATAGAATTAAAATAAATTGTTATTTAATAGAGATTTTTAAGCTTGATATTGGAACGGGGATACCCTTTCCACGTCAAATAAGTTAAAATTTCTATTTACTTATTTTATTTCCAATGTCAATAATTTTGTTTTTTAATTCTTTCGGATATTCAAGTTTTTGTTTTTCTAACAATTCAATTTTATATCCAATTAAATTAATTTCCGTCCAATAACTTGTTAAAATTTTGTTTTTGTATGATTCTATATTTATTTTTAATAATTCTTTTTTATTTATTTTTATATTCTCTACATTCTCCTCTAATATGGAGGTTTCATAATAATTATTTTTCGTTTTATTAAATTGTTTATCCCTGATCAACTTAAGTTTATGACAAAATTAATTATTAAAGTTAATTGCTATTATTTAATTACAGTTTTGATTTTTTGATTTTATTTTTCAACTAAGCAGAATATAAATACCTGGTTTTCAAACCCAATCAAAATATTTTGAATGATTTTATTATTAGTAATATAAATCAAGATTCTCTTTTGTAATTCCACAGCATATTCTGATCTATAATCTATCTCAACATTAAAACTATTTCCTTGATTGTTTACGTCAATTCGACGCAGAAATTCATCAACATTATAATTATAGCTAGTGCCATATTGATTATTTTTTTTTGAATTTTGTTTAATACAAAACGCTCTTCTAATTCAACATTTTTTAAATAAATAAATTCTCTTTTTTCTTCCCAATCATCTTTTATTTTTACTACAATACTAACTTTTCTCCCATCACATTTAATATTAAACAGGGAGGATAAATAAAAGCAACAAAAAATAATCAATTTAATCATTTGAATTTAAATATTAAAAATATACTTATTCGTTATTCAAAGTTTTTAATTGAATGGAAACAAGAGATTAATTAAAGAAATAAAAGTCGAGAGGAGTTTCGGCGGAGGCCTTATGTAGGAGATTAAAACAAATCTTAATAAATTATTGCATCAAATTTAGAACTCTTTCGTAAGAGCTATAATTCGCATATTAGAATTTTTCACCCAAAAACCAGCCTGATCCGCCATTGGTTTTTCATTATGTGTTACAAACATTGAGTTAGCACTAGTAAGATTCGAGCATATTCTAGACTTAATTCCACTATCCCTGCTTGTCGATTGGAATTCTATTATAACATATGAATCAAGCAAATCTGTTATAGTACTTATTTTCAAAATTGTTAAAATACTTGTGTTTTAAAGTACGCGGGATCAGTGACCCAGATTCGAATGATAATTTTCTAGAAGCGAAAATTGCAGATAATATAGATAATTCAAAAAGAATATCGCTCAAAGAAAACAAAATCTAACAATAAATTAAATATTAAAACCTTTTGTGTCTGTTTAAAGAAACTCTTTACAACAACTTTTAATTTTAAAGGCGAGTACCAAATAAAAAAAATATTTATATAGAATTTTAGCAAAATGTCAAAAGCTAGTGAATACTCGAATAATTTGAATAAACTTGTTTAAAATCTATCAAAATATTATAATAATCAAAATATTATAATATCAAAATATTATAATAAAGGCCGAAAGCGAAAAAATTCACTTTCTTTGCACCGCAGGCTAGAATTTTGTAATGGATATCCGCGGATTTGAAGCATCATATCCGTATCCGTCCGTATCCGTCCAATTTTTTAAAAAACACTATCCATATCCATCCGTATCCGCGGATATCCGCGGGTATCCGGATATTATCCGTATCCGTGAGCAGGTCTGATAATTATTATTAATGATAAAATTATTATTTAGGCGAATCTTAAATACATAAATTTGTGTTTTATTGAAGGCTTTAATTTCGAATAATGAAATATAAAATACCTGTTTTCCCAAGTTAGGCAAAAATTTCTTAACAATTTCATTATTAGCAATTTCAATCAAAATTCTCGTTTTTAATTGTGTGTTATATTTCGAACAATTATTTAGTTTGACAATAAAAATGTTCTCAAAATGATCTATTTCAATTTTATAAAACGATCCAGTATTTTTATAAATATAATTAACTATTCTACTTCTTGGTTTTACATTTATTATCAATTCAAAACGTTCCTTTATTTGAATATCTTTCAAATAAATAAATTCTCTTTTTTCTTCCCAATCTTCTTTTATTTTTAATCCAACCTCAACCATCCTACCTTTGATTTGGATTTTCAACAAAACAACCAAATATGAGAAAAGAAAAATAAAAAAATTTTTCATCTTAAATTTTACAGGGTGACAAGAAAGAAATGGGGCAAACATTTTATGCCATAACTTTATTCGGTGGCAATTTAAGTATAACTTTATTCGGTGGCAATTTTTAGTACGGTGGCAATTTAAGAGACGTGTTAAAACATGGTAAATTGGCTGTGATCAACCTTGCACTACTCTAGCCTTATGAGCTGAGGAAGAATTCTGACGAAGATCCGTTCCCTACGTCGAAAGTGTCCTCGGACCCAAGGCTGTAAAATACCCTGAAGGATTTCCCGTAGATTCACGAAAACCCTCAGGATTTACTAAAATCAACGGATTTTGACAGTTTGCAAATAACATCCTATATCTTCAAAGAAGAAAAGTTTTGGGAATCAGTAACAAGTGGATCAGAAAGAGGAGACTTTGGGGCACAACATCTGTCATTTTTATTAGTTCGAGATGTTCCGTTCATAAAAAAATTTCCGTCTGAAAAAAATTTTTTTGACTTGCGAACTTTTGCCTAAAATTTTTCCGCACGCATTCAACTCTATTTCTGAGCAAAGGGTGGGCATTTAGAAAATTTTTGATAATATCTGTTCCTTGATTAATTCTCTATCATATAAGCTTGCGATCATCCCATTAGCTCTAATTTAAATAAAGTTATGGTATAAAATGTGTGCCCCATTTCTTTCTTGTCACCCTGTAATATTGAAAATATTTTGGTTCAACTTGACTTTATAAGTCAAATCAACCGTTATGAAACCAATGAAAAAATAATTAGATTTTTTTTGGAAGTAATGGTATGGTTCCAAAACATTTCTGCACGTTCGGGACATATGCCCTTTGGCTCTGGGACCGTTATTTACCCTATCCCTCGAAATTTCTGAAAATCTTTTTGCTGAAATTTTTAAAGATAATCTTTAACTTTCAGAAATTTCGAGGATTAGGTTAAGTAACGGTCCAAGTTAAGAAACATCCCAGATAATAAATATCATGTTAAACTAGGGCTCGGATTTATATTGAAATAAAATCGCAAAATATGGCCATAAAATATTGAAATAAGTGGGCAAAATATTAACAAAAAATGCCAAAAATTAGTAAAATATTGAAATAAATTATCGTTTATTCACTAGAAAACCCCCAAAAATGTTGAAATTTAATTGAAATTTAACGAAAAAATGAATCACGTTTTTAAAATTGCACAATAGCCCGACGAATTGAGTAATTTTACGCTCTTAGACATTTTACGATTGACAAAATGAGTTGGGACATTTAGCTGTTTTGCTCAATGTGCCATTTTTGAGGTTTTGCCCAACAAATTTTGAGGTTTTTGTTAATTGAGAATTTTTTGTCCTGTTACGAAGAATGTCTAGGCAATAAATAGTGGGAAGGCAACGGTAATGTGGTGAATAATAGGCCATAATATCCCCTTTTCAGCGCCGCAGGCGAAAATTTTGAAATTTTTGGTTGTCAGGCGGCCAGATTTATTCACTTTTTTCCTAAAATTTATGAAAAATCTCTAAATTTTGGTAAAAATATCCAAAAATATTGAAATAGTTTGAAAAATGTGCCAAATATTGAAATAATTGGAAAATTGGCAAAATATTGAAATATATTGAAATGTAAATTTGTTCAAAATCATAATAACGAAAAACTAATGCATATTTGAGCTTCTCTCGCCATAATATATTCAGGGAAAAAAATATATTTCAATACAAATCCGAGCCCTAGTTATAACTAAAGTAAGTCCGATAAACTTAAATAGAAGCAACCGATAAATTTTAAAATTTTATCGGTTGCTTCTATTTAATCATCTATTAAATAGAAGCAAAAAATAGATGGAAATCGAGATAAAAATTTTAAATAAAATAGACTCTTAAAATAGAGGCCAAAAAATTGAATATACATATTTTATTTATATGTCTAACCTGTAAATAAATAAGGATGCATTTTAAAAAATTTAATTAAATGCTAAAGTCATAAAAGCTTTTTCAAAATTTCGAAATTTCGATATGGATAAACCAGGATTTCGAACCAAATATTTCAAAACAGCTATTAAATCAGTGCCGAAGTCCAAATTTAAACAAATAAAAAATTTTATAAAATAATTATATTAACCGCGGTATTTGACAAAAATTGGAAATTTCAAACACGTAAATTCATAATAAAAATCAAAAATCCAAATAATTTTTAGATAGAATTCAACTCAAAATTTTATAAACCAATGAATATTGGAATAATTAGAATAATCCGTTTTTAAAATCCGGGGAATTTATAAAAATAATTCAATTAATTAGAAACCTTTTAATAAATAGCGTCCGGGAAAAAGTGCAATTTTAAAGTCTTTAAAGTCTATATTCATTTTTTATATTTATTTATTTGTTACCTACATAGGAGACTTTTTAAAAAGTGCACTTTTGAAAAAATACACTTTATCAGTTGTGTATCATTCATAGTGTTTCGAAATTATAGGTTCGAAATCTTGGCTGACCCAATGTAGAAAATAGAAATTTCGAAACCGCCCTAATGCCTTTAGCATACAATTAAATATTTCAAAATGCATTTCTTTTTATTTACAGGGTAAACAAATAATTAGAATATGTGTGAAATTTTTTGGCTCAATTTTAAGAGTTTATTTAATTTCGGAATTTTTACCCGAATTTTTCCATCTATTTTCTTTCTATTTAATAAAGCCTGTACAGTACCGTACTATGGCCATAATTTACGGTGTTTATCATTATTCCTTATTGGTAGTACAAAATGTAAGACTGATCGGGAAAATTTTTAAGTTTTTTGGTATTTATCGGAAGCAAAATTTTTCGGTATTATATTACTTTTGTATCTTTTTTTAATTATTAATTTTTTTAATTCTTAACCATTTTATTTATTTAATTACGATAAGGAAAATTAAATACCGATTACACCGAACGACAAAATTTTTTAAACAGATTCGAGAGGATTTCGATTTTCTACAAAGAGTCAGCCAAAATTTCGAACCTATAATTTCGAAGCTCTATGAAAGACTCACAACCGACAAAAGTGCATTTTTAAAAAAAAGTCCCCTAGGTAACAAATAAATAAATATAAAAAATGAAGATAGAGCTTAAAGATTTTAAATTGCACTTTTTGCCAATTGCCACTTTTAATAAAATTCGTAAATTAATTTTTGAAGCTTTTTACATCTATTTTTACATTAATGTCTTGTGTGTTTCAAAATCGTTGATTAAATATAGAAAATCTAAATTTTGAAACAGCTCCTTTGCTCTTAGAATTTATTAAAATGCCAAATTGAGCTGCTATTTATTATAAGGTCTCATCAACAATTAAATTATTATAATAAATACCCCGGATTTTAAACTATGGTTATTCTAATTATTCCAATATTCATTTGTTTATCAAATTATGAGTTGACTAATAATGTCAAGTAGAACCAAAATATTTTTAATATTACAATTTAAGATGAATAAATTTATTATTATTCTTCTCTCATATTTGATTGTTATGTTGATTAATCAAATTAACGGTAGAAAGGTTGAGGTTGGATTAAAAATAAAAGAAGATTGGGAAGAAAAAAGAGAATTTATTTATTTAAAAAATATTCAAATAAAAGAACGTTTTGTATTAATAATGAATGTAATTACGGGAAATAGAATTGAAAATTATTTCAATAAAAAAACTGAGTCGTTTTGTAAGATTGAAGTAAATCCTGTTAATAAAGTTTTTGTTGTTAAAATAAATCAGCTGTCTAAATATAGCTCTCAATTAAAAACGAGACTTTTGATTGAAATTGCCAATAATGAAATTGTTAAAGAATTTTTGAATAACTATGGAAAACAGGTATTTTATATTTGATTATTCGAAAATTAAGCCTAAAATTTAATTTATCTAAGATTCGCCTAAAAAATAATTTTATAAAGAATAATAAATATTATGAAACTTCGATATTAGAAGAAAGTTTAGAAAATATAAGTAAAAAAGAATTATTAAAAGAAAATATAAAAAATTATAAAAACAAACTTTTATCAAGTTATTGGACAGAAATTAATTTAAGTGGATATAAAATTGAATTGTTAGATAAACAAAAAGATGAATATACGAAGGAAGAAATAAAAAGTAGAATTATTTACATCGGCATTGAAATAAGTAAATAGTTTTTTTTTAATTTTTTATTATTTATATGCTTAAAAATTATGCATATACTATATGCTTTATTATTATAGGAGAAATAATTGATGGAAATAAACAAAGCTGTTTAAATTGTAAAATCACACAAACAAAACATCGGTATAGATATCTAAAAGAACATTATTTGTGTCAAGTATGTCACGAGTATAAAATATATAGTGGCAAAATGAGACCTGAAGGAAATTTTTATCAAACTAACATGGTTTATTTTTATTTATATCATAATTAACAATGATTTAATAAAAGTATATGAGTAGTTTTAGATATTTCGGGCATATTACATGACATTATTAGGCTATCTGATGTTTATGGATTTCAATAGTTTCCGAAATATCAACAAGAACATTACTTTTGCCGATTGTGAGAAATCGAAACTTAGAAAAAAAACATATTATATCGTAGCAACCCTGGACAAATCAGCCATGAAAATTAGCAAAATATCTTTAAAAATTTTTTATCTGAGGACTAGTTTAAATTTCTATATTTATAAATATTTTAGCGAATCACGAAAGATCGAAAATGTTATGCGTGCGGAGCAACAAAAACATCAAATTGGTACCGTCATTCAAAGCCTGAACAATATATATGTATTGCCTGTTATAAAAAACAAAAAAGAATAAATAAGAAAACAAATAAAAATCAAACAGAACAGGAATCGGACAAATAAATTTTATATGATAAGGATTTCAACTTTAATTCTCTGATATATTGAACAAATTTAAAACTATGTAAAATATAACATATGTAATTTTATTCAAAAACAAAATTCTTTAGTTGTAACAAGATAAATTTAATATTGTTTATTTTATGAAAGATACATTTACATATAAAGACAAAGAAATGTCTATAGAACTAATTTTTCTGACCCTAAATAAACAGTCGATTTTTGCTATCTTTAGATCTAAATCATATGGATCAAATCATAAGATAACCATATATAATTAGTTATAGTTAACTTTTATTAGAAAAAATAAGAAATATTCAATAGTAACAAAAGTAATTTAAATTAATAATGATAAAGCTAAAAACGATAGATAAGAAATTTCGCATAAAGTGTATTTCACCGGTGATAATTTTTGGGTTGACATATGTCATAATCGAACGGTACTGCTGCTATTTTAGGAAATGATTTTAATTTATAGGTCTCTAAATTAAAAAATCATAGTTAGTTTAATTTGTATGGCTTCTACATATCAAGCGGGATAAAACTAAAAGATAAAGCGGGATAAACATAGATACAACTAAAAAAGAGCCTTGGATTTTTAAATACTGGGTCAGACATTTAAAAATTCATCCTTATTTAGTAATCATGATTAGTTGAACCAAAATACTAATAATAAAACAGACTTCAGAAATTGCTATCAAATTTATAAAATAAGTCTCAATTCAAAGACTACAACCATATTTATATTATTTCGTCGTCGATAAAGTACTCTGTTTACCTCTGTTTTACCTGTTTTACCTCTGTGTTACCTCTGATACCTCTGTTTTGTGTGCCTATATTAAGGAATGGCCTCAAATAGAATTTTTAGTTCAATTAGAGCATTTACGGTAATATACATAGTTTTTAATTTATTTTATATTCATACATAAATATGATATGCAAAATTTATATCAATTTTATGTTGCTAGAATCAGTTAGTTTTGTTTAATTCTTATTTGCTTTCTTTATTTTTTGTTGTCGATTGTAACAAATATGACAAATATATTTTTCGGGTTTTGAATGACGGTACCAATGTGATGTTTTTGTTGAACCGCAAATAAAACAATTTCGATCAGGTGTGATTCGCTAAAATATTTATTAAATAGTACTTAAGTAAATTATATTTGACCTTAGAAATGTTCTCTTTAATTAGGAATGTTTAGATAAAAATCTTATTATATAATGATCATAAAAATTTAAAGCTGGATATAATAAATTTTGGTAAGAATGGGTTTGTTAAGAATGATTTGGGTATGATAGTGTAAAAATAAATTTTGGGTCAGAATTATTTTAGGTTTTGTTATTAAATGTTTTAGGGGAAGATGAATGAATATTTCGGGGATGATGAAATAAAATTGCTTGCACTTTATATAAAGGATTTTTGCAGGCAATTAATCTTTTTGCTAAAGAAATATTTTATTCCATCTTTTTTACAGAGCAATGACTGTTAGAACTTTTTCAATAAATAAAATTAAAAGTATTCTAAAATGAATTTTTAAAAATCTTCCCAAATATTGATAAATGTAACCTTTGTTGTCTTAAACAATTCTTTTGATCTAAACTTGCCAAATTTGTGTTTATAGTCGCCACATTGTTGGCATAAGTAATGTTCTTTTAGTAGACTATACCACCGTTTTGTTTTTGTAATTTTACAAGTGAAACATATTCGCTTATTTACTTCAATTATTTCGCCTATAATTATTAAGGGAAATTTTTTAGTCAAATGAAAAGAAAGAAAATGATAGAAATATATTCACTCATTTTATTGCCAATATAAATAATTCTGTTTTCTAATTCTTTCAGATATTCAACTTTTTGTTTTTCTAACAATTCAATTTTATATCCAATTAAATTAATTTCCGTCCAATAACTTGACACAACTTTGTTTTTGTAATTTTCTATATTTTCATTTAATAATTCCTTTTTATTTATTTTTATATTCATTTCAAATCTCTCGTCTAATATAGAAGTTTCATAATAATTAGTTGTTTTAATAAAATTATTAAAACGGATTGCCTTAAATTTATATCAAATTGTTTAAGATGTAATACTGGCAAAAATCCATAATGCCACAAAAAACCGCACCCCATTTGTCGCAAGAAAACTGCGCAATTTTAATTCCGAGTTTCCCCTACATATAATTGCGTTTGAAGACAATTGGGTAGTAAACGACAACTATCGAATACCTTAGAAGTTACTGAGCTCATTTCGGTGTCGAATTTTGGTAGGAATATTCAAAAATCAAAATAAAAAATACCTGTTTTTCATTCGGCAATAAAAATTGAATAAATTTATTATTGGCAATCTCAATCACGACTTTTCTTTTTAATTGAAAAGTCAGATTATATTTTCCCTCATATAATTTCGTATAAAATAAATTGCTTTCAATGTTTAATTTAAGCGGACGCAAATATTTAATTTAAAAGTAATATCATTTTTATTATTGGATTTTTCAATTGTTTTCAATACAAAACGCTCTTTTAATTCAACATTTTTTAAATAAATAAATTCTCTTTTTTCCTTCCAATCATCTTTGATTTTCACACAAACACTAAGTGATTTTCCTTTGCATCGAATATTCAATAAAATAATTAAATATAAGAGAATATAAAGAATAAATTTAATCATCTAAATTTTATTCACGCAAAAATATTATATTAATTTAATTATTTGTTGATGGGGACAAATAAAGGTAGCAGTTTGAAATTTTAAACGGGACGCATATTTGCATGGGACACATATACTTTTATGGGACGCATTAAAGTTGCTGAGACGCATGTTCTAAGATAGACCGAAGATTTATGGATTTTCAAATAAATTTTTGCTTGTAGATTCTGTAGATAAAAGCAATAAAGTTGAAAAGGTATATTTTGAACCATTATGAGATTTATGAGATTAGGAGGAAAAGAAAGTCATTATCATAGGAAAGAAAGGCAAGCGAGGAGAATGCAGCAAAAAATGATTTTTGCGGACATATTGATAGTGAGCTGGACTTTTACCCGATTGTTCAATTTAACATCTAAAATTTCAAATATACTAATTAATACATTAAGTCAAAAGATGATTTCGGGAAAGAGGTGGATTAGAATGATACCTAGGTATTTAGATGGATCGAAGAGATTAACCAGAACATGGGGATTACGAAGAATATATGTGATGCGATTCAAAGGGCATCGTGTGATTTGTTGTGATATCAAATGATAAGGGGATATTATTGGAGTTGAATTTCTACCGCGGATAACAGGGGATTTGAAGGCAAACCCGCAAGATCTGGGCTCCAAATATGAAGCCGAAGCTTTTTTGAGCCACTTTATAAGGGAAAATTATTGTTTTCATCTCCTTTCAGCGCCGCAGGCAAAAATTTTGAAAATTTTGGATGTATTCTAATCGGATTTCTCCATATATTTATAAGACAACGGCTATGTTATTTGTTAATACCCGTGTAATATCAACTTTTTAACAAATTAAAATTATTGTAATTTTTAGTGTACTGAAAATGAATAACGTAGTGTTTTTAACTATTGGGAAATGCTAAATAAATAGTATAGACGACATCGACTAATAAAATCCTGTGGTTATTAATCAAAGGGCAAATATTAATTTTGAAATGCCGCTTTATTATGTGAAAAATAGATAAACATTAAGCGGAAAATTTTGAAATTTCTTTAATGCTAATTAAAAGCGATAATGTACTTTTAAAACAACTTCAAAGAAAATTTTGAAATAACTTCTACTGAAGACGCTTTTTTGTAAAAACATCATTAAGTTGTTCTTGGTACGAAAAATAATTAAAACAGAATATCTGAACACAGCAAGTAGGTGATTTATTAGGTGATTTATTATTATTAGGTGATTTTATTATAGTAGGTGATTTTATTATTATTAGTAGTAGGTGATTTTTTTTTTATTATTATTAGTAGTAGGATATTAGTAGTAGGTGATTATTATTAGTAGGTGATTTTATTATTATTTTCGAAATTAATAATTGCACTTTAAGTATATTATCATGGGTCTTTAATTATTCGATAATTTGTGTTTAATACCTAAAATGTTACCTTATTTATTTTTAAATTCATTGAAAAATTAAAAAATTTTCTAGTTATTTATTAAAATTATATACAACGTGTTTTTAGTAAAAGCAACAGGATATATTCAATTTTATATATGTATTAATTAAGATAGTTTAGTGTTTCAGTAATAAATTTGTTATATTATTGTTCTATTGTATAGCTATGAATTAATTTAATTGAATGTAGATTGTTTAAATAATTTTAAATAGCTGTGGCTAAGATTTCAACCCTCATCGGATGAGGGTTCAAAATTTACCCTCAGCTGTGAGTTCTATTACTCGAGTAACTAACTCACAACTCAAGGTTACCTTTGTGCAGCGGAATTTTCGTCTCAGAACTACCACCCACGTTTTAATATTACCTCCATGTTGTAAATACATTTTTCATATTTTAGATGATTAAATTTAATTTTATAATTTTCATATATTTAATTATACTAGCGGAGGGGGTCGCCCTTCGGGCGAGCCCCTTCCGCTAGCCAAATTCTAAACATTACAAAAACTTAAATTAAACCACATACATAAAACCTCACTCGTCAACTATTAACTAAGATTTTCAACTTTTAACTATTAACAATGATTCAACTATTAACTAAATTTTTAAACTTTTAACTATTAACTATTAATATCAGCTATAAACTATCAATTTTCGACTATTAATAATGATTCATATATTATCTAAGATTTTCAACTTTCAACTATTAATATCAATTTTAACTATTAACTATTAACAATGATTTAGCTATTAACTAACTTTTCATCTTTCAATGAACTATCAATTTTCAATTGATAGTTTGAAATTGATAGTTCACTCACCATTATTCCAACCATTTCCAGACCCTTCACATAATTACGGGACCCTCTTCACTCACCATTATTCAAAACATTGCCAGACCGTTTTCACCCGTTTACGGGACCATTTTCGCTCACCATTATTCCAACCATTTTCAGACTAAGATTTTCAACTTCCAACTATTAACTATTAATATCTATGTCTACTATTAACTATCAATTTTCAACTATTAAATATTACACTGATTCAACTATTAACTAAGACTTTCAATTTTGAACTATTAACATCTATGTCTACTATTAACTATCAATTTTCACTATTAACTATTAGCAATGATTCGACTATTAACTAAGATTTTTAACTTTCAATTATCAATATCTATGTCAACTATTAACTATCAATTTTCAACTATTAACTATTAACATTGATTAAACTATTAACTAAAACTTTCAATTTTCACAATCAACTATTAATATCTATTTCAACTATTAACTATTAACCATCTTTCAAATATTAATATACGAATATTAACCAACTTTCAAGAATTAATTTACAACTATAAACTATTAACCACTTTTCAAATATTAATTTTGAACTATTACTATCAACTATTAACAACACTAACTATAAGCTATTAACAACCCTTGTCACTTAACCGTTGTCTGACTCTTATATCTCAGTCATTACCGCTTTTTTCTCACCCATTGTGGGACCGTTTTCTCAAGAATATTGAACGACTATTTTCTCTTTTTTATTGACGGGATCTTTTATCTTGTATATTGACGAACCCTTTTCTCAAGCCATTTAACGGACACTTTTCTCTTGCTTATTGCTCGAAATCTTTTCTTCCCAGCATTGTCAGACCCTTTTCACCCAGTTACAGGACCGTTTTCGCTTACCATTATTTCAACCATTTCCAGACCCTTTTCGCCCATTTACGGGACCCTTTTTGCTCACCATTATTTCAACCATTTCCAGACCCTTTTCACGCAGTTACGGGACCTTTTTCGCCTACTTCCAACCATCGCCATATTCTTTCCACCCATTTAGGGAACCCTTTTCGCTCACCATTATTTCAACCATTTCCAGACCCTTTTCACCCATTTATGGGACCCTTTTTGCTCACCGTTATTCCGACCATTGCCAGACCCGTTTCACCCAGTTACGGGACCATTTTCGCTTACCATTATTACAACCATCGCCATATTCTTTTCCCCCATTTTCGGGACCTTTTCGACCAACATTATACCAACCATTACCAGACCTATTTCACCCAATTAAAACCTCACAATAAAACAAACTGTTGGACGCTCGCGTTGTTTAAATAAAAGATCAGCACTGAAAAACAAACTGTTGGACACTAACTTTGTTAAATAAATGATCGCTTTGTTTTTGAACCTAACAACAAATTTTAAATAAAACAAATTTTAAGAAACAAAACAAAAAAACAATCAAAACACAAATTAAATACAATTAACAAACAAAAAAATAAAAAAATTACAGCAAAAAAACAAAACAAATTCTAAAAAATTCACATTTTTTCTTTTCTTCTCTAAATACACACTATTTTCTTTTTTGGGATATTTTGTCATTTTTAATTAAAAATAAAACACAACGCCAAACATAGCAAAATTCAAAGCTGCGGACAAACAGACAGACAAAGCATTCTAAAATTATATATAGGATTTTTGAAAATGCAATGCGCCGGGAAACTCATTCACGTTGAAGTGAAAATTAAAGATGATTGGGAAGAAAAAAGAGAATTTATTTATTTAAAAAATGTTGAGATAAAGGATCGTTTTGTTTTAAAAGTAATTGAAAAACAAAATAAACAACACAATAGTTTTAATAAAAATATAGAAGGATATTTACGTTCAATTGACTTAAATCTAAATAAAAATATGTTTGAAGTTGAAATAAGTAATAATCCAAAATATTTTCCATCTAAGGAATTAAAAAAGAAAATTTTGATTGAAATTACTAATAATGAAATAATTCAAAATTTTCTAACTTTGTTTGAAAAAATGGTATTTATATTTTAAATAATAGAATATATAATATATATGCATATTTTGATTGTTAGAATATTATAACCCTCTATTTAATGGACTCCATGAATTCATTGATAAATTTATATTTAACTTACAAATAAACAATTTGTCATTAATTTTTAATTAAGATGTTCCGATATAATAATTTTATTATGCCGAATAATAATCATTATGAAACTTCTATATTAGACGAGAGAATACTAGAATTATAAATAAATAAAAGAGAATTATTAAAAGAAAATATCGAAAATTACAAAAACAAACTTTTATCAAGTCATTGGACGGAAATTAATTTAATCGGATATAAAATTGAATTATTAGAAAAACAAAAATTTGAATATCCGAAGGAAGAATTAAAAAGTAGAATTATTTACATTGGAAGTGAGATTATTATAGGAGGAATAATTAAAGGAAATAAGCGAAACTGTTTCAATTGTAGAATTACAATTTCCAAAAATTGGTATAGATACCTAAAAAATATTATTTGTGCAAAGCATGTTACGATTATAAAATATATAATGACAAAATGAGACCTGAAGGCAGTTCTTATCAAATTAACATGGTTTAATTTTATTCATATTATAATTAACAATGCTTTTATAAAAGTATATTTGTAGTTTTAAATGTTTTGAGCACATTTAAATGACATTATTATGATCTTACTTATTTATATGGATTTCAATATTTTCCTAACTTTCTACAAGAAAATTATTTCTGCCACTTGGGAGTAACGTAAATTTAGACAGAAAAAACAAGTTAGTTAGAATAAATCTGGACATAATCAGTCAAAAATTAGAGTTATTTTCAAGCCTATTTTATAAATATTTTAGCGAATCACACAAGATCGGAAATGTTTTACTTGCGGAGCAACAAAAACATCAAATTGGTACCGTGAACAATATATATGTCATACCTGTTACATAAAACAACTAAGAATTAAGAACAAAACAAATAATAATCAAAACAACAAGAATCGAATAAATAGTAATTAAATGATTATGATTTTCTAACTCTAATTTTCTGAGTTTTTTAAACAAATATAAAACTGTAAAATATAACCTTCGTAATTTCAGTGCAAAACAAAATTAATTAATTGTTACCAAGATAAATAATAAATACATAAATTTATTTTCTTTATTTTATTTATTTTATGAAGGATAACATTTATAAATACCATTAGGTGTTATGTCCGCGCTTTAGTCTAAAAACTACATGTCACGTCCCGAACTTTCCACGGGTACACTACACTATAGCCAAATATTTATGTAATTAATCATTTGAACTAGTCTGCATGCCTCATGCATGTGATTCTTCATGCTATTTTAAAGAGGAAGACGGAATCTGTATGATTTATGATTAAAAGTTTAAACACTTTTAAGTTGAGATTAAGAAAAATTTTTGTATTATTAAATAAATTTTGATAATGCGTAAACAATATTATTAATGCTTAATAGGAGCTGGATCTTTTAATACAAAGGATTAAGGTCTACAATATTTAAATGACAAGTCATAAATGACAAGAAAATGGCTACAAAAATATCATTGAATTCTTAAGTTGCCAGCATAAGATTGAGAAATTTAATCATAATTAAATAATACTGTAATGTATGAAGTTTTATGTAATTCCATCACATTTAATTAAACTTTCATTCCGTTCCAATTAGAATAATTTTTCTTTAACTGCCCTTTTTCCTTTATAAGTTTTGCTCCAGGTCGGCATTTTCATGATGCTTAATCTTTATCTATCAAAATAACTCGGGCATCTGTATTTTTTATAAATATTTGCGGAAATACAAGTACATTAGCTTGGCATAAACAGTTGGACTTAGCCACAGTTATGTATAACTTAAATACAGAGTTAACACTATTTAGTAAATTTTTCAATCAGAGAATTAGATGGAAAAAAATAATAATCGTAAAAAATGTATTGATAAAATATTACATACATATTTATAAAGATGTAACTTTTTATTAAGGTAAACATCAGAATAAAAAGTTTTCCATAAATATATTAATAAATATACAGAGTTAAATCGTAAATGTACGAAGGATTAGAGGTGATTTTTTACAATCAAAGATTTAGAATGAAAAATCTAATAATCATCGTGAAAAATGAATTGATAAAAATTATCCCCTCTGCTTCTGGATAATCAATTAATGGATAAATATTAGTATAAATGTAAAGGATATATTTATGATTGTTAGAAATTGCAATATAATTCGATATATATTTTTTAATATTGCTGAATTTTTTTGCTTTCTTTAAATTTTCATCTTGTTTATAAATTATTTCTTTTATCAGATTCATTTCCATTTTTATTTGTATTTGACTTTTTCTTTATATATCTTTCCCGATCGTAGCATGATTGACATAAATATAGTCCAGGTTTAGAATGATTCAACCATATTTTTGTTTGCTTAATTCCGCAATTATAACAATGACGATCCTCCTTAAATAAATTTTGTTAGCACATAGTATTAATAGTTAGGAAGTGAAAAGCGGAATAAACTAATTTAACAATATTGAATATTATCGAAAAGAGTTTTATGCAAATGCTATTTTCGAAAATTTTCGTCGAGTGAGCAAAATATTTTTGTGACTCGAAGCAGTATAGTGGTAAAAAATGATATTCTCTATATTTATAAGAAAAAAATCAAAGAATTTTGACGGCTCAGGTTGAAATTGTGAATGAGTTTCAACATTTACTCGATTGAAATAAAGGTGTACGATCTTATTGATATCTAATAATAGCAAACCATTTTAGTCTTAATAAACAAGCTTTTATGTCTATGATTTCCATATTTTTGACAATAAGCAAAACAAGCATGACACAAATAGTGCTCTTTGAGATATTTAAGCCAACAAGTTTTGATTTGTTTAAGACAACAATTGAAACAATTTCGCTCCCTCTTTTCAATAGTTACTCCTATAGAATTAAAATAAATTGTTATTTAATAGAGATTTTTCAGCTTGATATGGGAACGGGGATACCCTTTCCACGTCAAATAAGTTAAAATTTCTATTTACTTATTTTATTTCCAATGTCAATAATTTTGTTTTTTAATTCTTTCGGATATTCAAGTTTTTGTTTTTCTAACAATTCAATTTTATATCCAATTAAATTAATTTCCGTCCAATAACTTGTTAAAATTTTGTTTTTGTATGATTCTATATTTATTTTTAATAATTCTTTTTTATTTATTTTTATATTCTCTACATTCTCCTCTAATATGGAGGTTTCATAATAATTATTTTTCGTTTTATTAAATTGTTTATCCCTGATCAACTTAAGTTTATGACAAAATTAATTATTAAAGTTAATTGCTATTATTTAATTACAGTTTTGATTTTTTGATTTTATTTTTCAACTAAGCAGAATATAAATACCTGGTTTTCAAACCCAATCAAAATATTTTGAATGATTTTATTATTAGTAATATAAATCAAGATTCTCTTTTGTAATTCCACAGCATATTCTGATCTATAATCTATCTCAACATTAAAACTATTTCCTTGATTGTTTACGTCAATTCGACGCAGAAATTCATCAACATTATAATTATAGCTAGTGCCATATTGATTATTTTGTTTTTGAATTTTGTTTAATACAAAACGCTCTTCTAATTCAACATTTTTTAAATAAATAAATTCTCTTTTTTCTTCCCAATCATCTTTTATTTTTACTACAATACTAACTTTTCTCCCATCACATTTAATATTAAACAGGGAGGATAAATAAAAGCAACAAAAAATAATCAATTTAATCATTTGAATTTAAATATTAAAAATATACTTATTCGTTATTCAAAGTTTTTAATTGAATGGAAACAAGAGATTAATTAAAGAAATAAAAGTCGAGAGGAGTTTCGGCGGAGGCCTTATGTAGGAGATTAAAACAAATCTTAATAAATTATTGCATCAAATTTAGAACTCTTTCGTAAGAGCTATAATTCGCATATTAGAATTTTTCACCCAAAAACCAGCCTGATCCGCCATTGGTTTTTCATTATGTGTTACAAACATTGAGTTAGCACTAGTAAGATTCGAGCATATTCTAGACTTAATTCCACTATCCCTGCTTGTCGATTGGAATTCTATTATAACATATGAATCAAGCAAATCTGTTATAGTACTTATTTTCAAAATTGTTAAAATACTTGTGTTTTAAAGTACGCGGGATCAGTGACCCAGATTCGAATGATAATTTTCTAAAAGCGAAAATTGCAGATAATATAGATAATTCAAAAAGAATATCGCTCAAAGAAAACAAAATCTAACAATAAATTAAATATTAAAACCTTTTGTGTCTGTTTAAAGAAACTCTTTACAACAACTTTTAATTTTAAAGGCGAGTACCAAATAAAAAAATATTTATATAGAATTTTAGCAAAATGTCAAAAGCTAGTGAATACTCGAATAATTTGAATAAACTTGTTTAAAATCTATCAAAATATTATAATAATTTAATTTTGTTGAGACACTATAAATAAATAGTCTCATTTTGGCATTTTCATCATATGCTAAGTTAACAAGAGCTGTCGAAATTTCGATTTTTGACATTGGCAATCAAGATTTCGACCCGAGTATTTCGAAACAAGTCTTTGAGATAAAAGGGGGTACAAATCTAACCAAACTACAAAATTTTATTTACTAATTATATTAATCAAAGTGCAAATTTAAAAATCAGTCGGTGAGTAAATAAATAAAAAATAACATAAATAAATTTCATAATTTACCGCCTTATTTTTTATTAATTTATTTAGCCATTTAGGGAATGTTTAAAATTTGCACTTTTTGTTAATTACCGCGGTTAATATACGATGATTTCTCTTACGTGTTTTTAGAATGATTCCGGCCTTACAATATCCTTAATAATCAAGCATTGTTTGCTAGTCAAGAGGTCTTTCTATTAGTATTCTGACACTCTGCAGGCTATATAAAGATTTAGAAATATAGTTGTAAAATTGTCATAATTTTTTTTGACTTAAATAGAATAAACACACATAATATAGAATACTTTTATTAAATCAGGCAATATACCTATTTAAAATAGTTTAATTATTGGTTGACATATGAATTAATGGGGTTTAGTTTTGAAGATTTAATTACATGCGGAGTGATTCAGAGCTTTTTCAAAATTACGATTGCGGTATGGATAATTAAGGTTCAACCCAAATATTTTCAAACAACGTGAAAGACATAAATTAGATAAAAATATAAACAAATAAATAATTTTATAACTAATTAAATTAGCAGCGGTAATTGATAAGAAATTGCAAATTTTCAAAATGTCCTGAATGGCTAAATAAATTAAACAAAAATAAGCGGTAAATTATGAAATGTATTTATGTTATTTTATATTTATTTTCTCAACGACGATTTTAAATTTGCACTTTGGTTAATATAATTAGTAAATAAAATTATGTAGTTTGTTTAAATTTGTACTCCCTTTTGTC
Source organism: Meloidogyne enterolobii (assembly GCA_963681835.1). Classification (NCBI taxonomy): domain Eukaryota; kingdom Metazoa; phylum Nematoda; class Chromadorea; order Rhabditida; family Meloidogynidae; genus Meloidogyne; species Meloidogyne enterolobii. The sequence continues at coordinate 2,880,344 of CAVMJV010000025.1, read as the reverse complement.
GCTAAGACTTCTTCGAAATACCGCCATTACAAAATTACCATTGACTGTCTTATTTTTATTAATTAATTTAGCCATTTAAGGCATTTTTAAAATTTGCGCTTTTTGTCATTGTCTCGTCTATAAAATTTAGTGATGTAGGTGAGAGTTTATTTAAACAGACACTAAAGGTTTCAAGATTTAATTTATGTTTATTTTTGTTTTCTTTGAGCGATATGCAGTTTGAATTATAGAAATTAGTAAGGTTGTACGGTCTGTTACAAATAAAAAAATATCGTTATCAACAACAAATTTAAAAATCCTACTAAGGTTTATCAATCTTTAGGGGCTTTACCTAAAGTTTTAGTATTTATTGCATTGTAACTTATTCATTTTTACAATATCTTGACATTTTTAACACATTTCTCTTTTTATTCAATTTTACTATATTTAGATGAAAACTTTTTTTATTTTTTATTCAATTGTTTTATATAAATTTCAATGGGCACAAGAATATAATCATCCTAAACAAGTTGAGGTAAAAATAAAAGATGATTGGAAAGAAAAACGCCAATTCATATATTTAAAAAATATTGAACTAAAAGACCGTTTTGTATTAAAATCGAGAAGAATGAGCAGTTTACAAAATATAAATAATGACATTTTGTTTAATAGGATAGAATCTCTGGAAATATTTGAATTTAACACCAAAACTAATGCTTTTTATGTTGAAATAACCAAATATTCAAGATTTACTCCAAATATGCAATTAACAAGGAAAATTGTTATTCAAATTATAAATCAACCATTTATTCAACATCTAATACCTAATTTGGATAACCAGGTGGCTTAATTTGAACCCAAATTTGAACAAGTTGAATTCAGATCTAGGGTGGTAAATAAACACATTTTAAGCTCAGATTCAATTTCGGCACACTCGATTACCTACTAGAAAACACAAGTTTACTCATAAATTTAAGGTACTCATAAATAATAATTTTGTTCAAAAGAATTATTATGAAACATCAATATTAGAAGACAATTTAGAAAATACAAAGATAAATAAAAAAGAATTATTAAAAGAAAATATAGAAAGTTACAAAGGCAAACTTTTATCACTTTATTGGTCGGAAATTAATTTAATTGGATATAAAATTGAATTGTTAGAAAAACAAAATATTGAAAATACGAAGGAATTTGAAAGCAAAATTATTCGCATTGGCAATAAAATGAGTACATAAATAAATTTTTAACTTCGTCTATATTTTCATTTTTATACAAAATTTCCTTTAATAATTATAGGTGGAATAATTGAATTAAATAAACGACAGTGTTGCAATTGTCGGGTTACCCAAACAAAGCAGTGGTCTAATTTACTAAAAGAACATTACTTGTGTAAAGAATGTAACGCATATAAACACATATATGGAAAGTTTAGATCGAAGCAATTATGGTTTAATACTACAAAGATTGCCTTTATCAATATTTGGGACGATTTTTAAAAATTCATATGCGAACTCTTCAAATGAATTTTTATTTAATTCTGAACTTACTGAAAGTTATTTTGTCCAAACGTAATTTACTACCGTTGTACAGCTTCTCATATGGTAATTTAAGGATGATCTATCATGTTTTACTTGAGGAGTTACACAAAACAATATCTTGAAATCGCCGTTTTGCCTATACGACATTGGAGCTCACTATTAAACATTTTATTTCCTAAATCTATATCATTAAATATTCCATAAATCTCCTTAACTATGAAAGCATTTATAAGTTTCAATACTTTTATTTATAAATATTTAGATAACCCCAAAAGATCAAAATTGTCTATTTGCGCTGGTACTCATACATCACAATGGTACCGTTATTCAAAACAAGGATACTATTTATGTGCCGCTTGTTACCAGAAACAGCAAAGAATAAAGAAATCAATTAAAAATACAAAAAAGATGGTTGATTTTTCTTTAAAATTTAGTTTACTTTGATTTTATAGATCGAAGTTGAAAGCGGCTAAAATTTGAAGAAGTAAGCTACACCCAACTATGAATGGATAAAAATGAGTATAAAATAATATAAACATTGTTATATAATTTCAATTATATTTTTCTGCTAGACTTTTTTGCTTCCTTTAAAAATTCCTCTCTCCGTTATAAATTATTTGATTTATTCGATGCCTTTTCATTGTAAATTTTATTTCTATCTTTCAATCTTTTTATTTTTGATAAATATTGTCCACTTTTGAAAGTTCAACCCATCATTTTGTTTGCTTAATTCCGTAAATATATAATGTCGATCCTCGTTAAATTATTAGAATAGTATTATTTGGGATGATTTTTCCTTGTTCAAAATTGAGGTTGAAGAAAGTGTAAGGGAAAAATTGTAGCTAATCGGAAGATTTATTAATTTGAATAACTACCCTTAGCAATAATATTATATGTAAAAGAACCCTGTTTTTACATACGCGTTCTGTCTCTAGATAATTAATTCTTGATCATTCTTAGCTGAATAAAAAAATTCGTCTTTGAGGCATAATGCGTTATTTTCATTTTATGGATATAAGTAATTTTAATACAAGGGCTCACTTTCTGCCCGCCATTGGCTTGAGCAAAGAAGTGTTTTTTAATTATATTTTTATTATTCAACTTAATCAAGATTAATTTTTATTATTTGTTTTTCTACGTTAACGAAGAAATCGCATAGTATTCTTAGAGTTTTTCTTCAATAATGAAATGTCAATTGCTATAAATTCAATCACATAATAAAATTTTTTAGCAAGAACAGGAGTAGAAAATTGCGTTTCAACAATTAATGAGTACAATAACAGTGTCGAGCAAATTCATTTATCAGAAAGTTGAGGGAACAAATAGATAAGACAAGGAAAAATTTTGTTCGTTGGATCTTGGACACGTCGGCATTATTTTATGTTGTAAGAATGAATGTTTACAATCTCGAACTAACAATTTGGACAAAAATTCGAGTGAAATTAAAAAAACTAAATCTGCAAATAAGATTTTAATCATAAGAAGATTCGTGTTCCAAAGACTCTAATATTTATTATATTAATATTTATAGTTAATTTATATAAATTCATTTTTGATGTTAAATGTAAGTACTACATTTGATTAAATTGTACTTTGGTTAAAATATTTGCATCCAGCGATGAAAAAGAGAAGAATCTGTATTAATGGCTTTCCATAAACCCAAAAAATTAGTAGAATTTGAAATTTTTAATTAGTGGTTGGATCATAGAGATGAGTCTGACGAGATTGAGGTTAAAAATTAGTCAGATTTTACCACTTTAGTTGAGTGGTAAAATTTAACTGAAAATCTGTCACACTCATCTCTTGTCGCTTATTCGATACCCCCGTAGCAACACAGTATTTCCAACCAAAATTTAATTAGTTATAATTTTGTTCAAAATCATCATAGCCAAAGGAAAGAAAGGCAAGAGTAAAATGCAGCGAAAAATGATTCTAGCAGAAATGTCTTTGCGGAGATGTGGATGATGAAAAATATAATTTTAAATGATAAGGAATCGAATAAATGAAATAATTCAGAAAGGAGAAGTGAATTTTGTTAAAGAAAGGGAAAGACTTTATGTGATAATCCAAGGGGATAAAATAAGCGGTCATAACTTTGTTACTTAAGTCATTTTTCGTTAATTTTAATGTCATTCGACTCAGCTCGAGAGCTCTTTCGAATGATATATATATTGCCATAAAACGAGAAAAAACCAGGAAAAAATAGAAAGGAAAAAGGGGGCGAATTCCAAACTATTACCCTCTATTCTAATGCATTTCACTAACAATCGCTATATCAAATAATTGTACTTATCAGGGATGTCACGGGTCGACGATTGCGGGTTTGCGGGTTGAGATTTTTCTCATTTTCTTATATATGGAATTAATTTGAAAAAGTGTATATGGTGTAGGTTAAAAAGAACCCTGAGCCTTTATTTTTGGTCCAATTTTCAAATAATTTTCAATTTATATAGCCTTATGCTTGGCAGACAAACTGCCAAGAATTGGTCAAAAAATTTTAACTTCTGTTCAAAAAGTACGCAAAAAAATTTATAAAAATTTGACGAAAATTACTCCGTATACTCTTTTTCAAATAATTTCGGATATAAGAAAATGGGCAAAATTACAAACCCGCAAACCCGCAACTTCGACCCGTAACATCCCTGGTACTTATATAGTAAAAGACTTTAATTCTTCAATTTTTTGCTTTAATTTTTCCTTTCTTGTTCGGGCTCACTCTGAACTTTAAATACAATATGGCCTAAAAATCTATAAACAGCCCTTATCGAAACAGAATAACAATCTCAAAAAACGCAAAACGCAACGCAAGGTCAAAATTTAACGCAAATAACGCAAAAAGCAAGAGCGCAACACTAAGTGAAAATTTTTTAATAGAGTATTAATCATTTTTTAGTTAAAAATTAAAGTAATACTATAAGTGAGCGAGTTCTACTCGATTTTGTGATACATGTAAGTTGGATTCGTACGTTATTCATTTACAGAACAATAATAAATTAAAAATAATTTTAATTTGTTAAAAATTTGACATTACACGAAGATTTTCCAAATAACATAGGCGTTGTCTTATGACAAAATTGTAAAGAAATCCGATTAGAATACATCCAAAATTTTCAAAATTTTTGCCTGCGGCGCTTAAAGAAGATGAAAATAATAATCTTTGTTATGACTTTTGAGAATTTTGGACTGGAAAGGTAGTTTAATGTACACACAGTCCCCAAAACACTCTTCCAACACCCTTCCGCAAACTTCCTACATAAATTTTAAATCTTAAAATCACGATATTGGTTTAACAGTAGTACACTAAAGCTCCTGCGAATTTTTTGATTCAAATTGTGTGTGGCCTTATTGAACAAAATTTCAGATGATTAAATTTAATTTCATAATTCTCTTATATTCAATTATTTTATTGAATATTCAATGCGTAGTAAAAATTCGTGTTTCGTTAAAAATCAAGTGTGACTGGGAAGAAAAAAGAGAATATATTTATTTAAAAGAAGCTGAACCGAAGGAGCGTTTTGTTGTAAAAACAATCGAAAAGCTTAACAATGCATACTTCGGCTCTGATTACAATATGGAGGGATTTACTCGTTTGGTTTACATGGATCTCAATACAAATATTTTTATAATGTTGAATTAAATGTTGCAAAACATGATCCAAATCATTTATTGAAAATGAAAATCATGATTGAAATTGCCAACAATAAAATTATAGGAAATTTTTCACCTGATTTGAAAAACGGGTATTTTATTTTTATTAATTAAATTTCACTAGTAATGAAAAAATATTTAAAGCACCGCATACTGTTTTTTCATACTTTTTATTTTAAATCAAAAATTTATTTTTTGGTGACCTGCATATATTACCATAAAAATTAAAAAAAGCGGGATATATTAAACGCTTTTATCTCTAAGCTTATATACAAACCGATCTTTTGATTTTACGACAAGGATTGAGATTTTTGAAAAATTTTGATAATCGTAAATATCATCAAAAATTCGAAATCGAAAATTGAAGTAAAAGCCATCGACAATAGAAAATCGAAAAAATATAGATTAAATTAATGATCATATGTAGATAAATTTATGCTTTAATTTTAGGCACTACGATATAATAATTTTACAGAGGAGGTTACAATTTATCACATTGTAACTATTCCAGAAAGCTTGTCAAAAGTCAATCAAAAATCTCATATGCCTCTTGAACAAATTTTAAAGTTACTACATAATTAGCAATAAAAAAGATTTCGCGCAAAGTTATTTTTTGGTAAAGATCGACCGATGAGGTCTGTCGATATTTTTTTGATAAATATCGAAAAATATCGAAATAGACCTAATAGCTTAATAAGATTAAGATTGATTAAATGGGTTAACGGTGGATTTGGATGTATTAAATGTAAAATCAATAGACTTGCATTTGATATCGAAGGATCAAGTGGGATATAAGTGGATTTCAACTAGGGATAATGGATTCTAAGGAATTAAGGGTGATATTGAAGGACTGAGTGTGTATCGAAGATTTAGCTGTATTAAGACTGTATTGTGGATTTGTGAGATCAGGAGGGATATCAAGGGATTTGTGGATTAAGAGGGATATCGGTAAATAAAGAGATATTAGTGTATCTCACGAGATTCATTTTACCCACTTAATCTTCATAAGTTATACAAATAGTCGATTACCCCGAATATCCACAATATCCGTCATGATCCTTGGATATTTCAAATGGGGAAAAAACTATCGGATTTGCGTCCGATAGTTTCGTCAGAGTGATGTTAATTCTTAATTCTAACACAAATCATCGGTAGTGTGGATTAAAGATTATATCCGGGATTAAGAGATTCAAAAGGATATCGGAGATTTGAAGGATATCGTCAGCTTTATTAATTAAGTTACAAAACTTCCCATTGATTTTTAGTTTATTTCATTCAATATTTAAATATCTTAAAAGAATGAAAAAATAAAATTATGTCCTATCTTTTCAGTTTGGATCTTCAGCATTTTTTGGAAGTTAATTTCATTGAGTTGAATTATACAAAATCAACGAAATCAAAATTGACTGCAAAAAGTTATAACCATTTTTAAATCTCCCACATTATCGTCTTAATGAGCTATATAGAAAAATGAAAGATTTTATAATGTAACTTCTTTATGGTTATAAAGAAAGATGTGTATTAACTTATTTTATATTTTTTATTTAAAAAGGTTTATTTATTTAAAAAATAGCGAAATGAAGAAACGTTTTGTATAAATAATGAATAAAAGAGGAAATACAATCGAAAATTATCACTATAATAAGCTTAACAATTATGTAATACATTGTGTTAGCAGGAAGGAGTTACTAAAGAAATCCCAAGATTCTTATTATCCCAAGATTATTATTTACATATTGAATTAAATTTAAAATTGCTACAATGACACGTGTTGTCGAATGAAATTAAATTTATAAACGTGTTGAGAAAATTCTATGAGAAATACTCTTTTTTAAAAATATAGTTTTTATCCATTGCATGAGCGTTAATTTATGCTTTGGTTTAGTTTAATCCCTCCAGTCATCATAAATATATTTATTCTATTCATTATCCTTAAAATTTTTAGTTGTTTTCGTCCTTGTCCTATATTGTTTAAGATAACATTTATAACACAAATCGTTTTCAAACATTGAATCACGGTACCAATGTGACGTTTTTGTTATACCGCAAATAAAGCAAGTTCGATGTTGTTTATTTCGCTAAAATATTAATATGAATAGGAATGGAACATAAATATTTAAATTATAATTTTGTAAAGATTTACTAAAATAACATTAAAAAATCCTTAGGTACTTTGTTCATACTTATGGTAATATACAGTATTTGCATTAAGTTGAATCTATTGAACTAAACTAATTTTTTTCTGTGTAAGAGATAAATACTTTGCTTTCTACTTCTCTTTATGCAAATTCTTCAGCATAAAAGCGGCCCGGACTCACAAAAATTAACCAAATATTGATACCTTTGTAGCTCTAACCCATAATTTATTTGATCTAAACCTTCCAAATTTTTGTTTATAGTCACCACATAGTTTGCACAAGTTATGACCTTTTAGTAAATTATACCACCGTTTTGTTTGTGTAACTCTACAATTGAAACAACGTCGTTTGTTTCTTTCATTAACTCCAGCTATAATTATTAATGAAAATTTTATAGTCTAAAGAAAAGATAGACAAAGATAAGAATTTATTTACTTATTTTCTTTCCTATTTCAATAAGTCTGCTTTTTAATTCGTTTGGATATTCAACTTTTTGTTTGTTTAAAAATTCAATTTTATATCCAATTAAATTAATTTCAATCCAATAACTTGATAAAAGTTTGTTTTTGTAATTTTCTATATTTTCTTTTAATAATTCTTTTTTATTTATTTTTATATCCTCAAAACTTTCTTCTAATATAGAAGTTTCATAATAATTATTATTCATGATAAAATTATTATTTAATCGAATCTTAAATATTTTAAATTTTTGTATTATTGAAGGCTTAAATTTCGAATAATTAAATATAAAATACCTGTATTCCCAAGTTCTTCAAAGATTTCTTAACAATTTCATTATTAGCAATTTCAATCAAAATTCGCGTTTTTAATTGAGAGCTAAATTTAGACTTGTCATTTATTTTAACAATAAAAACTTTATTAACAGTATTTACTTCAAGCTTACAAAACGATCAAGTATACTTATAAATATAATCAATTATTCTAGTTTTTTGTTTTACGTTCATTATCAATACAAAACGTTCCTTTATTTGAATATTTTTTAAATAAATAAATTCTCTTTTTTCTTCCCAATCTTCTTTTATTTTTAATCCAACCTCAAACATTTTAACGTTGAATTGAATTAAAAATTCGGATATCTTAAGACTATTGTGTCTATATTTAATTAATAGAAATTTAAAAGATTTTATTTTTATAACATATTTATGATTAAAAAATATAATTATAAATTGAGTCCCATTTATTTTTGTGACATTATTGACTCGACATTAAATAAGGTACAAAATGTTATAAAGTAATTATGACCTTTGACAAATAATTTAGAAATTTGCACTTTTCCCAATTTACACGGCTAATTTAATTAGCAAACAAAATTGATTTTTGAGCAATTTTGTAATTTTTTCTACCAGCTTTATGAACTTATATTTCATCAAAATTTAAAAATGAGACATTTATATCATAGAGTCTCAATCATTTTTAAATTATTTTAAATTTTATGATTAAGTTTGAAATTGGGAATTTTATTTTTAATTAGACAAATATTTCTGCCAGTAAATCATAGTTTATCTGATATGAATGCCATATATTCTAACGAAATCTAAACGTTTTTTTATGATTTAACTAAATTGCTAGCAATTTTCTAGTAAATTTTTTTGTAAACCATAGCTAGCAATCGTACTATTTTTTGGAAAAAATAAAAATTATAAGCAATTTTAAGAATAATTGGCAGAAATAGTTGTCGAATTAAATATAAAATTCCCAATTTCAAAGTTCATCATAAAATCTAAAATAATTTAAAAATGATTGAGACTCTATGAATAAGTGTCTCCTTTTTAAATTCTAATGAAATATAAGGGCATAAAGCTGGTAGAAAAAGTTACAAAATTGCTCAAAAAAAATTTTGTTTACTAATTACATTAGCCGTGTAAATTGGAAAAAGTGAAATTTCTAAATTATTTGCCTAAAGTTATGATTACTCTATAACATTTTGTACCTTATTTAATGTCGAGTCAATACAATGTCATAAACATAAATGAGACTCAATTCATAATTATATTTTTAATTCATAAAAATAGTAAAATATTAATTTCGGTCCTTTACTGCATACGTATTTTGGAAAATTTGCATATTTCAGTGCATATTTGAAACTTTTTAGCTGCTATATATGTCATATTTTGAGATTTCACCTGAATATTTTGAGAGTCTTTATTTATAATTAGGAATACTAAGAAATAGATTTTTAACTGTATCACGGATTTTCTGTGTTTACTGTTAGAGCTAGTTTACTGTTAGAGATAGGATATCCGGTTCTTTGAAGAACCACGCTTTTTTATTTTCACTAATTAGTTGACAGTTAGCTTCTAATTTCCGCTTATCAGTTTAAAAATTTAGGTATTTAATTAAAAGTGCATTAAATATATTTGTTATTATACATTTTTGTCAAAGATTTATTATTTAATATCTTCGATAAACAAATATCGTAGCTATACGGCGTTCTTAAGAAATTATTTTCGCTTTTTGTATGAGAATTTTTAAGAGAATCTTTTTCACTCAAGGATCTTACTTTAAAATTTTTTACATTTAAAACTGAGAATCTATTTCACTCAAGGATCTTACTTTAAAATTTTTTACATTTAAAACTATTTTCTAATTTTATGAACTGATTGTCTAATTTATGTTTCGAATAAATGCTAAATCTAACGTTTCTATGTAATTTAGAAATGGTAGTTTCTAGTTTTGTAGTAATATATTTTCATAGAAAATACAAAAATGTTTCAACACCGAAGCTCTTCAGATTTACTTTACATTTAAATTTTCTAAATTTCAGATGAATAAATTTAATTTTATCATACTCCTATATTCAATTATATTTTTGAAAATTCAATGCGCCGGAAAACTCATTCACGTTGACGTAAAAATTAGAGATGATTGGAAAGAAAATCGAGAATTTATTTATTTAAAAGATGTTGAAATAAAGGATCGTTTTGTGTTGAAAGCTATTGAAAAGACAAATAATAAACATGACGGCTTTAATAAAAATATAGAAGGATATTTGCGAACAATTGAATTAAATCTAGATAAAAATATGTTTGAAGTTGAAATTAATGATGAATCAAAATATATTCCATCTGATCAATTAAAAAAGAAAATTTTGATTGAAATTACTAATAATGAAACAATTCAAAATTTTCTGCCAGGGTTTGAAAAAATGGTATATGTTTATTAATATAATTTTCATTCCAAAATGTAAAAACTAACACAACTAACTACAGGGTGCGGCAAATTTAGCGCCGACTTTGTTTTGGCTATAACTTTTTTAATTTTAAACGAAAATTAATAATTCTTTTTTTCCTGGATTCCCAACACTTTAGGAAACTTGTTGATATCAAGAATTGAAAATTTGGTCCACTGAGAGGAAAGAAAAACGAGTCCGAACAGCCTAAAAATCTAAAAATATTTTTCATGCCAAAGTTTAGTTGATCATAACTTTGTTCAAAATAATCCAATCCGAGTTATTTTGGTACCAATCAACTCCACTCGATAAGGAGCATCGAAATAGCTAATAAAATCATTTTTGAAAATTTTACATAAAAAGTTTAAATTTGCAAAATTTATTTTAATTTTTCAATCAGAGAGTCATATCTCGGTCCATTTATGTGATAGACAAATGATTTTGACGTCATTCGAATCAGATTGGAGAGCTGATTCGAATGATATGTAAAATTCTCACATCAAATCAATAGCCTTGAATCTAGGCCAAATTTTATCCAAAAATTTTTGCTCTAAATTTGATAGAAAATTAATCAAACTTAATTATAAAATTTAGAAAAGATTTTTATATCAACAAGTTTCCTAAAGTGTTGTGAATCCAGGAAAAAAAGAATGATTAATTTTCGTTTAAAATTAAAAAAGTTATAGCCAAAACAAAGTCGGCGCTAAATTTGCCGCACCCTGTAGTAAAAAAGTAACAAACAGCAAGGAAATGAAAATCACTTGCTATAACTAATCTAATTTGATATAAATTATAGGTTCTCCGAAATAATAATTTTATTGAAAATAATAATAATTTTGAATCTTCGATATTGTACAAATGTGAAAATAATTTTAACTTAATTGAAGAAAATATAAAAAAACTACAAAAACAAACTTTTATCAAGTTATTGGACGAAAATTAATTTAATTGGGTATAAAATTGAATTGTTAGGAAAACAAAAAGTTGAATATCCGAAAGAATTAAAAGAAAATATTATTTATATTGGCAATAAAATAAGTAAATAAATTTTTTACCTTGTCTATCTTTTCATTTGACTGAAAAATTTTGCTTAATAATTATAGCTGGAATATTTGAAGTAAATAAACAAAAATGTTTCAATTGTAGAGTTACACAAACAAAACATTGGTATATATACATAAAAGAACAATATTTGTGTCAACCATGTCACGATTTTAAAATATATAATGGCAAAATGAGACCTGAAGGAAGGTTGATTCAAGCTAAAATGGTTTAATTATTCATATTATAATTAACAATGATTCAAAAATATATGAGCAGTTGTAAATGATTCGAGCATATCTATATGACATTATTAGAGATCATACTTATATGTATGTATTTAAATAGGTTCCTAGATAAATATAAGAACTTCATTATGCCGCTTAAGTGAAATGGAAACATAGACAAAAAGAAATAAGTTTAACTGAAGCAACCCTGGTAGAATCAGTCGTCGAAAATTAGAATATACTTAAAAATTTTTTTATCTGAGAACTAGTTCCGACTTCTATTTATATAAATATTTTTTCGTTTCACGAAGGACCGGAAATGTTTTACTTGCGGAGCAACAAAAACATCAAAATGGTACCGTCATTCAAAACCCGAACAATATATATGCCATACCTGTTACATAAAACAACTAAGAATTAAGAAGAAAACAAATAAAAATCAAGATGAACAGGAATCAAATAATTAATATTTAAATGGACTTCTTTAATTTGTAAAATATATATAACATTATGTAAAATATAACCTTAGGTAATTTCAATGAAAAACAAGTTCTTTAATTGTTAACATGATAAATATCAAATAAATAGATTTATTTTCATTATTTTATTTATTTTATAAACGGTAACATTTATATTGACAGAGGGATGCATAAATTTTTTGGAAGGGGTGCATAAATTTTTTGGAAGCATAAATTTTTATAGGACGCATAAATCGCCATGGGACGCATAAACTGGAAAAGAGCCATAAGATGTACAAAGTTGAAAACATTGCGAGTAAATTTTTCATACATTGCACATGGAAGATGTGATCGCCGTTTTGTGTAGGAGAAAACGGGAACAGACCAGATTTGCAAAACATTTGTTTTGATGGTGCAAACTCATTAAATTAACAAAATACTTTTAATTTTTAGATACTCACGGCACAAAGATAAAACACGCTCATAATGGGCAAATAGAAATATTTTTTCTTTGACTCAAATAGGAAAACTATAGAGCCGTACACTTTTTGATTATTTTTTTAATCTAATATGGTATACCGTATTTTTCCCAATAGAAGCGCACGTCCCAATAGAAGCGCAGTCTATGAGGAGGTTGAAAAATAGAAGCGCAGGTCCCATTAGAAGCGCACGTCCTATTATAAGCGCACCCTATGAAATACTTATTTGAGCAATTACCCTGTTATATAGTTACTATTTTAAACAAGTATTATTCATTTACATTTAGATTAAGAATTTACACTTTATTATAAAAAATGGATTCTAATTTTGGTTCGGAAATTGAGTTTTAGGTAATGTAACCGGCGCTATGTTCAAGTAATGTAACCGGTGTTATACTCGAAAACGCAAATCTTATTCTATCGATAAATTTTTCCAATCTTCCCTTTGTACTACTTTCACGTAAACGACCTGATCCCTCTCTTGACGAATGATTTAAAGTTTTTTGAGTTACATATAATTGGGGAAAAATTTATTTCCATCTTGCCTAGGAGATGGAGTGGAAAAAGCTGGATGGATGATGCCCTCACAATCGAATATTTGAGAGCAATTATAGGGCAATCATTGTTCTCACAACGCTTGCTTATTTAGGTCCACGACCATGAAATTTTATTTGGGATGGATAGTTGAAGCTTGAGATGTGATTTCAAAGGAAAATGTTGCAAAAAGTTTTTGGGTTTGTGGAATTTGAATTCCAGGTGACGGTTCCGAAAGTGATGAAATACATTGTTTTAGACCAGATGGTCAGGCTTTATTACATCAAGCTTGTGAGGATAAAAAAATTCAGAAAGTTAGGTAGAAATTGATCTTAATGAAGATAATGAAAAATATTTGTATTCTATAGAGATTTAATATTTGTTTTAAATTTCTATAATGTTATAAAAATTAATTCGCATAGGAGTTGAAAAATACAAGCGCACGTCCCATTTGAAGCGCACGTCCCAATAGAAGCGCAGTCTACGAGGAAGTTGAAAAATAGAAGCACATGCGCTTCTATTGGGAAAAACGGTAAATGTTATTTTTTAATTTTCGATATTTTTTAAATTAATTCCGTGGGACGCATAAATTATTTTTGAGACGCAATGTTATTTATGGGACGCATGAACTTTTATGGGACACACAAATTCTCATGGGACGCATGAACTGGACAAGTGTCAAATTTTTTTAAGCCACAAGAATGCCCACAAAATTTGCTACAGAAAACACTTGGTCCTATCCTTGAGTAAAAATCCTGCATTAGACTAATAAACAGGGCTTTAAAAACTGGCATCTAGTACAAAATTGCAAATACAGATTAATAAGTTTTTATGAAAAAATTAATTTGATAATAAAAAATTTAAAAACATCACAACCCGAAATACTTTATGCAAAATTTAAATAAAAATATCAGTTAAATATCGCTTACAAATTGAATAATAATACTAGAAATCATGAAATCAGGGAGGTTGCAAACATATTTTTAAAAAGCGGAAACTGCAGTTGAAAAAGCAACATCCCTGATTGGAGGGCATAAAAAATGAATTTATCATACAGTCGAACTTTACCATAAATACCAGGGGTGTGTCAGCTTTGCCTTACTCGCTTCGCCTTTTTTGGCTTTTCGCCATCAATTTCTAAATTGATATTAGCATTTATAGTTACGCTTTTTAAAATATGTTTGGCACACTCCTGATAAATATCCACAATAACAGATCACCTGTTGTTTACATTTTGAATTTAAAAAATAATATAATACATAAAATTTTTGTGTAAACAAAAGTAGTGGGCCCTTTTTATCGTGTCGTTTCGCTTTCTTTAATTTTGCCTATTGTGTTCGCTTTATAAAATCTGTTTGGGCACACCACTATTGCGTATAAGCAGTAAGATTGGCGGATCCTGTGAAATCTTCGGATATCCGGATCAGATATGCGAACCAACAATTTCGGATATCCGGTCTCTTTTCAGAGCTGGATTTTCGGATCCGCCAACCTTAAGGTGAAGACTTCTCGATTTCACTCTAATCCCTATGCAATTGAATCAGCGAATAAAGGATCAGGGTTTAATGTGGATGTTTTGGAAGCTTTACAACAAAAAAACGTACAGAGCAAGGTTTTCTGTTTTTCTATCTAAAAATTCCACATGGTAATAGAGAGAAATCAAGTAAGCTCGAAATGTTGAATAACACGAAAAAGGACAAACACAAGGTGGTATAAAAAGGACAAACACAAGGTGGTAAAATTCAATGTTACAAAATTTACATACGTTCAAATGTCTCAGACAAAATACCATCCGACCAAAAGACCGCCCCGGAAGCGGGAGTGTCATAGTACGGGGTTTTTGAAATCTTTCGGAGTGGGATACGGGTTGGTGAGCAAAATATTTGTTGGGTTCAAGTTAAGTATAAGTGTAAAAAAGTTTCGTTAACTTGTCTGTTCACGGGATAAAAGTCGGGGCGCAACTCTAATAATTTCTCGTAAAAATTTTGAGTCATGGTCAGGTCTTTATTTTGATCTGTCGGAAGGTGATTTGCCACTCATTCATACAAATCAAATTTCAATTTAGAATAAATGAATACCGAAGAATACTGCACCTACAACCCAAGCAACAAACACCCCAACAAACCAAAACATTAAAATAAAACCGCCACATTCAACCCATTTGATTTCAAAAACATCTCGTTTTTTTCGCAATTTCTTATCGCCATTTTCAAAGCTTTGAAAGCATTTGTTCCCTTCCATGGATAACAATGAATTTTCGCTATCGCCTTTGTGAAAACTAAGCAAAAATGAATTTGAGCATGTTCCTTCATTCAAACTACATTCTAAAAATTTTTGTAACTTTTAGTGTTGGGCATGGGTCCATTACCATAACACTTAATCACCCAAATTCCGGATATCACGTTAATCCGACGGTTCCCCTCTTAATCCAGCGAAATTCCCAGCTATCGCTCAAAATCCGGTTTAATCACTTGATATCCATATTAATCTCTTGATATTTTTGAAAACCAACCTTTTTGTGTTTTTTAACAGTTCGAGGGTGTTAACAGTAGTGTTATTCAACTGCGTTTTTCAGGTATCGGTATCGGTATTTCGGTAAGATATACCGATTTTTCACAAAATCAAACGGTACTATACCACCGGTATTTTACCTGTAAAATACCGATACCGAAAATACCGCGGTATTTTCGGTATTTTTTTGAAAACTCAAATGATCAAATTTATTACATGTAATACTGATAAAAAAAGGTGAGTGGCAAACGAGGAATTCCAAAACACGGAACAGAGAAAAATATGAACTACAAAACGCTCTTACCAAATCACGATCCATGTGACTCTAGATCCGGGTTGAAAATTAATGGATAATATTATTTCGGGATTTGTGTAGATTAAGGGGATATCGAGTGGAGCTGGATATCAAGGTATTAAGCGGGTGGGGCTGATTATGGCGAAATTTGCATGCATTAAGAGCGAAATCTGGGAAATTCGGGGGATTAATTGGGATATCGTCAGACCACCTAATTCAATTCAAACCCTCAGATATACACATAAGTCTTTCTTTTCAGCGCCTCAAACGGAAATTTTGAGGATTTTGTAGGACCAAAAAACCAGATTTCTTTCCTTTTCATTAACGCTGGCGAAAATTTGGATATTTGGCTACTAAACTGATAAAAATAAAAAATTGGGCTCTAAAATTACAGGCGCGGAGAATAATGGGTGTTGGAAGCTAGTAAATGCATTAAGCTAATATGATAGAGATGTCCGAGACTCTTGGTCTTGGTCTTGGAACCAAGACTTTTCTTGGTTTTTTTTCGGTCTTGGTCTTGGTCTTGGTCTTGGGGTGTTTGTCTTGGTCTTGTCTTGGTTTTATTTTTTGGTCTTGGTTTTTTGGCCTTTTTGGACCTAGTGCTTGGCCATCCAAAATCCTCAAAATTTTCGCCTGCGGCGCAGAAAATGGAAGAAATCTGGCTTCTTGAGCTCCAAAATTCAAAAAATTTTCGCCTGCGGCGCTGAAAATGTGAATTTTTTTGGCCTACGGCCTTCCAAAATTTTCAAAATTTTTGCCTGCGGCGCAGGAAAAGGAAGATTTTTGGCTTCTTTGCTTTCATAATCCTCAAAATTTTCGCCTGCGGCGCTAAATCCCACGGCTATCCCTCTTAATCTTTTGATATCACTAATATCCCGTTAATCCACCCAAACCCTCTGAAATAATAACCTATTTTATTGATTTTCCAGAATAAATTCCCCGAAATTCTTTGAATTTCGCATAAATTTTTCGAAATTATAGATAATTGTGCTGAAGTTGACTGTGATCGTATCAAAATAACAAAAAATAAACCAAAAATTTGACCTATGGGATTTAAAAATTTGGTCTTGATTTTTGGTCTTGAGTCTTGGAGTTTTGGTCTTGGTCTTGTGTCTTGGTCTTGGAAAAAATTTTGTCTTGGGTCTTGAGTCTTGAGTCTTGGAAAAATTTTGGTCTCGGACATCTCTATAATATGAAATGCGTGACAACGAATAGGAAAACGGCCAAATTTTCTCATGCTTAATCTTGTAAAATTAATTTACTTTTCGAAACTCCAATAAATATCATCAACAATCTTCTCATTTATTGTTTCTAGAATGTGTACGATAAAGGAAACTTTTCCCTTGTTTTCCTTTAAGGTATCAAACATTTTCGATTTAATTTCTATGCTGCCGTTATTTTGAATAATTTTTATTTGAACATTAGATTCATCTGTTTTTAATATATCTGTAAATATTTCAACATTAGTTCCGTAATTTTTGAGAAAATTGTAGTAATCCATTACTAGCAAAGCATTTCCTAAAAATTCGGATATATTAAAAATAAATTTAGTTGAATATTTATCTTATCTCGGGATTCTTCAAGCCTACAGTAAATGTTAGAATATTAAGAAAATATATTCGTTATTATTTAAATTATCATGACCAAAATGGTAGTTTAATAAAATCCCTTGATATCCCTACCAATTCCCAAAACACAATATGCTCCCTCTAAATGTATCAATATTTACATTAATCCTCCGATATCTCCAACTTAAAGGCATATCTAAGATGAAAGATAAATTGAGTGAGTACTTGATGGGTTTTTGGACAAGGATTTTTCGTGAAGAGACTTTGTTTGAGATGAATTTTATTGAATTTTAAAAAAATTGTTTCTTAATTTTTGGTAAAAAATTTTAGTTTTTGGAAAAACTAGACATCGAAAAAATAGTCCCCCCTCCAAAATAAGCCCCCTCTGGAGGTCGATCGAAAAAAAAAGCCCCGGGGTTTATTTTAGAGGATTTACGGTATATATTCGTTATTATTTAAATTATCATGACCAAAATGGTAGTTTAATAAGTATAGACAGTCTTGGTGACAACAAATGTACACCTTATTAATGTTCGCACGGGGATCATAGCTGGTTCAGTCCCAATGTGTGGAAATAGTTTTTGGTATTAAAAGAGATATCATGGGTTCTGAATGAATTTATATATCAATCTATTCTAACAGATTTATTTAACAAAAGAGATGAATCTTGGTATATGAGAGAATCATATACCTATATTTAAAAGTTGTTTGAGCGCGTGTTTAAAGACATTGTCTTCTATCTCAATGTTTTCTATTGTTTTAAGAAGTCCATTCTTATCCTCAGGCTTCATATTATCAGTTACAGATTCCCCATCAACCCGTTTAGATAACATTAATATGTGTATCATTTCATTTGCCACAACATTTCTGTATGTTTGCGACGCTTTTTTAAATCCTTCCAATGAACATTTCATACGAAAAACTAACAAATTGTCTATTTTATCGTTATTCTCCAATAATTGCATATAGTCGCTAAGACTCAGTTTCTCCAAACAATTATGCTCATTAAATAACGATTTTAAAGGTTTGTACATACGCTCCAACATCTTGGGCTTAATAATTACAAATTGTTTTAATTATTATAATGATTATTTTAAAATATAGCGGTCTTGGCTTAAAATATAGCGGTCGTAGCCTTAGTTAGCTTTCCAGTTAATATGGTGTATAATGCCACTAAAGTATAAAATTCACTATACGCGTCAGTCTAATAGTTGGATCATACAAGCGCGGCTAGTCACTGATCTATATCCGCTGTTCCATCCTTAATCCCTTCGACTACATTGTTAAACTTCTACTTCGGATAAACTGTTATGCCAGTGCTCGTCGAATTAGGCAAATCTCGGACAATCCTCGAACATAACAGTTAATTTAGAAAGGCACACGTCCGCAAATGTTCGTCCGCACTTTTTTTCCTTTTCCTTCACCTTCCTTCTCCTCTCTCAGGGATTAGAAATGGTCAAGTTTTAATAAACCACAATTTTTCTTGTTTTCTCCTTCTTTTCTCCTCTCATTTTGACTAACTTGTCAAGATTAGAGGTCAAGAATTTGGCACCCTTTACTTTTTTCTCCGTGGTCGAAACAGAACAAGTATGGCATCATTCGAAAGAGTTCTGAAAGATTAGTCGAGTTAGTGGTGGCTGAAGTTGGAACCGAGATATGACTCGAAATGGTCAAAAACCATAGGGGAGTAAAACCATAGTATTAGTTAGATTTATTCGATGATTGAACAAAATTATGACCAACTGAATTTTCGTTGCAATAACCTCCGAAATAATTTTTAAACATTGTTTTATTTTTACTTGACCATTTTAATCAAAATGAGAGGAGAAAAGAAGGAGAAGACAAAGAAAATTGGGGTTTATTAATACTTGACCATTACTAATCCATGTGAAAGGAGAAGGAAAAGGAAAAAAAGTGCGGACAAACATTTGCGGACGTGTGGGCATATAAACGCATAGTACCAAAAAAATAAATTGCATGAGTAATTATTATTCAATCTGTACTGCTTAAGGAGGTATTAATATAGCATGTATTTTAGGGTTTAAAACCCGCTAACTGAACTCGCTGACCACTGAATTTTAGTTCAACTCATTTTTTTGAAACAATTAAAATAATTAGCTGGAAACTCCTCCCATTCTTCCCTTGTTTTTAATAGAGTTGGACAAAACGATACTGGTATAGGCCAACCCGAGACCGAGATTGACCGATACTCAAGTACCCGATACTGAAATCGATAGTCCCATTTTGAGCCGAGACCGATACCGAGAAACAACTCTGTCCGAGACTAACAGAAATTTTTATTTTATGTCAAAAAATACGTGTAAAAATAATTTATGAATTATTATTATTATTATTTATTTATTATTATTCATTATTCTACAGCGGCGCTGAAAAAAGAAGGAGTTATCTAATTTTTCGAGGAGGTATCAACCCGATAAGTAATGTCATTCAAGTTAGCGATTAGAATTAATTAAAATATATTCGGGGGATTAACAAGATCTATGTAGAGTGCAAAGAAGGCAACCGGTCGAATAAGAGAAACATCTAGCGCTAAAAGGATTGGAGGAGATTCAAAGGATGCTAGCATAAACTTTGATATCTCTTCTCCTCTTATATAACATATTTCTTCACTTTTTAGTGACCCAGGCGAAAATTCTGAGAATATTGGAGGACAAGAAGCCAGATTTCTTCGGTTTTCAGCGCCTCAGGCGAAAATTTTGAAATTTTTGAAAACTACGAGCCTAGATTTCTTCCAAAAAAGTCCATAAATATATCTTAAATATAAAATTTATAACACTTTGCCAAATTACTTTGGACAATATTGAGGATTTTGTTTCTTTTAGTCAGTATCGTTATTCGCCGAGAAATGGACCATGAATATCGTTATCGGTTAAAGAACGAGAATGAAAAAACCGAGAACGATATTGGAAAAAAGCCGAGAATCTCGGTATCGGTCTCGTCTTGATCAACTCTACTTCTAAAGAGAATAGAATAGGTTCTTTGATAGATTTTGCTGCATGATTCCCGAAAATATGAAATTTGTTTCATTGTCGACAGGTTAGGTAAGTGTCAAGTCAAATAATAATTTATGTAAAGAACTCTATAGTTGGTCAAATTAAGACGAGATATTGATGTTGTCACTGTTATTTTTTGGATGCCTGGCAAAGCTTAGGCAAATTAATACAAACAATTTAGAGGCTTTTACCTCTCCGATCACGTTAATCAAAGGAAAGGACTATCTCAATACAGCAAATGTAATTTTTTAGGTCCGACGGAATTGAAAGATATTGAATGTCGTAGACACTGAAAATATTAATTTAAAATGAAATTTGTTTTTAAAGTTGTACCTAATTTTTGAATAAACCTCATGGTATGTATCAGGGGTGGGCCGAGTCCCAAAAAATACGAGACACGAGATTCTCAAAAAAATACGAGAACAAAAAACGAAAGAAAAGCAGGGTTAATTAAATTGTCGTTGAGACTGGTTGTATAAGCCTACCACTTAAATTATAAAGAAGAATTTTTATATGTATGTATAGTAATACCATATACAACGCCACAATTGTCCTGACACAACTTTATTAAAAATTTTATGACTGTGTTAAACTGGCTTATATGCTAGATTCTGTTATTTTTATCAAAATTTAAAAAATATAAATTAATTTATAAATATGGAGATAAAAGTAAATTTAAATTAAATAACTGCTTCCTCTGCTTCCATTATTCTCGAGCTTTATTTTTGCAAGCCATGAAGTGCTTAGGCAATTCTTACAGAATCAGTAAGCTCGTATCTTATAAAGTTAGGAACGAGTTCTGCCGAGCTTTCGGACTTCGAAAACTAAACCTGCCCTGTGCTTAACTGTAAATCTATGAAATTCCTATAAATCCGTAAGCAAAAATTTGATTTTTTTCTTCATTTTATGCGCCGCATGCGAAAATTTTTGAAAATTCATGACTAAATTAATTTTTCTAGAGTTTTTTCACGTTTACTGATATTAAAAAAATAACTTTCAAATTTTAAATTAATTTAAATTAACTAATTAAACTAAATTAATTTTTCTTTAGTTTCTTGACGTTTTAATATTGAAAAAAATAATTTTAAAATTTTAATATCAAAATGAATGTTAAAGAACATTTATTTTTGGAAGGTAAAATTATTTACATACATTCACAACACATTACTCATGCAATTTATTTTTTTACTTTACTTGTCAGATTACTTTTAAATACTAAATATAATAATTATTATATATGTATATTATTAATATTATTCATTAATTTTATATTTTTACATCATTTTTCTTTGTTCAACCTTAAGCATCAGTTTTATTACTGCTTTTATTTGCTAAATTATTAAAAATTTTGGTCAAATAATTAATTTAAATACCAATTCCTTTCTTCGCCACATTCTGAACCAGTGGGACAACAACTTTAATTATATGAAATATTTTAGATTAGTTTTGATTGAATTTTTGTTTTTGTGTTGTGAGGATGTGTTTTACTATATAAATTTGTATTACTATATACATCCACAGTCATCTTATGAAATTATAAAAGCTCCATGTTTAGGAGAGCTGTTAGAAATTTCGACTTTTGATTGTAAAGTTACGAGTTTGATTTGATTACATCAAAAATTAAAAAAAATTTGCATATTGACGTATATAATATTGTAAATAACTAATATTATTAGATAAAAATTATAAAATTACAAGGTTCCATGTTTAGGATTATAACAGCAGTGATAATGTCCTGTACAGACATCAAATAATCCGCAGTATTGAGCTGCTGAAACTTCAAATATTACATCAGAAATAACAATAAAAGCAATTAATAATAAAATTAAAGTTTTGGTCATTTTTAGAATATTTTTTTTATAATTGGTTGTTGTAAGGTTTAAGTAAAATATGTATAATACAATAGATTTTTAAACGAGTTTTATATCCAAAGAAAAATTGAAGATTATTAACTGGAGAGTATAGATAAAATTGATGTTTACCAAGTATAATTTTAAAATTAGCTGAAAATTTCCTTAATTTTACAGCTTTCTAAATAAAAGAGATAAAAATTAACGCTTATTCATTTCCGTAAAAATTTTTGGCTGAAGATTAATTTACAATCTAATTTTTTTATTTAAAATTTTTTTCTTTAACGTGGCAAAAATTGAATTTAAAATTCAAATAAAATTATTTTTGCCCATAATTTTTTAATAAAACGATTACGTAAATGGTTAAGTTTGAAGTATTTTATTTTCTTTATTTAGCTGTAAAATTTAAGTAATAAAGAATATCGAAAATCCATTTGACGCATTTTTTATCCAACGTATAATCAAATTATTATAAAAAATTTTCTTATTAAAAATATTAACGTCGGCAAATAAAATTTTAAAATGATTATTGGTTTATCTAATTCGTTCGGGTGTTTTATAATGTGCCAAGGTTATACTACATATATTCTATTAAACTTTAAATTAAAGGAATTAGGCAACAAATTAGGCTTTCTATTATTTTTCAGTAAATCCCTCCGTCTTTAGACGAGTGATTCGTAATTTAGTTGCTAAGTGATGAACTTCATCCTTAAGCCTTTGAATAGAGTTGGGTACGAATCCCAATGTGGAAATAAATTTGTTTTCTTTCCAAAATTGAAAATTTAAACGGCTCAAAAAAGTTTTCCTTCTTGGCCTTCCAAGATTCAAAATTTTTGCCTGCGGCGCTAAAAAAGGAATAAATCAGGTTTCTGGACTTCCCAAATTTACAGTGATAAATAGTGAATTTAACGTCCAATTTTACGAATTTTACGTTTCCTCGGCACATTTTTCACTTATAAATTCTGAAATGATGATGTTTCCAAAACCAAGAAAAACGATAAAATTTCTAATCGCAGTTTTAATTTTAAGCATAAAATCTATCTTTATATCGAGCAGAGACCAGGACCGGATAAATCAGTTCAGTGAAGGATAACCAGAGTATGGGCCTGGCAATTTGAAAAGTGTTGAAGTCTATTATAAATATTGTTCTAACTTATCTCACTTAAACAGGATCATAAATGTCATGTTTGCGAAGGTAAAAAATATAACTTGGTATCGTCATTCTGGACCTGGGCATCTACGATTAGATACATCTCGTCGAGGTGAATCGGACCATATCAAGGGCGTGGCTTCTACAATTTTATCGAGGTTATACTCAGCGCATACAGACCTTGCGGACAAATTGAGATAACCTACTCACACACATAGATAACGGACAAAAACGAATTCGAAGAAAATAATAAAAATAAAATAATAACCGAATACGGAAGAAAATCTACTATAACCTTTTCTCCTTTTAATTTTCAAATTTATTTTTTCCTACTAACATTTGCTCCTCTTTTTTGTTTCACCCTTTTGTAGACGGGTGAAACAAAAAAGAGGAGCTGAACACTATATATGTAATACGTGTAACAAGGCCAATATTTACTATAATTCCCTTTTTTAAAGACTTTCCTTACTTCGAATTTTGTTTGTCATTTTTATTTATATAGAGGGTACAACAAAAGTTTTGCCTACGATGTTGATCAAACTTTTTAATATGAATTTCTATTTATTTTAAGGTTCATTCAATCCTCTATAAGGTCCATCAAAAGAGGTTCAAAAGAGGTTATGTTCGAGATCTTATCTCGGTCAGTCTACATATAATACAAATACATTTAAATTAAATGTAGGGCTTTTGGTAACAGAAAATATTCTACATAAAATCAAGTGTACTTATTAATTAAGGTATCGCTTAGTCATCTCATCTACTCAATAGACAACTGAATCAGCAATAAAATTGATGCTTCAGGATGAACAAAGAAAAATGATGCAAAAATATAAAATTAATGATTAATATAAATAATACATATAGTATAATAATTATTATATTGTGTATTTAAAAGTAATCAGACACACTAAAGTAAAAAAGTAAATTGCTGAGTAATTATTGTTTCAATCTGTGCTGCCAAAATCAAAATAATTTTTTCGAGCTTTTCTTGTACATTTAAATTAAATGTAGGGCTTTTTGCATCTTATAAGGCTTTAAACTAAGTTCATTTTTTGCTATCTGAATGTCACTTATCAATACCACTCTCCCTTGTCCCTTTTCTTAGAGATATCGATATTTATGACGCTTTTTTCATCAAAAAACGGTTCAGAGAATTATTCACAAATCTCGGTCATCTACTACACTTAAAGTGGATTCTTCTTTAATGGGAGTAAATATTTGAACCTCTTTTAATGGACATTATGGAGGATTGAATGAACCTTAAAATAAATAGAAATTCATATTAAAAAGATTGATCAACATCGTAGGCAAAAACTTTTGTTGTACCCTCTATATAAATAAAAATGACAAACAAAATTCGAAGTAAGGAATGTCTTTAAAAAAGGGAATTATAGTAAATATTGGCCTTGTTACACGTATTACATATATAGTGTTCACCTCCTCTTTTTTGTTTCACCCGTCTACAAAAGGGTGAAACAAAAAAGAGGAGCAAATGTTAGTAGGAAAAAATAAATTTGAAAATTAAAAGGAGAAAAGGTTATAGTAGATATTCTTCCGTATTCGGTTATTATTTTATTTTTTTTTATTTATTTATTTATTTATTTATTTATTTATTTATTTATTTATTTATTTATTTATTTATTTATTTATTTATTTATTTATTAACATAAAAAAATGTCATCGAAAGGGCGTGCCACTTAATCCGACAACAATGTCGTAGTGAAGCACAATAAAAATAATCAAAATAAAAAACAGCATAAAAACAATTAAAGTCGTAATAAATTAAATAAAAACAAAAATTTATATATAATCGATTTATTATTTAAATAAATATACTCTATACCGACCATTTTAATTAACTAGGATGATTAAGTATAGTTCAAATTTTGTCAAAATTTAAAGAATTAATTTGTTCAACAATTTTGCTGCGTTTTTCGTTGTTTGTCATATTTGCTGCAAAATTTAATGGAGAGAATTCAGAAGAATTGCGCTTAGACATTGTTTAGTCAACAAAAAAATATTACCCAATTAAATATCTTTTTAAAATTTCCTTAAAAGAAAAAAAATGCTTTTTAAACAAAAAAAAAGATAAATTTTAATAAAAATTAGGAGAGAAGAAAACAAAAAAAAATTTTTTTAAATTTAATTTTATGAGTCATCAAAAAGAAGAAATAGTGGGAATGCGAAAGAGTAAGAGATGCTTGTATAAATTGTCATTTAAATTAATTTTTTTGAACAGAATGCCAAACATAATTCAAAATTATAATTTAAATGTTTACTTAAAAAGGAAAGAAAAATAACAATATATAGCTACTATATAGTAAAAGTAAAATCTATATACTAGAAAATAGGTGATTATTTAAAAACATTAAAAATGTTTTTATGATTATTTTAACAAATTGCCTAACTTTTTGCTTTTACAATTTCTAAGCATTTAAGTAAACATGATTTGGTTAGAATTCTGAGAATATGTTTAGTTCATAGTCAATTAGTAGAAACCCTCAATTTTTGGAAATTTATGAATTTAAGTAAAAGACTATTTGATAAATTATCTTTACATTCTTTACTTGATCATTAAAAAATAGAAAAATTACGTTTAACAGAGGATTTTTTATATTAAGTAAATATTTTTTATTTATTTCTTATAAAGTTGAGAACATTTTATTTCTTCCGCAAGGTCTGTATGCGCTGAGTATAACCTCGATAAAATTGTAGAAGCCACGCCCTTGATATGGTCCGATTCAACTCGGCGAGATGTATCTAATCGTAGATGCCCAGGTCCAGAATGACGATACCAAGTTATATTTTTTACCTTCGCAAACATGACATTTATGATCCTGTTTAAGTGAGATAAGTTAGAACAATATTTATAATCGTCTTAATCAACTCTACTCTCGTCTTGATCAACTCTACTTCTAAAGAGAATAGAATAGGTTCTTTGATAAATCTTTGATTTCCAGAAACCTGATTTATTCCTTTTTTAGCGCCGCAGGCAAAAATTTTGAAATTTTGGAAGGCCAAGAAGGAAAACATTTTTGAGCCGTTTAAATTTTCAATTTTGGAAAGAAAACAAATTTATTTCCACATTGGGATTCGTACCCAACTCTATTCAAAGGCTTAAGGATGAAGTTCATCACTTAGCAACTAAATTACGAATCACTCGTCTAAAGACGGAGGGATTTACTGAAAAATAATAGAAAGCCTAATTTGTTGCCTAATTCCTTTAATTTAAAGTTTAATAGAATATATGTAGTATAACCTTGGCTCATTATAAAACACCCGACCGAATTAGATAAACCAATAATTATTTTAAAATTTTATTTGCCGACGTTAATATTTTTAATAAGAAAATTTTTTATAATAATTTGATTATACGTTGGATAAAAAATGCGTCAAATGGATTTTCGATATTCTTTATTACTTAAAATTTACAGCTAAATAAAGAAAATAAAATACTTCAAACTTAACCATTTACGTAATCGTTTTATTAAAAAATTATGGGCAAAAATAATTTTATTTGAATTTTAAATTCAATTTTTGCCACGTTAAAGAAAAAAATTTTAAATAAAAAAATTAGATTGTAAATTAATCTTCAGCCAAAAATTTTTACGGAAATGAATAAGCGTTAATTTTTATCTCTTTTATTTAGAAAGCTGTAAAATTAAGGAAATTTTCAGCTAATTTTAAAATTATACGTGGTAAACATCAATTTTATCTATACTCTCCAGTTAATAATCTTCAATTTTTCTTTGGATATAAAACTCGTTTAAAAATCTATTGTATTATACATATTTTACTTAAACCTTACAACAACCAATTATAAAAAAAATATTCTAAAAATGACCAAAACTTTAATTTTATTATTAATTGCTTTTATTGTTATTTCTGATGTAATATTTGAAGTTTCAGCAGCTCAATACTGCGGATTATTTGATGTCTGTACAGGACATTATCACTGCTGTTATAATCCTAAACATGGAACCTTGTAATTTTATAATTTTTATCTAATAATATTAGTTATTTACAATATTATATACGTCAATATGCAAATTTTTTTTAATTTTTGATGTAATCAAATCAAACTCGTAACTTTACAATCAAAAGTCGAAATTTCTAACAGCTCTCCTAAACATGGAGCTTTTATAATTTCATAAGATGACTGTGGATGTATATAGTAATACAAATTTATATAGTAAAACACATCCTCACAACACAAAAACAAAAATTCAATCAAAACTAATCTAAAATATTTCATATAATTAAAGTTGTTGTCCCACTGGTTCAGAATGTGGCGAAGAAAGGAATTGGTATTTAAATTAATTATTTGACCAAAATTTTTAATAATTTAGCAAATAAAAGCAGTAATAAAACTGATGCTTAAGGTTGAACAAAGAAAAATGATGTAAAAATATAAAATTAATGAATAATATTAATAATATACATATATAATAATTATTATAGTTAGTATTTAAAAGTAATCTGACAAGTAAAGTAAAAAAATAAATTGCATGAGTAATTATTATTCAATCTGTACTGCTTAAGGAGGTATTAATATAGCATGTATTTTAGGGTTTAAAACCCGCTAACTGAACTCGCTGACCACTGAATTTTAGTTACATCAAAAATTAAAAAAAATTTGCATATTGACGTATATAATATTGTAAATAACTAATATTATTAGATAAAAATTATAAAATTACAAGGTTCCATGTTTAGGATTATAACAGCAGTGATAATGTCCTGTACAGACATCAAATAATCCGCAGTATTGAGCTGCTGAAACTTCAAATATTACATCAGAAATAACAATAAAAGCAATTAATAATAAAATTAAAGTTTTGGTCATATTTAGAATATTTTTTTTTATAATTGGTTGTTGTAAGGTTTAAGTAAAATATGTATAATACAATAGATTTTTAAACGAGTTTTATATCCAAAGAAAAATTGAAGATTATTAACTGGAGAGTATAGATAAAATTGATGTTTACCACGTATAATTTTAAAATTAGCTGAAAATTTCCTTAATTTTACAGCTTTCTAAATAAAAGAGATAAAAATTAACGCTTATTCATTCCGTAAAAATTTTTGGCTGAAGATTAATTTACAATCTAATTTTTTTATTTAAAATTTTTTTCTTTAACGTGGCAAAAATTGAATTTAAAATTCAAATAAAATTATTTTTGCCCATAATTTTTTAATAAAACGATTACGTAAATGGTTAAGTTTGAAGTATTTTATTTTCTTTATTTAGCTGTAAATTTTAAGTAATAAAGAATATCGAAAATCCATTTGACGCATTTTTTATCCAACGTATAATCAAATTATTATAAAAAATTTTCTTATTAAAAATATTAACGTCGGCAAATAAAATTTTAAAATGATTATTGGTTTATCTAATTCGTTCGGGTGTTTTATAATGAGCCAAGGTTATACTACATATATTCTATTAAACTTTAAATTAAAGGAATTAGGCAACAAATTAGGCTTTCTATTATTTTTCAGTAAATCCCTCCGTCTTTAGACGAGTGATTCGTAATTTAGTTGCTAAGTGATGAACTTCATCCTTAAGCCTTTGAATAGAGTTGGGTACGAATCCCAATGTGGAAATAAATTTGTTTTCTTTCCAAAATTGAAAATTTAAACGGCTCAAAAAAGTTTTCCTTCTTGGCCTTCCAAGATTCAAAATTTTTGCCTGCGGCGCTAAAAAAGGAATAAATCAGGTTTCTGGACTTCCCAAATTTACAGTGATAAATAGTGAATTTAACGTCCAATTTTACGAATTTTACGTTTCCTCGGCACATTTTTCACTTATAAATTCTGAAATGATGATGTTTCCAAAACCAAGAAAAACGATAAAATTTCTAATCGCAGTTTTAATTTTAAGCATAAAATCTATCTTTATATCGAGCAGAGACCAGGACCGGATAAATCAGTTCAGTGAAGGATAACCAGAGTATGGGCCTGGCAATTTGAAAAGTGTTGAAGTCTATTATAAATATTGTTCTAACTTATCTCACTTAAACAGGATCATAAATGTCATGTTTGCGAAGGTAAAAAATATAACTTGGTATCGTCATTCTGGACCTGGGCATCTACGATTAGATACATCTCGTCGAGGTGAATCGGACCATATCAAGGGCGTGGCTTCTACAATTTTATCGAGGTTATACTCAGCGCATACAGACCTTGCGGACAAATTGGGATAACCTACTCACACACATAGATAACGGACAAAAACGAATTCGAAGAAAATAATAAAAATAAAATAATAACCGAATACGGAAGAAAATCTACTATAACCTTTTCTCCTTTTAATTTTCAAATTTATTTTTTCCTACTAACATTTGCTCCTCTTTTTTGTTTCACCCTTTTGTAGACGGGTGAAACAAAAAAGAGGAGCTGAACACTATATATGTAATACGTGTAACAAGGCCAATATTTACTATAATTCCCTTTTTTAAAGACTTTCCTTACTTCGAATTTTGTTTGTCATTTTTATTTATATAGAGGGTACAACAAAAGTTTTGCCTACGATGTTGATCAAACTTTTTAATATGAATTTCTATTTATTTTAAGGTTCATTCAATCCTCTATAAGGTCCATCAAAAGAGGTTCAAAAGAGGTTATGTTCGAGATCTTATCTCGGTCAGTCTACATATAATACAAATACATTTAAATTAAATGTAGGGCTTTTGGTAACAGAAAATATTCTACATAAAATCAAGTGTACTTATTAATTAAGGTATCGCTTAGTCATCTCATCTACTCAATAGACAACTGAATCAGCAATAAAATTGATGCTTCAGGATGAACAAAGAAAAATGATGCAAAAATATAAAATTAATGATTAATATAAATAATACATATAGTATAATAATTATTATATTGTGTATTTAAAAGTAATCAGACACACTAAAGTAAAAAAGTAAATTGCTGAGTAATTATTGTTTCAATCTGTGCTGCCAAAATCAAAATAATTTTTTCGAGCTTTTCTTGTACATTTAAATTAAATGTAGGGCTTTTTGCATCTTATAAGGCTTTAAACTAAGTTCATTTTTTGCTATCTGAATGTCACTTATCAATACCACTCTCCCTTGTCCCTTTTCTTAGAGATATCGATATTTATGACGCTTTTTTCATCAAAAAACGGTTCAGAGAATTATTCACAAATCTCGGTCATCTACTACACTTAAAGTGGATTCTTCTTTAATGGGAGTAAATATTTGAACCTCTTTTGATGGACATTATAGAGGATTGAATGAACCTTAAAATAAATAGAAATTCATATTAAAAAGTTTGATCAACATCGTAGGCAAAACTTTTGTTGTACCCTCTATATAAATAAAAATGACAAACAAAATTCGAAGTAAGGAAAGTCTTTAAAAAAGGGAATT
This sequence comes from Meloidogyne enterolobii, assembly GCA_963681835.1. NCBI lineage: Eukaryota > Metazoa > Nematoda > Chromadorea > Rhabditida > Meloidogynidae > Meloidogyne > Meloidogyne enterolobii. The sequence goes on along the minus strand of CAVMJV010000025.1, from coordinate 2,849,327 downwards.
ATAGTAAATATTGGCCTTGTTACACGTATTACATATATAGTGTTCAGCTCCTCTTTTTTGTTTCACCCGTCTACAAAAGGGTGAAACAAAAAAGAGGAGCAAATGTTAGTAGGAAAAAATAAATTTGAAAATTAAAAGGAGAAAAGGTTATAGTAGATATTCTTCCGTATTCGGTTATTATTTTATTTTTTTTATTTATTTATTTATTTATTTATTAACATAAAAAAAATGTCATCGAAAGGGCGTGCCACTTAATCCGACAACAATGTCGTAGTGAAGCACAATAAAAATAATCAAAATAAAAAACAGCATAAAAACAATTAAAGTCATAATAAATTAAATAAAAACAAAAATTTATATATAATCGATTTATTATTTAAATAAATATACTCTATACCGACCATTTTAATTAACTAGGATGATTAAGTATAGTTCAAATTTTGTCAAAATTTAAAGAATTAATTTGTTCAACAATTTTGCTGCGTTTTTCGTTGTTTGTCATATTTGCTGCAAAATTTAATGGAGAGAATTCAGAAGAATTGCGCTTAGACATTGTTTAGTCAACAAAAAAATATTACCCAATTAAATATCTTTTTAAAATTTCCTTAAAAGAAAAAAAATGCTTTTTAAACAAAAAAAAGATAAATTTTAATAAAAATTAGGAGAGAAGAAAACAAAAAAAAATTTTTTTAAATTTAATTTTATGAGTCATCAAAAAGAAGAAATAGTGGGAATGCGAAAGAGTAAGAGATGCTTGTATAAATTGTCATTTAAATTAATTTTTTTGAACAGAATGCCAAACATAATTCAAAATTATAATTTAAATGTTTACTTAAAAAGGAAAGAAAAATAACAATATATAGCTACTATATAGTAAAAGTAAAATCTATATACTAGAAAATAGGTGATTATTTAAAAACATTAAAAATGTTTTTATGATTATTTTAACAAATTGCCTAACTTTTTGCTTTTACAATTTCTAAGCATTTAAGTAAACATGATTTGGTTAGAATTCTGAGAATATGTTTAGTTCATAGTCAATTAGTAGAAACCCTCAATTTTTGGAAATTTATGAATTTAAGTAAAAGACTATTTGATATATTATCTTTACATTCTTTACTTGATCATTAAAAAATAGAAAAATTACGTTTAACAGAGGATTTTTTATATTAAGTAAATATTTTTTATTTATTTCTTATAAAGTTGAGAACATTTTATTTCTTCCGCAAGGTCTGTATGCGCTGAGTATAACCTCGATAAAATTGTAGAAGCCATGCCCTTGATATGGTCCGATTCACCTCGGCGAGATGTATCTAATCGTAGATGCCCAGGTCCAGAATGACGATACCAAGTTATATTTTTTACCTTCGCAAACATGACATTTATGATCCTGTTTAAGTGAGATAAGTTAGAACAATATTTATAATCGTCTTAATCAACTCTACTCTCGTCTTGATCAACTCTACTTCTAAAGAGAATAGAATAGGTTCTTTGATAGATCTTTGATTTCCAGAAACCTGATTTATTCCTTTTTTAGCGCCGCAGGCAAAAATTTTGAAATTTTGGAAGGCCAAGAAGGAAAACATTTTTGAGCCGTTTAAATTTTCAATTTTGGAAAGAAAACAAATTTATTTCCACATTGGGATTCGTACCCAACTCTATTCAAAGGCTTAAGGATGAAGTTCATCACTTAGCAACTAAATTACGAATCACTCGTCTAAAGACGGAGGGATTTACTGAAAAATAATAGAAAGCCTAATTTGTTGCCTATTTCCTTTAATTTAAAGTTTAATAGAATATATGTAGTATAACCTTGGCTCATTATAAAACACCCGACCGAATTAGATAAACCAATAATTATTTTAAAATTTTATTTGCCGACGTTAATATTTTTAATAAGAAAATTTTTTATAATAATTTGATTATACGTTGGATAAAAAATGCGTCAAATGGATTTTCGATATTCTTTATTACTTAAAATTTACAGCTAAATAAAGAAAATAAAATACTTCAAACTTAACCATTTACGTAATCGTTTTATTAAAAAATTATGGGCAAAAATAATTTTATTTGAATTTTAAATTCAATTTTTGCCACGTTAAAGAAAAAAATTTTAAATAAAAAAATTAGATTGTAAATTAATCTTCAGCCAAAAATTTTTACGGAAATGAATAAGCGTTAATTTTTATCTCTTTTATTTAGAAAGCTGTAAAATTAAGGAAATTTTCAGCTAATTTTAAAATTATACGTGGTAAACATCAATTTTATCTATACTCTCCAGTTAATAATCTTCAATTTTTCTTTGGATATAAAACTCGTTTAAAAATCTATTGTATTATACATATTTTACTTAAACCTTACAACAACCAATTATAAAAAAAATATTCTAAAAATGACCAAAACTTTAATTTTATTATTAATTGCTTTTATTGTTATTTCTGATGTAATATTTGAAGTTTCAGCAGCTCAATACTGCGGATTATTTGATGTCTGTACAGGACATTATCACTGCTGTTATAATCCTAAACATGGAACCTTGTAATTTTATAATTTTTATCTAATAATATTAGTTATTTACAATATTATATACGTCAATATGCAAATTTTTTTTAATTTTTGATGTAATCAAATCAAACTCGTAACTTTACAATCAAAAGTCGAAATTTCTAACAGCTCTCCTAAACATGGAGCTTTTATAATTTCATAAGATGACTGTGGATGTATATAGTAATACAAATTTATATAGTAAAACACATCCTCACAACACAAAAACAAAAATTCAATCAAAACTAATCTAAAATATTTCATATAATTAAAGTTGTTGTCCCACTGGTTCAGAATGTGGCGAAGAAAGGAATTGGTATTTAAATTAATTATTTGACCAAAATTTTTAATAATTTAGCAAATAAAAGCAGTAATAAAACTGATGCTTAAGGTTGAACAAAGAAAAATGATGTAAAAATATAAAATTAATGAATAATATTAATAATATACATATATAATAATTATTATATTTAGTATTTAAAAGTAATCTGACAAGTAAAGTAAAAAAATAAATTGCATGAGTAATGTGTTGTGAATGTATGTAAATAATTTTACCTTCCAAAAATAAATGTTCTTTAACATTCATTTTGATATTAAAATTTTAAAATTATTTTTTTCAATATTAAAACGTCAAGAAACTAAAGAAAAATTAATTTAGTTTAATTAGTTAATTTAAATTAATTTAAAATTTGAAAGTTATTTTTTTAATATCAGTAAACGTGAAAAAACTCTAGAAAAATTAATTTAGTCATGAATTTTCAAAAATTTTCGCATGCGGCGCATAAAATGAAGAAAAAAATCAAATTTTTGCTTACGGATTTATAGGAATTTCATAGATTTACAGTTAAGCACAGGGCAGGTTTAGTTTTCGAAGTCCGAAAGCTCGGCAGAACTCGTTCCTAACTTTATAAGATACGAGCTTACTGATTCTGTAAGAATTGCCTAAGCACTTCATGGCTTGCAAAAATAAAGCTCGAGAATAATGGAAGCAGAGGAAGCAGTTATTTAATTTAAATTTACTTTTATCTCCATATTTATAAATTAATTTATATTTTTTAAATTTTGATAAAAATAACAGAATCTAGCATATAAGCCAGTTTAACACAGCCATAAAATTTTTAATAAAGTTGTGTCAGGACAATTGTGGCGTTGTATATGGTATTACTATACATACATATAAAAATTCTTTGTAATTTAAGTGGTAGGCTTATACAACCAGTCTCTACGACAATTTAATTAACCCTGCTTTTCTTTCGTTTTTTGTTCTCGTATTTTTTTGAGAATCTCGTGTCTCGTATTTTTTGGGACTCGGCCCACCCCTGATACATACCATGAGGTTTATTCAAAAATTAGGTACAACTTTAAAAACAAATTTCATTTTAAATTAATATTTTCAGTGTCTACAACATTCAATATCTTTCAATTCCGTCGGACCTAAAAAATTACATTTGCTGTATTGAGATAGTCCTTTCCTTTGATTAACGTGATCGGAGAGGTAAAAGCCTCTAAATTGTTTGTATTAATTTGCCTAAGCTTTGCCAGGCATCCAAAAAATAACAGTGACAACATCAATATCTCGTCTTAATTTGACCAACTATAGAGTTCTTTACATAAATTATTATTTGACTTGACACTTACCTAACCTGTCGACAATGAAACAAATTTCATATTTTCGGGAATCATGCAGCAAAATCTATCAAAGAACCTATTCTATTCTCTTTAGAAGTAGAGTTGATCAAGACGAGACCGATACCGAGATTCTCGGCTTTTTTCCAATATCGTTCTCGGTTTTTTCATTCTCGTTCTTTAACCGATAACGATATTCATGGTCCATTTCTCGGCGAATAACGATACTGACTAAAAGAAACAAAATCCTCAATATTGTCCAAAGTAATTTGGCAAAGTGTTATAAATTTTATATTTAAGATATATTTATGGACTTTTTTGGAAGAAATCTGGCTCGTAGTTTTCAAAAATTTCAAAATTTTCGCCTGAGGCGCTGAAAACCGAAGAAATCTGGCTTCTTGTCCTCCAATATTCTCAGAATTTTCGCCTGGGTCACTGAAAAGTGAAGAAATATGTTATATAAGAGGAGAAGAGATATCAAAGTTTATGCTAGCATCCTTTGAATCTCCTCCAATCCTTTTAGCGCTAGATGTTTCTCTTATTCGACCGGTTGCCTTCTTTGCACTCTACATAGATCTTGTTAATCCCCCGAATATATTTTAATTAATTCTAATCGCTAACTTGAATGACATTACTTATCGGGTTGATACCTCCTCGAAAAATTAGATAACTCCTTCTTTTTTCAGCGCCGCTGTAGAATAATGAATAATAATAAATAAATAATAATAATAATAATTCATAAATTATTTTTACACGTATTTTTTGACATAAAATAAAAATTTCTGTTAGTCTCGGACAGAGTTGTTTCTCGGTATCGGTCTCGGCTCAAAATGGGACTATCGATTTCAGTATCGGGTACTTGAGTATCGGTCAATCTCGGTCTCGGGTTGGCCTATACCAGTATCGTTTTGTCCAACTCTATTAAAAACAAGGGAAGAATGGGAGGAGTTTCCAGCTAATTATTTTAATTGTTTCAAAAAAATGAGTTGAACTAAAATTCAGTGGTCAGCGAGTTCAGTTAGCGGGTTTTAAACCCTAAAATACATGCTATATTAATACCTCCTTAAGCAGTACAGATTGAATAATAATTACTCATGCAATTTATTTTTTTACTTTACTTGTCAGATTACTTTTAAATACTAAATATAATAATTATTATATATGTATATTATTAATATTATTCATTAATTTTATATTTTTGCATCATTTTTCTTTGTTCAACCTTAAGCATCAGTTTTATTACTGCTTTTATTTGCTAAATTATTAAAAATTTTGGTCAAATAATTAATTTAAATACCAATTCCTTTCTTCGCCACATTCTGAACCAGTGGGACAACAACTTTAATTATATGAAATAGTTTAGATTAGTTTTGATTGAATTTTTGTTTTTGTGTTGTGAGGATGTGTTTTACTATATAAATTTGTATTACTATATACATCCACAGTCATCTTATGAAATTATAAAAGCTCCATGTTTAGGAGAGCTGTTAGAAATTTCGACTTTTGATTGTAAAGTTACGAGTTTGATTTGATTACATCAAAAATTAAAAAAAATTTGCATATTGACGTATATAATATTGTAAATAACTAATATTATTAGATAAAAATTATAAAATTACAAGGTTCCATGTTTAGGATTATAACAGCAGTGATAATGTCCTGTACAGACATCAAATAATCCGCAGTATTGAGCTGCTGAAACTTCAAATATTACATCAGAAATAACAATAAAAGCAATTAATAATAAAATTAAAGTTTTGGTCATTTTTAGAATATTTTTTTTATAATTGGTTGTTGTAAGGTTTAAGTAAAATATGTATAATACAATAGATTTTTAAACGAGTTTTATATCCAAAGAAAAATTGAAGATTATTAACTGGAGAGTATAGATAAAATTGATGTTTACCACGTATAATTTTAAAATTAGCTGAAAATTTCCTTAATTTTACAGCTTTCTAAATAAAAGAGATAAAAATTAACGCTTATTCATTTCCGTAAAAATTTTTGGCTGAAGATTAATTTACAATCTAATTTTTTTATTTAAAATTTTTTTCTTTAATGTTGAGAAATATACTTTCCCAACAATTATTTAAAGATAAAAAATTAATTTTAAAAGAATAAAAACTTTTATTTAAAATTAAAAATTTAAACTTTAAATTTATAAAACAAAGGAAGAACTTTTACAATTTAAGTATACAATTGACTTTACAATTTCTTTATTTAAAGAACAATTAAAACTAAAAGAAACTCTAAAAGTTTACAATTTTATTCAAACAATTACAAAGAAAACTTAAAAAAAAACTCTTAACTCTGAGAGAATCTAGAAAACTCTGAATAAAAATATTAAACTTTATTCAAATAAATAATTTTACAATTTAAACGTTACAAACAAAAACAAATTACACACGAACTTTTGAGAGAATCTTAGAAAACTCTTTACAAAAAACAATTTCTAGACTTGAGAATTACAAAGAACTCTGATTATACCCTAAATTCCTAACGTTTAAATAGAGGAAAAAGTGGGAGGGTTTTAACATAAAAATAAAAAAATATACAAAGTGCAATGAATAATAGAAAGAATGTGAAAGAAGTAGGCGTATTTCGATTACGCATGATTTAAAAATAAATTAAAAAATAAAAAATATTTTCAACAAAAAGGACAAGGGACAAAAGGGTAAAAAATTATAATAAACAAGTCGCATTTCGCGACACTCGGGAGCGCGAGAAAAAACAAAATAAAATAGATGAAAGGATCAAAATTTATCTTCTTTGAAATATCCTCTTCATCATTTATGTCCCTTGTTCTATTTTTCCAAATTCAGCACTGTACATCTTTGAGTTGAAGCATCCATTTTGCACAGCTTCCTTGTAGCATAAATAGTAACAATTCATGAGCTAACACACAAGTTTTGTTAGAGATGAACATCTTTCTATTTGTTTTTCTTTCATTTTTCAGAGATCTTTTCAATTTATCTCTATATTCTATTAAATTATCAACTTTATCTCTAATACATTTTAGATTTAATTCAGGTATTTCTATTCTACTTCTTTCACAATTCGTAATCATTACAACTCTACTATTATCAAATTCAAGAGCTTGAAATTTTATTTCTTCTTTTAAATCCCTGGTTTTTCTTAAACATTTTAATTTATAATTTAAATCAACCAAACTGAATATTATCAATATTTTACAAAACACGACTAATATTTTAACTGTATTAAAAAAATACTTTATCAAATCTTTATTTATTTCTCTATATTTATTTAATCCTAACAATTTCTTTTGTAATATATTTTTACTCGTTACTTTAGCACAATGCTGCTTTCTTGAAATAATTTCTTCTTTGCGGAAATATTTTTCTTCATAATTTTTATCAATTTCTTTTACTGGCGTAATTAATAATTTCTGAACTATTTTATCCTTTTCTTCCATGTTTACATTTTTAAAGTAAAGGCAGGATTTAACATCAGATTTATTCGAAATCTCTTCAAAATAGTGAACGACTACATGAGTTTGGACTAGCATTGACTTTTTCAATTTTCTATGATTTTCACCACAAAGTACATTTCCAATAGTGGTCTTTATTAAATAACACCCTTTTGAAATTTCAGTTTTTCCATTAAAAAATCTCCAAAAGTCTTTTATTCCTATCAACAAGTCTGGTTTTACACAATTATTAGTTAAATTATACTTTATTTCATTAATCTTTACATTAGATTTATTCCCATTTATACTAACAGATTGCAATTCATTGGAAATTTTATCAACACTTAATACCTCAATAATTTCTCTCTTTCTATCTATTCTTTCAATTCCAATTGAGTATTTTCCAGTTCGTTGTTTCTTGGACTTATTTCCTTGAAATGTAGATACTTCTAGAAATCCTTCACCTTGTTTTGTTAAATTTAATTTCTTAACTAATTCGTCAGTAATATAATTAACTTCACTTCCAGTATCCAGAAATATGGAAACACTAATTTTCTTATTTTCGTTCCTTGGTGAAAAAACTTTAGTTTTCAAAATCATTAAATTCGGTGACGAATTATTTAACAACGAAGTACATGTATTTACTGATAAATTCTGAGTTTCCAAAACTTTATTTTCAATTTCAGGTTTTTCAACATTTTTACATACAACTTTACAATCTGAGCTTTTCTTTTTCCAACTTTGGGATTTTCGATTTTTATAATTTATTTTAACTTTTTGAGGTCCATAGGTTGCAAAACATTTTGTCCTTTTATGACAAATGGCAGTATTATGAGGTCCTTTACAGAAGAAACAATATTTTTTACTGAAACATTTTCTCGATATATGACCTCTTGCACAACAACGAAAACATCTTCGCTGTTTAAATAAACGCTTCTTGCGTTCCTCCAAGCCTGCAACATTTTTACAAGTATTGGACCAATGATTTCCATTACAAAAATAACAAATAATATTTCTTCTATTTATAGTCACGGGAAAAGATCTAGTCTGATCTACTACTTTAATTTCTTCATTATCTTCATCATTATTAAATTCTTCATATTTTCGAATCTTTTCCCTTTGTAGATTTGACTGACTATTAAAATGTTTACTCGATTGGTAAACTGATTCTCTTATATTAACTATTCCAACTAGAGCTTTTCTTAATTCATTAGTATTCCATTTTTTACTTGAAGCTTTTTCTTCTTTAGCAATTTCCATTAAAATACTTTTATTAAGCTTTGACTTAATTAACGAAGTCATAATCGAATTATTTGTATTTTCTCCTAAACTTTCTAATTGTCGAAATATTTTTTCAATTTTATCGACTGTATTTTTCAACGAAATTGCTTTGTCTGTACAAACGGGCAATTGAAATAATTCAGACTCTAAAGCTTCAATCAGAATATTTTTATCGCCAAATCTTTCCTTTAATATTTTAACTGCAATTTCATAATTTTCGTTCGTTAACATTAAGTCTGAAATTGCATCTTTTGCTTCTCCTTTTAAACAATTAAGCAAAAATTTCATTTTATCTATTTTACTAAAATTCTGCTTATCAATTGAACATTCAAAACTTTGCCAAAAGGAAATCCAATGATGTGGATCTCCATGAAATTCAGGCAATTCAAGTCTAGGCAATTCAACATTTATTTCTCTTTGTTCAACCTGGTTTAACTGTGTTACTAACAAATTATCTTCAGAGATATCTGAAATTCTTTGAAGACTTATTTCGTCAAATGAATCAACAATTTCTCTACCTTTTTCAATCCATTCATAGAAATGTTTATTCTCAACTGTATAATTTTCATAAGCTTGAGTTTCTTTTATTCTATCATCAGGATTTAGAACTTTTAAGAAATCTAACCAAAGTTGGTTCTTTTCATCTAAAGTTTTTAAAATTTTCTGAATGCTTTTTCCGTCATTCATTAGTGATTCTTTTTCTTCATCATCTATTACATCTTTTACTATAATACTTTCTGCATTTTCAATTCTAACTCGCAAACGTTGTAAAACAGTTCCGATCATTCTTTTATATGGACCGGACATTTTCTATTTTCAATTTAAAATAGAAAGCCTGTTAGAAAGCCCTTCCCTGTTAGCGGCACCACTTGTTGAGAAATATACTTTCCCAACAATTATTTAAAGATAAAAAATTAATTTTAAAAGAATAAAAACTTTTATTTAAAACTAAAAATTTAAACTTTAAATTTATAAAACAAAGGAAGAACTTTTACAATTTAAGTATACAATTGACTTTACAATTTCTTTATTTAAAGAACAATTAAAACTAAAAGAAACTCTAAAAGTTTACAATTTTATTCAAACAATTACAAAGAAAACTTAAAAAAAAACTCTTAACTCTGAGAGAATCTAGAAAACTCTGAATAAAAATATTAAACTTTATTCAAATAAATAATTTTACAATTTAAACGTTACAAACAAAAACAAATTACACACGAACTTTTGAGAGAATCTTAGAAAACTCTTTACAAAAAACAATTTCTAGACTTGAGAATTACAAAGAACTCTGATTATACGCTAAATTCCTAACGTTTAAATAGAGGAAAAAGTGGGAGGGTTTTAACATAAAAATAAAAAAATATACAAAGTGCAATGAATAATAGAAAGAATGTGAAAGAAGTAGGCGTATTTCGATTACGCATGATTTAAAAATAAATTAAAATATAAAAAATATTTTCAACAAAAAGGACAAGGGACAAAAGGGTAAAAAATTATAATAAACAAGTCGCATTTCGCGACATTTAACGTGGCAAAAATTGAATTTAAAATTCAAATAAAATTATTTTTGCCCATGATTTTTTAATAAAACGATTACGTAAATGGTTAAGTTTGAAGTATTTTATTTTCTTTATTTAGCTGTAAAATTTAAGTAATAAAGAATATCGAAAATCCATTTGACGCATTTTTTATCCAACGTATAATCAAATTATTATAAAAAATTTTCTTATTAAAAATATTAACGTCGGCAAATAAAATTTTAAAATGATTATTGGTTTATCTAATTCGTTCGGGTGTTTTATAATGAGCCAAGGTTATACTACATATATTCTATTAAACTTTAAATTAAAGGAATTAGGCAACAAATTAGGCTTTCTATTATTTTTCAGTAAATCCCTCCGTCTTTAGACGAGTGATTCGTAATTTAGTTGCTAAGTGATGAACTTCATCCTTAAGCCTTTGAATAGAGTTTTTTTCCTACAAGTTAGTGCCAATTTTTCAAAAAATCCTGGAGCCCGTCTTCCAGAGCCCAATTTTATTATAATGCATGTTTTATAATATCATTTATATTTTTAAACAGGCTGAAGACAAAACAAGGCTTCTCCTTGAATAAACAAAGCTCGAGCATTCAAAATAAGATTTTACAAATAAAACTCATTCAATTATTTGAGCCTTTAATTCATGCAAAGTATTATGTTTTGGCTTTAGCATTAAAGCAGATAGTAATGAAAGAAAATAAAAAAGATGAGAAAGGTATTACTGAAAATCTAGAATCTATTCAATTAAATATTTCTGGGGAAGAAATGAACAAAATTAGTTCAGTCGAAAGTAATTTTGTTTTGATTGAAAATTCATTGAAAAAATTGTCTGGCGATTCTAATTTATTTGAGAAATGTAATGAAATGATTTTAGAAAAGCTGGGATATAACAAAAACGAATTTGTTTCACAACTTGTAGAGGAGATGAACAAAATCATGTGGGATTTGGATTTTAAATGTATGTTGAATTTATGATTCGAGATTTGGTTATTTATACATTCTCAATAAAAAGCTACTATTTAGCTAAAGGTACTTTATGGATATGTCACCCCCCCCCCTCCTATTTTGAGTCTCAGAGTTTTCCTTATGCGTAAAAAATGGTCAGAGATTATTTTCTTCTCCATGTCAATCATTTAATTTCTTCAAGCAAAATAAGTGAAATGTGGAAACGAAATGAGTGAAATTAATTCAAAAATTTGTGAAAAGGCAAAATAAAGAAACATGGAGAAGAAAATAATCTCTGACCATTTTCTACGCATAAGGAAAACTCTGAGACTCAAAATAGGAGGTGGGGGGTGCATATCCATAAAGTACCTAGCTAAATTTAGACGATGTAGACGGATCAACGTAAATATCATGTGACTAGTATGATCCTATTAGACATGCGATGAGAGGTACCTTTATAAAATATAAGCCGGGTGGCTATTACTAATTCAAATACACAGCAACTGCAATATTAATAAAGCTTGCCCCTCTCTGATTAGTATTTTTCGGCGATAATTACTAAAACATATAACTTAAAATATTCCTACGCCATTTGCCTCTTTGGTCAAGACTTTTGAAAGATTCTATTTATTGCATAGCGCCATCAGCTTTCGAGGGTTTTGTATGTGACCTGTTTATATTAACTGAAATTTTGATACCCCTAACCCTATTTAAGATGCAATAGCAGTAACTTTAGAAGGGTATGAATCTAGTTATTCTCATCCTATGACATCTAAAAGTTTTTACAATTTAACATGTTATACATTAATTTAATTTTACAGTGAGTGGTGATTCGAGCGATCAATTTATACCGAGTTACTTTGACTTTCGAGCCGTTCAAATTTCTGGAAATGGTGGTAAAGGGACGATAGCCGATCGCGTGATTGAAAAAATATTTGAATATGTTACAAGTCCATTTAATTGGATAGGAAAGAAGGCGGCTAACAGCAAAAATAGTGTATTTAAAAAAGTCTATGGTCAACTGAATTCAACGATTCAAGTCTTCCGTTCTTTTGTATTGAGAAAAACACCCATTGAAAATATGTTTGTTCAACTATATTATTATGAGAAAATACGCGGAAAAAAGTTGAAAGAGGAAATTTTAAAGTTAATTGGCAATTTTAAAAAGAATTTGTTCGTGAAAAAAACATGGAAGGAAATAAAAAGAGATTTTGGTGAATTAATGAAGGAAATTGAAATTTTAGTGAAGGTTCTTAAAATGAAAAATGGGAGCCCTAAAGAAATAGACAAAATGTTAAAACAGACGGTAGATGAAAAAGTGATTCCAAATGAAAGAGAGGATGGAATAAAAGGAAAAATTAATTCTGAAAAATTTTCCGAGGAAATCGGTAGAGAGCTACAAGACGTAATGAATTCATTTAAAAATACTGTTAATCAAAAAGAAACTGGTGATTGGTTAGATATTATAAACTGTATTCTTCCAAAATTGCAGGTAAATATTATAAAAATTATATTCGTATTAAAGTCTCAATTAACTGTTTAAGTCTCATTCTATGCTGAAATCAACAACATTGCTCCGTACTAAACGTTATTATTATTCTGGCCCTGTCGCTATGACATTGTTTAAAAAAATTTCTTTGCTTATTCTTTATTTGGGCTTTGGAGGTATTTTTGGCGTTTTTTTGTCATCAGTTCTAGTCTTAAATATCTTGTAGAGATTTGATCAATACTGTCCTGTGCCAGTTATTCATTTATCAGAAATGCACTTACCTGAAATGCTTATGCCAGATTTGCTTCGTAGAAGAGAAAATTCTCCTGATACTCCTCAACATATCGAATTCCAGCCGCAACAAAGTAGACCTAATCGTTTCGAATTAGATACTGGACTTGTCAGGGATTATTCTGCGAATCACATAATAGTCGAAAATCTACAAAGAGAACTTCAATTGAAAGTTCAGTCTCAGCAATATCAACGACGTCCCCGTCGTAATGTGAATGAAAAATCGAAAGGTATATTATTAAGTTTATTTATGTATCTCCGGAACAAATAAGATATCCAATAGGAACTGTTAACTAGTGTTATTCACAATACGATATTACCGCGGTATTTTCCGGTATTACCGCGGTATTGTTTTCGGTATCCCCGATACCGATATCGTACTGGTCGATTTTGTTCAAAATCGGTATTTTTTCGGTATCGGTATTTTACCGAAAAATACCGTCAGTACCGGTACAGGATGAAAATACCGCAGTATTTTCAGTATTCGGTATTTCGGAATTTTGCAGCAAAAGATTCCCAAATTTTCGAAATTTTCGTCTGCGGCGCTGAAAAAAGAAAAAATATGGCTTCATGCCCTTCCAAAATTTTCCAAATTTTCGCCAGCGTTAATGAAAAGGAAAGAAATCTGGTTTTTTGGTCCTACAAAATCCTCAAAATTTCCGTTTGAGGCGCTGAAAAGAAAGACTTATGTGTATATCTGAGGGTTTGAATTGAATTAGGTGGTCTGACGATATCCCAATTAATCCCCCGAATTTCCCAGATTTCGCTCTTAATGCATGCAAATTTCGCCATAATCAGCCCCACCCGCTTAATACCTTGATATCCAGCTCCACTCGATATCCCCTTAATCTACACAAATCCCGAAATAATATTATCCATTAATTTTCAACCCGGATCTAGAGTCACATGGATCGTGATTTGGTAAGAGCGTTTTGTAGTTCATATTTTTCTCTGTTCCGTGTTTTGGAATTCCTCGTTTGCCACTCACCTTTTTTTATCAGTATTACATGTAATAAATTTGATCATTTGAGTTTTCAAAAAAATACCGAAAATACCGCGGTATTTTCGGTATCGGTATTTTACAGGTAAAATACCGGTGGTATAGTACCGTTTGATTTTGTGAAAAATCGGTATATCTTACCGAAATACCGATACCGATACCTGAAAAACGCAGTTGAATAACACTACTGTTAACACCCTCGAACTGTTAAAAAACACAAAAAGGTTGGTTTTCAAAAATATCAAGAGATTAATATGGATATCAAGTGATTAAACCGGATTTTGAGCGATAGCTGGGAATTTCGCTGGATTAAGAGGGGAACCGTCGGATTAACGTGATATCCGGAATTTGGGTGATTAAGTGTTATGGTAATGGACCCATGCCCAACACTAAAAGTTACAAAAATTTTTAGAATGTAGTTTGAATGAAGGAACATGCTCAAATTCATTTTTGCTTAGTTTTCACAAAGGCGATAGCGAAAATTCATTGTTATCCATGGAAGGGAACAAATGCTTTCAAAGCTTTGAAAATGGCGATAAGAAATTGCGAAAAAAACGAGATGTTTTTGAAATCAAATGGGTTGAATGTGGCGGTTTTATTTTAATGTTTTGGTTTGTTGGGGTGTTTGTTGCTTGGGTTGTAGGTGCAGTATTCTTCGGTATTCATTTATTCTAAATTGAAATTTGATTTGTATGAATGAGTGGCAAATCACCTTCCGACAGATCAAAATAAAGACCTGACCATGACTCAAAATTTTTACGAGAAATTATTAGAGTTGCGCCCCGACTTTTATCCCGTGAACAGACAAGTTAACGAAACTTTTTTACACTTATACCTAACTTGAACCCAACAAATATTTTGCTCACCAACCCGTATCCCACTCCGAAAGATTTCAAAAACCCCGTACTATGACACTCCCGCTTCCGGGGCGGTCTTTTGGTCGGATGGTATTTTGTCTGAGACATTTGAACGTATGTAAATTTTGTAACATTGAATTTTACCACCTTGTGTTTGTCCTTTTTATACCACCTTGTGTTTGTCCTTTTTCGTGTTATTCAACATTTCGAGCTTACTTGATTTCTCTCTATTACCATGTGGAATTTTTAGATAGAAAAACAGAAAACCTTGCTCTGTACGTTTTTTTGTTGTAAAGCTTCCAAAACATCCACATTAAACCCTGATCCTTTATTCGCTGATTCAATTGCATAGGGATTAGAGTGAAATCGAGAAGTCTTCACCTTAAGGTTGGCGGATCCGAAAATCCAGCTCTGAAAAGAGACCGGATATCCGAAATTGTTGGTTCGCATATCTGATCCGGATATCCGAAGATTTCACAGGATCCGCCAATCTTACTGCTTATACGCAATAGTGGTGTGCCCAAACAGATTTTATAAAGCGAACACAATAGGCAAAATTAAAGAAAGCGAAACGACACGATAAAAAGGGCCCACTACTTTTGTTTACACAAAAATTTTATGTATTATATTATTTTTTAAATTCAAAATGTAAACAACAGGTGATCTGTTATTGTGGATATTTATCAGGAGTGTGCCAAACATATTTTAAAAAGCGTAACTATAAATGCTAATATCAATTTAGAAATTGATGGCGAAAAGCCAAAAAAGGCGAAGCGAGTAAGGCAAAGCTGACACACCCCTGGTATTTATGGTAAAGTTCGACTGTATGATAAATTCATTTTTTATGCCCTCCAATCAGGGATGTTGCTTTTTCAACTGCAGTTTCCGCTTTTTAAAAATATGTTTGCAACCTCCCTGATTTCATGATTTCTAGTATTATTATTCAATTTGTAAGCGATATTTAACTGATATTTTTATTTAAATTTTGCATAAAGTATTTCGGGTTGTGATGTTTTTAAATTTTTTATTATCAAATTAATTTTTTCATAAAAACTTATTAATCTGTATTTGCAATTTTGTACTAGATGCCAGTTTTTAAAGCCCTGTTTATTAGTCTAATGCAGGATTTTTACTCAAGGATAGGACCAAGTGTTTTCTGTAGCAAATTTTGTGGGCATTCTTGTGGCTTAAAAAAATTTGACACTTGTCCAGTTCATGCGTCCCATGAGAATTTGTGTGTCCCATAAAAGTTCATGCGTCCCATAAATAACATTGCGTCTCAAAAATAATTTATGCGTCCCACGGAATTAATTTAAAAAATATCGAAAATTAAAAAATAACATTTACCGTTTTTCCCAATAGAAGCGCATGTGCTTCTATTTTTCAACTTCCTCGTAGACTGCGCTTCTATTGGGACGTGCGCTTCAAATGGGACGTGCGCTTGTATTTTTCAACTCCTATGCGAATTAATTTTTATAACATTATAGAAATTTAAAACAAATATTAAATCTCTATAGAATACAAATATTTTTCATTATCTTCATTAAGATCAATTTCTACCTAACTTTCTGAATTTTTTTATCCTCACAAGCTTGATGTAATAAAGCCTGACCATCTGGTCTAAAACAATGTATTTCATCACTTTCGGAACCGTCACCTGGAATTCAAATTCCACAAACCCAAAAACTTTTTGCAACATTTTCCTTTGAAATCACATCTCAAGCTTCAACTATCCATCCCAAATAAAATTTCATGGTCGTGGACCTAAATAAGCAAGCGTTGTGAGAACAATGATTGCCCTATAATTGCTCTCAAATATTCGATTGTGAGGGCATCATCCATCCAGCTTTTTCCACTCCATCTCCTAGGCAAGATGGAAATAAATTTTTCCCCAATTATATGTAACTCAAAAAACTTTAAATCATTCGTCAAGAGAGGGATCAGGTCGTTTACGTGAAAGTAGTACAAAGGGAAGATTGGAAAAATTTATCGATAGAATAAGATTTGCGTTTTCGAGTATAACACCGGTTACATTACTTGAACATAGCGCCGGTTACATTACCTAAAACTCAATTTCCGAACCAAAATTAGAATCCATTTTTTATAATAAAGTGTAAATTCTTAATCTAAATGTAAATGAATAATACTTGTTTAAAATAGTAACTATATAACAGGGTAATTGCTCAAATAAGTATTTCATAGGGTGCGCTTATAATAGGACGTGCGCTTCTAATGGGACCTGCGCTTCTATTTTTCAACCTCCTCATAGACTGCGCTTCTATTGGGACGTGCGCTTCTATTGGGAAAAATACGGTATACCATATTAGATTAAAAAAATAATCAAAAAGTGTACGGCTCTATAGTTTTCCTATTTGAGTCAAAGAAAAAATATTTCTATTTGCCCATTATGAGCGTGTTTTATCTTTGTGCCGTGAGTATCTAAAAATTAAAAGTATTTTGTTAATTTAATGAGTTTGCACCATCAAAACAAATGTTTTGCAAATCTGGTCTGTTCCCGTTTTCTCCTACACAAAACGGCGATCACATCTTCCATGTGCAATGTATGAAAAATTTACTCGCAATGTTTTCAACTTTGTACATCTTATGGCTCTTTTCCAGTTTATGCGTCCCATGGCGATTTATGCGTCCTATAAAAATTTATGCTTCCAAAAAATTTATGCACCCCTTCCAAAAAATTTATGCATCCCTCTGTCAATATAAATGTTACCGTTTATAAAATAAATAAAATAATGAAAATAAATCTATTTATTTGATATTTATCATGTTAACAATTAAAGAACTTGTTCTTCATTGAAATTACCTAAGGTTATATTTTACATAATGTTATATATATTTTACAAATTAAAGATGTCCATTTAAATATTAATTATTTGATTCCTGTTCATCTTGATTTTTATTTGTTTTCTTCTTAATTCTTAGTTGTTTTATGTAACAGGTATGGCATATATATTGTTCGGGTTTTGAATGACGGTACCATTTTGATGTTTTTGTTGCTCCGCAAGTAAAACATTTCCGGTCCTTCGTGAAACGAAAAAATATTTATATAAATAGAAGTCGGAACTAGTTCTCAGATAAAAAAATTTTTAAGTATATTCTAATTTTCGACGACTGATTCTACCAGGGTTGCTTCAGTTAAACTTATTTCTTTTTGTCTATGTTTCCATTTCACTTAAGCGGCATAATGAAGTTCTTATATTTATCTAGGAACCTATTTAAATACATACATATAAGTATGATCTCTAATAATGTCATATAGATATGCTCGAATCATTTACAACTGCTCATATATTTTTAAATCATTGTTAATTATAATATGAATAATTAAACCATTTTAGCTTGAATCAACCTTCCTTCAGGTCTCATTTTGCCATTATATATTTTAAAATCGTGACATGGTTGACACAAATATTGTTCTTTTATGTATATATACCAATGTTTTGTTTGTGTAACTCTACAATTGAAACATTTTTGTTTATTTACTTCAAATATTCCAGCTATAATTATTAAGCAAAATTTTTCAGTCAAATGAAAAGATAGACAAGGTAAAAAATTTATTTACTTATTTTATTGCCAATATAAATAATATTTTCTTTTAATTCTTTCGGATATTCAACTTTTTGTTTTCCTAACAATTCAATTTTATACCCAATTAAATTAATTTTCGTCCAATAACTTGATATAAGTTTGTTTTTGTAGTTTTTTTATATTTTCTTCAATTAAGTTAAAATTATTTTCACATTTGTACAATATCGAAGATTCAAAATTATTATTATTTTCAATAAAATTATTATTTCGGAGAACCTATAATTTATATCAAATTAGATTAGTTATAGCAAGTGATTTTCATTTCCTTGCTGTTTGTTACTTTTTTACTACAGGGTGCGGCAAATTTAGCGCCGACTTTGTTTTGGTTATAACTTTTTTAATTTTAAACGAAAATTAATCATTCTTTTTTTCCTGGATTCACAACACTTTAGGAAACTTGTTGATATAAAAATCTTTTCTAAATTTTATAATTAAGTTTGATTAATTTTCTATCAAATTTAGAGCAAAAATTTTTGGATAAAATTTGGCCTAGATTCAAGGCTATTGATTTGATGTGAGAATTTTACATATCATTCGAATCAGCTCTCCAATCTGATTCGAATGACGTCAAAATCATTTGTCTATCACATAAATGGACCGAGATATGACTCTCTGATTGAAAAATTAAAATAAATTTTGCAAATTTAAACTTTTTATGTAAAATTTTCAAAAATGATTTTATTAGCTATTTCGATGCTCCTTATCGAGTGGAGTTGATTGGTACCAAAATAACTCGGATTGGATTATTTTGAACAAAGTTATGATCAACTAAACTTTGGCATGAAAAATATTTTTAGATTTTTAGGCTGTTCGGACTCGTTTTTCTTTCCTCTCAGTGGACCAAATTTTCAATTCTTGATATCAACAAGTTTCCTAAAGTGTTGGGAATCCAGGAAAAAAAGAATTATTAATTTTCGTTTAAAATTAAAAAAGTTATAGCCAAAACAAAGTCGGCGCTAAATTTGCCGCACCCTGTAGTTAGTTGTGTTAGTTTTTACATTTTGGAATGAAAATTATATTAATAAACATATACCATTTTTTCAAACCCTGGCAGAAAATTTTGAATTGTTTCATTATTAGTAATTTCAATCAAAATTTTCTTTTTTAATTGATCAGATGTAATATATTTTGATCTATCAAATATTTGAACTTCAAACATATTTTTATCTAGATTTAATTCAATTGTTCGCAAATATCCTTCTATATTTTTATTAAAGCCGTCATGTTTATTATTTGTCTTTTCAATAGCTTTCAACACAAAACGATCCTTTATTTCAACATCTTTTAAATAAATAAATTCTCGATTTTCTTTCCAATCATCTCTAATTTTTACGTCAACGTGAATGAGTTTTCCGGCGCATTGAATTTTCAAAAATATAATTGAATATAGGAGTATGATAAAATTAAATTTATTCATCTGAAATTTAGAAAATTTAAATGTAAAGTAAATCTGAAGAGCTTCGGTGTTGAAACATTTTTGTATTTTCTATGAAAATATATTACTACAAAACTAGAAACTACCATTTCTAAATTACATAGAAACGTTAGATTTAGCATTTATTCGAAACATAAATTAGACAATCAGTTCATAAAATTAGAAAATAGTTTTAAATGTAAAAAATTTTAAAGTAAGATCCTTGAGTGAAATAGATTCTCAGTTTTAAATGTAAAAAATTTTAAAGTAAGATCCTTGAGTGAAAAAGATTCTCTTAAAAATTCTCATACAAAAAGCGAAAATAATTTCTTAAGAACGCCGTATAGCTACGATATTTGTTTATCGAAGATATTAAATAATAAATCTTTGACAAAAATGTATAATAACAAATATATTTAATGCACTTTTAATTAAATACCTAAATTTTTAAACTGATAAACGGAAATTAGAAGCTAACTGTCAACTAATTAGTGAAAATAAAAAAGCGTGGTTCTTCAAAGAACCGGATATCCTATCTCTAACAGTAAACTAGCTCTAACAGTAAACACAGAAAATCCGTGATACAGTTAAAAATCTATTTCTTAGTATTCCTAATTATAAATAAAGACTCTCAAAATATTCAGGTGAAATCTCAAAATATGACATATATAGCAGCTAAAAAGTTTCAAATATGCACTGAAATATGCAAATTTTCCAAAATACGTATGCAGTAAAGGACCGAAATTAATATTTTACTATTTTTATGAATTAAAAATATAATTATGAATTGAGTCTCATTTATGTTTATGACATTGTATTGACTCGACATTAAATAAGGTACAAAATGTTATAGAGTAATCATAACTTTAGGCAAATAATTTAGAAATTTCACTTTTTCCAATTTACACGGCTAATGTAATTAGTAAACAAAATTTTTTTTTGAGCAATTTTGTAACTTTTTCTACCAGCTTTATGCCCTTATATTTCATTAGAATTTAAAAAGGAGACACTTATTCATAGAGTCTCAATCATTTTTAAATTATTTTAGATTTTATGATGAACTTTGAAATTGGGAATTTTATATTTAATTCGACAACTATTTCTGCCAATTATTCTTAAAATTGCTTATAATTTTTATTTTTTCCAAAAAATAGTACGATTGCTAGCTATGGTTTACAAAAAAATTTACTAGAAAATTGCTAGCAATTTAGTTAAATCATAAAAAAACGTTTAGATTTCGTTAGAATATATGGCATTCATATCAGATAAACTATGATTTACTGGCAGAAATATTTGTCTAATTAAAAATAAAATTCCCAATTTCAAACTTAATCATAAAATTTAAAATAATTTAAAAATGATTGAGACTCTATGATATAAATGTCTCATTTTTAAATTTTGATGAAATATAAGTTCATAAAGCTGGTAGAAAAAATTACAAAATTGCTCAAAAATCAATTTTGTTTGCTAATTAAATTAGCCGTGTAAATTGGGAAAAGTGCAAATTTCTAAATTATTTGTCAAAGGTCATAATTACTTTATAACATTTTGTACCTTATTTAATGTCGAGTCAATAATGTCACAAAAATAAATGGGACTCAATTTATAATTATATTTTTTAATCATAAATATGTTATAAAAATAAAATCTTTTAAATTTCTATTAATTAAATATAGACACAATAGTCTTAAGATATCCGAATTTTTAAACTATATATCATTTTTTTGCTGCATTAATAAATAAACTATTTTATTCAATTGATTTTTAATTAGTTAAACAAATCAATTTCATTTTGTTTGTTATTTGGCCTTTAAATTAAAAACCGAATTCATGACAGGATTTAGGATTTTTTCAAATTTTTTAAAAAAGATTTTATAATAATTTTGCGTTAATATCATACATGTTATAATTAGGCATTCAAAAACTTGCAATTACATGTTTTGAATGCGAATATTACTTGAAGTGAAACTTACCCTTACTTTGCAATACCAATAAAATCTTTCCTGATCGGTCGTTTAAAGTCAAGTAAACCGACATATTTTTAATATTAAAATTTAAGATGAATAATACGACAATTATTCTTGTCTCATATTTTGTTGTTTTGTTGAATATTCAAATCAACGGTAAAATGTTTGAGGTTGGATTAAAAATAAAAGAAGATTGGGAAGAAAAAAGAGAATTTATTTATTTAAAAAATATTCAAATAAAGGAACGTTTTGTATTGATAATGAACGTAAAACAAAAAACTAGAATAATTGATTATATTTATAAGTATACTGGATCGTTTTGTAAGCTTGAAGTAAATACTGTTAATAAAGTTTTTATTGTTAAAATAAATGACAAGTCTAAATTTAGCTCTCAATTAAAAACGCGAATTTTGATTGAAATTGCTAATAATGAAATTGTTAAGAAATTTTTGAAGAACTTGGGAATACAGGTGTTTTATATTTAATTATTCGAAATTTAAGCCTTCAATAATACAAAAATTTAAAATATTTAAGATTCGATTAAATAATAATTTTATCATGAATAATAATTATTATGAAACTTCTATATTAGAAGAAAGTTTTGAGGATATAAAAATAAATAAAAAAGAATTATTAAAAGAAAATATAGAAAATTACAAAAACAAACTTTTATCAAGTTATTGGATTGAAATTAATTTAATTGGATATAAAATTGAATTTTTAAACAAACAAAAAGTTGAATATCCAAACGAATTAAAAAGCAGACTTATTGAAATAGGAAAGAAAATAAGTAAATAAATTCTTATCTTTGTCTATCTTTTCTTTAGACTATAAAATTTTCATTAATAATTATAGCTGGAGTTAATGAAAGAAACAAACGACGTTGTTTCAATTGTAGAGTTACACAAACAAAACGGTGGTATAATTTACTAAAAGGTCATAACTTGTGCAAACTATGTGGTGACTATAAACAAAAATTTGGAAGGTTTAGATCAAATAAATTATGGGTTAGAGCTACAAAGGTATCAATATTTGGTTAATTTTTGTGAGTCCGGGCCGCTTTTATGCTGAAGAATTTGCATAAAGAGAAGTAGAAAGCAAAGTATTTATCTCTTACACAGAAAAAAATTAGTTTAGTTCAATAGATTCAACTTAATGCAAATACTGTATATTACCATAAGTATGAACAAAGTACCTAAGGATTTTTTAATGTTATTTTAGTAAATCTTTACAAAATTATAATTTAAATATTTATGTTCCATTCCTATTCATATTAATATTTTAGCGAAATACACAACATCGAACTTGCTTTATTTGCGGTATAACAAAAACGTCACATTGGTACCGTGATTCAATGTTTGAAAACGATTTGTGTTATAAATGTTATCTTAAACAATATAGGACAAGGACGAAAACAACTAAAAATTTTAAGGATAATGAATAGAATAAATATATTTATGATGACTGGAGGGATTAAACTAAACCAAAGCATAAATTAACGCTCATGCAATCGATAAAAACTATATTTTTAAAAAAGAGTATTTCTCATAGAATTTTCTCAACACGTTTATAAATTTAATTTCATTCGACAACACGTGTCATTGTAGCAATTTTAAATTTAATTCAATATGTAAATAATAATCTTGGGATAATAAGAATCTTGGGATTTCTTTAGTAACTCCTTCCTGCTAACACAATGTATTACATAATTGTTAAGCTTATTATAGTGATAATTTTCGATTGTATTTCCTCTTTTATTCATTATTTATACAAAACGTTTCTTCATTTCGCTATTTTTTAAATAAATAAACCTTTTTAAATAAAAAATATAAAATAAGTTAATACACATCTTTCTTTATAACCATAAAGAAGTTACATTATAAAATCTTTCATTTTTCTATATAGCTCATTAAGACGATAATGTGGGAGATTTAAAAATGGTTATAACTTTTTGCAGTCAATTTTGATTTCGTTGATTTTGTATAATTCAACTCAATGAAATTAACTTCCAAAAAATGCTGAAGATCCAAACTGAAAAGATAGGACATAATTTTATTTTTTCATTCTTTTAAGATATTTAAATATTGAATGAAATAAACTAAAAATCAATGGGAAGTTTTGTAACTTAATTAATAAAGCTGACGATATCCTTCAAATCTCCGATATCCTTTTGAATCTCTTAATCCCGGATATAATCTTTAATCCACACTACCGATGATTTGTGTTAGAATTAAGAATTAACATCACTCTGACGAAACTATCGGACGCAAATCCGATAGTTTTTTCCCCATTTGAAATATCCAAGGATCATGACGGATATTGTGGATATTCGGGGTAATCGACTATTTGTATAACTTATGAAGATTAAGTGGGTAAAATGAATCTCGTGAGATACACTAATATCTCTTTATTTACCGATATCCCTCTTAATCCACAAATCCCTTGATATCCCTCCTGATCTCACAAATCCACAATACAGTCTTAATACAGCTAAATCTTCGATACACACTCAGTCCTTCAATATCACCCTTAATTCCTTAGAATCCATTATCCCTAGTTGAAATCCACTTATATCCCACTTGATCCTTCGATATCAAATGCAAGTCCACTGATTTTACATTTAATACATCCAAATCCACCGTTATCCCATTTAATCAATCTTAATCTTATTAAACTATTAGGTCTATTTCGATATTTATCGAAAAAATATCGACAGACCTCATCGGCCGATCTCTACCAAAAAATAACTTTGCGCGAAATCTTTTTTATTGCTAATTATGTAGTAACTTTAAAATTAGTTCAAGAGGCATATGAGATTTTTGATTGACTTTTGACAAGCTTCCTGGAATAGTTACAATGGGATAAATTGTAACCTCCTCTGTAAAATTATTATATCGTAGTACCTAAAATTAAAGCATAAATTTATCTACATATGATCATTAATTTAATCTATATTTTTTCGATTTTCTATTGTCGATGGCTTTTACTTAAATTTTCGATTTCGAATTTTTGATGATATTTACGATTATCAAAATTTTTCAAAAATCTCAATCCTTGTCGTAAAATCAAAAGATCGGTTTGTATCTAAGCTTAGAGATAAAAGCGTCCAATATATCCCGCTTTTTTTTTAATTTTTATGGTAATATATGCAGGTTACCAAAAAATAAATTTTTGATTTAAAATAAAAAGTATGAAAAAACAGTATGCGGTGCTTTAAATATTTTTTCATTACTAGTGAAATTTAATTAATAAAAATAAAATACCCGTTTTTCAAATCCAGGTGAAAAATTTCCTATAATTTTATTGTTGGCAATTTCAATCATGATTTTTATTTTCAATAAATGATTTGGATCATGTTTTGCAACATTTAATTCAACATTATTAAAAATATTTGTATTGAGATCCATGTAAACCAAACGTGTAAATCCCTCCATATTGTAATCAGAGCCGAAATATGCATTGTTATGCTTTTAGATTGTTTTCACAACAAAACGCTCATTCAGTTCAACATCTTTTAAATAAATATATTCTCTTTTTTCTTCCCAGTCACACTTGATTTTTAACGAAACACGAATTTTTACTACGCATTGAATATTCAATAAAATAATTGAATATAAGAGAATGATCAAATTAAATTTATTCATCTGAAATTTTGTTCAATAAGCCACACACAATTTGAATTAAAAAATCGTAAGAGCTTTAGTGTACTTCTGTTAAACCAATATTGTGATTTTAAAGATTTAAAATTTATGTAGGAAGTTTGCGTAAGGGTGTTGGAAGGGTGTTTTGGGGGAAGTGTGTACATTAAAATAATTTTCCAGTCCAAATTTCTCAAAAGTCAAGAAAAGGATTATTATTTTCATCTTCTTTCAGCGCCGCAGGCAAAAATTTTAAAAATTATAGATGTATTCTAATCGGATTTTTTTCATTTTTGTCATAAGACACGCCTATGTTATTTGGAAATACTGCCGTGTAATGTCAAATTTTTAACAAATTAAAATTATTTTAAATTTTTGAAATTTCTTTAATGTTAATCAGAAGTAATTAAAGTACTTATAAACAACTTCAATGAAAATTTTTAAATAACTTCGACTGAAGACGCTTTTTTTGCAAAAAAAGCAATAAGTTGATCTTGGTACCAAAAAATAATTATAACAGAATATTTAAACACAGAAACTAAGGGAATTATTTTTAAATTTTTTGTTTTATAAATTAAATAGCATTTATGATTTTATTTAGCTATTTTTCCCCCTAATTATTGACTTGTTAAAGTACTATTTCATCTAAAACATATTATAGTACGTATTATTCTTCTTGAAAAAGTTTAGCGGTCTTCTACATTTCTTTTTTTGTTGTAAAAAGTACATTTTTCCTTTAGACATATCCGGGAAAGAATTACGATATTTATTAAAATATTTTTCGAATCCTCAACATTTTAATTCACTCGAGCTCAACTTATTAGGTCGAGTTCGATTTCGAGTAATCGAGTAATTTTTATAAAACATATTTTAAAATAATTTCAATAAAGACAATACTTTTACTAAAAACTATTTATTACCAGTGCTGTGTAGTGGGCATTTGTTGGCAGTAAGCGCTAGATTATCATCCAAATCCGAGTTATTTCCGTTAATCCGTCTATATCCCTCTTAATCCGCCTAAATTTTGTGATATGACAAGATTCATATTTACTCCAGACACCAACCTTATTGACAGCAACTTTAGTCTATTTCATCAACTTTTATTGTATTTCTATTATGTGATAAACACGCTATTGTATTGCGTCGTAATTGTTGTACAAAAATACAACTGCACTTTCTTTAATATAGAGAAATATATGTATCTTTTCTCATAGATTTCACCTTCTTATGGAATGTGCAATAAACAAAAATTATTTTTCTACGAAATTTAAATTTTAAAATAAATATTTTTATCATAGTGATGTAATAAATTAAATAATAATGATGTAATAAAGTTATACAGATTGCTCGATAACTTCCTAAATTAAATATATACGGCTGGCTGATTAACATTCAACTTCTAATTTGGTAAAGAGGAATGACTGTTTGACTGATACAATCAAATTTTGACAATCTTCTTCATTTTTAAAGTTTCTAAATTTTACATATATAGAAATTCAAATGCTTTTTTATTTGCCAAATTCAAAATTTTCAGTCATAATTGAATTTGGCCAACTTAATTTATTTTTAAATTGGGTTTTTATTTTGAAATATGAGTCTGGGAAAAATTTTTTTCACAATTTAAATTTTATAAGCTAGTTAAAAATTTAAAGATTCATCGAATTAAAATTTTCAAAGACTGATGTAAATTTTTAAAAAATATTTTCTATTATTTAAGTAAATTAAAGACCACGTGAACAACACATCTTTCAAATCTTTCAAATTATTTTCTAAGAAAATATTAATTATTATTAATTTTCTAATTTTCTTCAATATTTTAAAAGTTGTTAATTTAGCTGGGGAAAATGATTTTTTGTTGGAATTCCTCAAAATTGTAAATATTTTATTATTTTAACTAGTAGAGGCGTTCGGGATCTTGGTCTTGAATCTTGATTCCATGACTTTTCTTTTGTTCCGCTCTGTGCTTAAGATGATATCTTGGAATAAGTGGAAAAATTATAGTAGGAAAAATCAACCAAAAATTTGCAATATAGGAATTTAAACAGCTATAAATTTTTGATGTATGATCCAGTACAAATGAATATTATATCATTCGAAAGCTCTCGATAAGCTCTATCTTTTACCCAACGGTATAGATTAGGTCTGACAACTCATAAAAAAATATATCCCGATAATAGTGAAAAACAACGATTTATTGCACTTATCGACATGAAACATTTTATGAGTGATCAGACCTAATTCATACCGTTGGGTAAAAGATAGAGCTTATCGAAAGATTTCGAATGATATAAGTTTCATCTGTGTTGGATCAAGCATCAGAAAGTTATAGCTTTTTAAAGTCGGCTAATACTCAGTCTGCGGCCGATTAACGGAAAACTACTTTTGATCATTAAGGTAATTTGACCTCATGGGTTCTGGGTCATTTGATCTCCAGGGTCCGACCTTCTGGTTTGAACCTAAAATGGGTATCTTTTGTTAAGTTTCGACTTTCTTTAAATATTATTCGTTTGTAAAAAAACTTTTTTCCAGACACTAAGCACAACTGGGAAACATTCAACAATTTGTTTTACCCGAAAAATTTGAAGAAACGAATGGCTTCTTCAACTGAGACTGACGAAAATACTGTACAATTAATTGAAGAGGGATATAAAAAACTTAAGAATAACAATTTTAATTCTCTTTTAAAAAAATATTTTACTGAAAATTTAAAAGAAAGATTAAAATATAAAAAGACAAAACTTGGGGCAACTTTATTTGATGTTATTCGTTCTGGTAAAAAGTGGGGCAGGAGGGAAGGAATATTGGTCATACTAATTCTAGGAATTAAATTGGTTGACTTTTAGACACGAGAGATGTCCCTGGTTGAGAAAAAAATCGGGTCGGGTTTCGGGTCTAAAAAAGTCCGGGTTTTGTGCATCGGGTTTTTGGGTAACCGTTGACATCTTTGGCTGATACTAAATTTGAGGATTCGAAAAACCGGATATCCAAAAATTTTCGGCTCCTATATTTGATCCGGAAACTAAAATATTTTCCAGGATCCTAGCCTTAGCTATCGTTGAAAATATTTTACAGAATTTTTTAAAAATAAACTAGGCTGAATTTTGCCTAATTTTATCGAAGCGTATACAGATTCGTTTAAATGTTTTATTAATCATTTAGGTGTTGCTAATCCAGATTCTGGTATTGGTGTTTACGCACCTGATCAAGAATCATATCGTAAATTTGCCGAGTTGTTCAATCCGATTATTGACGATTATCATGAGGGTTTTGGACCAGAAGCAGTACATCCACCGACAGATTTTGGAGAAAACAACATTTCAGGTAATTAACTACATTATGTCATTTAGGTAACTTCATCGCATAGTGGCTATCTAATTAAAATGCCACCCAAAAATAAAAAAAAATTATCTGATATCAGTAGGGGGTTAGGACGTAAAATTAAAATTTACAGTTTTAGTGAATTGTCCGATCGGTGAATTGTCCATTTGGGTTAATTAACATACAATAAATTGTCCATTCGGTGAATTATCTTTCGGCTAATCAGTAAATTATACATTATGTGAGTTGTCTATTCCGTGAATTATCCTTCGGTTCGTTCGGTGAATTGTCTATACGGTTAATTGTCAATATTGTAAAATAATCCAATTTAAAAAACTATTTAGAATTCAAAGATTTGGATCCAGAAGGCAAATATTTAATTTCTACTCGAATTAGATGTGCTCGAACATTAGAAGAATATCCATTTAATCCATTAATGTCATTAAATGATTATATTTCAATAGAAACAAAAATGAAAAAAATTTTTAAAAAATTAAAAAAAATCAAACAATTAAAAGGAATATATTATTCACTGAATAAATTAAATAAAAAAACAAAAAATAAATTAATTAAAAAACATTTTTTATTTAAGGGGACAGATTTTTAAATGAAGCCAAAGCTACAAATTATTGGCCTGTTGGAAGGAGAATTTATTTGAATTTTAAAAAAACTTTTTTGGTTTGGGTAAATGAAGAAGACCATTTACGCTTAATTTCTATGGAAAAAGGTGGAAATGTTGGAAAAGTTTTTAAAAGATTAATTTTGGGAGTTAAAATTATTGAAGAAAAGGTAGGCGAACATTTGAAGGGCTTTGGGGGAGGGGGGGGGGGCAAGTTTCAACTATGTATTTGTTAAATGAAGTGAGAAATAGGATAAATTTAAAAGCATTTTTCTGCCCCAAGTGGCATTTTTAGCAAAAAGTACCTCATTTTTAGTCATTTTTAAGGAAAAGTAGTACCTTGCTAGAAAATTCATAACGCTCAAATAAACGGTCAAAAATTTTTATTTTTTGGTAAACCATAGACAACATTCCAATTTATATTTTGGCAAACAAGTAAAATTTTTATCTCCATTTTTAAAAAAAAGTTATAAATTTTTTCCCAAATAGGGGGAATGAGTAGCGGGTAGCGACGCCAAACCCTTTGCCTATTCAATGCTGATATGTGCCCGGTTGTTCACTTTAGTACAAAAAATCTGTCTGAATAGACAGTTCTACTCAACCTGATGTATATACGCACAAGCGATACGTGCAATTTCTTTCTAACATGTAGAACAAGGTACTTATCTTAACAGTATAGACGCATAAAAACGTGATTCGACGTATATAGATCTGTTGGTCGGATAAACTTGACAAGACCCATATATTTTATACTTATTTCAAACTCCATTCCTCTCCCCCTCCCTCTCAACATTTACTCTTGCAACTTTTCTCTTATGATAAAGATAACTTTTTCGCGTGATGAACGTCTTGGTTGGTTAACCTTTTGCCCTTCCAATTTAGGAACAACAATACGTGCTTCTGTACATATTAAATTACCAAAAATTAGTTTGAAAGAAAATTTTAAAAAAATTTGTGAAGAATTAAAATTACAAATTAGAGGAATTAATGGAGAACATACAGAAACCGAAGAAGAAAACAATGTTTTTGATATTTCTAATAAAAAACGTTTAGGAATTAATGAATTTGAGGCTGTTAAACAAATGCATGAGGGTGTTAAGAAATTAATTGAATTGGAAAAAGGAGAAGAAGAAGAAGAAAATGAAAATAATTAAAAAGATTTTAAGTGGAGCTGGGTAATATTGAACCTGACAGACCACATTTTTCCTCTCCAAGTTTTTTCTATATATCTAAAGAATGGTCAGAATGATCGGAATCAAAAATTATTAATTATTATTCCCCATTGGATGGAAGCAAGGAATTTAGAAGAAAGAAGTCTGACAATCTGCAAATATATGTAGGAAGAAACTTGGGGGAAAAATGGGGTTTGTCTGGTTGTGAGATAATATGCGGATACCGTTTTTATGTTTATAAATAGATTTCTAAATAAATTTCTAAAAAATTAAAGAAATGTTATTTTAGGTAAAAAGAAAATCTAGTTGGGCTAAGGCATTTAAACGCTTACTATTGAAAGCATATTCTTAAGGATTTGCAGTAGGTGGTGTGTTTTAATTACTAACAAACCAATCCGGTCTACTGAAGATGCTGCTTCGCTCCCAGCCGCCGAATAACCTTTTGCACTAGCTAAAGAAGAGAAATAGGTATAGCTCGCGCTTTACTCTAAATAAAGTTTTCAAGATTTATTAAAAAAGGTGATTTTAAATGTTATACTTTTACATGGTTAAATTACATATTTTTCACGTTTTCGCTAATATAAAAATACATCGATCCGATGATTAACTCTTTTCCTATTCTTGTAAATAGTTCTTTATAATAAAACTACATCTATATAAAATTAGAGATCGGACCGATACGATTTTTTATCGATATTTATCGATATTTTTCGATATTTTTTTTCGATATTTATCGAAAAAATATCGACCGAGAAAATTTTGACTTTTTCGATATTTTTCGGTATTCGATATTTTTTCGATATTTATCGAAAAATATCGACCGACAAAATTTAAAAATCGAAACAATCGACCGACCAAATTACAAAAAATCGAAAAAAATATCGAACGTCATTTTCGACAAAAATTTAAATTTTTGGCTCAAAAAAGGATGATTTTTGCTTCTTGCCCATCGGAAATTCAAAAAATTTTCGCCTGCGGCGCAAGAAAAGGAGAAAGGTTTCTTCTATATTCATATTTAGTTTGCCAAAGCGAGATGAGAGTGAGATAACACTGATATGGTACATAACACTGATATGAATTAAGAAAGATTTCGGTAGATTAAGGGAGATTTCAGTGGGTTAAGAGTAACCTGATGGGATATCCGAAGATTTGGTGGGATATTTGAGATATCCAAGGATCATGACGGATGTTGTGGATATCCGGGATAATGACTATTTTATAACTAATAGAGGATTAATTGGATAAAATGGATCTCAAGGGATCAAGTCGGAGCTTTGGGAGAGATAAATATCAAAACGTATATCAAATGCCAAGATTTTTTATCCTCTGATATCACTTTATCCCCCGATATCCCTCTTAATTCACAAATACCTTGATATTCCTCCTGATCTCACAAATCCAAAATATCACTCTAAATCGCTCGATACACATTTAATCCTTCAATAACCCCCTTAATTCCTTAAAATCCAATATCTCTAGTTAAAATCCACTTATATCCCAGTTGATCATTCGATATCAAACCCGTGATATTCCATTTAATCCGTCCAAGTCCACCAATATCCCATTTAATCTATCTTAATCTCCTTAAACTATTTGGCTATTCTTTTATTTATTGATTATAAAAATTTTTTGAAAAATCGAAAAATATCGAGACTTTTTTTTCGATGTTTTTCGGTTTCGATATTTTTCGATATTTATCGAAAAAATATCGACCGAGAAAATTTTTATTTTTTCGATATTTTTCGATATTCGATATTTTTCGATATTTATCGAAAAAATATCGACCGACCTCTTCGGCCGATCTCTATATAAAATGCTTCTTTTTCAATTTTAATCATAAATAAATATAGGAGTTTAGCAAAAGTTCAGTAACCGTGCAGGATTTGAACTTGCGACTTCCTCGTAATTATGTATTGCTAGGCGCCTTTGCTCACAACAAAAAAATTTGATTTCTAATTCACTCCCTACATCGTGATTTTGAGATCCAAAATCAACGGAAAATGGGGTGATTTGGGGGTGATCTGATTTTAATAAATATTGCGGTCCATCTGTCCCGGATAAAATTCTTCTTTCATTTTCAGATTAAAGCTTTACCCGAATATAAACCCAATTATAAACCCAGATTAACCCGATTAACCCCGAGTTTAACCCGATTATAAACCCAGAAGTCGATGATTACTTGCAGCTGCGGTAATGATTACCCGCAGATGCGGTAATTTTAAGTTCTCTAGCAAATTTTATCATCAAGATAAAACCGTATTGGGAAACAGGCTGATTTTGGGGTCGAAAATTCAAATATGCAAATGTCTTTTTATAAGAATGCACAAATTCCTTGATATCCCCCTAGATTCTTAATAATTCCCTGTTATATCAATTAATCCACCAACTTCATATAACTCTTAATCCCCTGATCCACTTATATGTCTCAATTCTCACAAATTCCCAGATATACTTCTTACCCCACATTCCTCGATATCTCGATATCACTCTTAAACCCTGAATTTGGAGAAAAGGAAAACTATTGCATGCAATATCAATTTTTCCTATTTTCTTTCTGTGCTTAAAATTTGTTTTTAAAAAGTGAGGTCATAAATAAATTTGAAAAACCTGTTGCTTAATTTGAAAAAATAGGTTGAAAAATAGAGCCCCCCGTCTGAATTAGAGCCCCCTCCTTAATATAGCCCCCCTTTTCGGGATAGTTGAAAATTAGAGCCCCATGGAGCTCTAATACAGTAAATACGGTATTTTATAAAATTATAAGCACGGTCTTTTGGCATATTGAAGGCGTCTTCCCGTTCCAATTGATGAGTGATAGACTCTAGCGAGAAATTAACCTCCGGAGAAATTAACCTACGAGTGATTAGATGCGATTAAGAGAATCATAAACTAAATAAAATAATGAAAATAAATAGATTTATTTAACAGTTATATTGGTAACAATTAAAGAATTTTGTTTTTAAATGAAATTACATATGCTATATTTTATATAGTTTTAGAATTTGTTCAATGAACTCAGAAAATTAAAGTTAGAAAATAATAATCTTTTAAATACTATTTATTCGATTCCTGTTCTGTTTGATTTTTATTTGTTTTCTTATTTAATCTTTGTCGTTTCTTGTAACAGGTATTACATATATATTTTTCCGGCTCTGAATGACGGTACCACATTGATGTTTTTGATTCTCCGCAAGTAAAACATTTTCGATCATTTGTGATTCGCTAAAATAGTTATAAAAATAGGAGTTGAAGCTGATTCTCAGAGAACTGATATTGTCTAAGTTTGCTTCACTGCAACCTTAGGATTTTTTCGCATGCTATTTCTCTAAAAATTTGATGTATAATTTCGAAAAGTTTTATCTCGAAAAAAAACTTTGAGAAAAAAATTTCACCTTAGCCAAATCGTTAAACAAAGTCTTAACTTTGTTATAAAACCAAATTTATTGATTTTTAATATGTTTAAAAAAAGTTACATATGATTTTATAAGTAAATTTAAAAAATGAAAAATAAAGGAAAAATTGTTTTGAATAAATTTATTTTAATTTAAAATGACATTATATGTTAATTAGAAAAGATATTATTAGGATTTCCTTATATATAATTCATTTTCACTGAAAGGGTTCGAACCTCTTGCATTTTCGCTGTCACTAACCAACCAAACCATACTCCCGCACTGAAAGTCAGGTTGCACCCTCTGCCTGTTTTATGTTGCTGTGTGCTTCTAACTAATTTCATTTTTTATGTTTAAATTTACCACAAAGGCAAAAGTAATGTTCTCTTAGATTTTTAGAAAAGATTAAAATCCATAAACATAAATAAGATCCCTAATAATGTTATTTAAATATGCGCGAATTATAAAAGAATAAATATAGAACATTATAGTTCATATAAACTTACTTCAGGTCGCATTTTGCCACTAATTATTTTATACTTGTTACAAGTATTGCACAAATAATGTCCTTTTAGGTATCTATACCATGTTATGGTATTTGTAATTTTACAATTAAAACAGTTTCGTTTATTTCCTTCAATTATTCCTCCTATAATATTAAAAAATATAATATATGTATATTTTTAGGCATACAGTGTGGAAATTTAAATAGGGAAAAATATAAAAAATAAAAAAACGATTTACTTATTTTATTTCCAATCTCAATAATTCTGCTTTTTAATTCTCCTTTCGGATTTTCTAATTTTTTATTTCCTAACAATTCAATTTTATATCCAATTAAATTAATTTCCGTCCAATAAGTTGATGAAAGTTTGTCTTTATAAGATTCAATATTTTCTTCAACTAAGCTAAGTTTAGTGTTATTTTTTAAATTATTATCTAATATTGATGTTTCAAAACGATTATCATTTATTTCAATAAAATTATTTTTTCGAAGTATCTTAAATTTATGATCAATTGTGAATAGATATGAACCTTTTGGGATCGGATTTTTAGGTTTTAAAAACATTGGCCTCATTATGTTTTGTATAAGCTGAAATTATTTTTACTCTTGTACAATAAGGTTGCCTCTTCGGAAATCACTTGGATTTCCGGTATATCTTTAAAACCATTCCACTTAATTTTTCGATATCTTCCCAAACCCTCGTGATATACATCTTTCTTTATTGTATACACAAATCCCATGACGGCCAAGTCAAGCAAAAGAAAGGACTGCTGAGAGACTTAGTTGTAATGCGGATTCATGTATGTAAATGCGATTTATAGGTGTTTGAGAGGGGTAGTGAGTCACCAAATTCCATTTTAACGTAATAAAACAGTTGATCTCTATAATTCCTCAAATACACTCATGTCGCGACTCGGCGATTTGTCATTAATCGCCGAGCCGCGATTATTTGGCGCGCTCTTTTGACTAGTCAAAGCAAGCGTTGTCTTCGCTTGCTAGTCCAAAGATGAACGGCCGTTGAGCCGTGTTTACATCCGCTTTTCACTGCTACACTCACCTTTTTCTCATAATGTACAAGAACTTGGCGATCTTATCTATGGAAAGAAGGATGGGCCTTATATGAACATTAACAATAATATTTTCCCAACGATTTTTATTATTCACTTCACACTCATTCTTGTTCTTACTCTCAACATTGAAATAAATTTTTATTTTGTTAAATAAATTTTTTGGATTTAATTATAAAGTTTATAGTTAGATATACTAAAGAATAACCGGCGTCCCCCCCCTGGGAAGCCCCGGATATCCTTTCGGTTTTGGGGGCCTAGTCAAAACCGTGCGTAACAGCCTCTAGTCGTCTAGCCCGTTGTGGCAAAGACTAATTAGCCCGTTGTGGCCTATACGTTATTGTTAATTCTATTCGAGCCCATCGCAAGTTGTGTCATCAAGGCCCGTTGAGGCTCATCGAATATACAGGAAATAGACGTTAAAGCCCGTTGTGGCTCGATTTGACTAGGAAACAACTGTTAGGGAACAGCGGCTGTCGTGAGCAGTTTCTTTTCTTTCCGTTGCGCTAAAAGCTGCTCGCGACACTCAATCCTAAAATATCCCAAGATAATATCCGAAGATTTACAACTATCGAAAACCTAATTGTACAATATTTAATTTCATAACAATTAATATTTTCAATAAATTTATATTCGGAGTACCTTAATTTTAACACAAATTGGAATAGTTATGGAAGCCGATTTTCTTTTCTTTCTTTTACTTTTCCTTTGTTAGTTGTGGAATGAAAATTCAAATAATAAAAATATACCATTTTTTCAAACCCATGCAGAAAATTTTGAAATATTTCATTAGTAGTAATTTCAATCAAAATTTTCCTTCTTAATTGATCAGATGGAATATATTCTGATCTATCATTTATTTCAATTTCAAACATATTTTTATCTTGGTTAAATTCAATTGCACGTAAATATCCATCTATGTTTTTATTAAAGCCATCATATCGATTATTTGTCTTTTCAATTACTTTCAACACAAAACGATCCTTTATTTCAACATTCTTTAAATAAACAAATTCTCTTTTTTCTTTCCAATCATCTTTGATTTTCACGTCAACATGAACGAGTTTCCCATAGCATTGAATTTTCAAAAATATAATTAAATATATGATAATGATAAAATTCAATTTAATCATCTGAAATTTAGACAATATATTTACAACATGTTCGATAACATGAAATGAGATTTATTGATGTTTATCATTAAAAATAAGGCTAAATTTAATAATAAATATGTGCGATAAATTTTGAAATGTCTATAATGTTGTATTAATGAAAAATTAAAATAATTAAACAATTTTTAAAGAATCTGTTTGTTGAACTTCTACTTTTAACCACCTCAACTTACTACCACACAAATCGACTTGCTTCCCCTCAAAAAATAATTCAATCAAATTCTGCCCGAAATGGGAAATTGAAAACTGCCTAAGAGTAAATAACTTGCAATAACTTGCTAAAACAAACAGATTCTTAAAAATTGTCTAATTATTTTAATATATTTCATTATTACAACATCAAGGGTTGTCGGTTCCTGAAAATTCTTCGGATATCTGGAACCGAACCGAAATTTTCGGATATCCGGATCCGAACCGATATCCCAACCGAAAAATCATCATTTCTTCGGTTCGGTTCGGTCCAGAACCTACAACCCTAATTAAAATTTAAGATGAATAAATTTATTTTTATTCTTTTCTCATATTTGGTTGTTCTGTTGAAAATCCAAATCAAAGGTAAAATGTTTGAAGTTGGATTAAATATAAAAAATGATTGGGAAGAAAAAAGAGAATTTATTTATTTAAAAATATTGAAATAAAGGAACGTTTTTATTGATAATGAATGTAAAACAAAATAGTAGAATAGTTGATTTTCTTTATAAGAATAAAGAATCGTTTAGTAAAATTGAAATAGATCCTGTTAATAAAGTTTTTGTTGTTAAACTATATCAATGGTATAAATTTAGCTCTCAGTTAAAATGAGAATTTTGATTGAAATTGCCAATAATGAACGTGTTAAGAAATTTTCGAAAAACTTGGAAAAACAGGTATTCTATATTTGATTATTCCATATACACCTATTCCTCATAATTTCTAAAAGTTAAAGCCAATTTTTATATCGGTAAGATAGGATTCCGTTGATTTCATAACGGATTAATTTCATAATAACATTCTTGATTTCAACTTAAACCAACCGAATTTCCTGATTATTTTTGTGACAGATATCGGAGATATAAGGGATTTGGAGAGATAGCAAGAAATGGTAATATGTGTTTATACATCTACATTTCTCTTTTTTATCATTATTTTTCTTTTTCAGAAGGTTTAGAACACAAAAAATACCAAAATAAACAAAAATTAATTTTATTATAGCTAATTTATACGCGATTTGAAAGTTAAAGCTTTTTAGAAAAGGAAAAATTCAATTTATATTGAATCCAATTTGAGTTCCTTTTCCCGAAACCGGAACCAAAAAAAACACCGGAACTTTCCGGAACCGTAACCGGAACTTCCGTGTAACTCTAATAATTATTTTCCCTTTTATAAATGCCGGATAATATTAATTATAATTTAAACATGTTTAGACCTTAATCAACTAAAACTCAACGACAAAGAATTAAAAAAGACATGAATCGTTTAAAAAAATTTGCTAACTATTTTAAAATGTATATGAATTCATTGTCAGTCCTGACTGACTTTTAAATGGAGCTTTTGGAGGGGAGGAGTTGGAAAATCGAGAGTGAAATATTACGATTAACCTAACTCTCCACCCTTATGCTGCGACATTTCTTCTACCTATGTTAGGTACCAAACATCAGCTTCACATATGATGCATATGCACTTTTGACACGTCCGTTTTCACATTTTTAGAATTGAGCAGAGAAAGAAAGTATTTGGCAATTCCTCTATGTTCTTTAAACTTGGGAGGATCGGAATTCCGACATAATATTTATAAGACCTCGATTTAAATTAAAATGAGAATATTCAAAACAATGAAATGAGAATTGTCTATTATAAGAACCGTAGAATATGTATACCCTACCCTATGTTAGACTCTGAATAAAAGAATAATAATAATTTTAAATAGTTCAATTACATTTAATATAATTAAGATGAATGGGCGAATGGGCTAAATATTTTCATTTTAGCTAGTCTTTCTTATCTCACTGGAATTATGTGTTAAATAATCAACCGACTTCTGCAATGACTTATGAATTAAATAGCTATATGCTGGACAATAATTTTTAGAATAACGCAAACATTTTATGATTTTGTCACGTGACAAGGGTAAAAATTCGTACATAAAATTGTACATAAAAGTACAATTACATTCAAAGATCAGATTCTTTTGAATTTAATCATATGTACTTTGTAATTTTTTGGTCAACAAAAATTTCAAAATTTGTCCTATTTTATTTATTTTCCCGCTTAATAAAATTACAAAATCTATGATTAATAAAGTCAATCAGTAAAATTTGTACGTGCTTGTTGTTTTTTATTGTAGTATACATTTAGCATTTAATTAAACTTTAAAAAATAGGAAAAACTTATGTTTAAGCCTCATATGTATAATAAGTATAACGTTCTAAAAGTTCTGTTTGGGTTTTTCCTGTACAAATATTATTTCTAATAAAATAGAATAGTAAGAATAAATTCATATTCCAGATTTATAAATTCTCATAAATATTTTTCTTTAGCAACATTTATTTAATCCACCAACATTAAATAAATTTAAATATCAATTAAAACAAATAGATTCATTTATCTGTTAATTAATCGTTTTACATTAATTTTAAAAATCCCATTACTAAACTAATACAGATAGAATATTTGAAACAGAAAAAATTATAACTTCATTTATAAAAACCACTTTATTAAAAAAACACTTTATCACTTTACTATTTAGAAGCTCCCCCTATTTTAAATGCTTTAATCTTTGATAAAGTTTTTGTGTTTATATAAATGTTAAATTAATGTCGAGTCCTCCCTTAAAAATATCAAAATATTAGGCGGATTTAAATTTATTTCCATTACTGTTATTTAATATTAAATTTGTTTCCGTTGATAGGGTGTCGAAACAAAATTAAAAATTTTCAAGATATCTAAATTTAGATGATTAAATTCTATATTATTTTTTTTGTAAATTTAATTATTCAATTGAATGTACAAATTGAAGGAAAAAAAGTTAGTGTTGAAGTGAAGATCAAAGATGATTGGGAAGAAAAAAGAGAATTTATTTATTTAAAAAATGTTGGATTAAAGGAGCGTTTTGTTCTAAAACAAATTGAAAAAAGTAATAATAGATACGATAATAGCTACAATTGTAATATAGAAGAATTTTTGCTTTTGGTTGAATTTAACATTAATAGAAATATTTTTATTTTGTATGTAAATAACAAAACATATATTCCATCTGTCCAATTAAAAAGAAAAGTTTTGATTGAAATAGCCAATAATGAAATCATTGAAAATTTATTGCCTGGATTTGAAAAGCGGGTACTTTACATATTTTTAATGTCCGAATATTAGAACCCACTAATTAATGGATTTTTATTTCAAAAATTCATAGATTAATTAAATTGAACATACAAATAAACCATTTGTATAACAATTTTTAATTAAGATGCTCCGATATAATAATTTTATTATGACGAATAATAATCATTATAAAACTTCTATATTAGAGGAGAGTTTATAAAATATAAAAATAAATAAAAAAGAATTATTAAAAGAAAATATAGAAAATTACAAAAACAAACTTTTATCAAGTTATTGGACAGAAATTAATTTAATTGGATATAAAATTGAATTGTTAGAAAAACAAAAAGTTGAATATCCGAAGGAAGAATTAAAAAGTAGAATTATTGACATTGGAGATAAAATAAGTGAATATTTTTAACGTTTTATTAGTTAAAACATCTCTAGTAAATAACAATTTATTAAAATTTTATAGGTGTAATTAATTTAATGAAAAAACGAGATTGCTTCAATAGTGGGTTTAAACTAGAGTTCGAACCCGGGCCGGGCCCGGACCGGTTTTTTCCGGGCCCGGTGGCCCGGAACCGGGTATTTTTGAGAAAATCCGGTTTTTCCGGGCTAACCGGTTTTTCCGGTTTTATCCGGAAAACCGGCCCGGGTGCGATTTTAAGTAAAAAAACCGGGTCCCGGGCCCGGTAATTTTTTGCCGGGCCTGGAGAGTCGCCTCCGGCGGTGAAAAAGGAAGAAATCTGGCCTCTTGGCCTTTCGAAATTCTTAAAATTTTCGCGAGCGGCGCTGAAAAAAGAAGAAATTTTGCTCCTTGGCCTTCCAAAATTCTCAAAATTTTCGCCTGCGGCGCTAGAAAAAGAAATCTAGCTCCTTGTCCACACAAATTCTGAAAATTTTCGGCTCTGCGGTAAAAAACTATGAATTCCTTCAAATTCATAATCCTCTATATCCCTCCAAATCACTGATATCACATGGAGGCTTCCCAAATACTTCAAATCCACTTATTTTCCCAGACTACAAATTATTTCAAAAATTGCGGATTGCGGACTGCGGAAAATTTTTGTTCACTTGCGGACACTCCTGCTATATATCCTTTATCGCATCTATCATTTGATTCATCTATTCCTTAATCAATCCTTTGTATGTTTTCCGATCCTTTGTATGTGTGATAATTTTTTATGTTTTTAATAAATTTAGAAAAAACCGGGTCCGGGCCCGGGTCTGAAAAAATCCGGTTTTTCCGGGCTAACCGGTTTTTCCGGTTTTATCCGGAAAAACCGGTCCGGGTGCGATTTTGAGAGAAAAAAACCGGGTCCCGGGCCCGGCATTTTGAAAAGTTCGAACTCTAGTTTAAACAAATTAAAACTTGATGGCATAAATATCTCAAATAACATTATTTGTGTCCCACTTGTTTTGTTTATATTCAAAATTATGGAAAACACAGACATGAAAGCTTGTTTATTAAGACTAAAAAGGTTTGCTGTTATTAGATATCGGTAGGATCGGATTCCCTTGATTTCATAACCTTGATTTCATAACCTCTGATAAATCTTTCTCTTAAAATAGCTAAAAATATGAGAATTAGACAAAATTTTAAGGATCTACCTAAATTAAAATAATTTTTATTTCGTTTCAGAATGATAGCCATTGCAATGTATGTTGTGCAATTCATCAAAAAGATGGTACAGACAGAAACAGCCTGGAAGCTATATATGTCAACTTGTTATATAAGACAATATAGAATAAAGAAGAGAGCAAATAGATATCTAAAAGCATGATTTAAACAACTAGAAGAAAATCAGAATTATGGTAAAAAGCAAAATATTCAGAGATAAAAATACAAAGATAAAGTGTTGGGTTCGAGGCCTTTTTCTTTTTATTATTTTATCGATAAATGTGTTTACTCAAAATTTTGCAAATTTTCCTTTTTATTAGAAACACTAAAATCGAAAGTGCGCTTTTACTTTTTAACAGTAAAGCTATGGAAATTTTTTGAAAATTTAGAGAATTTTTCTGATCGCATTTGAATAATTAGTTTTATAATTTTAATGCAAACTTAAGTAATATTTGGATAACTCAATCTTATTATGCAATTCTTTCGAATGCACTTGAACTTTTGAATCGCACTGCATTTAATACTTAGTAATAACCCAGAATTATGTGCTTAACAAAATAAAATAAGTAGTTTATCATTACATTTATTGCTTCTCCAAATTTACAATGTCTATTTTTTTAATTTTTACTTTTGTAATTATCCTAACTAAACAGCTCATTCGAAAGAGCCAAAAACGATATAGGGCATGAAATGATCAAAAATCATAGGGGGATTTAAAGCTCAAAAATCACATATACAATATCTTCACAGCTCAACGAGCTGAGACGATTGAAATCATCTTCATTAAATAAGATTGGAAAAAATGACTTTTCTTATCATTGAATATTATTTTATTTACCCATAAGGCAATACTTATATTTGGTATCATAACTCATATTGATTATAGCTGGTTCCTATAATAGATTTAATCCATACGATTTAGCAGTAAAAAGAGCAATAATCGACATTTTATGTGAGGTCACGAAAATTAGTTAATAACGACAATTCTGTGTCTGTATAAATGTTATCCTTCATAAAATAAATAAAATAATAAAAATAAATCTATGAATTTAATATTTATCTTGGTAACAATTAAAGAATTTTAAAGTTTTAGAATTTGTTCAATAAACTCAGAAAATTAAAGTTAGAAAATCATAATTATTTAAATACTATTTATTCGTTTCCTTTTCTGTTTGATTTTTATTTGTTTTCTTATTTATTCTTTTTTGCTTCATGTAACAAGCTATACATATTAGAGTTCGAACCCGGGCCGGGCCCGGACCGGTTTTTTCCGGGCCCGGTGGCCCGGAACCGGGTATTTTTGAGAAAATCCGGTTTTTCCGGGCTAACCGGTTTTTCCGGTTTTATCCGGAAAACCGGCCCGGGTGCGATTTTAAGTAAAAAAACCGGGTCCCGGGCCCGGTAATTTTTTGCCGGGCCTGGAGAGTCGCCTCCGGCGGTGAAAAAGGAAGAAATCTGGCCTCTTGGCCTTTCGAAATTCTTAAAATTTTCGCGAGCGGTGCTGAAAAAAGAAGAAATTTTGCTCCTTGGCTTTCCAAAATTCTCAAAATTTTCGCCTGCGGCGCTAGAAAAAGAAATCTAGCTCCTTGTCCACACAAATTCTGAAAATTTTCGGCTCTGCGGTAAAAAACTATGAATTCCTTCAAATTCATAATCTTCTATATCCCTCCAAATCACTGATATCACATGGAGGCTTCCCAAATACTTCAAATCCACTTATTTTCCCAGACTACAAATTATTTCAAAAATTGCGGATTGCGGACTGCGGAAAATTTTTGTTCACTTGCGGACACTCCTGCTATATATCCTTTATCGCATCTATCATTTGATTCATCTATTCCTTAATCAATCCTTTGTATGTTTTCCGATCCTTTGTATGTGTGATAATTTTTTATGTTTTTAATAAATTTAGAAAAAACCGGGTCCGGGCCCGGGTCTGAAAAAATCCGGTTTTTCCGGGCTAACCGGTTTTTCCGGTTTTATCCGGAAAAACCGGTCCGGGTGCGATTTTGAGAGAAAAAAACCGGGTCCCGGGCCCGGCATTTTGAAAAGTTCGAACTCTAATACATATATGTTTTTTAGGCTTCAAATGATGGTACCATTGTGATGTTTTTGTTGCTCCGCAAGTAAAACATTTCCGATCTTTCGTGATTCGCTAAAATATTTATAATAATAAGAGTTCTACTAGTTCTCACTTAAAAAATATTTTAAAGCTATTTTTCTGATTTTGCCGAACTCATTTTGTCCAGGTTTGCTCATAACTATCATGTTTCTTTTTGTCTAGTTTCCGGTTCACTTAAGCTGCAAAAGTAATGGTCTTGTAAATATTTAGGAAAATACTGAAATCCTTATACACAAATACATTCTTTAATAAGTTCGTATAAATATGCTCAAACATTAAAATTACTCATATTTTTTTATAAAATCATTGTTAATTAAAATAAGAATAAATTTATACCATTTTAGTTTGATACAAACTTACTTCAGGTCTCATTTTGCCATTGTATATTTTATAATCGTGACATGGCTGACACAAATAATGTTCTTTCAGGTATCTATACCAATGCTTTGTTTGTGTGACTCTACAATTTAAACAGTTTTGTTTATTTCCATCAATTATTCCCCCTATAATAATTAAAAAAATATAATA
Source organism: Meloidogyne enterolobii (assembly GCA_963681835.1). Lineage (NCBI taxonomy): Eukaryota > Metazoa > Nematoda > Chromadorea > Rhabditida > Meloidogynidae > Meloidogyne > Meloidogyne enterolobii. The sequence continues at coordinate 2,804,891 of CAVMJV010000025.1, read as the reverse complement.
TTTATATTTTTAGGCATAAAAACAAATAAAAAATTTTAAAATTTATTTACTAATTTTTTTTCCAATGTCAATAATTCTACTTTTTAATTCTTCCTTCGGATATTCAACTTTATGTTTGTCTAACAATTCAAATTTATATCCAATTAAATTAATTTCCGTCCAATAACTTGATAAAAGTTTGTTTTTGTAATTTTCTATATTTTCTTCAACCGAGCTGAAATTATTTCCAATCTTGAACAATATTGAAGTTTCATAACAATTAATATTTTCGATAAAATTATTATTTCGGAGTACCTTAAATTTAACACAAATTAGAGAAGTTATTTAGAGAAGAAGTTAATTTACATTCTTTATCTTTGCTAACTAGTTTGACACTATCGGATGGAAATTCTATTAATAAAAATATACCATTTTTTCAAAACCAGGCAGAAAATTTTGAATTAATTCATTGTTACTAATTTCAATCAAAGTCTTCTTTTTAAATTGATCAGATGGAATATATTTTGATCTATCATTTATTTCAACAACAAATGTATTTTTATCTAGATTTAAGTCAATTGGACGCAAATATCCATCTATATTTTTATTAAAGCCATCATGTTTATTATTTGTCTTTTCAATTACTTTCAACACAAAACGATCATTTATTTCAACATTTTTCAAATAGATAAATTCTCTTTTTTCTTCCCAATCATCTTTGATCTTCACTTCAACACTAACTTTTTTTCCTTCAATTTGTACATTCAATAGAATAAATAAATTTAAAAGGAAAATATTAAGGAATTTAAGCATCTAAATTTAAATATCTTGAAAATTTTTAATTTAGCTTTGATACGTTTTCAATGGAAACAAATTTAATATATAAAGAACAGTAATGGCTATAAATTTAAATCCGCCTAATATTTTGATATTTTTAAGGGAGGACTCTACATTAATTTAACACTTATGTGAACACAAAAACTTTATCAAAGATTATAGCATTTAAAATAGGGTGAGCATTGAAAAGGAAAAGTGATAAAGTGTTTTTCAAATAAAGTGGTTTTTTATAAAGGAAGTTAAAATTTTTTCTGTTTCAAATATTCTATCTGTATTTGTTTAGTAATCGGATTATTAAAATTTATGAAAAAAGTTAATTAACAAAAAATAGATCTATGTGTTTTAATTGATATTTAAATTTATTTAATGTTGGTGGATTAAATAAATGTTGCCAAAGAAGAATATTTATGAGTATTTATAAATACGGAATATGAATTTATCCTTACTATTCTATTTTATTAGAAATAATATTTGTACAAGAAAAACCCAAACAGAACTTTTAGAACGTTATACGTAATATATGAGACTTAAACATAAATATTTTCTATTTTTTAAAGTTTAATTAAATTCTAAGTGTATACAAATAAAAAACTACAAGTACATACAAATTTTACAGATTGACCGTATTAATCGTAGATTTTGTAATTTTATTAAGCGGGAAAATAAATAAAATAGTACAAATTTTTAAATTTTTGTTGACCAAAAAATTACAAAGTACATATGATTAAATTCAAAAGAATCTGATCTTTGAATGCAATTGTACTTTTATGTACAATTTTATGTACGAATTTTTTCTCTTGTCACGTGTCGAATTCACTTACTGTTTGTGTTATTTTAAAAGCTACTGTAAAGCAAATAGCTATATAATTCATAAATTATTGCAGGAGGCGGTTGATTATGTAACCCATCATTCCTGTGAACATAAGAAAGATTAGCTGAAGTGGAAATAGTTACTCCATTTATCCTAATTATATTCAAATTAATTGAACTATTTAAAAAACATTTTTATTTTTTATTTAGCGTCTAACATAGTGTTGGGAAGATAGACATTCAAATATAAATGACAATTTATACATTGGCATTATGTTATATTTATTTCCCGCCTATTTTCCACTCCTCATTTCCCTCTATTTAAGCTGTTCCCAAATACCCCATTTTTGTTAGTTCGCTAGTTCAGTTTATTCACTCGTAATTTATTCAGCGCTTTATTCTTCCACCGTTAATTTATATTGATTTGACTTAATAAATATTTTGACTGTTTGTCAAAGTTTTCTTTTGTTGTAACGAGTACACAACAAAATTGGCGCGGTCGACATACTTAATTTGACTGAAGTATTCTATTGAAATTCTACTTTATTTATTCGACCTCATTCGACTACTTATTTGGAATTTCATTTTATTTATTCTGGTCGACTCCTTAATTATCGACAAATTTTGCTTCGTCAAATTTACAATTTATTTTTGCCTATTCGACTCGACAAATTTGGAAATTTTTATTGGCGCAACCCGACTCGGCCAATTAATCAAATTTACTTACCTTGGCGGTAGTAAATTTTTCAACAAATCAGACAAAAAAATTGTTGGCCTAGGCGGCTTATACAATTTCTCCGAGACGGAGTTTTTCAAAAATCTTCAAAAAAATTGTTAACCTAGGCGGTTTAGACAATTTCTCCGAGACGGAGTTTTTCTCAACTCATCGATAAAAAAATTGTTAGCTTTGTAAGCAAAAACAATCTCCTTGGCGGAGTTTCAAAATCAATCAATAAAAATGGACGCCAAGCAATTACAACAAGTTTTAGAAGCAGTCCTCAAGCAACAAGCCCAGACCACATCCACAGCCAATAATGCTACACTAGCTTCTGCTTTAAGTGCACGCATCACCACATTCAATTATGATCCTGAAAACGGATCGACATTTGAAAGCTGGTTTAAAAGGTTTGGTACCTTAATAAATGATGATGGGAAAGACCTTCCTGATGCTTCAAAGGTTAGGCTATTGGTAGGAAAATTGGGAGAAGAGGAATACGCCAAATACAGCAACAGCGTAGCTCCCGACACACCCGATATCATTACGTTCAATGATACGGTGAAGAATCTGAAACTCCTTTTTGCTGACACACGTTCATTGTTTGTAAGACGCTTTGAGTGTCTTAAGATCAAACAGCAACCAAACCAAGACATCGATTCATTGATTGGACAGATTAATGCAGCATGCGAAAATGCTCAAATGGCACTCACTAAGGAAGACCTTAAGTGCCTGATTTTCATCATCTCTTTGCGCGATGATGCTCACGACATTCGACAAAAATGTCTCCAAATTCTGGAAGATGCCAGAATCAAGAAAAAGTCCATCAACCTGAAAGAATTAGCGGAAGAATGTAGAGCTTATTAGCTCGTCAAAGAAAGCGCTTTGTCACTGAACACTCCACGAGTCGACACCAATGCCATCCGTGCTAAGCCACAGCATTTGAAAGATAAAGGAGGCAAGCAAAATCAAAAGTTTGTACGGCACTTTGCTAAGGCAGAACCAAAGCTTACACAAACTTCAAAACCTCGTGGAAACCCTACACATGCTTGCGCATCTTGCGGCCGAACCGATCATTGGCGCAACGATTGCCGATTCAAAGATGTGACTTGCAACAAGTGCAAGAAGAAAGGTCACATAGCTAAGGTTTGTCGAAGCACATTAGCTGCTAATTCAATCAGAATTGTGCAAAAACCTGTCAAAAGCTTCTTCACCATCAACAACCAAGGTGAATGGTGGAAAGTGAATGTTAACATTAATGGATCATCACATCGTATGAATGTTGACACTGGCGCTCAAGCCACCCTAATCAAAACACAATTATGGAATAAGCTTGGAAAACCCCAATTGTTTTCCGCCGATATTGAAACCATGAACTGCAACGGACAATCATTTGCAACCGAAGGCAAATTCGATTGTATGGTTTCTTACAACAATGGCACACCTATTGAATTAACTGCCTATGTTAGTCAAGCAGTTAAACACGATCTAATGGGTATTCCATGGATTAAAGATCTGGAAGTAATCCCAAAAGAGATCATGAAGCCCTGTCACCTTCAATCTATTTCTGCAAATTTACCAATCACCGATAAGAATTCACTAATCAATTCACTGCAAACAAACTTCGCAGATGTTTTCGGCAAAGAACTAGGTCATGTTAAGAAGTTTAAAGCTCACTTGTATCTCAAGCAAGGAGCCACACCAACATTTTGTAAGGCAAGACCAGTTCCATATGGTGCTTTGCCTGCAGTTAATGCTGAACTCGATCGATTAGTGGAAATCGGAGCAATAAAGCCAATCAACTTTAGTCATTGGGCAGCTCCAGTTCTAGCCGTCAAGAAGAAAAATGGCAAAACCCGCATTTGCATTGATTTTTCTACTGGCTTAAACAATGCTTTAGAATTGAACAGGCACCCATTACCTCGTCCGGAAGATATTTACATGGCATTAAACGGTGCTAAATTCTTCTCGCGTCTTGATTTACGTGACGCTTATCTTCAGATGGAACTTGATGAAGAATCTAAGAAATTATGTGCTATTAACACACACAGAGGCTTATTTCAATGCCAACGACTTCCATTTGGAGTGAAGTCGGCACCTTCAATTTTCCAGCATTTAATCGATCAACTGATTTCTGGAATTTCAGGAGTTTTTGGTTATCTGGATGATATTGTCATTACATCAAAAACATTTAAGGACCATACAAAAACTCTGAAATTACTGCTGAAAAGAATTCAAGATTATGGATTAAAATTGCAACTGGAAAAATGCGATTTTCTTCAAGAAAAGCTGTTATTTCTCGGTCATATTGTCTCACCTGAAGGCATCAAACCGGACCCTGGTCGATCTGAGGCCATCCGAAACATGCCAGCACCACACGACAAAAGTACACTTCGTTCATTTTTAGGAGCTCTAACTTATTATGGAAGGTTTATCAAGAAAATGCGTGAAATCAGATCACCTCTTGATGAGCTGCTTAAAAAGGACATTGAATGGAAGTGGACCGAAACCCACCAAAAAGCATTTGAAAGAGCAAAAGAAATAATGCTTTCTGATTTATTGCTGACCCACTACGATCCAAAACTTCCAATAATCGTAGCAGCAGATGCTTCAAAAGATGGAATTGGAGCAACCATCAGTCATGTTTTTCCTGACAAATCGGAAAAAGTCATCGAACATGCATCATGCACTTTTACAGCAGCTCAACGGAATTACAGTCAAATAGAAAAGGAGGCTCTCGCCCTCATATTTGCTGTTCAGAAATTCCACCGCATGCTTTATGGTCGAAAGTTCACACTGCAAACTGACCACAAACCGCTCATTGCAATATTTGGATCTAAGAATGGGATCCCAATTTATTCTGCAAGTCGTTTGCAACGATGGGCACTAATTCTCACCAATTATGATTTTGATATCCAGTATATCAACACCAAATCATTTGGAAATGCAGATGTCTTGTCACGACTAATCGACGAGTACCCAAGACCAACAGAAGACATTTTGATTGCTAACATCAGCACTGACACTGAATGTTACATAAATTCTATTTTTAATTCTGTTCTTGAACCACTCCCAGTCATGGCAACTGAAATTGCAGCAGAAACCGACAAGGACCCAGTCTTGTCATCTGTTAAGAAATGCTTAAACCAAGGTTGGCCACGCAAGAATGAAGACCAGCAGCTTGCAGCATTTCACCCAAAAAGAGATGCAATTTCTGCAATTGAAGGATGTTTGATTTATGGTCAACGAATGATCATTCCAAAATCATTGCAAACACGCATCCTCAAGACTCTACACATTGCACACCCAGGAATTGTGCGAATGAAGGCAATAGCAAAGGAACATGTCTATTGGCCCGGAATTGGAAAAGAAATTGAAAAGCTTGTTCATCAATGTGAACAATGCCAAGGAGCTTCCAAAACCCCAGCAAAAACATTGTTGACACCCTGGATTGCTCCAAACGAAGTATTTGAAAGAGTTCATGTAGACTTCGCCGGCCCCTGCTCAGACGGATACACCTATTTGCTATTCGTTGACGCATTCTCAAAATGGCCAGAAGTTTGTAAAATGCATCCAATCACGGCTAAAGATACAGTTGAAGTTCTACAAGCAATTGTATATCGCCTCGGAATCCCTAAAGAAATCGTTTCTGACAATGGACGTCAATTTCGATCCAACGAATTTGCATCATTCTGCAAAGAATTTGGAATTAAACACACTTTCACACCTCCATACCATCCCATGTCCAACGGACAGGTTGAAAGATTTGTTGACACTTTCAAAAGATCAATGAAAAAGTGTGGACAGAAGAAAAATTGGATCGAAGAAACATTACTGGCTTATCGAACTACACCTCATGCTTCACTTAATGGTCACTCTCCAGATGAATTGTTTCTAGGTCGCCACATGCGCACAAAGATAAATCTTGTTCACCCCGAAGGACAAAAGATTTCATCAAACATTGATAAAGAAAAGTTCAAGAAATTCCAACAGGCACACCAACAGAAAATGTCAAAACAATTCAACACCAAGCATGGCTCTAAATTAAGTAAATTTAGGCCAGGAGAACCAGTTTACCTTCTCAATTACCGCATGAACAAAACGGAATAGCTCAGCGGAACCATAATTGAGCAAGTCAAGAACTCACCAACTTATAGAGTGAAAGTCCCAGCTATCGGACGAGACGTCCATCGGCATGCGAATCAATTGAGGAAGCGACACCCAATTGAGATGGACACTCCAAAGGATGAAGGAACGACTCTTGATCGTCGAACACCAGCAAGGACTCCTGAACAAATTCACCAAATTTCTCCACGGCACGAAAGCCCGAAAAATTTGAGTCCTAAAGGAAGACCACAGCGAAACCGAAGACCGATCAATCGCCTTGACCCTGATCCTGACAAGAAGCGATATTAGAACACCGGAGGGAAGCTTTATCTCAAGAAGGGAGATGTTGGGAAGATAGACATTCAAATATAAATGACAATTTATACATTGGCATTATGTTATATTTATTTCCCGCCTATTTTCCACTCCTCATTTCCCTCTATTTAAGCTGTTCCCAAATACCCCATTTTTGTTAGTTCGCTAGTTCAGTTTATTCACTCGTAATTTATTCAGCGCTTTATTCTTCCACCGTTAATTTATATTGATTTGACTTAATAAATATTTTGACTGTTTGTCAAAGTTTTCTTTTGTTGTAACGAGTACACAACACATAGTGTATACATATTCTAAGTTTCTTAAATAGACAATTCTCTTTTCATTGTTTTGAATATTCTCTTAATTATTTATTACAATTTAAATAGAGGTCTTATAAATATTATGTCGGAATTCCGATCATTTCAAGGTTAAAGAGCAAAGAGGAATTGCCAAATACTATGCTCTATTTTAAAAATGTCAAAACGGACGTGTTAAAAGTGCATATGCATCATACGTGAAGCTGATGTTTGTAACTAAAATAGGTAGAGGAAATGTCACAGACATATGGGCGGAGATTTAGCTATACTCGTAATTTTCACTCTCCATTTTACTAAACTCCTTACATCAATGCTCCGTTTATAAGTTAGTCAGGACTGCCAATAAATTCATTTACATCTTAAAATTATTACATTTTAAGTCGTTTTTCTAGATGTTAGCCGTTGAGTTTTGCTCAATTAAGGATTTTTGAATTATACTCAGGGTGAGGTAAAATATGCACGAAAAATCCAGAAAGATGCGCATAAATATGCATCGAAAACTATTAAAGTTTAAGATGAATAGTGTAGTGGGGTGGCAACCCGAATCTTCAGGGCGGGTGAGTCGGGGATCGACTTTCAGTCGAGGTTTCACTAGAAAATCTTAAATTTAAATTTCATGCCACAAGCGGAATTTTTAGTAAGACACAAGTCTCACCATCTAAGCGTTTCCGAAGGAAAACTTCCATTTATAAGTGAAAAAATGTGCCTAAGTCAAGAAAAATTCACGTTTTAGCGCTGCAGGCGAAAATTTACGATTGATTTATTAGCAATTGACATTTCTTTACTAAAAGAAAAACTCTACTAATACTATGCGATATCTTCGTTAACGTAGAAAAACAAATAATAAAAATAACCTGGAAATAAGTTGAATAATAAAAATATAATTAAAAACAATTAACTATTCTCAAGCCAATGGCGGGCAGAAAGCGAGCCCTTGGATTAAAATTACATATTCGGCAATGATTACAGAGTTTTTTAAATTTTAATTACCGGATTTTTGTTAGGTTAGTATATATCTAAAATTTACATACTGAACTGAGTTAAAAAATTTGTTCTTGTTCAGTTCATTTGTTTTTTTAAATTTTTTAATATTGCTCTTTCTCTTCAAAATCCACGAAAAACTAAAAAAATGCAATTAATGCATTATGCCTCAAAGGCGAGTCTTTTTTATTCAACTAAGAATGCTCAAAAATTATCTAGAACGCGTATGTAAAAAACTAGGGGTCTTTTACATATACATGATATTATTGCTAAGGTTAGTTATTCAAAAATATTAAAGCAAAAATGTCTAGCAGAAAAATATAATGAAATCTGATACAATATTATATTATTTTATACTCATTTTTATCCATTCATCGTTGGATGTATTCCGACTTCCCCAAATTGTAGCCGCTTTCAACTTCGATCTATAAATCAAATTAAACTAAATTTTAAATCATATTCAACCATCTGCTTGCATATTTTTAGAAGATTTCTTTATTCTTTGCTGTTTCTGGTAACAAGCAGCACATAAACTATGTCCAGGTATTGAATAACGGTACCAACGTGATGTATGAGTAACATTGCAATTAGAACAACTGAGATCTTGTAGGGTTATCTAAATATTTATAAAAAAATGTTAAAACAGTTAGAGTTTTCTTACACCAAAAAGATTTATTAATTACTATGATCATACAGATAGACGAAAATATTATTAATTAAAGAGAGACTAAGTTCAGAATAGTGTAAATGATTCATTTAAAGACATGATAAGAATCATTAAACATTGTCCCTAATATTAATAAAGATAACCTTTCTTGGCTTATACCATAATTCTTTTGATCTAAACTTTGAATATTTGTGTTTATAGACTCGACATTCATTGCACAAGTAATGTTCTTTTAGTAAATTAGACCACAGTTTCGTTTGTGTAACATTACAATTGAAACACTTTCGTTTATTTACTTCAATTATTCCACCTATAATTATTAATGAAAATTTTTTAGTCTGAAAAGATAGCCAAAGTAAAAATTTTTTACTTATTTTATTTCCAATGTCAATAATTTTGCTTTTCATTTCCTTCGGATATTCAACTTTTTGTTTTTCTAACAATTCAATTTTATATCCAATTAAATTAATTTCCTTCCAATAACTTGATAAAAGTTTGTTTTTGTAATTTTCTATATTTTCTTTTAATAATTCTTTTTTATTTATATTTTCTAAACTTTCATCTAATATCGAAGTTTCATAATAATTATTGTTTTTGATAAAATTATTATTTAGGCGAATCTTAAATATATTAAATTTGTGCATTATTGAAGGCTTAAATTTCGAATAATTAAATGTAAAATACCTGTTTTCCAAGGTTTTTCAAAAATTTCTTAACAATTTCATTATTGCAATTTCAATCAAAAATCTCATTTTTAAATGTTTGCTTAATTTGGACCACAGATTTAGTTGAACAGTAAAAACCTTGTTAACAGGATTTACTTGAAACTTAGAAAACGTTCCATTGTCTTTATAAAGATAATCAACTACTCTACTTCTTGGTTTTACATTCATTATCAATACAAAACGTTCCTTTATTTGAATATTTTTTAAATAAATAAATTCTCTTTTTTCTTTCCAATCTTCGTTAATTTTTAATCCAACCTCAACCTTTCTTCCTTTGATTTGGATATTCAACAGAACAACCAAATATGAGAGAAAAATAATAATAAATTTATTCATCTTAAATTTTAATAGTTTTCGATGCATATTTATGCGCATCTTTCTGGATTTTTCGGGCATATTTTTCCTCACCCTGAGTATAATTTAAAAATCCTTAATTGAGCAAAACTCAACGGCTAACATCTAGAAAAACGACTTAAAATGTAATAATTTTAAGATGTAAATGAATTTATTGGCAGTCCTGACTAACTTATAAACGGAGCATTGATGTAAGGAGTTTAGTAAAATGGAGAGTGAAAATTACGAGTATAGCTAAATCTCCGCCCATATGTCTGTGACATTTCCTCTACCTATTTTAGTTACAAACATCAGCTTCACATATGATGCATATGCACTTTTAACACGTCCGTTTTGACATTTTTAAAATAGAGCATAGTATTTGGCAATTCCTCTTTGCTCTTTAACCTTGAAATGATCGGAATTCCGACATAATATTTATAAGACCTCTATTTAAATTGTAATAAATAATTAAGAGTATATTCAAAACAATGAAAAGAGAATTGTCTATTTAAGAAACCTAGAATATGTATACACTATGTTCAGCTAAATCTTTCTTATGTTCACAGGACGCCTTATGCGATAATTTTATAATTAAATAGCTATATGCTTTAAAATTTTTAGAATAACACAAACATTAAGTAAATTTGACATGTGACAAGAGTATAAATTCATACATAAAATTGTACATAAAATTACAATTACATTCAAAGATCAGATTCTTTTGAATTTAATATTATGTACTTTGTAATTTTTTGGTCAACAAAAATTTCAAAATTTGTCCTATTTTATTTGTTTTCCCGCTTAATAAAATTACAAAATCTACGATTAACAACGTCAATCAGTAAAATTTGTCTGTACTCGTTGTTTTTTATTATATACACTTAGCATTTAATAAACATTAAAAATAGGAAATATTTATGTTTTAGTCTCAAATAATACTTGTAACTTTGTAAAAGTTCAGTTTGGTTTTTTCTAGTATATTATTTCTAATGTTTAGTATATTCAACATATGTAAATTCATACTTATTCCATTTTTATAAATTTACATAAATATTTTACTTTAGAAATAGCAGTAATCCTCCAACATTAATTAAATTTAAATAATCATTAGAAAATCATTTCAATTTTTTAACTAATTATTTTACTAATATTTTATATAATTATTTTGAAAACATGTGTGCCTGTGGGCCACAGTTGACCACAGTTTCTGAAATCCTGTTAATTATTATTAATATTAAAATTTAAGATGAATAAATTTATTATTATTCTTTTCTCATATTCTGTTGTTTTGTCGAGTATCCAAATCAACGGTAAAATGATTGAAGTTGGATTAAAAATAAAAGAAGATTGGGAAGAAAAAAGAGAATTTATATATTTGAAAAATATTCAAATAAAGGAACGTTTTGTATTGATAATTAATGTAAATCAAGGAAATAAAATTGAAAATTATTTCAATAAAAAATCTGAATCATTTTGTAAGCTTGAAGTAAATCCTGTTAATAAAGTTTTTATTGCTAAACTAAATAACAGCTCTAAATTAAGCTCTCAATTAAAAATGAGAATTTTAATTGAAATTGCCAATAATGAACTTGTTAAGAAATTTTTGAAAAACTTGGGAAAACAGGTATTTTATATTTGATTATTCAAAATTTAAGCTTCAAATTTATTATCCTAAGATTTGCCTAAATAATAATTTTATCATGAATAATAATTATTTTGAAACTTCGATATCAGATGAAAGTTTGGAAAATATAAATAAAAAAGAATTAGCGAAAGAAAATATAGAATCCTATAAAAACAAAATTTTATCAAGTTATTGGACCGAAATTAATTTAATCGGATATAAAATTGAATTGTTAGAAAAACAAAAAGTTGAATATCCGAAGGAATTAGTATGTGAAATTATTGACATTGGAAATAAAATAAGTAAATAAGTTTGTAATTTTTGTTTATTCGCTCATTTACTAAAAAATTTAATTTATATATTAAAGGTGGAATAATTGAAGAGACTAAGAGAATATGTTTAAATTGTGGAGCTACAAAGACTATACTATGGCTTATATACATAAAAGGATTTTATTTGTGCCAAAAATGTGGAGATTATCATAGAAAACTTGGGAAGCACAGACCAAAAGAATTGTGGAATAGAATTAAAAAAGTTTGTCTTTATCCAAATCAGAAAGATAATCAGAAAATATTTAAAGTTAGATTTTCTGAATTATAGTTTATATATATCAGCCTATATATTTAATATATTTCGGTACTATACTATACCACATTTCCGAAAATGTGCCCGCACATTTGCTTTCATCTTTCTTTTCATAGATATTGAAAGAAACGGTAAATCATTTAAATGGACATAGTTTTATGTGTATAACTAAGTCGGTTTAAGAAAGGCTTATTTTCCTAATAAATTTAAAGAAAAAAATCTGCACAATAAGCCCATCTGGACCGAGTAATCGTACTTCGAGTTCTGTTCGAACGATTATCTACTATGTATTTGTAAATTAGGTTTCTATAATGATGGATTCGGTCTTCCAAAACTCAGGCCAGTCTAAAACCGATCTTGTAAAAATCAATCCAACCAAAAAATTTGCTAACCCTAGATTGAAGCCTAGTTTTATATATATTTTTAGCCTCAAGATGTAAATTGTTTTATTTGCGGAGCAACCAAAACATCACTTTGGCGCCGTCATTCAATATCAGAACACTATTTATGTAATGCTTGCGGATTAAAGCAACAAAAAATAAATAAGAAAAATAATAAAAATCAAGAACAAAAGGAATCGAATAAAGAAAATTTAAATAATGATTAAATGTTAAATCATTAAACTGTTGATTTCGATTTTCTAAATTGTATTAAAATTGTAGACCATAAAGTTAGCTAAATTATAGTATTTATTTTTGCATTAAACACTGATTAATTTATATTGTAGATCATTAAACGAATTATAAACACCCATAATACATTTGTTTAAATTTGTGATGTTTTTATGATGATGATATACCGTATTTCCTGAAATAGTACTCCCCCCTAAATTAGCACTCCCCCCTTAAATAGTACTCCCCTTTGGAGGAGGGTTGAAAAATAGTACTCCCCCCTGAATTAGTACTCCCCCTAAAATAGTACTCCCCCCAAAAATATTTTTCCTCTATACATATTTAAAAAAATAATACGAGACATTGAATTATTTTATTTATTCTAAGTATCGTTGTCGGTTTCACTTGATTCTTTGATAAACAAAACCTGAGAGCTTTCGGTTAACCGAAAACGAATCGAAATTTTAAACTAAAATTTTTCGAGGATTAAAGAGATATAATCCGATTAATTGGTGGAGTAAAAGTGGATTTTGGGTATATAAAGGGATTGATATCGGGTGTAAAATGGGTTCTGTATTAATCAAGTGGCATTTAAAAGACATCATTGGATTAAGGTTTGATATAGGAATTTGAGGGAATAATGAAGGGGGAGTAATATTAGGCGATTTTGGTTGATTAAGAGCGATTAAGCGATAAGTTGAATCATAAATCCTTCTTAATCAACTAATATCGGAAGTACAAAAGGGATGTGGAGGATATCGGTGTTTAATATGATAAATAACTAGACAGAGATTAGGTAATCCCTAGACACATGGGTTTAGTTGACCCTGATAAATCTTAGACCCGAAAATCCCCTTATATCCCTCGATATCACTCCAAATTCACTTATATCCTTTTTGATTTCCCTCAATAACCCGTATTTTAAGTCACTTGTGTTTAATTGTCTCGCAATTTGCTCAATTTTATACTAATTCGGATATTTTCTACAACTTTTATTAAAGAAATTTTTTGAAAATCAGGGTCCGGATCCGGCATTTTTCAAATAGCGAACTCTAATCGAATTTATTTTGAGATAAATTGAAATAAATTAAAATATTTTTTTTAATTTTGAAATAAATTTTCCTATGAAAAATCATGGAGGATGGTTGAAAAATAATACTCCCCCCTGAATTAGCACTCCCCCCTTAAATAGTACTCCCCTTTGGAGGAGGGTTGAAAAATAGTACTCCCGGGAGTACTATTTTAGGAAATACGGTAATATGTATATTTGTTAGAAAATTCTCAATGTTTTTTTTCAGATCTAGGCTCATTAATCACATATTAGAAGCATCAATTATCTTAATAAATATTCAGGATCGATCTTTTCTTTTCACCATGATAAAAAATTATGCATTCAATTTAATTTATATATTTAATTAATTAAATTCGTCAATACAGAGGCTTAGTTTCTTCTTTAATCACTTCAAGTTTTGGTTTCCATTGGTGGCGTTTTTTTGGTTTTTTCAATTCTTCTCCGTCTAAAATTTTAAGAGAGTTAACACTGGAGGTCCGCAATATATTTTAGCATTACACTGTTGGAATTTAGCAACTCATCTCAGCTTTTATCTTTATTTTATGCTCACATATCACGATCTAAAATACTCCTACCACAGTTATGAGTAGGGATCGAATTTATGGATTCCTATATTTTTCCTGGTTTCAAATACACATATCCTCGGTTTCGGGACATCCCGTAGAATCACAATATGATCTAGTCTCGTCCACAATTTAATTCTTACCATTTGTTTCGCAATTTTTCCTTTTTAAATTAGTCGCCGGTTGTCCTCCTTTTGCATTTAATTGCATGTTTAATTTATGATCGGCCAACATTTTTTGTATTATGTCTTTATTTACCGGTTTTTGATTAGGCAAATGTTTTGTTTTAGAACTGTTACGAGTAGATGAATTATCAGAACTCCCAATCTTTTTGTAGAACAATTTTTTAAAAGAGAATGTAGGCTTTTTCAAGGCTGACATATTTGAGGTTGACTCTTTTGGCGTTAACCCTTTCAAAGTTGGCCATTCAAAACTTGTTTCACTTGAATTTTCTATTTGAAAGTAAATCAAAAATAGGAGAAGAAAAATAAATTTTATCGAAATTCAAGTCTTTAAATCTAAATATTTTTCTAAAATTTTAAAAATTTATTACGCAAGCTTGGTTACACCCAGGCATTTAATTTTGTCAAAATTGCCTGGGAAACATGAAATAAGGAGCGGTATCATTCAAACCATTATCATACTTAACTCGAATAATGCTATTTAGAATTTTTGTCAAATTATGTTTTTACATGACATTTTTTGTCTCCTCGTTTCGTTACGTGTTTGGACAAAACAGCAACCAGAGATAATACTGTTTAAGGCAACTCGGAAGGCTTTTCCAACAATGTTGTTCAATCCAAAGGTGTTGTTTCCCAGTAGTTGGAAAAGCTTCTCCTAGTCTTGGACAATTAAATCCTTGTCCCTGCGTTAGAAACCCTAAAACTTATAAAAATTTCCAAGCATCTTAACCATAATAGGAGATCTTTTTTTTATTTCAAAATTAAAAAAATGTTTAAAGGCAATTAAATTTTTTAAAGCCAAAAATTTTTAAAGGCAATAGCTATTCAGGCTGAATAAAGGGGATAGGGCTAGCAAGGGAATTAATAGACAGGCAGCAAGGAGGGAAATTTTTTAAAGATTTTTAATATACAGGAGGCATGAGGATGTCATTTATTCGTGAATAATAGCTATTGAAGGGCTATAGAAGAGATAGAGGGAAGAAAACGAAGAGAGAATGAAGTTTGGGGAGTGAATAGGCATGAAGAGGGGAGAGAGTTAAGATAAAAAAATTCCAGCTAACATTGATTAACTAGTTTTATGATTTTTAACAGATAATAACAGACAAAATAGAGTTACGAGTAAAAAAATTTACAGCTGACATTGATTAACTAGTCTTATGAAATTTAACAGCTAATGACAGACAAGATTGAAGAGATAAGGGTAGAAGAGCAGAACATTTTTACTGTGAAAACTTTGTTAGTAGAAACGGGCAGTAAATTTCAATCAATATTTATTTTTGATGATTAGAAAATTTTTTTACAGTTGTATAAAATTATTAAAAATTCCCGACTCCCGATACTGACTCACGAGGTCATTTACGGAAATGACTTTCCAGGTTTTTCTTCTTCCAAGCATCACTAATATCTACAATTGGAATCTTTGCGGATTATACGTTTTGCATACTATTTTTCAATTTAGAAATGACCTAACTTGTAAAACACTGAAAATTTATAAAAATTTTTTAGGATCCTCAACAATATTGAAAATATTTATTCATTTTTTCTTTTAAAAATTGAAAAAAAAATTTAAAGGCTATTGAATATGGAGACTGATAGCTATGAGTAGGGTGAAAAGGAGGATAGGGCTTTCAGGCGAATTAATATACAAGCAGCGAGGAGGGAAAATTTTGTTAAAGATTTTTAATAGACAGGGAGGGAGGGAATAGACAGGGAGGACAGGGAGGGCTTATAGACAAGGAGGGAGAGACATTGATTAATTAAAATCTTATGATTTATTTTCATATGATTTAAATTTTTGACATTGAATCATAGGCAAGATGAAAGAAAATAGAAGTAGAAAAGCAAAAAAATTTATTTTGAAAAAGTTGTTTACGAGAGATATGCATTAATTCCAGGTTTGCTCATGAACACAGTTTTTGCTATACATGTCCGGATTTATCCGTGAGGTCCACGTGAGGTCCTTCTAACTTTTGAGGCACATCCCTCATCGGGTATCCGCGGATAATCCGTTTTTACTCAAAACTTCCAACCTGGATAATATTTTTATAATTGTCAATTTAAAATTAAAAAAATGTTTGTGATAAAATTAAGGCAATGGAAAAATAATTTTAATTACCGGATTTTCTGCTTGTTTAGCTTCGATCTAAAATGTACAGAAATGAGTTAAATAAATAATTTGTTCATGATCAGTTCATTTGTTTTTTTAAAAGTTTTTTAATATTGTTTTTTCTCTTTAAAATCTTCGCAAAACTCAAAAAATGCAACTAAAGCATGAATTTCAAAGATGAAATTTTTGATATAAAAATGATGAAATATTAATTATCTAGAGATAGAACGCGTAAGTAAAAAACTCTTTTATATATAATAAAAGCTCTCTTACATATAATATTATTGCTAAGGGTAGTTATTCAAAAATATTAAATCTTCCGATTAGCTCCAATTTTTCCATTACACCTCAATTTTGAATACGGAAAAATCATTCCAAATAATAATGTTTTAATAAAATTTATTTAAGGAAGATCGACATTGTTATATTTACGGAAGTTCATAAAAAGAGGGGAATTTTTTAAAAAAGCAAAAAAGTCGAAATTAAAAAATATATAATTAAAATTTGATAACAATGCTTATATTGTTTTATAATCATTTTTATCCATTCATTGTCGGGTGTAGTCTGACTTTCCCAAATTGAGCCGCTTCAACTTCGATCTATAATATCAAAATAAACTAAATTTTAAAGCAAAATCAACTATCTGTTTTCGTATTTTTAATTGATTTCTTTATTTTATGCTGTTTCTGGTAACAAGCAGCACATAAATAGTGTCCTTGTTTTGAATAACGGTACCAATGTGATGTATGAGTAACATCGCAAATAGAACAATTTCGGGTTATCTAAATATTTATAGAAAAATATTGAAACTTATAAATGTTTTCTTACATCAGGAGATTTATGTATTATTTAATCATAGATTTACGCAAATAAAATTTTTAAAAGTGCGTCAAATGTCAATTAGGCAAAATGTGTTTTATAGGAGCGTAAACCATTTACGAATGGTTTTAAATTAATTAAGGGTAAGTTATTTAACGTTGGTAAATTAAGCATAGTAAGTTATGTCAAATAAAAAGCATTTCACTTAAGAATTCATCGGTACTCTACGTTTGGACAAAACAACATTCAGTAAGTTCAGAATTGAGTAAAAGTCTCATTAAAGAGTTCTGATAAGAATTTATGTTAAAGCCAAATTTTACTAAAAATGACCTTTCTAGTCATAAACCATAATTCTTTTGATCTAAACTTTCCATATCTGCGTTTATATGCAGCACATTGTTCGCACAAGTAATGTTCTTTTAGTAAATTATACCATTGTTTTGTGTGTGTAACTCTACAAATGAAACACATTCGTTTGTTTACTTCGATTATTCCACCTATAATTATCAAGGAATTATTTTTTAGTCTTATGAAATCATAGACAAAGTTAAAGATTTACTTATTTTAGTGCCAATATGAATAATTTTGTTTTCTAATTTTTTCGGATATTCAAATTTTTGTTTTTGTAACAATTCAATTTTATATCCAATTAAATTAATTTCCGTCCAATAACTTGACAAAAGTTTATTTTTATATGATTCTATTCTTTCTTCAATTAAGCTAAAATTATTATTGTCTCCACATTTGTACAATATTGAAGTTTCATAAAAATTATTATTTTCAATAAAATTAATATATCGGAGTACCTTAAATTTAACAAAAATTTGGTAGTGATAGCGGTCGATTTGCATTTTTGCTTTTATTTTTTCTTTGTTAGCTAGTTATGACACTATGGAATGAAAATCAATTATCAAATATACCATTTTTTCGAACCCAGGCAAAAAATTTTTAATTATTTCATTATTAGTAATTTCAATCAAAATTTTCTTTCTTAATTGATCAGAAGGAATATATTTTGATTCATCACTTATTTCAACCTTAAAAATATTTTCATCCAGATTTAGGCCAATTGAACGCAAATATTCTTCAATATTTTTATTGAAGGCATCAAACCGGTTATTTTTCTTTTCAATTACTTTTAACACAAAACGATCCTTTATTTCAACATTTTTTAAATAAATAAATTCTCTTTTATCTTCCCAATCGTCTATAATTTTCACTTCAACATGAATGAGTTTCCCGTAGCATTGAATTTTCAAAAATATAATTAAATATATGAAAATGACAAAATTAAATTTAACCATCTGAAATTGATAAAATTAAAGATACTCTTTTGTTTTTTTTCTTTAGAAAAATCTTAGTGAGACTTTTTAATATTTTTTAATCATTTTTCAAATAAAAGGGTAGCAACTTTCGTCAGCCGACTTTTGCGGACCCGTACATGAGAACCGACACACACCAGAAATGAATTTTAAAAAAATTATGTAAAAGGCCTTTTTAGGTAAAAAACCATCTCCTAAAAATTTTTTACATTTGATATGTATCTGTTCTAGTTATTAAATTTGATCCGGTTATCATGATCAGGCTAGACTTATAGGGCGGTCATTTCAGAATTTACTCTTGAAGTTTTATCCAAAAATCAAAACATAATTTATGTGATTAATATTTTGTAGACAAGAGCTAAATTGAGACAAAACAATCTAAGAAACTAAAAGAACATACTTGCTCAACGGCATACAATTAGAAAAACGACTTGAAGTGGTAATAAATTTAAGATGTATGTATGTATATGAATTCATTAGCAGACCTGACTTGCTTATAAACGGAGCATTGAAAGGAGGAGTTTGGTAAATGGAGAGTGAAAATTACGAGTATAACTAAATCTCCGCCCTTTCCTTTACCTATGTTAGGTACCAAATAGCTACTTCACATATGATGCAATGCACTTTTAACATGTCCGTTATGACATTTTTTTAATAGAGCAGAGAAAGTATTTGGCAATTCCTCAATGTTCTTTAACATTGAAAGTATCGGAATTCCTACATAATACATATTTATAAGCACTCGATTTAAATTAAAATGAAAATATTTAAAATAATGAAGGAGGATTGTCTGTTCTAAGAACCTTAACCCTATGTTAGACATTTAATAAAAATAATTTTTAAATAGTTCAATTACTTTAAATATAATTAAGATGAAATGGTCTAATTGTTTCCCCTTTAGCTAATTTTTTTAATGTTCCCCGGAATGATATGTTACATAATCCACTGCCTCTTGCAATAATTTATGAATTAAATAGCTAGGTATATGCTTTTATAATAGTCGTTTTAGAATAACACAAACATTAAGTGAATTTGTCACGTGACAAGGTAAAAATTCGTACATAAAATTGTACATAAATGTGCAATTACATTCAAAGATCAGATTCTTTTGAATTTAATCATATGTACTTTTTAATTTTTTGGTCAACAAAAATTTCAAAATTTGTCCTATTTTATTTATTTTCCCGCTTAATAAAATTACAAAATCTACGATTAATAAAGTCAATCAGTAAAATTTGTATGTACTCGTTGTTTTTAGTGTATAAACTTAGCATTTAATTAAACTTTAAAAAATAAGAAATATTTATGTTTAAGCCTCATATAATACGTATAACGTTGGACAAAACTTCTATTTTAAATTTTCTTCAAGAGTAAATCCAGAAATGACCGCTTTATAAGTCTATACTTATCTTGATCTCCCGACTTTTGTGACTCCCGGCCTTTTCGTTAGGTCCTGATTTTTTCATAACCAAATCAGATGTAAAAAATTTGTAGGATATGGTCTTTTAAATAAAGAGGTCTTTTACATAATTTTTTAATATTCATTCGGGTCCTTAACTGGCGGATCGTTAGTTCGGTCCTCATATATGGGTCCGCAACAAAAAAAGCAGCTTTAATTTTCAAATTTCAGATGATTATATTTAATTATATAATTTTCATATGTTTATTTATTCTTTTGAAAATTCGGTGTTCAGGGAGAATTATTAGTGTGGAAGTGAAAATTAGTGATGATTGGAAAGATAAAAGAGAATTTATCTATTTAAAAAATGTTGAAATAAAGAATCGTTTTGTGTTGAAAGTGATTGAAAAGACAAATAATAAACATGACGGCTTTAATAAAAATATAGAAGGATATTTCAATAAAAAAGGATACTTTAATAAAAATAAAAAGGATACTTTAATAAAAATATAGAAGGATATATAGAAGGATATTTTTCCGCTTTTCCTTTCCACAATTATAAATCGAAATTTTATTCTAAATATTGATGTGCTAACAAAATTCATTTAAGGCGGATCGTCATTGTTATAATTGCGGAATTAAACAATCAAAAATATGGTTGAATCATTCAGAACCGGGACAATATATATGTAAATCATGTTACGATCGGGAAAGATATGTAAAAAAGAAGTCAAATATAAATCAAAATGGAAATGAATCTGATAAAAGAAATAATTTATAAACACAGAAAATTTTAAAGAAGTAAAAAACATAAACATAAAATTACATTTCAATTCCTAACAATCATGAATATATCCTTTAAAATTATACTAATATTTATCCTTTAATTGATTATCCAGAAGCAGAAGGGAATGCTTCTCCATGACCTTATCTGCCAAATGCCTCTTAATCACTTCTAATCAATCGTAAATTTAAGCTTTATCTCGTGAGAATCGTAGGTGTATTTATTGATATTTTTATTTAAAACCTTTATCTTTATTCGGATTTTTAGCTTTCTTGAAAAATTAAATTTTTATAAATAGATTTAGTTTTTTATTTAAAATTGAATTGCAAGAAAAAATACAAATAAAAATCGTCAATTAGTCTTGTAATCTTGTTAGGTGTTAATAATGTTGACAATAGAGATTGGGGTCAGTTGAGTAACGCCACCATTTATATGGGTATACGGCATTTCATTCAGCATCATTATGTACAGCTTAAATATATCTCGTTCAGAACCAAGTTTAATATCGAGTGACTAAGAGAAATATTAAGGGATATGATGGAATAATTATTATTTGAGGTCTATTATGAAGAATATGTTAATAGAAATTTAGGTGCTTAAGAAGGATATCTAGGAATTAGGAATAATATGATATTAAATGATTGGAGACAAATCTATATATTCTCTAAATGTTCTTGCTGTGCTTTCAACAATTTAACGAAATATCGAAGACTAATAATATACCTAGAATATAGGTAAATGTCTTAAATTCATATTTTTTCTAAATTTTTCTATCAGGTTCTAAGTCTTAGTTATTAATATGTTGGAATTATAGATTAAAACTAAAAATGAATATGAAATAATAATGTATTTTTAACATTTGACCTAGTATATAAAAATTTAAGGCAATTTTTCGGTTACATTCATTTCTTGGTGGTTATTTAAATCAAATAACCAAAAATAGCTCTCATGCCGTTGATGCCATGCTACCAATATGGAAAAGTCAATCTTAATAATAATGCTTGGCTAACAAAATTTAATCAAACTGATATACAGTAGTCGACATAAAGATAGGGACAAAAGTAATTGAAATGAAATTGTTGTGTATTAGACACCCAATAATACAAACAAAAAGAATAATAAATAAAGAATTTATTATTTTAAATAAAATACAATTAAATTGTGACTGCGTCACTGAATGAAATGAAGAACGAAAAGACAAAATTGGGGGAATAAGGAAATGCTTAAATAGACAAATAAATTGGGCGGGAAGGAAATGTCAAAGTGTCGATTATGTATTTTTGAATTTAGGTCATTTGAGTCTACCATCTCCAACATCTCCCTTTTTAAGATGATGCTCCCACCGGATTGAATTCATATTGTGTCTTGGTCGGGTCCGGGTCCAGAATTTTCCTTTGAATTCGTTGACGAGAGGGATATCGCCTAGATATCTTCTCTTTCTCTGGTTGGTGCATTTCCTTTTGTTTCGGAGAACCCTGAGACTGATGTGGAGGAACTTGAACGGAACGATCAGTGTCATCTGACATGAATCTTCGTCGGAGTTGATTCGCATGTCTATGGACGTCTCGTCCTAGAGATGGAACTGATACTCTGTAAGTCGGAGAATTTCCTACTCTTTCTATGATTGTTCCTGGCAACCAATGTGTTTTGTTCTGACGGTAATTTAGCAGATAAACGGGGTCTTTCGGAGCGAATGAAGAATTTTTGGCTCCATGTTTTTGGTTGAATTGGTTTGCCATTTTCTTGGTGTATTCCTCTCTATGTCTCTTCTCAATAGGAATTTTCTTTTGTTCAGCAGGGTGAACTAAAGTTAGCTGAGTTCTCAATTTTCTTCCCAGGAATAATTGATCTGGAGAATGTCCTTGTAATGCAGAATGTGGTGTTGAACGATATGCTAAAAGCATCTTTTCGCACCATAATTTATCTCCTTTACCCTTCTTCATTCCTCTCTTGAACGTGTCGACAAATCTCTCTACTTGTCCATTTGACTGAGGATGGAATGGAGGAGTAAATGTTTGCTTAATTCCATATTCTTTGCAGAATTTAGCTAATTCGGAAGAACGAAATTGTGTTCCATTGTCGGAAACAATTTCCTTAGGACATCCTAATCTGTATACGAGATTTCGAAGTGCCTCAACTGTATTTTTAGCTGAAATGTTGGGCATGCAGTATACTTCTGGCCATTTGGAATAAGCATCTACCAAAAGAAGGTAAGTGTGGCCGTCTTGACATGGTCCTGCAAAATCTATGTGGACTCTATGAAAAACTTCTTCGGGTGTTTTCCATGGTGTCAGTGTAGTTTTGATTGGCAGTTTAGCAGCTTCTTGACATTCTTGGCATAGACGAACTGTCTTTTCAATGTCGGAGTTAATCTGGGGCCAATAGACGTGCTCTTTCGCTATGGCTTTCATTTTAACTACTCCAGGATGTGCCAAGTGAAGTGCTTTAAGAATAGAATTTCGCAGTTTCACTGGAATAATAGTTCGATTGCCGTAAACGAGACATCCCTCTATTTCCGTTATTTCTTGTCTTTTTGGGAAATAGGGTTGAAGTTGTATGTCTTTGCAGTTATTCCAATCTTCTTTTATTTTCAAAACCAATTTTTGAAGTACTTCGTCTTCTGAAGTGTATTTTGCAATATCTTCGGCTGTAACAGGTAAAGGCTGAATTTGTGTTCCCAATGTTGAATTTACGAAGCATTCGGTACTAGAGCAAATATTGGCGATTAGTACGTCTTCGTCAGGTTTTGGGTAATTCGCAATTAGACGAGAAAGTACGTCTGCCTTTCCGAAGTCATTGGTTTTGATGTATTTAATTTCAAAATCGTAGTTTGAAAGAATAATGGCCCATCTTTGTAGACGATTTGCAGAATAAATAGGAATACCGGTCTTTGAACCGAAGATGGCCAATAATGGTTTGTGGTCCGTCAGCAGTGTGAATCGTCGACCATAAATCATTTTATGAAATTTTTGTACGGCGAATACAAGTGCAAGAGCCTCTTTTTCAACTTGGCTGTAGTTTCGCTGCGCAGGTGTGAAAGTAATAGCCGAATGTTCTACTGCTTTTTCCGTACCATCCGGAAATGTATGGCTAATCACAGCGCCTATTCCATCTTTGGATGCATCAGCGGCAACAATAATGGGTAAAGAAGGATCGTAGTGGGTTAGTAGAAGATCTGACAGAAGAATTTCTTTAGCTTTCTCAAAAGCTTTTTGCTGTTTTTCTGTCCAAGCCCATTCTACGTCTTTACGAAGGAGTTCATCCAATGGTGCTCGAATTTCACGCATTGTTTTGATGAATTTGTCGTAATAATTTAGTGCACCGAGAAAAGAACGTAATGATGAAATGTCGTGTGGCGCAGGCATTTTATGAATTGCTTCAGATCTCTTCGGATCTGGACTAATGCCTTTTGCAGTAATCACATGTCCTAAGAATTTTATCTCGGACTGCAGGAATTTGCACTTTTCGGGTTGAATCTTTAAACCAAAATCTTGAATTTTTGTAAATACTTTTCGCAGTATTTCATTGTGCTCTTTGATGGATCGACTAGCAATGATTACGTCATCCAAATAGCAGAATGCACCGTTGATGCCAGTAAGAACTTGGTCCATCAAATGCTGAAATATTGACGGAGCCGATTTAACACCGAAAGGAAGGCGTTGGCATTGCATTAGGCCTCGATGTGTGTTAATCCCACACAATCGTTTTGATTCATTGTCCAACTCGATTTGTAAGTAAGCATCCTTCAAATCTAATTGGCTGAAGAAACGTGCACCGCGCAATGATGCGTAAATATCATCTGGCCTTGGAAGTGGGTGTCGATTCAATTCCAAAGCATTATTAAGGCCTGTGGAAAAATCTATGCAGACTCGTGTTTTTCCACTTTTCTTTTTAACAGCAAGAATTGGAGCAGCCCAGTGACTGAATTCGATCGGTTTAATTGCACCGATTTCTAATAAACGATCCAGTTCTTCATTGACGGCTTGCAGTGCGCCATGTGGTACTGGTCTAGCTTTGCAGAATATAGGACGAGCCTCTGGTTTCAGAAAAAGATGAGCTTTTGTTTTGGTACAAAAGCCTAGCTTGAATCGAAGACTTTAGGAAATTTTCTTTTCAATTCCTTCTTCAGGCTCTCTTCGCGCTCAGCGTCGATCGAAGATTCCTTCTTAATTTCTGCTATGCTCCTTTCTTTGGAAATCCATTCAGAAGATATTTCGCGTGGAAAAATGTTTAGTTTTTCAATCCATGGAATACCTAGCAGATCGTGTACTATCGATTTACTTACATAGCCGATCAGTGTCTTTGGTTTGGATTTGTAACTGACTAAACATTCGAACATTCCACTAGTTTCGAAGGAAATATCATTGCAGTTTTTAACTTGCAGATTGGCCTCTTGAAGTTGTGGTTTACCTAGCTTCTTCCAGGTATTTTCAGTGAAGATTGAAACTTGTGAAGCAGTGTCCAGTTTCATTTCAATCTGTTGACCATTAATATCCACGGAAATAGTGTACCATTCCGGGCCTTGAGCATTCAGAGTCAAACAATACTTTGCAGCCGTAATTGTTTGAATTCGTCGAACATTGGTGCTGGATTTCTGGCTTTTGCAAATTTTTGCAATGTGGCCTATTTTACCACAATTGTCGCATTTTGAATTCCGATGTCGACAATCTTTTCGCCAGTGGTCTGATCTACCACATGAATAGCATTGCCTTTCATCATTAGGCTTCGAATTGCTTTTAATTGGCGAATTATGCAGAATTTTTCTACCCCCTTGAAGATGAGGTTTGCCTTTCCTTTGCTTTTCACGCCATTGCTGAGGTTTTGTATGGATGGCATTTGTAGAGGAAGAACCTGTATTAGCAACAGCAAGCGAGTTTGCACTCTCGCGTATCAGTAAGTAGGATCTACATTCTTCTCCAAGCTTTTCAAGAGTGAGAGCTTCGTTCTTGCGACGAGCTTCTTCTAGTAATTGCAGACATTTTTGACGAAGGTCGTGGTATTCATTTCGTAAGCCAACGACCATGATCAAACATTTAAGTGTCTCCTTACTTAAAGTCAGATCTGCAGTTTCGCAGGCAGCATTAACCTCTGCTATGAATGAAGAAATGTCTTGACCTGGATGTTGAACCATTTTGAAGCATTCATATCGGCGGACGAATAATGAACGAGAGTCCCCGAATAATTCTTTCAGCTTAGCAATACCGTTGGCGAAGGTCATGTTGTCAGGCAGTGTCGGAAGAATGGCGTTGCTGAACAGTGCATATTCACAATCACCTAATTTTCCCATAAGTAAGCGCATTTTGGCAGCATCCGGAAGACTTTTTCCGTCTTCGAGGAAGAAATTGCTGTACCTTTTGTACCAATTGTCGAATGTTAAGCCGGCCTCAGAATCGTAATTGAATTTACCGATTCTTGAATCAAGGGAGGCGGCAAGTGTAGCAGCACTAGTGCTAACATCATTTGGATTTGGAGGTGTGCCTGTTGAACCGACGCCTAGTCGAGTTGTTAACTCTTGGAATGAGTTAAGCAGTTGCTGAACTTGTGCAGGAGTAAAAGTCGCCATAATCAATAATCAAATTTGGAAGTGATGAATAAGCTCCGACGGCGCCTAGCCGTTTCTTTTCCGCCTAGGAATAGGTGTAGAGGAGCAGAAATAAGCAGGGCTTTTGAAGGAATAACAGGACCAGCGCCTAGCTGTTTTATCACAAGCACCTAGCTCGTGAGTCCTTGGGATCAGAAGATAACAAGCGCCTAGCTTGTTTATTGATTTTTGTAGTGGCGTATAGAAGCGACGCCAAATTATCGATTTGTACGGGAGGCAACTGAAGAACTTTTAAAATCAAAAATAAACCTGCAGAATCGGCGTTCGGATCTGACGAACGCAAAAATAAAATTTGTTTTTGAAGTCCAAACAAAAATTTCCAAATTTCTTTTCGACCAAAGCCAAGTCGAAAATCCAATAAAATTTAAGTCAATCAAAGTTTGGCTTGTAGTCAAATAAATAAAAATTTGTTGAATTAAAATAAATTTAGCAGTCAAATAAAGAATTTGTCAAATCCAAGATTCTTTTTAATTCACTCTAAAAAGTTTTCGACCGCGCCAGTGTTGTGTATTAGACACCCAATAATACAAACAAAAATAATAATAAATAAAGAATTTATTATTTTAAATAAAATACAATTAAATTGTGACTGCGTCACTGAATGAAATGAAGAACGAAAAGACAAAATTGGGGGAATAAGGAAATGCTTAAATAGACAAATAAATTGGGCGGGAAGGAAATGTCAAAGTGTCGATTATGTATTTTTGAATTTAGGTCATTTGAGTCTACCATCTCCAACAGAAATTTATCTATTTTCTCAGTCATAAAATACGTTCTATATAGCTATCGAAATTTCTATTTGTATCTTAGTTGACATTTTATGCATTTTTCATGAAATTGAAAATTGGCCAAGACAATATTTTGTCAAAAATGTTACGATCGGAAAAGATATATAAAGATTACAAATAACAATTTAAATGGAATGGAATAGTGTTGTGTATGGGCGTCAGCCCTTAAAGTGTTTAGTATAAAAGCCAGTTAAATCGTCAGTCTTGTCGGATCATACTAGCGGGGCTAGTCACTGATCTCCTTCGTCTGTCCCATTCCCTTCGCCTACACATTGTTCTTTTCTACGTGTGATAAATTGTTATTGTTGTGCTTGTCACATTAGTTAAACCTCGGACACCTTGGGACGTAACAACTGGATGTTAGATCATATAGTTTTTATCATATTTATGATATATGATATATGTTTTATCATATCATATTGTTACGACCCGAGGTGTCCGAGATTAAACTAATGTGACAAGCACAACAATAACAATTTATCACACGTAGAAAAGAACAATGTGTAGGCGAAGGGAATGGGACAGACGAAGGAGATCAGTGACTAGCCCCGCTAGTATGATCCGACAAGACTGACGATTTAACTGGCTTTTATACTAAACACTTTAAGGGCTGACGCCCATACACAACAAATAGAATAAAATAAAGAATTCAAAACACGATTGAAATTCAGAATTTCTTCAAAAATAAATAACTACTTTGTATGAATATATCTAAATATGTTACATTATTCATTTTTTAATTGCAAAAATTTTAAAAATAATCTATGTTCGTCAAACTAATGTTAAGGAAAGCAAGAAGTGAGCAGAAAAGAATACATATCAATAAAATTAAATTCAATTTTTATATATTCCAAAATAATAATTATCAATTCATCCGTTGGCGTTTTCAGAAATCTTCGAATAGTATGTATTAATAAATCACATTAAATTTTTAAGAAAAAACAAAACCGACTTTTGCATTTTTATTTGATTTCTTTAATCTTTGCTGTTTCATGTAACAAGCAGCACATAAACTTTGCCCAGGCATTGAATAACGATACCATTGTGATGAATGAGTAACATCGCAAATATCACAATTACTATCGTGTGGGGTTATCTGATTATTTATAGTAAAATATATAGTTATTATCCATATAAATCTAATTTTATATCTCTCAGCCTATCCTAGTGTAAATTTTTAAAAGAATTATATACTAGTAACTAACAAAATAATAATGTTAAATTGTGTATCGATAGATCATGGGATATAACTATTTCCAACTTAGAATTATTTAAATAATTTCACAACTAAACCTTTTTGCCATTAAACCAAAAGCTTTTGGGTCTATGCTTCCCGTTTAGTCGTTGATATTGGCAACATGCGTGACACAAATTATGTTCGTATAGATATTTATGCCATTTCCTGGTTTGCTCTATATTACAATTGAAGCAACTTCGTTTATTTACTTCACTAGTTTCGACTATAAAATTTAAGGGTAAATCATTTAATGAAAGGATTGACTAAAATTAAAAATTCATTTACTAATTTTATTGCCAACATAAATAAGTTTGCTTTCTAATTCCTTCGGATATTCAATTTTTTGCTTTTCTAACAATTCAATTTTATTTCCAATTAAATTAATTTCCGACCAATAACTTGATAAAAGTTTGTTTTTATGAAACTCTATATTTTCTTTTAATAATTCTTTTTTATTTATTTTTAATTCTAGTAATCCCTCGTTTAATATAGAAGTTTCAAAATATTTATTTTCTTTCTTAATAAATTCAGTAAAATATCACCTTTTATGAATAAATTAATATTGATGTTAGTATATTTATAAATGAATACTTCTTGGATATATCGCCCCACTAGTTCGAGTCTCAGTTCATGCAATCCCGGAGAATATGGGTTTCTTCGGAAAAAATTTAAAAATCAGAGAAAGGATTTTTCTAGGGTAAAAAATATGCTGATTACGAATCTGAGCTCGGACAAATTACTACAGTCATACATCATGAAAAACAATTTCTTATTGACAGTATTTTGTTATGATCAACTGGGCAACACCATATTTTATCATCTCCATCGCTCCTTCTTCGTTTACCGGTCCTAGCTTCTGTCATTTCCCTTTGGCAAGCTGCCAGAAAGCATCTCGAGGTGGCACTGATCGAAGGATTCCTTGATCTCGCAGGAATATTTTTGCGTTTTCACTTGTGTTAATATATGGAATAAGCCCAAAAATACCCATTTTTACTAAAATTGTAAGATCTGTAGATTATGCAAGGGATTGGATTGGATTCTGTAGAGTAATAAAGGCAAACTAGGACTGTCCGAATTCGGGTTCGGGATTTAACTTGTTTCAAAACCCGAGCTCAAGTTCGCAATCAGCATAAAATATTACCCTAGAAAAATCCTTTCTCTGATTTTCAAAATTTTTTTCCGAAAAAACCTTTATTCCCTGGATTGCTTCAGTGGTAATTCTGAAGATTGTCCCCCCCCCCATTTTTTCCTTACTTTTTCCTTCCTTATGATTCTACACAATGGTCAGATTTTTCCCCTTTCCCTTTTATCTTTGGCATATTCAAATGAGAGAGAAGATAAGTTTTGAATTTATTAAATTTTTTTTGCCTGTTTTTTAATTCTTTTTTTATTAACATAATTTCCGAAGGCAAAAAATAATTTGATGAATGCAGCAAAACTAATCTTCTTTCTTGTTTGAATATGCCAAAGAGAAAAAGGAAAGAGGAAAAATCTGACCATTGTGTACAAACATAAGGAAGGAAAAAGTAAGGAAAAAATGGGGGGGGGGGTGACAATCTTCAGAATTACCGCTTGAGTTTAAGTATAAGACGTTTTATATAATAATAAGTAGGGAGTGGCAAAATATGCACGGAAAATTCCAAAATATGCGCATATATATGCACCGAAATAGCCCAAAATATGCACCAAAATATGCCAAAATATGCACTAAATATGCAGCAAAAGAGCACTTATAAAGGATTTTATCAACTTAAAATTCAATTTTTTCGAAAAAAATTTTTCCCGAAAAATTTGCCGTAATCATTTTTTCAACGAATTTTTACTATAAAATTTTTTGCCCAAAAATTCAAAAATTTTGGAATTTTTGCCAGATTTTTACTAAAATTTTTCAAAAAATGCCAAAATATGCACAAATTTAGGTAAAAATATGCAAAATTTCTCAAAATATGCATCGATATGCAAATATGTACGAAAGTCCCGAAATATGCAAAAATATGCTATAGGAACCCTGTCCCTAATGTTCGTACAGATGTAAAAATACCATTTTTGAGCGTTTCAGCGCATGGCATATCCGCATGCAAAATATGCATTTGCATGTTTTGCCACTCCCTAATAATAAGTATATCTGTTCGTTTCCAGTACTCAACCTTGGATACAACCTACATTCGTGATCGCCTTTAACAAGTACTTTTGGAAAATACAACAGTTAAATCACATTGGTTTTAATTATGTTAAAATCACATTGGTTTTTTTATTTTTACGTACTCGAAACATCGAAAATATCATGCAAACCCCGAAGAGGGTGGAAATTCTTATACCAAACACGAAGGTTTTGTTGCTAGACGTTATTTAAATAAAAGTCATATACCTGTTTTTCCATTTTTGGTAAAAATTTTTTAATAAATACATTATTGTTAAGTTCAATCAAAATTTTTCTATTCAGTTGATAGGTATATTTTGTAGTATTATTTATTTTAACATTAAAAACATTATAACCATTATTTACTTGAAGTTTACGAAATGATCCAGATTTTTTATTGGGATAATCACTTATTCTATTATTTGGCTTTACATTCATTATCAATACAAAACGTTCCTTTAACTCAACTTTTTTTAAATAATTAAATTCTCTTTTTTCTACCCAATCATCATTGATTTTTACTTCAACGTTAACTAATCTTGCGTTGCAATTAAAATTTAAACAAATATTTAAAAATAAAATAAAATGCAATATAAATTTAATCATCTAAAAAGCTTTTTTAATTTAAAAACAAGGTACTTTCCTGTTATCGGCCCTCATTTTTTCTTCCTTTTTTCTCAGTCTAGTTCTGTACAGAATGGTCAGATTTTCTTTCTTTCTCAAATTCACTCCATTTCCCGGTGGCAACATTAACAAAGAAAAGATTCCCACACACGAAATGAAAGTTCCCAACAAAGGTTAATTTTCTGTGTATTCGTCGTGTCTTTAGGATTTTTCCGCAACTTTTCTTCATTAACGTCTCATTTGAATATGCCATCGGGAGATGGAGTGAATTTGAGAAAGAAAGAAAATCTCACCATTCTGTACGAAACTAGGCTGAGAAAAAAGG
This sequence comes from Meloidogyne enterolobii, assembly GCA_963681835.1. Classification (NCBI taxonomy): domain Eukaryota; kingdom Metazoa; phylum Nematoda; class Chromadorea; order Rhabditida; family Meloidogynidae; genus Meloidogyne; species Meloidogyne enterolobii. The sequence goes on along the minus strand of CAVMJV010000025.1, from coordinate 2,773,318 downwards.
AAGAAAAAATGGAGGGCCGATAACAGGAAAGTACCAAAAACAATTTTCTAATTTGTTTCTCTGTTGATTAAATGAGAGTTTAAAATATATTAATAAAATTATAAAAATATGAATTTTTATAGTGTATGAATGCTTAATTCATACAAATGCTCTAATTAAATGAGCCAAAATTGAGCTATTTTGTGATTCTATTCATGACCCAGCATTTGACTATTAAAGTGCAAATATAAAAATTGTCGGTAAATTTTACAATTCTTTAATGTTTTATCAAAGAAAAATATAAAATTACATAAAAAATTTTGAAAGAATCTTCTTTCTTCTTGCACGTGAATTTTATTAATTTTAAAAGCTAATTTATCCTTATCCAACCAATAAAAAATTTCGATATATTTCAAAAATATAAGATTTATAGTGTATGAATGATATAAATCTTTTTGAAACGCAGTGTATATTAAGGGAATAAAATCTGAAGAATTGAAATTCAAGAGAAAAGTACAATGTTTCGCCGATATTTAAATAGATTTATTGATAAATAAGAAAAATTATAAATAATATCTTTCCATTCATTATATCTTTGTTCGAATGTACTTCGAATAGTTAGTCGAATTTCAATTCACACTATTATCAATTATTTGAAAATTGGTTTTTTGACTAAAACATATCAGAAATTAATAAGATTCACGTTCCAAAGCAAGCATACATATTCTTTCAAAATTGTTTTATGCTCTTTTATTTTTTTATTTGATAAAACTTTATAAAAATTTCAAAACTTTTTTATATTCGCACTCTAATAGGCAACTTCTTGCCACGATAAAAATTACACATTAATTCTATTTTAGCTCATTTACTAATTTTCTTTGATATTACATTGAGAAATTATTAAATTTATTTATAATTTTTATATTTGCATTTATATTACTCAATATCTCAATTTTAGCTCATTTAATTAGAGCACTTGTATACATTAAGTATTCATATAGCTTGAGAATTCATATTTTTATGATAAGATAAAATTTATATTTAATTTATTTAAAATTTAATAATATACTATCTAATACGTCAAAAAATTATTCGGGTAAAGCTTTTAGTAACTGATAAGTTTATGCCTTTAAATACTTAAGAATTTGATTTTTGCAAGATTGATTGCTACAGAAAAAGTCATTTATATTTAACAGATTATACTTATAATTGCTTTATAATTTACTTTAGAATATAATTATTAAAACAGGAATTTTTTTATTTTTAATGATTAAATTTATAATTATTTATATTATTTTATATTTGAATATTTATTTATATTCAAAATGCTACGGAAGAGCAGTTAATGTTGGTGTGAAAATAAATAATGATTGGGAAGAAAAAAGAGAATTTATTTATTTAAAATTCGTTGAATTGAAGAAACGTTTTATATTGATAAAGAATGTAAATCGGGGTAAAAAAATCGAAAATTATTTCAATAGAAAAACTGAATCGTTTAATAAAATTGAAATAGATCCTGTTGAAAAAGTTTTTGTTGTTAAATTAAATCATGTTTCAAAATATAGCTCTCAGCTAAAAAGAAGAATTTTGATTGAAATTGCCAATAATGAAACTGTTAATAAATTTTTGAAAAACTTGGGCAAACAGGTATTTTATATTTGGTTATTCGAAATTTAAGCCTTCAATATACACAAATTTCTATTAAAGATTCGAATAAATAATAATTTTATCGCAAATGATAATTATTATGAAACTTCGATATTAGAAGAAAGTTTAGAAAATATAAATAAAAAAGAATTATTAAAAGTAAATATAGAAAAGTTCAAAGACAATCTTTTGTCAAGTTATTGGACGGAAATTAATTTAATTGGATATAAAATTGAATTGTCAGAAAAACAAAAAGTTGAATATCCGGAAGATTTAAAAAACATAATTGTTTATATCGGCAATAATCTAAGTAAATCTTATTCAACTTGGATATCGTAGTATATTCTTTATTATTATAGGTGGATATATTGATGAAAATAAACGAAATTGTTTCAATTGTGGCGTTAAAAATGTCAATCAATGGGATAAATATTTTAAAAAACATTATTTGTGCCACGTATGCTACAATTACAAACGAAGATATGCAAAGTTTAGATATGAAGAGATGTGGTTTAAATCACTAAAGGTCAAGTTTTCAATATTTTTTAACTTCTCAAAATTTATAGAAAGATCAAAATACATATCAGGGGTGGCGCAATTGACGTTAAATACGAGACACGAGATTCAAAAGATACGAGTTTCTCAAAAAATACGAGATTTCAGAGATAAAAGTTACAAGATACGAGAATAACGACACCCCTGATGAGTTTGCTCTGAAAGAATGAGTATGTCTAAACTTTTCCCTAAATTCACTGCTATTTGGTGATTAATAGGGATATCAAAAAAGTATGAGGTAAATCCTCCGATATCGATAAAAACACCTTTAACTTTTTAAGCGCCGCAAACGAAAATTTGAATTTATGGAAGGCATGAAGGCAAATTTCTTAATTTTAGTGTCGAAGGCAAAAATTTCGAGAATTTTGAAAGGCCAATGGGCAAGATTTCTTCCTTATTCCTAATTATAGAATCAGAAATTTAACATTTATTGTTACCCTGATCGCCAACCTTATTTCAGATTAACCTTCTATTTGCGCTGCGAGGAAAAATTTTACAAATTATGGCAGGGAATAAAGATAAATCTTTTACTATTCTAGACTCCGGTTTATTTCTTAAAATTGTCCCAAAATCTTATTATTTTTTCTAAAATAGATTGAAAATATATCGTGCCTCGTGGCAAAATACGAGATATCTAAAAAACAGAGATTTCATGAGAAACGATATACGAAACAAACGCCACCTCTGATACATATATACTCCACTTTACCTCGAATAATGCCTCCAAATTTCTTCCGTTTTCAGCACCGCAAGCGAAAATTTTGAGAATTATCATAATTAATAATGCATTCATAAAAGTATATGAGTAGTTTTAAATGTTTCGAGCATAATTATATGACATTATTAGAGATTTATTTGTATATATGAATTTCATTATTTTCCTAAATATCGACAAGAACATTACTTTTGCCACTTTTGGGAAGTGGAAACTTAGACAAAATGAAACAAGTTAGTTAGAATAACACTCGTCAATAACAGTTCGTCGATAATTTGAAAAACAGCTTAAAATATTTTTATATGAAAACTAGTTTCAACTCCTATTTTTATAAATATTTTAGCGAATCACAAAAGATCGAAAATGTTTTACTTGCGGAGCACCAAAAACATCAAAATGGCACCGTCATTCAAAATCTGAACAATATATATGTAATGCCTGTTACCAAAAACAACTAAGAACAAAGAAGAAGACAAATATAAATCAAACAGAACAAATCGAATAAATAGTATAGCACCCTACAGATGAATTGAGAAATACAAGTTTAGAATAACATAAAATTTGAATTTATTTCTTATTTATCCTCTATTGCTAACGTTTTTGCTTTCCTTGACAGTATTTTAATGAATAAAAAATTTTTCAATTTCTCTTATTTAAAAATGAATATTGTAACATTTTTAGATATTTCTGTTTTATTATAAATGTTATCCCTCATAAATTAAATAAATTAATGACAATAGTAAATCTATCTATTAATATTTATCTCAAAAACAAATAAAAAATTTTGTTTTTCACTGAAATGATATACGTTATATTTACATAAAACTACATTTTTCCTTTAGACATGTTTGAGAAAAATAATTAAAATATGTATTTTATTAAAATATGTTGAAAATCCTAAACATTTTAATTCAGTAAACAAACTGCTTCTTTCAAAATTGTTAAAGTACTTTATCATTTTTAACCGCTTTATTATTTATTTTTTACTTAGGCGACCTTTCGAAATTAAAAATTGCACTTTAAGTATATTATCATGGGTTTTAATTATTCGATAATTTGTGTTTTGATTGATGTGCGCATCTATGTGTATTTTTTTAATACCTAAAATGTTACCTTATTTTTTTAAAATTCATTGAAAAATTAAAAAATTTATTTTTGTTATTTATTAAAATTAAATAACAGCGCGATTTTAGTAAAAGCAATAGTAATTATTACCCGAGTAACTAACCCACAACTCAAGGTTACCCTTGGTTGGCGAAATTTTTGTCTCGGAACTACCACCCATGTTTTAATATTACCGTCCATGTTTTAAATACACTTTTTAAATTTCAGATGGTTAAATTTAATTTTATCATACTCATATATTTAATCATATTTTTGAAAATTCAATGCGCCGGTAAACCCATTCATGTTGAAGTGAAAATCAAAGACGAGTGGGAAGAAAAAAGAGAATTTATTTATTTAAAGAAGTATGAAATAAAGGATCGTTTTGTGATGAAAGTAATTGAAAAACAAAATAATCAACACGATAGTTTTAATAAAAATATAGAAGGATATTTGCGTTCAATTGACTTAAATCTAGATAAAAATATGTTTGAAGTTGAACTATTTGATAAATCAGAATAGGAAAAAATTGAAAGATGGAAAATATAATTTTAAATGAAAAGGAAGCCAAAAAGTGAAATAATTCAGAAACTTATTCGGAAACTTCATTTAAAGAGTTTCCGAATAAGAATTATTCGGAAATAATAATATAAAGATAACCTTTGTAGTCTTAGAACATAATTCATTTGATCTAAACTTTCGATATAAGTGTTTATATGCGTTACATTCATTGCACAAGTAAATTTGTTTTAGTATTTTATACCACAGTTTTGTTTTTGTAACTTTACAATTGAAACACTTTCGTTTATTTACTTCAATTGTTTACCTATAATTATTAAGGAAAATCTTTTAGTCAAGTGAAAAGATAGTCAAAGATAAAAATTTATTTACTTATTTTATTGCCTATATAAATAATTTTATCTTTTAATTCTTTCGGATATTCAACTTTTTGTTTTTCTAACAATTCAATTTTATATCCAATTAAATTAATTTCCGTCCAATAACTTGATAAAAGTTTGTCTTTGTAATTTTCTATATTTTCATTTAATAATTCTTTTTTATTTATTTTTTCTAAATTCTCTTCTAATATAGAAGTTTCATAGACATTATCGACATTATCCCCCTCAGTAAAATTATTATATCGTAGTGCCTAAAATTAAAGAATAAATTTAACTGTAAACATAGTTTTTAGATTTTCTATTGTCGATGGCTTTTACTTCAATATTCGATTTCGAATTTTTGATGATATTTAAGATTTTCAAAATTTTTCAAAAATTTCAATCATTGTCGTATAACTAATATACTTAAAGTTCGGTTTGCTATCTAAACGTAGATTTGGATTGAAAATGAAAGTTGAAATGAGGCAGAGCAATATTCTCAAGATCTTCGCCTGCAGCGCGAGAAAAGGAAGAAATCTGGAATCTTGGATCATCTAAAATCCCAAAATTTTGCCTGCGCTTTAATTAGGAGTGTACTTTTTATTTGGAAATTTAGTCCCTAAGTACTTTTAAATCGAAATTTTTGTACTTTAAATTTGCATTTATTGATTGGAACCCTGAACTAACTGAATATTTTTCGATTTTCAATTACATTAACGATGGTTTTTACTATATTGGATTTTCAAAATTTTTCAAACATTTCAATATTTGTCGAAAAACCGCTATTTCAGCGTTAGGTTTGTCTTGTAAATGCAGAAATAAAACCGTGCAATATATTCGCTTTTTTTCCTATTTTTTTTGAATTATTAAAAATGCGATACCAAACCATTAATTAAGAAATTTAGGATTTGAAGACAAAACTAAATACGTTATATTTATCCCCTGATATCAACACGAATACCTTGATATTTCTTATATAGAATAATATGTAAAGCATAACATCATTAGGTGCTTCTAATATTTAATTTGTTACAAGTGAAATTCTATTAATAAAACATAAAATACCCGTTTTTCAAATCCAGGCGAAAAATTTCTAATAAATTTATTGTTGACAATTTCAATCACAATTTTCATTTTTAATAAAAATTTGGGGTCATGTTTTGCAACATTTAATTCAACATTTCTAAAAATATTTGTATGAAGATCCATGTCAATCAAACGTGTAAATCCCTTAATATTGTAATTAGAGCCAAAATATCTATTATTATGCTTTTCGATTGTTTTCACAACAAAACGCTCCTTCAGTTGAGCCTTTTTTAAATAAATAAATTCTCTTTTTTCTTCCCAATCATCTTTGATTTTTACAGAAACATTAATTGGTTTTCCGACGCATTGAATATTCAATAAATTAATTAAATATAAGAGAATGATCAAATTTAATTTACTCATCTGAAATTATTATTTCATTTTATGGTCGGTTAAAATGAGAAGTATTTGGAGACCACTGGGTTACTCAGTGGGAGGACTGATATGGCGGTGCGCAAACCATTTAGGCGTTGCGATTTGGATTCTCGTTGTTAAAATTTAGTGTATTAATATTATATAATTTATATAATTTAAACCGGATATCGCTCAAATAAAACAAAATCTAAACATAAATTAAATCTTGAGACCATTTGTGTCTGTTTAAATTAACACTGAACAATAACACTAAATTTTAAAGACGAGAAATCAAATAAAACTTTTTTAAATAGAATTCTAATAAAAATGTCAAAAGCTAGTGTATATTTGAAAAATTTGAATAACTTTCTTTAAATATAATAATTTAATTTTGTTGAGACAATATAAATAGTCTCATTTTGACATTTTCATCATATGCTAAGTTAATAACATTTATTTCAAAACAAGTCTTAGAGATAAAAGGGGGTACAAATCTAACCAAACTACAAAATTTTATTTACTAATTATTTTAACCAAAGTGCAAATTTAAAATCAGTCGGTGAGAAAATAAAATAACATAAATACATTTTATAATTTACCGCCTTGTTTTTACTTAATTTATTTAGCCATTTAGGTCATTGTTAAAATTATCACTTTTTTGTCTGTTTTTTTATTTGTTTATATTTTTACAAACCATATGATTTCACACTGTATGGAAATATTTGGGTGATTCGGAATATTGGTAAATACCGTAAAATATGGCCGAAGTACGGTTCGGGTTGGGCTTTATTAAATAGAAGCAAAAAATAGAGGAAAAACTAGAGGTGAAAAATCCTAAATAAATTAGCCTATTTTAAAAGGCTATTTTATTTATTATTTTATAGAAATTTTAAACGAGTTTACCAGGGTCGGTGACAACAATGATAATAAAGAGTAAAAATTGTATATTACATTATATAGATAATAATTAGGGAATTGCTATAAAATCGGAAGAGAACGTCTCAATTTAATTATTTATATTCAACCATTTGTTAAATATTGTGGAAGGTATAAGGGATTAATTAAAATAAAAATTCTTAGAAAGTTGAGGAGTGATAATTGGGATGATTATGGGAAGGAAATGTTGAATGAAGGATGTTTACTGCTTATGGTGTTTGGGAAGAATAAGTGACGGTAAATGAAATGAATTACACACAAATAGGAAATAATAATAAATGGACAATTTTAAGATAGTTAAGAAGCTAGTTAATGGGAAAGTATAGGTGTAATGAATATAAATAAAAATGTGAAATAATTCTGTGTCAAGACTTACTAAAATAGAATAAAGAGTCTGGGACTAATAATAAAATAAATAGACGGTATTTCTTGAAAATTATTTAATGTTTATTTTACATGAATTTTTATTTATTTATTTTTCACTGAATTGACTTTAAAATTGCACTTTTTGTCAATTGCCCTTTAATAAAATTCGTCAATTAAATTATTGTAGTTTGTTTACATTTATTTTTACATTTATGTCTTGTGAGTTTCTTAAAATCGTTGATTAAATAAAGAAAATCGAAATTTCGAAACAGCTCTAACGCCCTTAAAATTTGATTAAAATGCCAAAATAATACACTATTTATTATAGGGTCTCATCATTAATTAAATTATTATAATAAATACACCGGATTTTAAAAACATTTATTCTAATTATTCCAAATTTTATTGGTTTTTTTGATTCGAATTCTATTTAAAAATTGTTTAGTTTTCTGAATTTTGTTTATGAATTTTAGTGTTTTAAAATTTGCACTTTTTGTCAAATATCGCGGTTAATATAATTAGTCAATTAAATTTTTTATTTGTTTAAATTTGCACTTTGTCTCTCATTTTAATAGTTGTTTTTAAATATTAGGTTCGAAATAGAAATTTCGAAAACTCTATCGCCCTTAAATATTTCAAAGTGCATCCCTATTTATTTACTGGGTAAACAAATAATTATAGCTATTTAATTTTTGGCCCTAGTTATAGCTAGTTTTTCCTTCTATTTTTTGTTTCTATTAAATAAACCGGACCGTACTTACTTGGCCTTTATCGACATCCGTATGGGTATTCCCAATTATCTATTATTTTTATTTCAACATTATTTACTACGGTACGGAAAAACTAAAAGCGAATGAGCTATCATTCAAAAAATCAAATTGTTCACCCCAAAATAGTGCTTCCGCAAAGGTCGGCTTCCGAGAAAGTTGGCTAACCAAAGTTGCTACTTATTTTATTTTAAAAATGACTAGAAAAGTTATTAAAAATTCCCATATTTTTTAAGGAAAAACAGCAATAAAGTTGCTTTAATTTTGTAAATTTCAGATGATTAAATTTAATTTCATCATTTTCATATATTTAATTATATTTTTAAAAATTCAATGCACCGGGAAACTCATTCACGTTGACGTGAGAATTAGAGATGATTGGAAAGAAAATCGAGAATTTATTTATTTAAAAGATGTTGAAATAAAGGATCGTTTTGTGTTGAAAGTAATTGAAAAGAAAAATAATCGACATGATGGGTTTAATAAAAATATAGAAGGATATTTGCGTCCAATTGACTTAAATCTGAATAAAAATACGTTTGATGTTGCAATAAGTGATAAATCAAAATATATTCAATCTGATCAATTGAAAAAGAAAATTTCAATTGAAATTAGAAATAATGAAATAATTCAAAACTTTCTGCCTGGATTTGGAAAAATGGTATATTTTTATTAATAGAATTTTTATTCCATGTTGTCACGACTATCTGCAAAGAAAAAAGTAATACTAATAAAATGGAAAGCGGTCGCTCTAAACAATTATTTATGTTAAATTAAGGTACTCCGAAATAATTATTTTGCTGGAAATAATAATTGGTATGAAACTTCGATTTTGTCTAAGAGCGAAAATAATTTTAGCTTAATTGAAGAGAGTAAAGAAGATTATAAAAACAAACTTTTATCAAGTTATTGGACTGAAATTAATTTAATTGGATATAAAATTGAATTGTTAGAAAAAGAAAAAGTTAAATATCCGAAAGAATTAGGAAGCAGAATTATTAACATCGGAGATAAAATAAGTAAATAAAATTTTAACTTTGTCCATGTTTTCATTTGATAAAAATTTTTCCTTGATATTTATAGATAAAATAGTTGAAGTAAATAAACGACATTGTTTCAATTGTAGAGTTACACAAACAAAACAGTGGCACACTGCACTAAAAGAACATTACTTGTGCAATGAATGTGGCCCATATAAACGCAAATATGGAAAGTTTAGATCAAATAAACTATGGTTTAAGACTAAAAAGGTTATCTTATCAATATATGGGACGATTTTTAAAAATTCTTATTCTGAAACTTCTTAAATAAAACTTTTGGTCAATTCTGAACTTAATGAAGGTTGTTTTGTCCAAACGTTGAGAATAGATAGAGATATAAGCGAAATGTTTTTATGTAATTGAACTTGATAGGCTCTATTTAATACCGGTATATAACTTCACATATATAACTTATCATTTGTAATTTAAGGACGATCTAAATATTTTATTAACGGAGTTGCACAAAAAATATTGAACGGCTCGTTCCTGTAAAACACTTTTGACAAACCTAAACGCATAGTACCCATAAAATTTATACTTATTAAATCCACCAATAAAATTATCATCAAATAGAACTTCACAAAAAACAAACTTTTGATTAATTAATTTAAGGACGATCGTAAATGTTTTATTTGCGGTGTTACACAAACAATATGTTGGCGCCGTCATTCAAAACCAGGAAGTTATATATGTAATGCATGCGGTTGTAAACAAAGAAAAGAATTTATAAAGAAGAGGAAACCAAAAATTTAATAGAAATGATTAAATAAATAAAAATTTAATGAAAAGTCTGATTTATTATAAATTTAATTGTAACAATAATTAATTATTAATGACAATTATACGACCTTTTGTTAATTTAAAGAAAAATTAAGATTGTAAATAACCTTACAGATAACTTTCTTTTAATTATGTCTTGTCTTAGTCTACCACTTTTGATAAAAAATTTTGTTGCTTTTCAAAATTACTTATATTCACTTACTATAATTGAATGCAATAAATAATGACTCGTAATTTCTCTAAAGTATTTTCATAAAACTTACTTATTTAGGTATCCATTTAATATTTTTCTTAATGTATTTACTAAAATAATCTTAATCTCCAACTTCTGATTTCTTTTATTAGGTTCCAAGTGATTATCAAACCATCTTTTCTAATTATTTCGAATATTTTCTTGGTGAATATTAGATGAAATAATTAGATTTTTGTCTTACGCTTATAAAATAACATGGAAACTTAACAAGAATCAGTCATGCAGTTTCGTTCAAATTTTTAATTACTTAAATATTTTTATTTCAAAGAATTTCAAAATCCCGTGTTCCTTTGTCTATTGTATTTACTACATGTACTCTTATGGGACTCATATACTAATTTTGGGACGAATAAAAGCTAATGGGTTTTGTTGTAACCGTTTTGATGTAACTGTCATGCTTTCTTTGTTTTTCACTCATTCTATATTTTCTGATTCAGTCTGAAATTTTTCTAATAGGTTTGAAAGGATTTTCCAAAAGATGGACTTACAGCATTAAATATCTTATGTAAGGAAGAACTCGGCGAGTTGAATGATGTCGTCTAGCCAAATAAGAACCGAGTGTGTTTTCATCGGCAATTTGTCCAATACCATTTTTCCATAAATTTGTTTACAGTGAAAAAATTTTTTCGAGTATTGCCATGTCGATTTATATATGGCTACATGAAGGGGGGAAAGGATAATGTGTGTAGATGATAGACAAAAATTATTTTATACAGTGCATAGAGGGAGGCAGACAAAATTTTATAAAAAAAATATAGAAGGGAAGTTAATTTTTTAATTTTTAATTAATTAATTTGAATTATTTAATAGTTTAATTTTTAATTTTATAAAATTTCGGATAGACTCCTTTCAATTTCACTCATTTTTTATTAATAAACATTTAATTAATATATTTAATTAATTAAAGTCGTCAGTATCGAGGTTAGAATAATTTTGCACTATTTTTAATTATAAAACCAGTCTGTCTTCTGTCTTGTCTTAGTCTTCCACTTTTGATAAGCAATTTTGTTGCTTTTCAACATATTGCCTATATTTCTTACTAAGCTTTAATGCAATAAATGATGACTTTTAATTTCTATTATATATTTTCATAATAATTAGCTATCGAGGAACCATTTAATATTTTACTTGTTAATGTATTTACTAAAATAAATTTATTCTCCGTCTTCTAATTTCTTTTATTTGTTCCAAGTGTTTATCAAACCAGGTTTTTTATTTCGAATATTTTCCTGGATAGTATTAGATGAAATAATTAAATTTCGTCTTACGCTTTTAAAATAACATGGAAACTTAACAATCACCAGTCATGCAGTTTCTTTCAAATTTTTAATTATTTAAATATTTTTATTTCAAAGAAATTTCAAAATCCCCGGGTTCATTTTTATATTAGCACCTTTGTTTATTTTATGTACTATATGTACTTTCATGTGAAACATATACTAATTTTGGGACGCTTAAAAGCTATTTTTTCTTGTTTTGTTTTTTTGAAATTGGAGGATCACTCTCACATACCTGACAAAATTTAACAAACTCTTACATAATACGAACTTCAAATCTTTACAGATATCTGATATTCGTTCAAATCCATTTTATCACTTTAAATCCACCTATATCACTTCAAATACCTCTTAATTTCCTGATAACACACAAATTCTCTTAATCTCTCTATACATACTTGTTACCGGCCGGAATTTGGAAATTTTTTCTAAGTTATTTTTCTTTATAGTATTAAAACTTAAACCCGACCTTGAATTTTTGCTAAGCCCGACATCTTTTAATACCTTGATATCCCTTTTAATATTGACAATTTTTGAAATATTGACAATTTTTCAAAAATTTTGACAATTTTTGAAGGACATAGGAGAAAAAATTCAATTGTTAGAGTCGGAAGCAAAAAATTTTGAAAGTTTAGATGGTCATGAAGCCAAAACTTTAGAATTAAATTACATTTTAATGTTTTTTCGAAAATTTACTGGTAAAATACGAGAGGATTTTTGCAGTAATTTTTTTGGTTTGCAGTAATTTTTTTCCACATTTCTTTTGGTCTAAATTTTCCATTATTATATTGTTTATATAATCCACAAACATGGCATAAATAATAATCTTTTAGGCAGTTGTGCCATATTTTACTTTGTGTATTTCTACAATTGAAACAATGTCGTTTATTTTCTTCATTATTTCCATCTAAATTATTTACTAATGAGTCTTTTTTAATTTATAACTAATTAATTAATGATTGAGTAAAAATAAATTAAATTATAGTTACTTATTTTATTGCAAAAAAATTTTTGGAAATTTTTTCTAAGTTATTTTTCTTTATATTTTTCTTTATAGTATTTTATTTCTCTTTATAGTTTGCGTCGTTTTGCAAGTACCACCAAAGTAATTAATGGAGTTCTTGATACCAGGAAATTGACAATTCCTAGAAACGTGCGAAACTATTGGTCTTGATTCTAAGAATTTTCTTGGGTTTTTCTCGGTCTTTGGGTGAAGTCTCTGTCTTGCCCATTGAACCCAAAAAATTGTCTTGAGTATTTTTAATTTTTGGTCTAGAGCCCGGAAAATTTTGTCTCACACGTCTCTATTAATTCCCTTTCTTATGCCTTGTTATAGCCTAAGAAAGGGTCATAATTTATCCAAAAATGAAATGATTGAAAGAATGAAATAACGAATAAATGAAATAATACATAAAAATGAGGGGAATTTTTTAAAGAAAGCAAAAAAGTCAAGCATTAAAAAACACAATTTAAATTTGATAACAATGTTTATATTACTTTATACTCATTTTATCCATTCATCGTTAGGTGTAGTCTGACTTCTTTCAAATTGTAGCCGCTTTCAAATTCGATCTATAATATCAAAGTAAACTAAATTTAAAACAAAATCACCATCTGTTTTCGTATTTTTAATTAATTTCTTTATTCGTTGCTGTTTTTTGTAACAAGCAGCACATAAATTTTGTCCAGGTATTGAATGACGGTGCCATTGTGAAGTATGAGTAACATAGCAAATAAAACATTTACGATCTTCCTTAAATTACTAATAAAAGTCTGTTTTTATGTGGAGTTCCATTCAATGATGATTTTAGTGGTTTACATTAACTTAAACCTAGCTTTATTTGCCTTTGCCATTGTTATTTTTTTAAAATGGAGAAGTAGAGTGAAGAAAAGCATAATGAAGGCGTATAAACGTATAGCACCATTTATCTATCAAAATTCCTCAACCACCTATATCAATCACAAAAAATCATGGAATTCAACTGGTTCAGTTGAAAATAAAATAGTGATTACGACACTTATCCTTTATGAAATCAAAGGAATCCGATTTTAACGATATCTAATAATAGAGAACCTTTTTAGTCTTAATAAATAAGCTTTTATTTCTATGCTTTCCATATTGTTGAATATAATCACCGCAAGTATTACACAAATAGTGTTCTTTGAGATATTTTTGCCACCAAGATTTAGTTTGTTTAGCACCACAATTGAAACAATTTTGCGCGTTCTTTTCAATAGTTAACTCTATAAAATTAAAATAAAATTTTATTGATTAAAGATATTTAGCTAGATTTATCAACGGGGATATCCTTATTTTGTCAAATAACATAAAATTTTTATTTACTTATTTTATCGCCAATGTAAATAATTGTGGTTTTTAATTCCCTCGGATATTCAACTTTTTGTTTATTTAACAATTCAATTTTATATCCAACTAAATTAATTTCCGTCCAATAATTCGATAAAAGTTTGTTTTTATAATCTTCTATACTCTCGTCAATTAAGTTAAAATTATTTCCACTCTTGCCCAATATTGAAGTTTCATAACAATTAATATTTACAATAAAATTATTATTTCGAAGTACCTTAAATTTAACACAAATTTTAGTAGTTAGAGCGGCTGATTTCGATTTCCATGCCGATATGTTTAATTTGCCAGATAGTTGTGACACTATGGAATGTGAATTCTAGCAGTAAAAATTACCATTTTTTTAAACCCAGGCAGAAAATTTTGAATTATTTCATTATTACTAATTTCAATCAAAATTTTCTTTTTTAACTGGTCAGATGGAATATATTTTGATTCATTACTTATTTTAACTACAAACATATTTTTATCTAGATTTATATCAATTGAACGCAAATATCCTTCTATATTTTTATTAAAACTTGAGTGTTGATTATTTTTCTTTTCAATTGCTTTTAAAACAAAACGATCCTTTATTTCAACATTTTTTAAATAAATAAATTCTCTTTTTTCTTTCCAATTATCACTAATTTTCACTTCCACACTAATAATTCTCCCTGAACACTGAATTTTCAAAAGAATAAATAAATATATGAAAATTATATAATTAAATTTGATCATCTGAAATTTAGAAAATTAAAGCTGCTTTTTTGTTGCGGACCCGTAAATGAGGACCGAACTAACGGTCCGTCAGTTAGGGACCCGAATGAATTAAAAAAAATTATGTAAAAGGCCTCTTTATCTAAAAGACCATCTCCTCAAATTTTTTACATCTGATTTGGCATCTGATCTGGTTATAAAAAATCAGGACCTAACGAAAAGGCCGGGAGTCACAAAGGTCGGTAGATCAAGATCAGGATAGACATATATGCCGGTCATTTCAGGATTTTCTCTTGAAGAAAATTTAAAATAGAAGTTTTATCCAACGTTATACGTATTAATTGAGACTTAAACATAAATATTTCTTATTATTTAAAGTTTGATTAAATGCTAAGTGTATACAATAAAAGACAACGAGACGTACAAATTTTATTGAATGACTTTATTAATCGTAGATTTTGTAATTTTATTAAGCGGGAAAATAAATAAAATAGGACAAATTTTGAAATTTTTGTTGACCAAAAAATAACAAAGTACATATGATTAAATTCAAAAGAATATGATCTTTGAATGTAATTGTACATTTATGTACAATTTTGTGTACGAATTTTTAACCTTATCACGTGTCAAAGCACTTAATGTTTGTTCTATTTTAAAAATTATTGTAAAGCAAAAAAATTTTAATTCTTAAATTATTTTAGGAGGTGGTTGATTATGTAACAAATTATTCCGTCAAACATAAGAAAGATTAGCTAAAGTGGAAATAGTTACCTCATTTATTCTAATTTTATTTAAATTAATTGAACTATTTAAAAATTTTTATTCTTTTATTGAGCGTCCAACATAGGGTATACATATGTATTCTTTTTAGAATAGACAATTCTGTCTTCATTGCTTCAAATATTCTCATTTTAATTTGAATAGAGGTCTTATAAATATTATATCGGAATTCTGATCATCTCAAGGTTAAAGAACATAGTGGAATAGCCAAATACTCACATTCTCTGCTCTATTCTAAAAATGTCAATACGGACGTGTTAAAAGTGCAAATGCATCATATGTGAACATAGGTAGTGGAAATGCCGCAGTCATAATGGCGGAGATTTAGGTATGTATACTCGTAATTTTCATTCTCCATTTTACCAAACTCCTCCCGTTCAATGACTGTTTAAAAGTCAGTCAGGACTGCCAATTAATTCATATAAATTTTAAAATTATTTAAAAACTTTTTAAGCAACTTTAATTCGTTTTTATAATTGCATGCCGTTGAGTTTTAGTCGATTAAGGCCTCAACATGTTTGTATTCTACATAATTAATATTATCCAGTCTTTATAAAAGGGGAGATAATAATTAGCGTTACATATTCCGAAAATTCCGATTCATGTTTCGGAAAGTTCCGGTGTTTTTTGGTTCCGGTTCCGGGAAACGGAACTCAAATTGGATCCGGTTCAGGTTCAAACTCCGGTTTACAAATTGGTTCCGGTCAAACCGGAACTTTTTTACTCCCTTGAGGAAACCCCGCTCTTCGCGCGGGGTTTTGCGGCAGCGTCTCGCGGGAGTCAACGGTCGCTGGGTTCTGCAATAGTAACAAAATCCTATTCCTTTTAACGATTTTCAGCATTGAAATGCCGACCTACCCATTCAGTAGTAACACAAAAATTAAAAAAAACAAGAACTAAAAAACAAAATTAAAAAAATAAACAAAAATATTTAAAAAAAGACAAACAAACCAAAAAAACAAAACATCAAACAAAAGAAAAACAAAAAAGAAAAACATACTCAAAAAAACTAAAAATAAGCGAAATAGTGCTAGACAGACTATTAAATTAATTTAATAACTGAAATTTTCCTAAAATTGAAATTTTCCGCCTACATATACATTAAATAAACGAGTACATAAAATTTTACTGATTGACTTTAATCGTAAATTTTGTAATTTTATTAAGCGGGAAAATAAATAAAATTGGACAAATTTTTAAATTTTTGTTGACAAAAAATTACAAAGTACATATGATTAAATTCAAAAGAATTTGATCTTTGAATGTAATTGTACTTTTATGTACAATTTTATTTACGAATTCTTACCCTTGTCACGTGTTAAATTCACTTAATGTTTGTGTTATTCTAAAAAATTATTGTAAAGCAAATAGATTTTAATTCTTAAATTATTTTAGGAGGCGGTTGATTATGTAACACATCATTCCGGTGAACATAAGAAAGATTAACTAAAGAGGAAGCAGTTAGCCCATTTTAGCTTAATTATATTTAAAGTAATTTAACTATTTAAAAATCATTTTTATTATTTTATTAAGCGTCAACATAGTTTATACATATTCTAAGTTTCTTAAATAACAATTCTCTTTTCATTGTTTTAAATATTCTCATTTCAATTTAAATAGAGGTCGTATAAATATAATGTCGGGATTCCGATCCTCTCAAGGTTAAAGAGCAAAGAGGAATTGCCAAATACTATGCTCTATTTTAAAATGTCAATACGGACGTGTTAAAAGTGCATATGCATCATATGTGAAGCTGATGTTTGTACCTAAAATAGGTAGAGGAAATGTCACAGTCATATGGGCGGAGATTTTGGTATACTCGTAACCTTTCACTCTCCATTTTACCAAACTCCTCCCTTCAATGCTCCGTTTATAAGTCAGTCAGGACTGCCAATGAATCCATTATCATTTTAAATTTATTACCATTTCAAGTCGTTTTTCTAATTGTTTGTCGTTGAGTTTTGCACAATTAAGGAATGAATAAACATGTTTAAATTGTAATTAATGTTATTTAGAAAATAATATAATATATTTTAATTAATATATGTATTCTGACCATTTTAAATTATAGTTAATATTATTCAGCTTACAAGAAAGAGAAGTTTAGCAAAAGTTTAGTCACTGGTTAAGATTTGAACTTGCGTCTCCTCGTCTAATTATTACTAGGCGTTTACGCTCACCTCTTCTAGGGGCTCTATACCACTGAGCGACTGAAGCATCGTTATTCTTTAAGATCGCTTGACCCGCGTCTAAGCGTTCTAAATACTTTACGTGAATCATCCTTACAATAGTTATAATTAATCATTCTTACAATTGTTTATCATTACGGATGCTAGATGTCTACGGATTAACAGGTATTTTCCTTTGGTGTTTAAGAGGAATATTGAGGGATTTGAGGGTTTATTGTTGATTGTGAAGGATTTAAGTGCTAATTGTTGATTAAGAGGGATATTAAGAAATTTGACAGTTACACCCTTTATATCCCTTTAAATTCCATTAATCTTTCTAAATTCACCAATAACCACCATAATAATATCTCCAAATCCTTCTTAATATAACAAATCTAGCTCAATTCGCCGATATATTTTCATGCCATAGATGGACCGTAAGTGTCAGTCCTCATGTACGGGTCCGCTAAAGTCGGCTAACCAAAGTTGCTAGTCCTTTTATTTGAAAAGTGATTAAAAATATTAAAATTCTCTTAAATTTTTTAAAAGATAAAACAAAAAAACAGCTTTAACTTTCAAAATTTCAGATGATTAAATTTAATTTTATAATTCTAATATATTTAATTATATTTTTGAAAATTCGGTGTTCAGGGAGAATTATTAGTGTGGAAGTGAAAATTAGTGATGATTGGAAAGAAAAAAGAGAATTTATTTATTTAAAGAATGTTGAAATAAAGGATCGTTTTGTGTTGAAAGTAATTGAAAAGTCTAATAATAAACATGATGGCTTTAATAAAAATATAGAAGGATATTTACGTTCGATTGACTTAAATCTAGATAAAAATATGTTTGAAGTTGAAATAAGTGATCGATCAAAATATATTCTATCTTATCAATTAAAAAAGAAAATTTTGATTGAAATTAGTAATAATGAAATAATTCAAAATTTTCTGCCTTGGTTTGAAAAAATGGTATAATTTCATTTTTAGAATTCTTATTCCATAAGTTACAACTAGCAGGCAAATTAAACATAACAGCAAAGAAATAGAAATTGGCCTCTCTATCTACTTTAATTTGTGTTAAATTTAAGGTACTCCGAAATAATTATTTTATTGAAAATAATAAATGCTATGAAACTTCAATATTGTATAATACTGAAAACAATTTTAACTTGGTTGAAGAAGGTATAGAAAATTACAAGGACAAACTTTTATCAAGCTATTGGACGGAAATTAATTTAATCGTATATAAAATTGAATTGCTAGAAAAACAAAAAGTTGAATATCGGAAAGAAGAATTAAAAAATACAATCATTTACATCGGAAATAAAATAAGTATATAGCTTTTTAAAATTTTTTATTTGTTAAATACCTAAAAATATTCATATTATTCTTTATTATAATAGGAAAAAGAATTGAAGGAAATAAACGAAACTGTTTCAATTGTAGTTTTAAAATTACCATAAAATGGCATAGATACTTAAAAAAACATTATCTGTGCAATACATGTCATTGGTATCAAACTCATAATGGCAAAATGAGACCTGAAGGTCAACTTAAAATGGTTTAAATTTATTTATTATAATTAAAAATGCTTTTATAAAAGTATATATGAGTAGTTTTACATGTTGCGAGCATACACAAATGACATTATTTCATCTTATTTATGTATATAAACTTTAATATTCTTCTAAATATCTAAGAGGCCATTACTTTTGCCACTTGTCGGAAATGGAAACACAGACAGAATGAAACATGAAAATTAGAAGCAACACTAGATTAAAACTGATTAATAAAAATGAGAAAAATAGCTTAAAATATTTTTTATATGAAGACTAGTTCCAACTCCTATTTTTATAAAAATTTTAGCGAATCACTGAAGATCGAAAATGTTTTACTTGCGGAGTAACAAAAACATCACAGTGGTACCGTCATTCAAAACCTAAACAACATATATGTCATGCATGCTACAATAAACAACTAAGAATAAAGAAAATAAATAAAAAACAGACCGAACAGGAAACGAATAAATAATATTTAAATAAACATGTTTTTCTAACTTTAATTTTTTGAGTTTATTGAGAAAATTATTAAACTAACTATGTAAAATATAATCTATTTAATTTCAGTGAAAACAGAATCTTTTAATTGTTAAAGAATAAATATTAAATATATTTATTTATTTTCATTATTTTATTTATTTTATGAGGATAAAATTTTAATGAAAAAGAAGGGTCGTATTAACTAATCTTCAATAACTAAGTACATGACGTATTGAAGAATAATACTTGGATGTTAAAGCATATGAATTTTAAGTAAAAACCAAATGAACAATGTCAAATATGTGTATTTACTATAATCCTATTTATTATTATATTTTTAAAAAAGGTTATTTCTTCAAATACAAGTGAAACTGTAGCCGTTATGGAGATAATCCTACTCCTAAAAAGAAACTAGGTATTCAAGTAATTTTCTTGGAATATTTTTTTTGTTTTTGCTAATAGAAAAAAGTTCATTATAAACATTCATTATAAAAACTATAAAAAAAATTATAAGAGAAAATTTTAAATGATAAAGATTGTAAAGTAAATTGATAAAAATATTAAAATATTCTAAAATTTTTCATAAAAATCATACACATATTTTTATTGAAATTATCATAATATGTAGGTCTAAATAATATAGGTATGAAAATATATTATCTGTAATTTAATAGAAATAATTATAGTTATATCTTACAGAACTAAAATATGAAAAAAGTCATTCAATTTTGATTTTGTATTCTAATTTATTTTTTTTATTCTTAATTGTTTATTGTAACAAACATTACAAATATATTGTTCCGGTTTTGTATGGCGGTACCACTTAACTGTTTGTGTAGCTTGGCAAATAAAACAATTTCGATCTTGTGTATTTTGCTAAAACATCAAAATTTATATGATATTCTATTTTAATAAGATCACAAGGATTCCGAATAAAGAATTTTTCCTCGCCCTACCTTTATCGTGTCTGGAATTTGGTCTCTTAAAAGTAGCGCAACGATTCTTTAAAAATTTCGCTTTAACGCTTTATAAAAGTATACAGTGCGTGCGTAAATTATAGGCCTAGTTGTATTATTTTCATTACCATTTGTATTTCTGTGCTTTTAATTAAATTTAATTTTCTGAGGAATGGCTAGGAATATTTAAATGAATTTTGAATACATAAATAATTAATCTAAAAAAGAAATGAAGCGAAAATATGCTGTTAAATATAAGATATGACAAAAATAAAAATGGTCGTATAATTTACATCACAATGTATGAGTAGTTTTAAATATTTCGCACATATTTAAATGACATTATTTGGGATCTCATTTATGTATATGGACTTCACTATTTTCCTAAATATCTACAAGGACATACTTTTGCCGCTTGTAGGAGATGAAACAAAGACTAAAGGAAACAAGTTAGACTAAGCAACCCGCGACTAAATGAATTCGTTGAAAATTAGAAAATAGCTCAAAAATTTTTTAAATAAGATCTAATTCATCTAGAATCTTTATAAATTTTTAGCGAATCACGAAAGATCGAAAATGTTTTACTTGCGGAGCAAGTAAAACACCAAATTGGTACCATCATTCAAAACCTAAACAATATGTATGTAATGCCTGTTACATAAAACAACAACGATTAAAGAAAATAAATAAAAAACAGACCGAACAGGAAACGAATAAATAATATTTAAATAAACATGTTTTTCTAACTTTAATTTTTTGAGTTTATTAAGAAAATTATTAAACTAACTATGTAAAATATAATCTATTTAATTTCAGTGAAAACAGAATGTTTTAATTGTTAAAGAATAAATATTAAATACATTTATTTATTTTCATTATTTTATTTATTTTATGAGGATAAAATTTATAATAACACAAAAGGGTCGATAATAAATATTCCTCTATAACTATGTACATAACTTATTGAAGAATACCACTTGGATGATAAAGCATGGAATGTTAAGTAAAAACCAAATGAATAATGTCAAATATGTGTATATAACCCTATTTTTTATTATTATATCGTTAAAAATGGTTATTTATTCAAATACAAGTTAAACTGTAGCCGTTGTGCAATTTAAGAGAATTTAACAATTTCTGCAATTTAAGAGAATTTCTGGAATTTAAGAAATTTCTGCAATTTAAGAGAATATAACAATTATATTTCGCAGAACTAAAATTGAAAAGAGCCAACCAATTTTTATTTTATATTCTAATTTATTTTCTTGTTTATTTTTAGTTGTTTTCTGTAACAGTTATTACATATAAATTGTTGCGGCTCTGAATGACGGTACCATTTAACTGCTTTAGTAACTCGGCAAATAAAACAATTTGGTTCTTGTATATTTTGCTAAAAAACATTTATATGATATTCTATTGTAATAGGATCACAAAGATTTCGAGAATAAAATCTTTCCTCTTCCGGCATTTATGGTGTCTGGA
This sequence comes from Meloidogyne enterolobii, assembly GCA_963681835.1. NCBI lineage: Eukaryota > Metazoa > Nematoda > Chromadorea > Rhabditida > Meloidogynidae > Meloidogyne > Meloidogyne enterolobii. The sequence continues at coordinate 2,751,087 of CAVMJV010000025.1, read as the reverse complement.
ATTTGGGCTATTAAAAGTTTGGCTCAAAGATTTTTTGAAAATTTCGCTTCAACGCTTCGGAATTTTGTGCTCCGGTGGAAATTTTGTGGCTCAACAAGAAAGAACCGATGCGTATTCATTCTTCTGTTACTGGTAGGATTAGGGTTCTTTTTATCAATCATTAGGGTTCTTTTTATCAATCAAAAATCTCAATCTTATCGTAAAACTAAAAGATCGGTTTGTGTCTAAGCGTAGAGATAATAGCGTCCAATATATCCCGCTTTATTGTAATTTTTACGGTAATAAATGCAGGCTACCAAAAAATAAATTTTTGATTTAAAATAAAAAGTATGAAATAACAGCATGCGGTGCTTCAAATATTTTTTCATTACTAGTGAGATTCTATTAATAAAACATAAAAAATTAATAAAAAAACATTAATAAAAAAAACATCTATTAATAAAAAATTAAATATAAAATACCCGTTTTTCAAATCCAGGAAAATTTCTAATAAATTTATTGTTGTCAATTTCAATCACGATTTTCATCTTTAATAAAAATTTAGGATCAGTTTTTTGTCCAACATTTAATTCAATATTTTTATAAATATTTGTATCGAGATCTATGTAAACCAAACGTGTAAATCCCTCCGTATTGTAATTGGAGCCGCAATATCCATTATTAAGCTTTTTGACTCTTTTTTCTTCCCAGTCACACTTGATTTTTAACGAAACACGAATTGGTTTTACTACGCATTGAATATTCAATAAAATAATTGAATATAAGAGAATTATGAAATTAAATTTAATCATCTGAAATTTTGTTCAATAAGGCCACACACAATTTGAATCAAAAAATCGCAGGAGCTTTAGTGTACTACGGTTAAACCAATATCGTGATTTTGGGAAGTTTGAGGAAGGGTGTTGGAAGGGTGTTTTGGGGGAAGTGTGTACATTAAAATACTTTTCAGGTCCAAGTTTCTCAAAAGTCATGTAAAAGATTATTATTTTCATCTTCTTTCAGCGCCTCAGGCAAAAATTTTAAAAATTATAGATGTGTTCTAATCGGATTTTTTTCATTTTGGTCATAAACCACGCCTATGTTATTTGGAAATACTGCCGTGTAATGTCAAATTTTTAACAAATTAAAATTATTTTAAATTTTTTATTGTACTGAAAATGATTAACGTAGTGTTTTTAACTATTGTGAAATGATAAATAAATTGTATAGAGGGTAAAGCAATCAAAGCATCACAAGAAATCGACTAAAAAATCCCGTGGCAATTAATCAAAGGGCAAATATTATTTTTGAAATGCCGCTTTATTATGTGAAAAATAGATAAATATTAAGCGGGAAATTTTGAAATTTCTTTAATGTTAATTAAGAGTAATAATGTACTTTTAAAACAACTTTAAAGAAAATTTTGAAATAACTTCTACTGAAGACGCTTTTATTGAAAAAACATCATTAAGTTGTTCACCAAAAATAATAAAACTGAATATCTGAACACAGCAAGTAAGGGAATTATTTTTAAATTTGTTTGTTTTATAAATTAAATAGCATTTATGATTTTATTCAGCTATTTTTCCCCCTAATTATTGACTTGTTAAAGTAATATTTCATCTGGAAACATATTATAGTACGTATTATTCTTCTTGAAAAAGTTGATATTTCTTCTATTATTCTTTTTTTGTTGTAAAAAGTACATTTTTCCTTTAGACATATTCGGGAAATAATTACAATATTTTATTAAAATATGTTTAAAATCCTCAACATTTTAATTCGGTAAACAAACATATTCTTTCAAAATTGTTAAAGTACATTATCATTTTTACTTGATAAACATTAAAGAAATTTTAAAATATACCGCTTTATTATTTATTTATTTTTTAATTAGACGACCTTTAGAAATTAATAATTGCACTTTAAGTATATTATTTCATGAATATGTCTAAAGGAAAAATGTACTTTTTAGAACAAAAAAAGAAAAGTAGAATACTGCTAGACTTCTTGAATAAGAAAGATAAGCTTATTTCTAATCGACCTTGTTCCTTTGTGTTTAATTATTCGAGAAAATTGGAAAAGTCTATTTGTTACTTTAGGCAAATTAAACTACTTTAAAGAAGCATATATAACCTGATAAAGATTTCGGCTCACAAAAATAAGAGACAATCCAAGTAAAAACGTATCTATTCAATCGTCTCACAGACATAGATTGGTATCCTATAGCGAGGCCCGACATTAGTTAAAATATATAACTCTTAATTCGAGGTACAACTCTTCCAATTTGATAACTGTTCTGTCCAAGTTTTCATAAACCGAGGTGCGAACTGCCAAAGAGACAACAATCTAAGGTATAACTCTCATTAACTAGCCACAAGGGATCTCATACCGAGGTAAGACCGTATCCAAATAGATAAAATTCAGCAGTAGGGATGTCGGTTTTTGGAAAATCTTCGGATATCCGGAACCAAACCGAAGAACCGAACCGAAAATTTCGGATATCAGGAACCGAACCGAAGAACCGAACAAAATTTCGGAAATCCGAAACCGAACCGAAAATTTTCGGATATCCGGGACCGAACCGATAATTTTTTCGAGGTTAAGGTGTTATTAAGTATTATTGGTGGGTATAAGAAATTTGTTGGATATAATGGTTTGATATCGGTTGATAAAAAGGGTTCTGAATTGATCAAGGGGGATTAAAGTGTTATCAGACGAGACAACCGTTTGATCCGTCGAAAGCACAATGCCCCCCTGGAGGATGATTGAAAAATACAATGCCCCCTCCATTAGAATACACTCCTCTAATAGAATGCCACCATGTAGGATGATTGAATAATACAATGCCCCCTTCACTAGAATGCCCCCTCAAATAGAATGCCCCTATATAAGGTGATTGAAAAACTCCTCTATTTCCTACCTATTTTATTTCCTACCTACTTTATTTCCTACCTATTTTCTCAAAGTCCACCTTAATCTATGCAATGCTCAGATAACAACATACTTCGCCGCAGACGAAAATTTTGAGAATTTTGTAAGATCAGAGGACAGATTTCTTCATTTTTAGCGCCGCAGGCGAAATTTTTGAGAATTTTGTAAGACCTTCATAAAATAAATAAAATTATGCAAATAACCAATCCAAAATCCCCCGGCAATGTAACTCCGGCCGAGTATCTGGACCAATGACTGTTTTGTTGCTATTTACGGGGCTGGGCCACATTTTAAGATTTTCGCCATTTTCAAATTAATTAATAGCCGTGAATAATGTTCAGGCTTCCAAAAAATAACAGTGCTTCGACCAGGAACGCTTGATCGACAAAACGCAAAATATTGCAGAATTTATAATAAAATTTAAAATTCAGTTATTTAATATTAAGTGTCTGAGTATGCTATATAAATTGCTAAGAGAGTTTATAAGGTTTGTCCTAGACCAACTTTACAAGCCTCGTTTCTTTTATTCCGCAACGTAGCCACATTTAAAGCTAAGATTTTAACAAGCAACCGTACGTACATATATTACAAGTACGTACATATATTACAAGCCCCGTACACTAAAACAAGTTTTATAGAATCGACTTAAAATATGCGGATATCACACAAGACTGACACAATTGGCGTGACAGGAAATAAAACAAAAATCCTTTCATTTTGCCGACATTTTAACTTATTGGTATTGCGGTTATTTTTTTGACTTTTTCTGGAGGATATGTATTTCGTCCCAAAACTTCTATTGTCCCAAAACTTCTATTGTCCCAAAACTTCTATTGTCCCAAAACTTCTATGTCCCCAAACTTCTATTTGTCCCAAATCTGACAGTGCATAACTTTTTTGGTGCCTTCGGCACCAAAAAAGTTTTTGAAAAATTTTTTTGTAGCGTACTTATATTTCGAAAATTTTTCCACCTATGTACTTCCAAATTGAACTTTTTGTACTTACACTTAACATTTTCTCGATCCGAACCCTGGGCTAATACAATACAATGTCCCGATTAAATATCTATATGGGGGCTTAAATTATTTTTGTTTAATATTAATTTATAAATTAAATTTAAAGTTTAAAACTGATAAACATAAAATATTATAAAATACTTTAGCGGCCTTTCGATCTTTTCTCATTTTTTGGATACCAAAATATTATGTGGTAATACATTTATTAATTTTTATTCTTTAGTTGGTCCGGAAATATTTTTAAATTTATTCTAAAGTCAGTCTATCTATAGTCAGATTAATCTGATATTTTTAAAGGTGATTTATCAATACTATTGGGCATTATATCCTCAGAATCTTAAAAAATATTTCATTCAATCATTTAATGGGGATTCCCTTATAAAGCTTCTATACAATTATCGTTTGTGGTAGGCTAGACTGATCTGAATTGAACAGAAGAACAGAGACTTTTCCTGTTCGTGTCGGTTTTGTATGGTTGTTAAGTTGCAATTTGATTAATATTTAATTTACGAAAAGAGTGAGTACTTGAGTGTTAATATAAATACAACTTAATCTTTTTTTCGACAATGTTATCATTTTTTGGAAGCTATTACATTAAATAGCTAACAACTCCCATTGTTGTAAGTGCTAACAAGCCGAAGAAAAACAAGCCGAAGTAACGAGCCGAAGAAACTAAACAAGCCGAAGAAACGAAAATTTTTATGTTTTTCTGTTTTGGATATATAATAGGACAATGATCAGAAGGCGAAAGGGTCCATAAATTTGCTTAATATTTAATTTACAAAATTATTAGGTATTTGGATGGCATAATAAATTAAGGAGATTAGAGCAATTATTCTTTCAAGTAGTTGAGGAAACTAGAAAAAGTTAGGTTATTCGTCTTTAGCTAATATCCCAAACTTAGATTAAATCCCCTCCACATTAAATTAAACATATCACATATATTATTCTTAAATTCATAAATATGTCTATATATCTAGGGAATCGGGTCTTTCTACTACCATTTCTGATTTTTTGGATGTTGAATATATTCAACAAATATATGTACAACTCCAGGCAGCAAACAAATTAATTAACTATCTTGAATACTTATTTAGTGTCCCCATGGATTAATTTACCCTAAAAGCGTTCCTCCTGTTCAATAAATTTATTAACTACTCTAGATAATGTTAGCTGTATTATCAATTCAGCTTCCAAAAATTTGCATCTTCTACATAAAAAGTATCCCAAATTCTCTCTATCAAGTATTAAACGATAATGAATATCAAATAATTTAGTAATTAATATTAATTAGTGGACAAGAGTTGACTCGTTAAAATTTAACTGATTACCTCAATGTGCTATTTCCTTCTGAATAACCTACTTGAATTGGCTGTTAATCTTTTGCTCGGAGAGAGGGATTAATAGATTCGTTCCCTCGTTATTTCTTGATTATATTGGTTATGGGTAGGCTGGCTTATTAACTTATTCGTCTATCTCTTTGTCCATCTCTTTGCCCTGAACAGTGTATAACTGTAATTAAATAATTTAAATAAACACACGTAAGTAGGATAGACCATAGGCAAAAAATTGTTAGGATAATGTGAAAGGCGTTAAATTGAGCAAAGTCGTTCCAAGCTCAATATTTCCTGTGGATTCTTGATTTCCTCAAACTATTCCACCATGTTAAGTATTAGATTATTTTCTTATTTATTAATTTATTTATAGAATTTATAAAATCGATCAGCTTCCATATGTTGACTGTAATTTTATGGATGTTGATTAAATAAATTCAACAAATATGCACTCTCCTGTTGTACGTATGCTTTATCTTGCAACATTTAAGACACTTAGTAGCAGATTAAACGCTCATAAGAATAAAAGAGAAAGCAGTAGTTATCACCCCGGTAGCTCAGCGGTGGAGCTCTGTATGTGGTGAGCGAAAGCTTTCATAAGCAGCTATAATGTCTAGATGTGGAAAATTAATTGGATAGTGATGGAATAGAACCATCATAGATTGAGACAAGACCGGCTGTTCTATCATAAAACTCCGATGAGTAAGGAGCCGTCTGAACTTTAGACACTTAACCTTTACGCAGTTTCTTACGCAGTGGACTGATACTACTCGAACATATAAAATTTTTAATTATCCCGATTCATTAAAACTCGATGATTTTAAGGAATTTAAAGCTTGTTCATCACGTAGACCATGATATTTTTGTAAGTCAAGCATCGCTTAGACAAAATGATTAAATACATAATAAAAAGATTCCAAGGATCTATATGTTAGTAGAAAAAGCATTAAAGTAGTCTTTATAAATTTTATACTAACTCCGATATATAAAAATTTAAATTTCAAAATAAAAAATCGTCAACAAAGCCCGTAACCGTGTAGAATTTTTTGTAAAAGCGCATCAATCACGTTGTCAAATTTTCTCTGTTTACTACTGCAAATCGTGTTTGCAGGACGGGATGCCGCGGGATTTCTCAAATCAAAAAACGCCGGGGTTGCGGGACGGGATAAATCCAGCAAAATCGCTCGCGGAATCCTGTCCCGCACCGACCTCTAAATCAAAGTTTTTCGCTATACTTAATTGTTAGCGAATTTAACTTCTTAAAGATAACCGTGGGAACTAGTTAATCCAAGTATACGATTGGACTTGCAAAAATAAATCGACATTTCGATGAAAGAAACAACATAAACACATGTTTAATTTTGTAATACATATATGTATTAGAGTAATGAAAAATTATATATCTTTCAGACAAAAAAGCTTTTTCTTTGACACTTCCCTATGGTTGGATTAATATATCGTGATTCAACACTCTGTACAATTTATTTACCTGATTAGTATCGGTAGCACAAGTTTCGTGAATATAAACAGTTTTGTTTGGATTAGAATTGAGAGAAGCAAATTTTTCTTCGATATATTTGACTTGGTCTTCATATGTATTTGAACCTTTAAATTTTTAAAACTGAATTGAAACGTATTAAATAATTTAAATAAAATGTGATTAAATAAAGGCTAATTGGATGACAATTATAGGTCTGCGAAATTCCTATATATCTAGATTTATTTATGTAGGCTAAAGCCTTAGCTTTTATACTAAGCATGTACCCAACAATATTAGCCTAAGCAAAGCCTGGCTTACAAAAATAAAAGAAAAATGAATATGGAAAAATAATTAAGGCTACAGAAAATTAAGTTTCTTTTAAGAATGGATTTAATTAAAAATTTAATATTATTAAAACATAACGTGAACTAATTTAAAAAATTATTTTAAAGGTATGTGCCGACAGAGTTACTGAAATAATTAAAAGGAACGACGAAAAGATTAAGCTCCACCCAGAATTGAAAAATGCCATTGCAAATATCTGGGCAGATCCAATTATTCAAAAGGAAATAGCTCCTAGAGGGAATGAATTCAATTTTAACAAGAGCTGTCCTTAGTGAGTTTAAATAAAATTAACTTTTCAGAAGGTGGAGTATAAATGGATAATAAATGGGGTCCGTTCAATACTTAATATTAATTATTAGATTATTCTATACTTAATTTGATTTAAATAAGATTTTGTTAAATGTTCGATCGTATTGTTTATGTCATTTTTTGGAAGTTGAATCAAGTATTCAACTAAATTTCTTAGCAAGATTATTCTGTTGAGGTGTGTGTGATACTAACAGGAAGATATTACCGACAAACACTCTTGTATGTATATGCGGATTTTTCCTCTTTTTTTGATGATTCGATGAGAATTATTTTTAAATATGCGGATTTTTAGTTCTTTTAAAATTATGAGGATTTTTACATTTTCTATAGTTCCTTGCAGCTTACTCCCGATGCTGTGGTTAGGAAAAGATACTGAAAATTCTGGTTCGCTCCCAGCCGCTGAATAACCTTTTGTACTAGTCGAAGGAGAGAAATAGCTATAGCCAGCGCTGTTTTACTTTCGGTTATAAATGAGTTAACACGACTCTAGGCGGTTTAAGTTAGGTGAATCATACTTAAACTGATAATATTTGGGGGTAAAAATATCGTAAACTTTAATTAGAAGTATCTAATGATGGGGGGGGGGGGAGTATTCTAAAGGGAGTCAATTACGGTTGCGCGAAGTTTTGCGTGAGTATCTTGTGTCAACTCTCTTCAATACTTAATATTAATTATTAGATTATTTTATACTTAATTTAATGTATACATATAAACTTTGTTTGTTGGGGGACTAGCCATGTGGTTTTATTTTTTGGAAGTTGAATCAACAATTCAACTAATAATTTAAGCAAGATTGTAACAGAAAAACTTGACTACCAAACTACAAGAAAATATAAAAAATCCTCATAATCTTCAAAAGACCACAAAAATCCGCAAATCCGCATTTTTAAAAATAATCTTCATCACCCTATCAAAAAATTAATAAAATGGTGGAATATCACACCCTTCGAGACTGATCAAAAGTTATTTGGCCATTTTCTAGATTTTGTAAGGATGATTCACCTAGCAGCATTTAAAACGCTTAGGCGGGGGATAAACGATCTAAAAAGGAAAAAGAGAAAGCATTAGTCGATGCCCCGGTAGCTCAACGGTAGAGCTCCTGCATATCGCTCTTTAGACTACATCTTTAAATTTATCTCCCCATTGGGTATTGTAGTTATAGTGCATGGAATTTTGTGATGACGTTATTCCGTACTAGTGATGTTCGGGTATCCCTATCCCGACTCGGGAAAATTTGCCGAGTTTTTAACCTCCCTACTCCCGATGTCATTTCACGACCCTTTTCCCGATTCCCGGGTTTTTTCTTCTCCCGAACATCGCTATTCCGTACAGCAATACCGAAAAATATCGATAACGAGGAATAACGATTGACTTCAAAATTTTATCTGTCGATATTCCGTACCGTACTACCGATACAGCATACTGATAACTACAGAAAATATTGTCGTACTACGGTACAGTCTGGGCTCTAGCTAGTTACTTAGCGATAACTCTATTTAGAGTATAACTAATTATGGTGTGAATCGTGTAATAAGGTTAGATCAGGGTTTTGATATCTGCGGGCCAAAACGTCCCATTCCTGTATCTGGCAGTTCTAGTTTTGGTAGATTCTTCCTAAGAATCCAAAAAAGACAAAAATCCGAGGTGCGCTTATACTTCTGAACACAATATTGAATAATTTATAAAGTTAGAGATAATAGCAGAATCTAAATTGAAAAAAATATCTTCTCTCGTTGGGCCTAATCTATTTATTTTTGGAAGCCAAGCAATGCCTTAGGCTAGTTTTCATTGCAAATTTTTTTTTCGCAATCTGTCGTTAGTTTTTTGTGTTCTTCGCCACTCAAGAAGTCTTCTTATTTTTGCAGGACTGAACTCTGTTTTTAGCTAATATGTTGTTAAAAGTTAGCGAATTTCATTTAGCATATAGCTATTTAACGGGCTATTTAACTATTTAATCAAAACAGCGCGCGGTCAAGTAGGCGCAAAGCCATAGCATGCTTCAAGATTTGCGAATCCTTCAAAATTTAGTATTAAACGATTCCACTCATCGAGCTAAAGCGATTAGTACCAAAATTGATAAGAATCAGAAATTTCCCTGGCTTTGCGCCTAGTTGGTCGCACACCTACTTGGCCGTGTCCCCTATATAATCCCTAAGTGCTGTGCAGTCTACAATATATTTATTTTTTCAATATTTAAGTTTTTAAATAGCAGTCACAAAATTTGTGTTCCGCTTTCACTAATTTGCTGTTAATTTTTTGGATGCTGAACGTTATTCAGCAAATAATTCAAAAAGAATTTGACACCAATGCTGTGTTGTATTGGTTAACACATCGACTTGCACTTTACGAGAGCTTAGGTTCAATGCTGACGGCAGTTGGTGGCTGCTTTAGTGTAGTCCATATATGGCACTTACACAGGTGGAACAACGGTGCTCTGTAGTTTCGTCAGAGGTTAGTTTCGTCAGAGGACATTTTCGTCAGAGAAAAGTTTCGTCAGAGGGTTGTTTCGTCAGAGATCAGTCTCGTCAGAAGTAGAGTTGCGCGAGATCGAGATTTTAGAAAAAATCCGAGACCGAGATTGACCGAGACTCGCATGACCGAGACCGAGACCGAGATGCAAAATTTGACCCGAGACCGATATCGAGATCCGAGATAAACCGAGATTCTTCAAAACTTTTTTTATCCACCAAAACCCAACCAAATTAATTAAATATCATCTAAACCATCATCAAAATCATCTGTGCCCTCTCTAGGGCGCTGAAAAAGGAGGAAATCTGGCTTCTTGGCCTTCCAAAATTCTCAAAATTTTTGCCTAAGCGCTGAAAAATTGAGTCTTAATTACGTCCATTTTTACTGGTCCATTTTTTACGGGTCGGCCGTTCCTATTTATCCTGCTCCGCTCTCTAGACTAGAGGTCGGTAAAATCGCATTTGCAGGATCCTGTACCCAACTGAATCTTCGCTGAAAGTTGTTGGAACAACTTTCCCCATCACTGAGTCAACATCCCCAATGTTGGGTCAAAAATCCTGAACCGTGAACATTATTCAGGACGGATCCTGTATCAGGATTGGGTTTTAAAATTTCATACAGGACAGGATCCTGTAGGATTAATCCTGAAAATCCTGGAATCCTGACAATCCTGAAAAACGAAAAAAGGCAGGATTTCGGACAGGATCCTGAAAAATCCTGTGCAGGGTCCTGTCCTGTGCCGACCTCTACTCTAAACAACTAAATTAAAATGAGTTACAACAATATGCCAATAGCAAAATTTTAAATATTTTGTCAAAATAAAAATAAATCTCAAGAAGGTCAATCATTAGGGGTGTATACTGATCTCGGATCTCGGCGAGATTAAGTGCCGAGAATCTCGTCTCGGTTAGGTGGTCTCGTCTCGGCAAAACCGAGACCGAGATTGGAAAATGACCGAGATTCTCGTCTCGGTCGAGATATCGATCTCGCGCAACTCTAGTATGAATTACAGTTGGAATAATTAGAAATGCCCTCAATTAGGCAACTTGGATAGACCTAAATGTGTGGATAGACCTAAAGGAAATGATGAATTTTTTCCAATTGGTTACAGGTTATTTGCTGTAAATTTAACAGCATCCAAAAAATATTATCACATCTACCCAAATTCCTCAACATAAAATAAAAATGAACAAATTTAATGAAAACGAAATAATTAAAAAACAAATATTGTGTAAATGAGTATTAATAAAAAAAACTAGTTAAACACACAATTGTTTAATGGAGAGCAAATTAAAGTAGTATGTAAGACACAAACTTGAGAAACGATGGTTCTTCAGATTAAGCAATTCTTAAAATAGAATTCGAAAAAAAAATGTTTAAAGGGCTAACTTTCATTAAATTATTTACTGAATAAAGTTCAGCATCCAAAAAATAACGCCAGAAGAATTACTTCGAACTACAAAATTAGATAGAACGAGATTAGTAAAAACGAAATATAACTTAATAAACAAATATTATGCAGATGAGCGTTAAATAAAAACCTTTATTTCTCACTAAAATGAATCAAGTTTATTTAATTGACAGGAAATCAACTTTTATTCGTAACTTCAAATTGTACGAGACACATTTAACATAGCTTTTATCCCAACACATTTAACATTTGTGAGAATCATTTACCTTAGCAATTTCTTATATTACCCAAGCTCCTTATAAATTTTCACGTGTTAATAAAACAAAAGCACCTGTAAATTGCACAATGAATAAAATTTCTAAATGATAAATTACTTAATATGAATAATTTGAAAAATGAGTATTGTTAAGCACTCATATAGTGGTAAAATTGCTATATTTTTTTCGTGTCCTTCGTTGAAATATAATATTCTCTGTTTAAGCATATTGTGGGAGAAATGTGTGACTTAACACATTTAACATTTGTGAGAGGCGGAAGCTGTGGTTTGTAATTGAGTTCAATTTTCAAAAGGCGACTGGTTAAATGCAAGCTAGTTAGTATAAGAGCGAATTTTTATTTTTGTTTTACGTTTGTCTTTACTTAATTATAATTGTAGAAATTCGATGATGTGATAATTCAGTTCGATAAAATAAATAAGCAAGTTGCTAATGATGTAAACTAAAATTAGCATTAAATAATTTGGTAAAAGTACAATTTTAAAAATTTATAATTAATTTCACGCCTGTACAAGAAACCTCAGAAAGGGCCAAATTTCATCTTAGAAATCTTAGATTAGTTTGTGATAGAGAGTGACAACAGCCTCTTAGATCCTTTGAAAACGAGAAGATAAAATAGATAAGAATATCAACCTTTTATTTCATTTTTTACTATACTGAGTAGAAATTTAGCATACGTATACATATACATGACCGGATTTCACTAAAACTGATTATGCTATGATTTAGAGGAAATGCAGATTATTTATTCTAAAATTAGCCTGATTAAAATCGGCTTCCAAAAAATATAACACCAAAAAAATTCCCACATTTTATTCGACAGATTAAAACCCTATTATAAAGAATTATATAAATAATTTCATACTTTCAAATTTAAGTGAAAAAAATATCCAAGATTGTCTTGAGTCTACTTTAGTTTGCGTGACTACTTAGTATTTTTGGGAGCTAGAAACTTCTATTGTATTTTCATAGTTTGTGATAAAATAGACTTGTTAAATACGTGTCCGGTAGTCTCGTCAGAGGTTAGTTTCGTCAGAGGACATTTTCGTCAAAATCAGTTTCGTCAGAGGTTAGTTTCGTCAGAAGACCTTTTCGTCAGTAAGGCTCCCTTTTTAAAAATGTAATTAAACGGCGGTATTATGATTTATAGTAGATTATTAGTTTCTAAATCGCTTCGGACTAATGAGGTGTCATTCGAAAGAGCTCTAAAAACTGAGTCGAATTAGTTGTGGAAGAAGTTTATCCGATATTCCGGGGCCGAGTTTCGAAATTCTGAATATTGAAAAATGGTGTAATGAGGCTCAGTTCGTTGAACCGATTCAATTCGTCGAGCTGAGTCGGTTGAGCTATCATTTATAAAATAAAATTTTTCATTCCAAAAATCAGCTTTTCTAATTTCCTTCGAATGACACCTCATTTGTCCAAATCGCCCAGAAACAAAAAACATAGTATATGTCAAAAACCGCCGTGTAATTTGATTTTTAAAAAGGGAGCCTTACTGACGAAAAGGGCCTCTGACGAAACTGATTCTGACGAAAATGTCCTCTGACAAAACTAACCTCTGACGAGACTACCGGACACAGTATCAATTTTAGGTACTTGTACCCTTATCATACCCCTGCCCTTCCATTTCAATGCCGCGCCCATTTTTCATGCACCGAACAAATTATAGAGACTGCCTTATACATAGGCCTTAGAAAAAAGGCTGATGTGATTTTTTAAAGTTTATTTTAATGTTATCTCCAGTGGATCTTTGACCAACTGAATTTCGATAGATTAATTACTTGAAAGTTGGGTTAGATTGGCGAGCGAGTCAAAACTGACACTTAGCAAAGCATCAGGCTCTAATTTAGGATATGCGTCCAATGAGCTTGTATGCCTCCCATCACTGGCTTGGAGTCCAAAAACAAAAATTCTTCCAGTTGTGGGGTCAGGGTACGCGATTGGGATTTATCTTCCTGTCTCGAGATAAGCAAAATCTGGATCAGGATTCAAAAAACCTGGATCCCGATCCCGCTCAACCCTAATTCAAAGTGGTAAATATTATTATTTGAATTTAAATTTTATAATAAACTTTTAATTTTAATAATGCGTCGTTAACTGTGTGCAACTGCATTTTATTTTTTGGAAGCCTGAGTGATTCTCATGGCTATTTAAGAGTTTAAAATTTAAAAAAAGAACAGCCGCATCTTTAAGGAAATTTTTCAACAACTTATTAAATAGATCTTCTTTATAAAGTTTCTTGTTACAAACGGAGGTAGTCCGGTTATGTCGGAGGGTTGTTAAGGTCGTTAAGTAAGTCGTTAAAAACGACCTCGATAATGCCTAACAACCTCGATAATGCTTTATACTTACATTTTTGTTGAGTCATTGAGTCAACATCCAAAAAATAAGAATCAACTAAAACACAAATCGTCTTTCATAGATACCTACATAGATACCTATGTAGATCATAATAAATATAGAATAATCTAATAATTAATATTAACTATAGTTATCACGGTACCGAAACGAAAACCGGGGGTCGTAAAGCGGTCAGAACCGAAAACCGGTGATACCGGTTAATAACCGGTAGTGAACAATACTAATATTAACCATTGAAAAAGAGTGACGCAAGATACCCAAATGATCATACCACCATATAATTGCTGATTTACCGTATTCTCTCTAATAGAACGGCCGGCCATTCTATTTTTCAATCATCCTCCAATGGGCTATTCTACTAGAGGGGGCATTCAACTGCAGGGGGCACTTCTATTTGAGAGAATACGGTAGTTTAAGGTACCCTCCTACATTAGACGTTTCTAATTAGAATTTACGATATTTCTAGCCGCAAGGAGTGTCTAATGTAGGGATGATTCGTCTAGCACGATGATTCGTCCAGGCAGATTTAAGTCAGTAATGATCTTACCTAATGTCTAGTTGAATCTTTGATTCAACTTTCAAAATAAAATTCAATTGCATATACAAATGACAGGCAATTGAATGCACAAATATGACCGTTATATAACTATAAATAATCTAATAATTAATATTGTTAATTACAGTGTCCGATGAACCAAAAGTTTGGAGAAGCTCCGACAATCACTCGTTCGGGAAGGAGAGAAAATCTCGCCCGATGAGTTCTGTTTATGTTTCGGTTTTGGCACTGTTTCGGCACACTACTGATAGCTATCAGGTATTAGACGGAATTCACAGGCTGCCTGGTTATGAATACTTATCTCCCCACTTCCTTATACTAGGAATAAGTTTAAATTCATAGTTGATATTATATACAACATAAATATTTTTTAATTAAATGCATTAATATGATTCTTGAAATAATTACGTTATTAGATGTTCTAGAAGAATTAGCCTTAATTTTTTGGAAGTTGGAGATACCAACTAAAGGTTCTTGTACTATGTGATAGGTTCACCGATGAGGTGAAGTTGGATCTCAAAAAATATTGTTCGCCCTCACTATCATATACCCCCCCCCCCATTGGGGATATGCGTATAAGGACGATTTAGTATCGACTATTCAGTATTTGGAGCATATTTTGGGTCACTGAAAAAATTTAAAATTAATCGTCCTGCCTTTTTGACATGATTCACCAACATATTAATTATTATATTAATTGTCTATTTATTAATCCGTCTGAAAAATCGTCTGAGAAAACTCACTTCCGAGGATTAATTATTTTTGGATGTTGGATAAATAATTCAACAAATCTAGGACTTGGCCAAGTAACTTTAATATGTCTCCGATATGAGCGGATTTTTTCTCATTTTATGTTTTTTTGATAGGCCGATGAGGATTATTTTTAAAAATGCAGATTTGAGGCCTTTTGTGGTCTTTCGGGGATTATGAGGATTTTTTTACATCTTCTTGTAGTTTTGTTATGAAATGTCATTTTTTCTCTTACGGTCATCCAAAATCGCCAAAACCGAATCGAGAGCTTTCTGTTTGGGTCTTAAGTTAGGTTCAGGATTTGGGCACTCATGTGTGAGCAGTTATTCAGTCAAGAGCGTTGACGAAACAGTAAAATTTGTAATCTATGCGTCTTCCCTTTTTGAACTTGAGTTTTCAATATCAATTATTAGATTATTATTTGTATTTATTTATATGTCCATTTAACCCAACAATTGAAGCAAAACAGTCCAGTGGTTATTTTTTGGATGTTGAATGTTTTCAACAAATATGTAAGTTAGGAAAAAGAAAGACAAACGCGAATTCGTCTTCAACATTGGTTTATTATGCGAGCCTTAAGAGCTATCTTATCGCTAACTAAACGTCTTTGTTAGTCTAGCGTTAGTTACTCCAGCGTATCTACTCCAGCGTATAGTCTCGCTTATTCTATTTTATTATTTCCTTTAATATAGTACGTCTTATTAGTCAAGTCTTTTTGTTAGTATCGGACACACCGCAAGTAGATACAGAATAATCTTGCTTAAATTATTAGTTGAATTCTTGATTCAACTTCCAAAAAATAACAACAATTGATAGCCCCCGCTCTAACGAACATTATATGCATATTAAATTAAGTATAAAATAATCTAATAATTAATATTAAGTATTGAACGGAGTTAAACCATTTATACTCCAACTTAGAAAAATTAATTAAACTCACTAAGGACAGCTCTCGTTAAAATTGAATTCATTCCCTCTGGGAGCTATTTCCTTCTGAATAATTGGATCTGCCCAAATATTTGCAATGGCATCTTTTAATTCTGGATGGAGCTTAATCTTTTCGTCGTTCCTCTTAATTACTTCAGTCACTCTATCAGCACAATCCTAAATAATTTTTTAAAGTTATGTTTCAATAATATCAAATTTTTAATTAAATCCATTTATAACAGTAGCTTCAATTTTCTTTAGGTATATTTTTGCTCTTGTTCTCAAGTATTCTTGTAAGCAAAACTATGCTTAGGCTGATATTGTTGGTACATGCTTAGTATAAAGAGAGGCTTTTCGGCATTCGGGAGGTTTGTGTTATGATGTTGGAGTAAAGTCTTGAATCAAAAAGAATTGGGAATTACGACTTGGGGAATCAGTTTGATTCTGGTATATACTAGTAAAGATTAGAGACCGGACTCGAGTAATCGTTCGATAATATCGATATCGATATCGAAAAATATCGATTATCGAAAAATATCGAAAAAATCAAAAAATTTTTCGTTCTACCAATGACAGGGGAAGTTGTACCAATGACAATGACAGCCTTAATCCCTCCAAATCCCCTTATACATATCCCTCTTACTAATTTTAAATCCCATTAAACTGTGGGGACTGATATACAAGGGAGACTGAACCGTGCAGACTGATGACTCAGGCAATTAGAGCCGGACCGGAACCCGGAATTGGGACAAGGACTCCGGAAAACCGGCCGGAGTCCGGTTTGGAGCCGGTTACTACTATTTAATGTAAAAGAGAAATAAAACTTTATGCCAATATATTAAAATTTAAAAGAAATTAGGTAATATCGAAAAATATCGAACAATTTATCGTTCGATATATCGGTATCGATATGAAAAATTTTTCGTTCGATAATATCGATATCGATATCGAAAAATATCGATTATCGAAAAATATCGAAAAAATCAAAAAAATTTTTCGTTCGATAATATCGATATCGATAATCGATAATATCGATATTTTCCATCGATATATCGTATCGATCCGGTCTCTAGTAAAGATCAACTAACGAAGGCAGTTTGCTATTTTTATTATCTTTTAAGGTAGCTGAATCATTAGCAAGCAATACCCCTACATCAATAACACCAAATGGAATGGGAACTGCGCCTGGTTTTGCTCCGTATCTTAAAAATTATTAATTTATGAATAAAAATTAAACTATATCATAAAATATAAATTACTTAATTAGAAAACGTTGTCTATTTTTGTAAGCACAAGCAATGCTTGAGCTATTATCTCAAATCTCTAACCTCTATTTCCTTTGTAGAATATCTCAATTCCATTTTCTGCATTGCTATTATTAACGATTCCACTCCGCTTAATATGTTTCTATAGATTGCCTGTCTCCGCTCTAGCCTTTCCACTTCATTATAGCCGTTGTCATGGATTATTCGGCCGTATCTGAAATTAATGCCGCCTTCCCATTTTTTCCTTATTCCTGAAAATGGTTAATTTTCTCATAATTTTCCTTCTTTTTTTGATTTGTGCCTTAAGACTATACATAAACGCAAAAGGATTATTTTTCTTTAACTTTGAGAGCATTTACTTTTTTTCTGCCCGTATTTTGACTGACCGATGTGTGAGGGTTTTCTGTCTGTCCGAGTCCGTCCGTGTCTTGTCTGTCTGAGTATTTTAAAAATTATTAATTTAAAAATAAAAACTCAAGTATATAGCAAATTACAATTCAGGAAGCAGGGATATTTTTATGCTTTGTGTTATATTTTTTGTTGACTTAATTTTCAGGTTAAATGCTCAATGGTCTATAAATACATAGGTGTACAATAGGGATCGTGCCGACAGAAAATCAAATTCCCGAATTTCGGAATTTTGCTATTTTTGCGAGGGATTGGAAGTAATTATCCCTCCTTATCCTCCTTACCTATGAGGTGAACTTCGAAGTCTGGAAAGATACCGAGATTAAGAAATATGTAAAAAGATTTTTAATTCGATAGGCTACTGAGAGTTGAAATCTTTTGTGTGACCCCCAACCCCACACATGCAAGTAAAACTCATTGTTTTATAGTTATTTAAGTCTGGAATTACACAATGAGATCCGACCGCTTTTAATTTAAATTTTTATAGACTCACTTCATTTGTTTAAGCAATGTACTTTTGCCACCCTCGGCAGCACCTTTAACAAAATTAATAAATTAGAAATTTTTCAGATTAATTAAAAACTTCAAGACTTGCCTAAAAGCAGTAGCTTTACAATTTTCTTTTGAGCCTCAAAATCCTGAAAATTTTAATGAATTACAAAAAAGAATAACGTATTGTAAAGAATATAAGATCCTGTTGGGTATTAATTAGAATGCCTACCAGGCCGGAGGTTTAAGATCTCTTAAAAGAGAAGTCAAAGCAGCGGCTATGGTAACTCATTCTGTTGCGCTCCTGTCCGTGGTGTTCTAAGGCTGCCAAGCAATAACTAACAGGAGGAACATAAACGTTGCCTGTCGGAGCTAGGCATTTAGTCTACTTTATAGCTTTGAACGTGGTAATATTCAATTTCGTACCCCCCCTCCTTTTTCCTTCTTCGAAGTATTATAAAATGGTCATTCTGACTTAGATTATAGAACTCGTCGAGCTGTGTCGAATGACACCAAAATCAAAAAAATTGGACTCGATTTGACCGAAATACAGACCCCTGAAAATTGAACAACCACAGGGGCGAAAAACCATAAAGACGAAAATTTATACAAATGATAGCTCATTCGAAAGAGCTCGTCGAGATGAGTCGAATGACACCAAAATCGACGTGATTGGACAAGATTTGACAAAGTTATGACATTATGTAGACCTAACGGAGTCGGCGACTTATGTCATAACTTTGTCAAATCTTGTCCAATTACGTTGATTTTGGTGTCATTCGACTCAGCTCGATGAGCTCTTTTGTGAGAGCTTATTTAGAAGACTGAAAGTTTTTATAAGACTTTTAGGTGATTTACATTAAAAAATCTTTTATCAGCCCACTAGTTCAAAAAAATTTTTGTATCATGTATATACTCTTCATTACCAACTTTCATAACCATATCATAAACATACAATTTTGTAGTATTATTAGTTAACTTTAACTGATATTTAACTTTACTTTTATTTAAGTTTTGATAAATTATTTCGGTTATTTAATTTTTATATTTAAAATGAAAATTAGATTTATATTTGGCAAAACATAAAATTTGATTTTCTTTCCAATTTACAGGCAAGGGTCGAGTACTAAATAGTACACTGCCGTTTAACACACAGAAAAATGGTGACACATATATAATAGGATTTGCGTAATCCTGCTTGTGGAATATGTTATATAAGGGATTTTAAAGGATTTAAAACTTATTTAGTTATCAGAGCCTAATCTTGAATGGGTATAAGTCTAGCACATTAGCAGGTGGGGTAGGGTTCTTGCATACTGAATCTTTTGGTGTTGAAAAATCGGAATGTGTTTGTGTACTTACGGAAAAACTTCGAGAAGAGAATGTAAGCGATGCCGAGGTCCAGTCTAATCATAATATGCTGCTGAACAGTTACTGCTGCCCTTTAAGTCATGCACACAAAGGTGAATGGAGAAATTTGTAAAGTCAGCAGGGTTCGGGCATTTTCGTTAAATTATTTAGTGGTGAGGGATTCTTCAAATGTATCAACTAATCCCATTAGAGTGGTGTGAACAATAGGAACTAGCTAAAGTAGAGAAATAGCTATAGCCCAGCTGTTAACGCATATAGTTTTTCAATGAATTATTTGAAATAGTTTTATAATTTGTTCAAAAAACTCTGAAAATTAAAGTTAGATAATCATGTCCATTTAAATACTATTTGTTCGTTTCCTGTTCTTTTTGATTTATATTTGTTTTCTTCTTTATTCTTAGTTGTTTTTGGTAACAGGCATTACATATATATTGTTCAGGTTTTGAATGACTGTGCCAATTCGATGTTTTTGTTGCTCCGCAAATAAAACATTTCCGATCATTTGTGATTCGCTAAAACATTTAAAAAATAGGAGTTGAAACTAGTTTTCATATAAAAAATATTTTAAGCTATTTTTCTAGTTATCGACGAACTGATATTGACGAGGGTTATTCTAACTACCTGTTTCATTTTGTCTAAGTTTCTCTTCCCACAAGCGGCAAAAGTAATGTTCTTGTAGATATTTAGTTAAATAATGAAATCCTATACATATATAAAACTCTATTAATGTCATATAATTATGCTCGAAACATTTAAAAATACTCATATACTTTAATGAAAGCATTGTTAATTATGAAAATTCTCAAAACGGAAGAAATTTGGAGGCATTATTCGAGGTAAAGTGGAGTACATATGTATCAGTTGTGACGCTCGTTTCTTATCTCGTTTCTCATGAAATCTCTGTTTTTAAGAAGTCTCGTATCTCGTATTTTGCCACGAGACACGAGTTAAAAATACTCAGACAATCCGGTCCTCATTAGCATGGCTTCGAGCCTGTTCACCTCCTCCTTGTTGCCGAACAAAAAACGGCAGATCCCTCTATCCGGACGGAGTCTCTTCTTTGGGGAAATTTTAAAAAATAAACCGCAGTCTAGACTAGTAAAAGATTTATCTTTATGACATGCCATAATTTGTAAAATTTTTCCTCGCAGCGCAAATAGAAGGTTAATCTGAAATAAGGTTGGCGATCATGGTATCAATAAATTTTAAATTTCTGATTCTATAATTAGGAATAAGGAAGAAATCTTGCCCATTGGCCTTTCAAAATTCCCGAAATTTTGTCTTCGACACTAAAATTAAGAAATTTGGCTTCATGCCTTCCATAAATTCAAATTTTCGTTTGCGGCGCTTAAAAAGTAAAAGGGGGTTTTTATCGATATCGGAGGATTTACCTCATATTTCCTCGAATCCCTATTAATCACCAAATAGCAGTGAATTTAAGGGAAAAGTTTAGATCATACTCATTCTTTCAGAGCAAACTCATCAGGGGTGTCGTTAGTCTCGTATCTTGTAACTTTTATCTCGTGAAATCTCGTATTTTTTGAGAAACTCGTATCTTTTGAATCTCGTGTCTCGTATTTAACGTCAATTGCGCCACCCCTGATATGTATTTTGATCTTTCTATAAATTTTGAGAAGTTAAAAAATATTGAAAACTTGACCTTTAGTGATTTAAACCACATCTCTTCATATCTAAACTTTGCATATCTTCGTTTGTAATTGTAGCATACGTGGCACAAATAATGTTCTTTAAAATATTTATCCCATTGACTGACATTTTTAACGCCACAATTGAAACAATTTCGTTTATTTTTTTCAATATTTCCACCTATAATAATAAAGAATATACTAGGATGTCCCAGTTCAATAGGTTTTACTTAGATTATTGCCGATATAAATAATTCTGTTTTTTAATTCTTTCGGATATTCAACTTTTTGTTTTTCTAACAATTCAATTTTAAATCCAATTAAATTAATTTCCGTCCAATAACTTGATAGCAGTTTGTTTTTATAGGATTCTAGATTTTCTTTTAATAATTCTTTTTTATTTATATTTACTAATCTTTCTTCTAATAAAGAAGTTTCATAATAATTATTATTCATTATAAAATTATTATTTATGCGAATCTTAGAAATATTAAATTTGTGTATTATTGAAGGCTTAAATTTCGAATAATCAAATATAAAATACCTGTTTTCCCAAGTTAGGCAAAAATTTCTTGACAATTTCATTATTGGCAATTTCAATCAAAATTCTCGTATTTAATTGATTTGTATATTTCGAACAATTATTTAGTTTGACAATAAAAATTTTCTCAACATGATCTATTTCAAGTTTACGAAACGATCCATTATTCTTATAAATATAATCAATTATTTTACTTTTTGGTTTTACATTCATTATCAATACAAAACGTTCCTTTATTCGAATATTTTTTAAATAAATAAATTCTCTTTTTACTTCCCAATCCTCTTTTATTTTTAATCCAACCTCAACCATTTTACACTTGATTTGGATTTTCAACAGAACAAACAAATATGATAAAAGGATAAAAATTAATTTATTCATCTTAAATTTTAGTATTAAAAATATTTCAGTTTACTTGAATTTATGCGTCCGATCAAGAAATAAATTAGTTTTTCTTGGTTGCAAAGTAGGGGTATTTTTCACTTCAAGGAATATTTGCATACAAAACATGTATTTACAAATTTTTGAGTGCCTGATTATAATATGTATAATTTAACTCAAAAAATTATAAAATCTTTTTTGAAGATTACGAAAAAATTCTAAATCCAGTCCGAAATTTAGATTTTAATTGAAAGGCCAAATAACAAACAAGAAAGAAATATCTACATATTGGTAAAACAATTAAGAGGTCAATTGACAAAAAATGGAAATATTTATTTATTAATGTCGCAAAAACTAATACATAGTTTAATAATTCGGATATCCGAAGATTATTGTGTAAGAATTAGAAATTTTAATTAAAATTTAATTAAAAGAAATTTAAAAGATTTTTCTTTATATTTTTCTTTATAATATATTTATGATTAAAAAAATATAATTATGAATTGAGTCTCAGTAATGTTAATGACATTGTTTTGACTCGACATTAAATAAGGTACAAAATGTTATAGAGTAATCATAAACTTTGACAAATAATTAAGAAATATGCACTTTTTCCCAATGACACGGCTAATATAATTAGTAAACAAAATTAATTTTTGAGCAATTTTGTTAATATTTCTACCAGCTTTATGCCCTTATATTTCATTAGAAATTAAAAATGAAACACTTATTCATAGAGTCTCAATTATGTTGAAATTATTTT
The DNA here is from genome assembly GCA_963681835.1 of Meloidogyne enterolobii. NCBI lineage: Eukaryota > Metazoa > Nematoda > Chromadorea > Rhabditida > Meloidogynidae > Meloidogyne > Meloidogyne enterolobii. The sequence continues at coordinate 2,728,074 of CAVMJV010000025.1, read as the reverse complement.
AAAATTTATTATATTTAAACTACTAAATATGCAATTATTTCTGAACAATAAACGTTTATTATTTTTAGCTAAGTTTCTGATAGGTCGATTTTTGTCATGCTTGAATAATGATAAGGGTCACGAATGACAACTCTTCTAAATCATTAAAAATTTAAATTTCATGGGAAAATTACAAATTATTTAAAAACCTTAACAGCCTCCCAATTATTTTTTGGAAAGAATAAAATTTATAAGCAATTTTAAGAATAATTGGCAGAATGTTTGACTAATTAAATATAAAATTCCTAATTTCAAATTTCATCATAAAATTATAAATAATTTCCAAATTATTGAGACTCTATGAATAAATGTCTCATTTTTAAATTCTAATGAAATATGTATAAGGGCATAAAGCTGGTAGAAATATTAACAAAATTGCTCAAAAATTAATTTTGTTTACTAATCATATTAGCCGTGTCATTGGGAAAAAGTGCAAATTTCTAAATTATTTGCCAAAGTTTATTATTACTCTATAACATTTGTACCTAATGTCGAGTCAAACAATGTCATTAACATAAATGAAATTCAATTCATAATTAAATTTTTCAATCATAAAAATAGTAATAAGAATAAAATTTTTAAAATTTCTATTAAATAATAACAATAGTCTTTGGATATTCAATTTGTAAACACTATTTTATTTTTTTTGTGGCATTAATAAATAAATATTTTCATTTTTTGTCGATTGAAATTTTATTTGATTTATCAATAGCAATTTCTTTGTTTGTTATTAGGCATTTTTTGGATTTCACACTTATGCCGGACATGATCCGGCCGTTTTGCAAATAAATTCGGTAAAAATAATTTTTGGAGTTTGGGATTTTTTCAATTTTTCATAAAAATTTTCATCAAAAAAATTTTTTGGACCCGGTTCTTAATGTATATACTCTCTTAAATCCTTACATATGGCATCCTGCCTAAAGGATCCGTAATGTTTTTAAAGGATAGGCCATGTTTGGTATGCTACGAGCCCAGAACCCAGCGACCGATGACACTCCGCAAAGCGCGTGTCCTAATACATGCGCGAGGCTAGGGCCTACCAGCTTTATGCCCTTATATTTCATTAGAAATTAAAAATGAAACACTTATTCATAGAGTCTCAATTATGTTGAAATTATTTTAAAATTTATTATATTTAAACTAATAAATATGCCATTATTTCTGAACACTAAACGTTTATTATTTTTAGCTAAGTTTCTGATAGGTCGATTTTTGTCATGCTTGAATAATGATAAGGGTCACGAATGACAACTCTTCTAAATCATTAAAAATTTAAATTTCATGGGAAAATTACAAATTATTTAAAAACCTTAACAGCCTCCCAATTATTTTTTGGAAAGAATAAAATTTATAAGCAATTTTAAGAATAATTGGCAGAATGTTTGACTAATTAAATATAAAATTCCTAATTTCAAATTTCATCATAAAATTATAAATAATTTCCAAATTATTGAGACTCTATGAATAAATGTCTCATTTTTAAATTCTAATGAAATATGTATAAGGGCATAAAGCTGGTATAAAAAGTTACAATATTGCTCAAAAATTAATTTTGTTTATTAATTAAATTAGCCGTGTAAATTGGGAAAAGTGCAAATTTCTAAATTATTTGCCAAAGGTCATAATTACTCTATAACATTTTGTAACTTATTTAATGTCGAGTCAATACAATGTCATAAACATAAATGAGGCTCAACCATGTTTGGTATTTTTTCAATTGAAAAAATCACCATTAATTATTATCTCCAGTAATTATCTCCACTAATTATAATCTCCATTAATTATTTAATGACATAATAGGGTTGGCCGTCCCTGGAAGCTTTAGAGAGATGTTATCTTACTAGGAGTATCTTTAATAAATTTATTCAAACTAAACCCTTAATGACGTTGGAACTTTTATTTTTGTAATTATTCTTTCATTTTCATTAAATTAAGGACTTTGAATAACGAATAACTATATTTTTAAATGAAAATTCAAATGATCAAATTGATTATTATTTCTTGCTTTCATTTATTTACCCTATTGAATATTAAATGTGATGGGAGAAAAGTTAGTATTGAAGTAAAAATTAAGGACGATTGGAAAGAAAAAAGAGAATTTATTTATTTAAAAAATGTTGAAATAGAAAAGCGTTTTGTGTTGGAAAAAATTGAAAAGCGCAATAATAGATTTGGTAATAGCTATAATTATAATATTGAGGTATTTCTGCGCCGAATTGACGTAAACCATGAGAGAAATATTTTTATTGTTGAGATAGATCATAGATCTGAATATGCCGACGAATTAAAAAGGAAAATCTTGATTAATATTGCCAATAATAAAATTCTTCAAAATATTCATCCTGGAATTGGAAAACAGGTAGTTATATTTTATTATATGAATAATAAAATCAAAATACAAAATGTAATTACATATTAGCAATTCGGTTTAATAATTAATTTGTTCATAAATTTAAGGTGTTCAAGAATAATCAATTTAATAAAACGATGAATAATTATTATGAAACTTCTATATTAGACGAAGATTTAGAAAATACAAAAATAGATAAAAAAGAATTATTAAAAGAAAATATAGACTCCTATAAAAACAAACTTTTATCAAGTTATTGGACGGAAATAAATTTAATTGGATATAAAATTGAATTGTTAGAAAAACAAAAAGTTGAATATCCGAAAGAATTAAAATACAAAATTATTGAAATTGGAATTAAAATATGTAATTATAATTTTATTTAAGTTTATAGGCATTAATTAATGACAAATTAAAAAAGATTAATTATTAAAAAATTTAGGTGGAAATAATGAACAAAATAAACGACATTGTTTCAATTGTAGAAATACACAATGTAAATTCTGGCGTAAGTACATAAAAGAACATTATTTTTGCAATGTTTGTTATTCATATAAACGATATAATTATGGAAAATTTAGACCAAAAGAAATGTGTCTTAATACTAACCAGGTTCATCTGTTCTTTTATTTAAATACTACAAAATGTTTCAAAAACTAAAATATAGTACAGTAATAAGAATTTCTGTATCATGTTCAGTTTTTTAATTGTTTTTAAGTTAAGATTATTTTGCAAATTACTGAGAATTAAATGTAATAATTATTAAATTATACCAACCAAAATACTAATAATTTATCTATTTGTGGCAATTCTAAAAAATTAGCATTTTATAGAATAAAATAAATAGTTTAGTTATTCTAATGTATAATTATTCCTATGTTAATCTAGAATTAATCGAGTTCTCAGATTTAAAAATAATATTTTAGAAATTTATATGACTAAAGTAATCTTCTTGATGATAGAGAACATTTCTAATTTTCCATAATTTCCATGAATATTAAGATAATCACACAAGATCGAAATTGTTCTATTTGTCATGTTACTAATACATCACAATGGTACCGTTATTCAATACATGGACAATATATATGTGCTGCTTGTTACAATAAACAGAAAAGAATAAAGAAATCAAATAAAAATGCAAAAGAAGACGGTTGATATTTCTTTAAAATTTAGTTTAATTTGATTTTATAGATTAAAGTTGAAGGCACTACAATTTGAAGAAGTCAGACTACACTCGATGATGATTGGTTAAAAATGTTTAAAATAATATAAACATTAATATTAATTTCAATTATATTTTATAAATGCTTGGCTTTTTTGCTTTCTTTAACTAAATTCCCTTCTCGTTTACGAATTATTTCATTTATTCGATTTTTTTCATTTAAAAGTTTATTTTCCTCTTTCTATTTCTTTCCCGATCGTAGCATGATTGGCATAAATATTTTCCTGGTTCTGAGTGATGCACCCATTTTTTCGCTTGCACAATTCCACAATTATAACAATGACGATCCTTCTTTAATAAATTTTGTTAGCAATGAATGTTAAGAATGTCCTTCAAATTTTATATTGCGGGATATATTATATATTGCAGCGTGTCGATATTGCGGAATATCTATTAGCATATATTACATAATTCTTTATTTTCGTCCTTTTTTGCAAAATGCATATTTTAACTCGTATTTTCGTTTGTGGAAGAAATAACACAAAATTGTCAGAAATCTCACCAAAATCGTTAAATTTTGGAAAATATTAATAAGTGAAAAAAGGGAAATAGGAATATATCATTAACTGAATATTATTGTTCGCGCCACTATAACGGCTCACAAAGAAAATGATTCAGTTAACGTAAACTGCAAAACGACTGATCTAAATTATCCCAACTTCAAAGGTCCTATCTCAAAATATCAAAAGATTAAAAATACAAATCATACATCTATAAATTAAAATAAGGAACTATCTTAATAGAAATGGAAGTTTTCATCGTTATTAAAAAATAATTATGAAATTTCTAGCTATAAATTGTATTTTCATTCATATTTTCTTGTATATTTTGGCATTTTTCATACATAATGTTAATCCTATGTATTATACAATGTTCGAAAATTATAACGCCACCTTAATTTTTCCGCCTAATATAATACACCCCAAGAATGTTGGAACCTAGCAAAAAACTGGAACTTAAAAAGCAAGAAAAAATTAAGCGTCGTTATAATTTCTCAACACACTGTATTTAAATGGTTTGCCATTTAGAAAAAAAAATAAACCTTTTTAGAACTAAGCCAAAATTTCATCGGTCTATGCTTTCCATCATTGCGTCGCTTATATCGGTAACAATCGTAACACAGATAGTTTTCTTTTAGGTATTTGCCCCATTTTATTGTTTGTGTATCTCTACAAGTGAAGCAATGTCGTTTATTTGCTTCAACGATACCACCTAGGTAGATTAGTTTTAAAAAATTTATGTGTAATTTCAATTAAAGTAATAATGTAAAAATAATGATTTATTTACTTATTTTATTGCCAATATAAATAATTCTGCTTTTTAATTCTTTCGGATATTCAACTTTTTGTTTTCCTAACAATTCAATTTTATATCCAATTAAATTAAATTCCGTCCAATAACTTGATAAAAGTTTGTCCTTGTAATTTTTGTGATTCTCTTCAATCGAGTTAAAATTATTTTCACTCATGTTAAATATTGAAGTTTCGTAACAATTATCATTTTTAATAAATTTACTATTTTGGATTACCTTAAATTTGAACAAATTAGACTAATTTAGCTCGGCCGCTTCCCATTTTTTGTTATTACTTTTTCCTTTAATAGCTAGATGCATCACTATTAATAGAAATTTTATTAATAAAAATATACCATTTTTTCAAACCCAGGCAGAAAATTTAGAATTATTTCATTATTTGTAATTTCAATTAAAATTTTCTTTTTTAATTGATCAGATGGAATATATTCTGATCTATCACTTATTTCAACTTCAAACATATTTTTATCTAGATTTAACTCAATTGAACGCAAATATCCTTCTATATTTTTATTAAAGCCATCGTGTTGATTATTTTTCTTTTCAATTACTTTCAACAAAAAACGATCAATTAATTCAACATTTTTTAAATAAATAAATTCTCTTTTTTCTTCCCAATCATCTTTGATTTTTAGTTCAACGTGAATGAGTTTCCCGGCGCATTGAATTTTCAAAAATATAATTAAATATATGAAAATGATAAAATTAAATTTATTCATCTGAAATTTGAAAATTATTTATAACATGACTGTAATATTAGAACGTGTGTGGTAGTTCAGAGAACAAAATTCCGCCCCCAAATGTAAACTTGAGTTGTGGGTAAATTACCCATAGTAATCGAACCCGCTGCTGAAGGTAAATTTGAACCCTCATTCGATGAGGGTTCAAATCTTAGCCGCAGCTATTTAAAATTATTTAAACAATCCACGTTCAATCTAAATAAATTAATAGCTATACAATAGAACAAAAATATAACAAATTTATTACTGAAACACTAAACTATCCTGATTAATACAAACTTAAAATTAAATATATACTGTTGCTTTTACTAAAATCGCGCTGTTATATAATTTTAATAAATATTAAAAATAATTTTTTTAATTTTTAAATAAATTTTAAAATAAATAAGGTAACATTTTAGGTATTAAAGGAAACTCATAGATGCGCACATCAATCAAAGCACAAATTATCTAATAATCAAGACCCATAGCAATATACTTAAAGTGCAAATTTTAATTTCGAAAGGTCGTCTAAGTAAAAAATAAATAAATAATAAAGCGGTATATTTTAAAATTTCTTTAATGTTTATCAAGTAAAAATGATAAAGTACTTTAACAATTTTGAAAGAATATGTTTGTTTCTGAATTAAAATGTTGAGGAATTTAAACATATTTTAATAAAATATTGTAATTATTTCTCCCGAATATGTTTAAAGGAAAAATGTACCTTTTTACAACAAAAAAAAGCAAAGTAGAAGACCACTAATCTTTTTGAAGATTGTCTTAATCTGTTTTAATCAGGGCTCGGATCGACAAGATGCCAATCAAAATGCCAATCAACATATTCGGGAAATAATTACAATATTTTATTAAAATATGTTTAAAATTCGCAACATTTTAATTTAGTAAACAAACAGATTCTTTCAAAATTGTTAAAGTACTTTATCATTTTTACTTGATAAGCATTAAAGAAATTTTAAAATATACGATTTATTATTTATTTATTTTTTACTTAGGGGACCTTTCGAAATTAATAATTGCACTTTAAGTATATTTCCGTGGGTATTTATTATTGATAATTTGTGCTTTGATTGATGTACGCATCTACATATGTGTATTTCTTTAATACCTAAAATGTTACTTTATTTATTTTTAATTTATTGAAAAATCTAAAAAATTTATTTTGTTATTTATTAAAATTAAATAACAGCGCGATTTTGTAAAACCAACGGTATATATTCAATCTTAAGTATGTATTAATCAAGATAATTAAATATTTCAGTAATAAATTTGTTATATTTTTGTTCTATTGTATAGCTATTTATTAATAGCTGATTAAATTATTAGCAAACTTATGATTAAAATGTTTGACATTATCTGTGCTTATTTAAAAGCAGCACTTAGTCTGAAACGACTTTAGCTTCCAATAATAAAAAACCTTATTAGTTTTTTGTGTTGTAGATTGATTTTGCTTATATTTACATATTGAATTTACAAATTGAATCTATTTACAAATTGAATTAGTTTTGCAATCTAAAAAATTTCGTATAGTAATACACATAAATGATTGCTTGAAGTGCAAAGAGTGCTGTTTAGAGTTAGATCAGAGTTCAACAATTTTTTATCATTTTAAAAGGCCTTTTATTGGTCATCAAATCACTCCCATTTCACTTCTTTTTAAGCAATTTGTCAAATGGTCCTCTATATTAATCATTTCACTAACAAATCCACATAATAATTAATTGTAGCCATAATAAAATTCAATCCTTCAACTTCTTTTGGGCAATCAATTTACTGATTTTCCGTTTCTTTTCTGTGTGTCAACTATAACTTTAGATAAAATTAGATCTAAGAATTTCTATTCTCTTTAAAGAAATTATCTTGAATAACTGTATTATAAATACCAATTCCTTCAAATTCTACAAACAAATGCACTTTATTTTCTTCAATATTTTAAAGAAAACCGCAAGAAGTCCATAAACATAACCATTTATCTAAACACTGTTATTAGAAGCGATGAAAAAAATTATATTTATTGAAAAAGTAAGCGAAAAAAATATTCTGGCAAAATGTCGTCCTTGGCTAAATTTTATTGTTTTATTATCTTTCCTAAAACAATTTTAATATAAATAAAAACTATAACGTAAATCTAATACCTTTTTCTGAATCAACATAAATTAATAGGGAAGTTGAAGTCATTTTGGCTCTATCTTAGGACATGCGTCCCATGAACATTTATGCGTCCCATGAATGTTTATGCGTCCCATGAACTTTTATGCGTCCCATGAAAGTTTATGCGTCCCAAAAATAGTATATGCGTCCCATGAATGTATATACGTCCCAAAAATTGCATATGCGTCCCAAAATAATATAACCGCAAAACAACATTTTTTTAATGTATTAATTAAAAAAACTTGCGCCGCGACTTTTGCGCCGCGACTTATGCGCCGAGCGACTTTTGCGCCGCCACTATCATTAAAAATATATAGATAACTACAGCTGGACCTCACTTTAGTAGTGTTGTCGGATAGTTGAAAATCTTCGGATATCCGGATCCGATATCCAAACTGAAAATTTCGGTCTTTTTCGGATCCGGATTTTTTAAATAATGGCGTCGCAAATGTCGCGGCGCATAAGTCGCCCGGTGCAAAAGTCGCGGCGCAAGGGTCGCGGCGCAAAAGCGCGGCGCAAGGGTCGCGGCCTACGCCCACTGGGTCTAGGACCTTTCCTTACCCTATCCCTCGAAATTTCTGAAGGTTATAGCCAATTTTTAAAAATTTCTGAAAAACAATTGTAATTTTCAGAAATTTCGAGAAATAGTGTAAGGAATAAACCCAGACCCAGTGGGCGTAGGTCCCGAACATGAATAAATGCTTTGGAACCATGCCCTACTTTGCACTACCAAGAAAAATCCAATTTTCTTTTAATTAGACTCATAAACTTTTCATAAGACGCATAAAATTCATTGGACGCATAAACTAAACCAGGGCCAAAATATTTAATTGTCATTAATAAAATTAAAAAATGTTTTTACAATTGTTTTGCGCTTATATTAATTTTGGGACGCATATACTTTGAAGGGACGTTTATACTATTTTTGGGACGTATATACATTCATGGGACGCATATACTATTTTTGGGACGCATAAAAGTTCATGGGACGCATAAACTTTCATGGGACGCATAAATGTCCATGGGACGCATGTCCTAAGATAGAGCCGTCATTTTTTCAGCTTTGAATAGAGGATTTGACAAAACTTTCCTTTCCATCTTTAAATAAGGCAGTATCCCAATAGAGGAAAATATTACCTCATATGCAGGATCATTGCTTTTTTGGATACTTTGACTGCGTCCAGTAACAGTATTATACCTATAATTGTTTTGTACAAAAAATAAATCTTTATTATGGAAGTTCATTAAATAAAGCAGTAGTAATTTAATGACAGAAATGTTGTTCTCTCGTTTTCATTTAATTAGGGAATTTGAATAACAAATAACTATATTTTTAATATATAATTCAGATGATTAAATTGATTTTTGCTTCTTACTTCTATTTAATTACCTTATTGAATAATAAATGCTATGGGGGTAATGTTAGTATCGTAGTAAAAATCAAAGACGATTGGAAAGAAAAAAGAGAATTTATTTATTTAAAAAATCTTGAATTAGAAGAGCGTTTTGTATTGGAAAAAATTGTAAAGAAAAATAATCGCTATGATACTAGCTATAATTATAATATTGATGGATTTTTGCGTCTTATTGAATTAGACCGTGAAGAAAATAATTATAATGTTGATATATCTGATAGATCAGAATTTGCTGAAGAATTAAATAGTACAACTTTGATTAATATTGCCAAAAATAAAATCATTCAAAATATTCATCCTGAATTTGAAAAACAGGTATTTATGCTTGATTACTATTCGTAAAGTCTAAATATTATAATATTAATAAATTATCTATATATAATAGTAAAAATGCAGTCAGCTAAAAAAAAGTCCTTCAGACTTTTGAGAAGTCGTAGAGGGGTGGGGTTTTCGGCTATAGATGGGAAATTCAATGTAGTTTTCAGGAAAACCTCCAAAAGTTGGGGTCCAATGGAGAAAAAATTAGATATTTCGAAAAAACGTGTTTTTTCGAAACTTTGAAGTGAAATTTGAGATGAAAGATGAAGTCGGGGGAAGTTGGGTCAGTTACAAGGTTGAAGCATCACAACATGGAGAATATGATAGAAAAAGAGTTGAAGTCGTTCGGACAACGGGGAGGGTAGATGTGCCTGTTGACAACTTTTTTGTCAAAGTGGTAACTTTAGATTTAAGGTGTTTATCGACGAGATAGGAAAAAGTCGTTGGGAGAAAAGTTTTAGAGCGTGATGGGTTTCTTAAGAAAAAGGTTGGTTTCAAGTTGATTGAATTAACAGAAAAAAAGATATGGAGTAAAAATCGTGTTTTTGAGGAGAAAGTATAAAGTTGACTTTAACTATATTTTGTTTTCAAGATATGAAAAAAGTGTTGGAAGATGAAAGATAGAGAATTTAATTCTGCATCGAATAAGCTTTGTTTTGTGTTAATAAGTGTTTTTTGAGCCGAGTTACGAATATTTTAAAAAAATTAAAATTTTGAGAAAAAATTTTTAATTTTGGCGATCTAATCCGTCCGATCTGTTAAGTTAAGCAACGTTGAGCCGGTTTTTGTAACTTTTGAAGTAATTGTGAGAAAAATATGATTAAGGTGTCATTCAACGTGGAAAAATCAGGCGAATTTTTTAAAAATATTTTTGAAGGGGACACTTGAGTCTGAGGGTTGGATATTTGAGTCTTAAGGTAAAAATCAGTGGAGATGAATTAAAAAAATTCTCAAAATTAATTGGAATATTAAAAAATGAATTTTTAAGAAAAAGTACACTTGAGTCTTATTTTTAAATTTGAGTCTGGGACTGAAAAATTATATAAAATTTTATAAAAATGAGGCAAGTTAATTTATAAGTTAATTTTACGTTTAATTTAAAAAATTCGTAACGCGTTGCAGATAGCGCGTTGCCGGAGGCAACCGCCAGAATTAAAAATTATTTTTTGAGGAAATCGGAACGCGTTGCAGAAAACGCGTTGCCGGAGGCAACCGCCAGAATTAAAAATTATTTTTTGAGGAAATCGGAACGCGTTGCAGAAAACGCGTTGCCGGAGGCAACCGCCAGAATTAAAAATTATTTTTTGAGGAAATCGGAACGCGTTGCAGAAAACGCGTTGCCGGAGGCAACCGCCAGAATTAAAAATTAATTCTTAAAAATTGTAACGCGTTGCAGAAAACGCGTTGCCGGAGGCAAACGCTTGAGATTTAAAATTATACTTAAAAATTCGGAACGCGCTGTAGAAGACGCGTTGCCGGAGGCAACCGCCGGAAATAAAAATATTTTTTTAAATTCGGAACGCGTTGCAGATAACGCATTGCCGAAGGCAACCACCGGAAATTAAAAATTATTTTTTGAAATTAGGAACGCGTGCAGAAAACGCGTTGCCGGAGGCAACCGCCAGAAATTAAAATTTTTTTAATTTCGAACGCATTACAGAAAACATGTGGGCCGAAGGCCCGCATGTTTTTTATGACTTAAATTCAAAAGTTTATAACTTTTGAAGTATTAGTCGTACAAAAATGCTTGATGTGTCATTCGATTGAGAATTGAATGAGGAGTTGAATGAAGATATTTTCAAAGGTGTCACTTGAGTCTGAGAACGGACATTTGAGTCTGAAGATTATAAATACTGAGAAATTAACGGAAATTGCTTTATTTAAATTGTAATAACGCTGGATTCAGCCTTTATACCCAAAAGTAATCAAACGGACTCAGCAATTCGCGCCGAACGCTGGTTATGTTACGTATTTTAAATTTGAGTTTTTTCTCAACTTGAACAAATAATCCAACAAAGAAAATCAAATACTAACTGGGACTCAAATTAGGGGGTATATCCAAGAATTATTCAATTATTAAGCAACTACCCTTAATATTAATTTATTTATAAAAGGTGATCAGATTTAATGAATTTATTAAGAAGAAGAATAAATATTATGAAACTTCTATATTAGATGAGAGATTAAAAAATATAAAAATAATTAAAAAAGAAATATTAAAAGAAAATATAGAAGCTTATAATAACAAACTCTTGTCAAGTTATTGGACGGAAATTAATTTAATTGGATATAAAATTGAATTGTTAGAAAAACAAAAAGTTAAATATCCGAAAGAATTAAAAGACAGAATTATTCAAATTGGCAATAAAATAAGTTAATAGTTTTCTTAATTTTTTATTTATTTATAGCCTAAAAAAATTTTCATATTATTCTTTAATATTATAGGAGAAATAATTGAAGGAAATAAACGAAAATGTTTCAATTGTGGCTTTACAATTACCAAACAATGGTATAGATACCTAAAAGAACATTATTTCTGCAATCTATGTCACAACTATAAAATTTACAATGGCAAAATGAGACCAGAGGGAAGTCATACCAAAATGGTTTAACTTTATTAATATGATAATTAACAATTCGTTTATAAAAGTATACAGTGCGTGCGTAAATTATAGGCCTAGTTGTATTATTTTCATTACCATTTGTATTTCTGTGCTTTTAATTAAATTTAATTTTCTGAGGAATGGCTAGGAATATTTAAATGAATTTTGAATACATAAATAATTAATCTAAAAAAGAAATGAAGCGAAAATATGCTGTTAAATATAAGATATGACAAAAATAAAAATGGTCGTATAATTTACATCACAATGTATGAGTAGTTTTAAATATTTCGCACATATTTAAATGACATTATTTGGGATCTCATTTATGTATATGGACTTCACTATTTTCCTAAATATCTACAAGGACATACTTTTGCCGCTTGTAGGAGATGAAACAAAGACTAAAGGAAACAAGTTAGACTAAGCAACCCGCGACTAAATGAATTCGTTGAAAATTAGAAAATAGCTCAAAAATTTTTTAAATAAGATCTAATTCATCTAGAATCTTTATAAATTTTTAGCGAATCACGAAAGATCGAAAATGTTTTACTTGCGGAGCAAGTAAAACACCAAAGTGGTACCATCATTCAAAACCTAAACAATATGTATGTAATGCCTGTTACATAAAACAACAACGATTAAAGAAAATAAATAAAAAACAGACCGAACAGGAAACGAATAAATAATATTTAAATAAACATGTTTTTCTAACTTTAATTTTTTGAGTTTATTAAGAAAATTATTAAACTAACTATGTAAAATATAATCTATTTAATTTCAGTGAAAACAGAATCTTTTAATTGTTAAAGAATAAATATTAAATATATTTATTTATTTTCATTATTTTATTTATTTTATGAGGATAAAATTTTAATGAAAAAGAAGGGTCGTATTAACTAATCTTCAATAACTAAGTACATGACGTATTGAAGAATAATACTTGGATGTTAAAGCATATGAATTTTAAGTAAAAACCAAATGAACAATGTCAAATATGTGTATTTACTATAATCCTATTTATTATTATATTTTTAAAAAAGGTTATTTCTTCAAATACAAGTGAAACTGTAGCCGTTATGGAGATAATCCTACTCCTAAAAAGAAACTAGGTATTCAAGTAATTTTCTTGGAATATTTTTTTTGTTTTTGCTAATAGAAAAAAGTTCATTATAAACATTCATTATAAAAACTATAAAAAAAATTATAAGAGAAAATTTTAAATGATAAAGATTGTAAAGTAAATTGATAAAAATATTAAAATATTCTAAAATTTTTCATAAAAATCATACACATATTTTTATTGAAATTATCATAATATGTAGGTCTAAATAATATAGGTATGAAAATATATTATCTGTAATTTAATAGAAATAATTATAGTTATATCTTACAGAACTAAAATATGAAAAAAGTCATTCAATTTTGATTTTGTATTCTAATTTATTTTTTTTATTCTTAATTGTTTATTGTAACAAACATTACAAATATATTGTTCCGGTTTTGTATGGCGGTACCACTTAACTGTTTGTGTAGCTTGGCAAATAAAACAATTTCGATCTTGTGTATTTTGCTAAAACATCAAAATTTATATGATATTCTATTTTAATAAGATCACAAGGATTCCGAATAAAGAATTTTTCCTCGCCCTACCTTTATCGTGTCTGGAATTTGGTCTCTTAAAAGTAGCGCAACGATTCTTTAAAAATTTCGCTTTAACGCTTCGGAATTTTTTGCTCTAGTGTAAATTTTGGGCTCAAAGAGATAAAACTGAATATTGCGACTGGAATTTAGACCTCTATGGAAGAAAGTCAATATATGCAAGAAAAGGAGTAAGCACTGGTCAAAATTAATTTTCGATTCTTTCAAAATAAATAAATGGTTTTTCGTTAATAATTTGCCAATTCGCTTGCAGTAATTGGAAAGTAATTAAAAATTGGAAAAATTTAATAAATGGAAAAAAGGAAAAATCAATTTGGATTAACTCACAGTATACGAATAAGAAATAAGCTCATGTACTCACTCATACCCAAAATGCAGCAGGTCCCAACCCAGAAATACAACGGATTTCGTACACAGATTTCGAATTACACAGATTTCGAACACAGATTTCGAATTATATTAGCAATTTAATCTGCATGACATCCTGATATCTCCAATATCTATCATAAAAAATCAAGGAATTTTGATGGTTCATGTTGAAATTAAGAATGAGATTATGATATTTATCCGTTTTTCTTACTGATATCTAATAAAGACAAACCTCTTTACTTTTAATAAACAAGCTTTTATGTCTATGCTTTCCATATGTTCGAGTATAATCAGCACAAGTATGACACAAATAGTGTTCTTTGAGATATTTATACCACCAAGTTTTAATTTGTTTAACACCACAATTGAAACAAAGTCGCTTCTTCTTTTCAATAGTTACTCCTGTAAAATTAAAATGTAATTTACTAGTTAGGTTTTCATCTTGATTGGTAACAGATTTCGAATTACACAGATACCCATATACTGTTAAATAACATAAAATTTTTATTTACTTATTTTATTTCCAATTTCTATAATTCTACTTTTTATTTCTTCCAATGGATAATCTAGATTTTGTATTTCTAGCAATTCAATTTTATATCCAATTAAATTAATTTCCTTCCAATAACTTGATAAAAGTTTGTCTTTATAAGATTCAATATTTTTTTCAACTAAGCTAGATTTAGTGTTATTTTTTAAATTATTATCTAATATTGATGTTTCAAATCGATTAACATTCATTTTAATAAAATTATTTTTTCGGAGTATCTTAAATTTATGATTAATTGTGAATAGATATGTTAACTTTTGGGATCGGGTTTTTAGGTTTTAAAAAGATTGGCTTCATTATGTTTTGTCAAGCTGAATTATTTTGAGTCTTTTACAATAAGGTTGTCGGATTTTCGTTTCGGTTAAAGGATTCGGATATCTTGACCATTATCGAAGTTTCATAACAATTATTATTTGCAATAAATTTATTGTTTCGAAGTACCTTAAATTTAACACAAATTATAGTGGTTAGTGCGGCAGATTCCCATTTTCTTGCTGTTATATTTTAGTTGCTAGCTAGCTGTGACATTATGAAATAGAAATTTATGAATAAAAATATACCATTTTTTCAAACCCAGGCAGAAAATTTTGAATCATTTCATTATTGGTAATTTCAATCAAAGTCTTCTTTTTTAATTGATCAGATGGAATATACTTTGATCCATCATTTATTTCAACTTCAAACATATTTTTATTTAGATTTAAGTCAATTGAACGCAAATATCCATCTATATCTTTATTAAAGCCATCATGTTGATTATTTTTCTTTTCAATTACTTTCACCACAAAACGATCTTTTATTTCAACATTTTTTAAATAAACAAATTCTCGCTTTTCTTCCCAATCATTTTTGATTTTCACTTCAACATGAATGCATTTCCCGGCGCATTGAATTTTCAAAAATATAATTAAATATATGAGAATAATAAAATTAAATTTAATCATCTGAAATTTAAAAAATGTATTTACAACATGGATGTAAAATATTACTACGTGGGTGGTTACTACGTGGGTGTTTCTACAACATGTAGAAAAACGTATATTATATTTAGGTTGACAAGAAAAGTCTTAAACTTTTAATGAGATCTGTTTCTAGCTAAATTTATAATTCGAAATAGTCAACATTATTCTAACCTCGATTTTGACGAGTTTAATAATTAAATCTACAAATTAATTAAACTCTTTATAAATTAGAAATAGGCGTAAATTGTAAGGAGTCTATTCGGCATTTTAAAAAATAAAAAATTAAACGGCCTTCTCTCCAATATTTTTTTTTCCAATATTTTTTATTAAATTTTGTCTTCAACTTTCCCTCTATACACTGAATAAAATATTTTTCTCTATCATCTGACACATTATCATTTCTCCCCTCCATATAGACATATAAAAGTCGACACTGCATAAAACAACGTAAACAATTTGTGGAATAATGGTATTGGACAAATTGCAATGAAAACTCATTCGGTTCTGTTTTGGCTAGAAAAAACATCTAGCTCGCCGAGCTCTTTCATACATAAAATATTTAATGCTGTTAGTCCATCTTTTGGAAAATCCTTTCAAACCAATTAGAAAAATTTAATACTGAATCAGGACTTTGCAAAATGTGTGAATAACCAAGAAAGCCTGACAGTTACATCAAAACGGAAAACAAACATAAGATATTCAGTGTTCACTATGATACTAAAAATATGGATGACTTTGAGAAATCTAAGTAAAATTTCCGATAGTTCAACTTTCTCTGTAAAATAATAAAATTGCTTAAATTATTATGTCTATAGTTTAGGATCCCATTAGCATTATAGCGTCCCAAAATCAGTACGAGTCCCATGAGAGTACATGTAGTAATATAATGAACAAAGGTGCTAATATAAAATGAAACATGGGATCTTGAAATTCTTTGATACAAAAATATTTAAGTAATTAAAAATTTGAAAAAAACTGCATGACTGAGCTTGTTAAGTTTCCATGTTATTTTAAAAGCGTAAGACGGAAATCAATTATTTCATCTAATATTCACCAAGAAAATATTCTAAATGAAAAGATGGTTTGATAAACACATGGAACCAAAATTTTATTTTAGTAAATACATTAAGAAGTAAGATATTAAATGGTTACCTAGAAAAGTAAGTTTTGTGAAAATACATAAGAGAAATTAAAAGCCATTATTTATTGCATTCAAATATAGTAAGGAATGTAGGTAATGTTGAAAAGCAACAAAATTTCTTATCAAAAGTGGTAGACTAAGACAATTCAAAATTATCTGAAAGTTATTGAAGGATTATTAACAATCTTAATTTTTGTTTAAATTAACAAAAGTTCGTATAATTGTCATTAAATAATTAAATATTGTTACAAATATACTTTTATAATAAATCAGACTTTTCATTAATTTTTTATTTATTTATCCTTTTCTATTAAAATTTTGGTTTTCTCTTCGTTGTAATTTCTTTTCTTTGTTTACACCCACATGCATTACATAAATATTTTCCTGTTTCTGAATGTCGGCGCCATTGTATTGTTTGTGTATCTCCGCAAATAAAACATTTACGATCGACCTTAAATTAAATTGAGTGAAAAATTTATTTAAAGAATTCCGATAAGAATTATTAAAAATAGTTCCAAATATTGATAAAGATAACCTTTTTAGTCTTAAACCATAATTTATTTGATCTAAACTTTCCATATTTGTGTTTATATACGCCACATTCTTTGCACAAGTAATGTTCATTTATTAAATTATACCATTGTTTTTTTTGTGTAACACTACAATTGAAACAGTTTCGTCTATTTATTTCATTTATTCCACCTATAATTATCGTGGGGAATTTTTAGACAAATGAAATAATAGACAATTTTAAAAATTATTTTACTTATTTTATTTCCAATTTCAATAATTTTGCTTTCTAATTCTTTCGGATATTCAACTTTCTGTTTTCTTAACAATTCAATTTTATATCCAATTAAATTAATTTCCGACCAATAACTTGATAAAAGTTTGTTTTTGTAATTTTCTATATTTTCTTTTAATAATTCTTTTTTATTTATTTTTATATTTTCTAAACTCTCGTCTAATATAGAAGTTTCATAATGATTATTATTCGTCATAATAAAATTATTATATCGGAGCATCTTAATTAAAAATTGTTATACAAATGGTTTATTTGTATGTTCAATTTAATTTATCTATGAATTCTTGGAATAAAATCCATTAATTAGTGGGTTCTAATATTCGGACATTAAAAATATGTAAAGTACCCGCTTTTCAAATCCAGGCAATAAATTTTCAATGATTTCATTATTGGCTATTTCAATCAAAACTTTTCTTTTTAATTCGACAGATGGAATATATGTTCTGTTATTTACATACAAAATAAAATTATTTCTATTAATGTTAAATTCAACCAAAAGCAAAAATTCTTCTATATTACAATTGTAGCTATTATCGTATCTATTATTACTTTTTTCAATTTGTTTCAGAACAAAACGCTCCTTTAATTCCATATTTTTTAAAAAAATAAACTCTCTTTTTTCTTCCCAATCATCTTTGATCTTCAGTTCAACCTTAATTAATTTTCCTTCACTTTGTACATTCAATTGAATAATTAAATTTAAAAGGAAAATAATATAGAAGTTCATCATTTGAATTTAGATATCTTGAAAATTTTTAATTTTGTTTCGACACACTATCAACGGAAACAAACTTAATATATAAATAACAGTAATGGAAATAAATTTAAATCCGCCTAATATTTTGATATTTTTAAGACAAGACTAGACATTAATTTAACACTTATAGAAACACAAAAACTTTATCAAAGATTATAGCATTTAAAATAAGGGAGCATGGGAAAAGGAAAAAGTGATAAAGAGTTTTTTAAATAAAATGTGTTTTATAAATGAAGTTATAATTTTTTTCTGTTTCACATATTCTATCTGTATTAGTTTAATAATGTATTTTTAATACTTATGTAAAACGGTTAATTAACAGAAAAATATATCTATTTGTTTTAATTGATATTTAAATTTATCTAATGTTCTATTTTATTAGAAATAATATTTGTACAGGAAAAAACCAAACAGAACTTTAGAACGTTATACGTATTATATGAGACTTAAACATAAATATTTCCTATTTTTTAAAGTTTAATTAAATTCTAAGTGTATACAGTAAAAAACGAGTACATACAAATTTTACTGATTGACTTTATTACTCGTAGATTTTTTAATTTTATTAAGCGGGAAAATAAATAAAATAGGACAAATTTTTAAAATTTTGTTGACCAAAAAATTACAAAGTACATATGATTAAATTCAAAAGAATCTGATCTTTGAATGTAATTGTACTTTTATGTACAATTTTATGTACGAATTTTTACTCTTGTCGCGTATCAAATTCACTTAATGTTTGTGCTATTTTAAAAATTATTGTAAAGCATATAGCTATTTAATTCATAAATTAATGCATAAGGCGGTTGATTATTTAACAAATCATTCCGGGGAACATTAAAAAAATTAGCTAAAGGGGAATTTTTACCATTTACACGTGTCAAATTATTTAATGTTTGTGTTATTCTAAAAGACTAGTGTAAAGCATATAGCTATTTAATTTATAAATTATTGCAGGAGGCGGTAGATTATCATTCCTGTGAATATAAGAAAGATTAGCTAAAGGGGAAAAAGTTAGTCAATTTGATCTTACTTATATTTAAAAATTCTACTTTCATTGTTTTAAATATTCTCATTTCAATTTAAATAGAGGTCGCATAAATATAATGTCGGGATTCCGATCCTCTCAAGGTTAAAGAGCAAAGAGGAATTGCCAAATAATATGCTCTATTTTAAAAATGTCAATACGGACGTGTTAAAAGTGCATATGCATCATATGTGAAGCTGATGTTTGTACCTAACATAGGTGAGGAAATCTCGCAGTCAAAAGGGCGGAGATTTTGGTATACTCGTAATTTTTCACTCTCCATTTTACCAAACTCCTCCCTTCAATGCTCCGTTTATAAGTCAGTCAGGACTGCCAATGAATTCATTTACATTTTAAATTTATTACCATTTCAAGTCGTTTTTCTAATTGTTTGTCGTTGAGTTTTGCTCAATTAAGGAATGAATAAACATGTTTAAATTATATTTAATGTTATTTAGAAAATAATATAATATATTTAATTAATATATGTATTCTGAACATTTTAAATTATAGTTAATATTATTCAGCTTACATGAAAGAGAAGTTTAGCAAAAGTTTAGCCACTGGTTAAGATTTGAACTTGCGTCTCCTCGTTTAATTATTACTAGGCGTTTACGCTCACCTCTTCTAGGGGCTCTACCACTGAGCGCTGAAGCATCGTTATTCTTTAAGATCGCTTGACCCGCGTCTAAGCGTTCTAAATACTTTACGTGAATCATCCTTACAATAGTTATAATTAATCATTCTTACAATTATTCATAATTACGGATGCTAGATGTAATGTCCTTTTCGGACGAGTTGAATATTGCATTCGTTTACATCAATTTTTGGAAGGTAATTGCCCTATAATATCGATATCCCTATAATGTCGATATACCAGCTATTGATAATTTTAAAAATTTGGGGAAAAAATATGGCCATCCATTATATTGGATGCCCTTTTCCCCAAAATTTAAATGTCAAAATTTCAAAATAAAAATATTTAAGAAAGGTGTCTTCTTAGTTTTCCAAAATTTTCCAAAATTTTGCATACGGCGCTGAAAATCTAAAGGCGTATGCAGGAATTTAGAGAGATTATGAGAAATTAAGATTGGATTTAGTGGTTAACAGAATTATCGAGAGGATTTGGATGATTAAACGATTTGTGTAGAGTGTTTGTATTTTGGTATTAGGTGGATTTGATTAGAGTTTAGTTTAATGTCTACGGATTAACCGGTATTTTCCTTTGGTGTTTAAGAGGAATATTGAGGGATTTGAGGGTTTATTGTTGATTGTGAGTGATTTGAGTGCTAATTGTTGATTAAGAGGGATATTGAGAAATTTGACAGTTACCCCTGATATCCCTTTAAATTCCATTAATCTTTCTAAATTCACCAATAACCACCATAATAATATCTCCAAATCCTTCTTAATATACAAATCCACCTCAATTCGCCGATATATTTTCATGCCATAGATGGACCGTAAGTGTCAGTCCTCATGTACGGGTCCGCTAAAGTCGGCTACAAAAGTTGCTAGTCCTTTTATTTGAAAAGTGATTAAAAATATTAAAATTCTCTTAAATTTTTTTAAAGATAAAACAAAAAAACAGCTTTAACTTTCAAAATTTCAGATGATAAAATTTAATTTTATCATTTTCATATATTTACTTATATTTTTGAAAATTCAATCCGACGGGAAACTTATTAATGTTGAAATGAAAATTAGAGATGATTGGGAAGAAAAAAGAGAATTTGTTTATTTAAAAAATGTTGAAATAAAAGATCGTTTTGTGGTGAAAGTAATTGAAAAGAAAAATAATCAACATGATGGCTTTAATAAAGATATAGATGGATATTTGCGTTCAATTGACTTAAATTTAGACAAAAATATGTTTGAGGTTGGAATAAGTGATATATCAAAATATATTCCATCTGATCAATTAAAAAAGAAAATTTTGATAGAAATTACTAATAATAAAATAATTCAAAATTTTTTGCCTGGGTTTGAAAATATGGTATATTCTTATAAATAGAATTTTATTCCAAAGTGTAGAAAATAAAGCAAAGAAATGGAACTCTAATTTGTGTTATTTTTAAGGTACTCCGAAATAGTAAATTTATTGAAAATAATAATTGTTATGAAACTTCAATATTGGACAAGAGTGGAAATAATTTCAGATCGATTGTAGAAAATTATAAAGACAAACTTTTGTCAAGTTATTGGACAGAAATTAATTTAAGAGGATATAAAATTGAATTGTTAGAAAAAGAAAAAGTTGAATATCCGAAAGAATTAAAAAACAGAATTATATATATTGGCAATAAAATAAGTAAATAGTTTATTTAATTTTTTATTAGTTTTATACCTATCAGGGATCGCACCGACGGAAAATCAAATTCACGATTTTCGGGAATCGTGAATTCCCGAAAATTTCGAATTCCCGATTTTCGTGAATCGGGAATTCACGAGCCAAAAATTGTCGGGAATTCACGATTTTCGGAAATTTTCGGGAATTCGGTGTTTTTGCCTTTTTTGGGGGATCAGAATTAATTACTAGTGGTTAGATGTACTAGATGTTCTTAATTGATTAATGGACATTTAAGCGATTAAGTGTATCAAGAATAAAGGGATTTGAGGTAATAAAGATGGATTGAGGGATATTAGGGAATTTGGATGATTCGAGAGATTCTGAAAGAACAAGAGGGATTTGGACAGGAGGGTGTGGATAAGGTGAAGACTAATAGTAGAGGATGGAGTCTGGAAAGATACCGAGATTAGGAAATATGTAAAAAAGATAAAAGGGACATGGAACGATACCGTGGGATTATGGAGGATTTGTAGGTTTCTCTTCAAATCACTCGATATCCTAGCCAGATTTCTTTCGTTTTCAGTGCCGCAGGCGAAAAACTTTAAGAATTTTTGAAAAACAGAAGCCAGATTTCTTCAATTTTCTGTGCCGTAAGCAAAAATTTTGAGAATTATGTAAGGCAAAGAAGCGATAAGTCTTCATTTTCAGCGCCGCAGGCGAAAAATTGTGAATTTTTGAAGTACAAGCTGACAGATTTCTTCCTTTTTTAGTTTCAATAATTAATAAAAATTCCCGATTTTTTCCCGATTTTTAGAAAAAATGACGTGATTGGGAACGTGTATAAACGAAAATTTCGAATTCCCGATTTTCGTGAATCGTGAATTTTTTCGGTGCGATCCCTGATACCTATACAATATAAATTTTAATTTTTATTATTTTAGAAGGAAATATTGAAGAAAATAAGCGCAACTGTTTCAATTGTAAATTTACAGTTAACAAAAATTGGAATAGATACCTAAAAGAACATCATTTGTGTGATCCATGTCAAAAATATAAAATATATAATGGCAAAATGAGATCTGAAGGAAGTTTTTATCAAACTAAAATGGTTTAAATTTATTCATATTATAATTAACAATGCTTTTATAAAAGTATATGAGTAGTTTCAAATGTTACGAGCATATTTATATGACATTATTTGGGATTTCATTTATGTATAAGGATTTTAATATTTTCCTGGATATTTAAAAGAACATTACTTTTATCAATTGTGGTGACAAAATTCTAAAAATAACTATAAAATTTTTTTAGCTGAAAACAATTTTCAATTCCTTTTTCATATTTTAGCGAATCACACTAGATCGAAAATGTTTTACTTGCGGAGCGACAAAAACATCAAAATGGTACAGTCATTCTAACCCTGAACAGTATATATGTCATACTTGTTATATAAAACAATTAAGAATAAAGAAGAAAACAAATAAAAATCAAACTAAACAGGAATATAAAAATTATTAGATGTTTATGATTTTCTAACTTTAATATTCTGAGTTTATTGAACAAATTATAAACCAAGTAAAATGTAATCTATGTAATTTCAGTGAAACACAAAATTCTTTAATTGTTACCAAGATAAATATTAAATTAATAGATTTATTTACATAATTTAACTTTTTTTAAAACGATAACATTTATGAAGACACATAGCCACCTTTAATATATTTAAGATATGATGCCCAATTAAAGTTTATTTTGCCAATGCGTTTATTTTGTCAAAACGGTGTTTTAAAGGAAAGAGCCGTTCAGAATTTTGTTTTGTAACTCCGATAATAAAATATTTAGAATTATTATGGCAGGGCATAAAGATAAATCTTTTACTATTCTAGACTCCGGTTTATTTTATAAAATTGTCCCAAAATCTTATTATTTTTTCTAAAATAGATTAAAAATATATCGTGTCTCGTGGCAAAATATAAGATATCTAAAAACAGAGATTTCATGAGAAACGAGATACGAAACGAGCGCAACCTCTAATACATATGTACTCCACTTTACCTCGAATAATGCCTTCAAATTTCTTCCGTTTTCAGCGCCGCAAGCGAAAATTTTGAGAATTTTCACAATTAATAATGCTTTCATAAAAGTATATGAGTAGTAATAAATGTTTCAAGCATAATTATATGACATTAATAGAGATTTATTTGTGTATATGAATTTCATTATTTTCCTAAATATCGACAAGAACATTACTTTTGCCACTTTTGGGAAGTAGAAACTTAGACAAAATGAAACAAGTTAGTTAGAATAACACTCGTCAATATCAGTTCGTCGATAATTTGAAAAACAGCTTAAAATATTTTTATATAAAAACTAGTTTCAACTCCTATTTTTATAAATATTTTAGCGAATCACAAAAGATCGAAAATGTTTTACTTGCGGAGCAACAAAAACATCAAAATGGCACCGTCATTCAAAACCTGAACAATATATATGTAATGCCTGTTACCAAAAACAACTAAGAACAAAGAAGAAGACAATATAAATCAAACAGAACAAATCGAATAAATAGTATAGCACCCTACAGATGAATTGAGAAATACAAGTTTAGAATAACATAAAATTTGAAATTTATTTCTTATTTATCCTCTATTGCTAATGTCTTTGCTTTCCTTGACAGTATTTTAATGAATATAAAATTTTTCAAATTCTCTTATTTAAAAATGAATATTGTAACATTTTTAGATATTTCTGTTTTATTATAAATGTTATCCTTCATAAATTAAATAAATTAATGACAATAGTAAATCTATCTATTAATATTTATCTCAAAAACAAATAAAGAATTTTGTTTTTCACTGAAATGATATACGTTATATTTACATAAAACTACATTTTTCCTTTAGACATGTTTGAGAAAAATAATTAAAATATGTATTTTATTAAAATATGTTGAAAATCCTAAACATTTTAATTCAGTAAACAAACTGCTTCTTTCAAAATTGTTAAAGTACTTTATCATTTTTAACCGCTTTATTATTTATTTTTTACTTAGGTGACCTTTCGAAATTAAAAATTGCACTTTAAGTATATTATCATGGGTTTTAATTATTCGATAATTTGTGCTTTGATTGATGTGCGCATCTATGTGTATTTTTTTAATACCTAAAATGTTGCCTTATTTATTTTTAAATTCATAGAAAAATTTAAAAAATTTATCTTTGTTGTTTATTAAAATTGAATAACAGCGCGATTTAAGTAAAAGCAACAGTATATATTTTTAATTTTATGTTTGTATTAATCATGATAGTTTAGTATTTCAGTAATAAATTTGTTATATTTTTGTTCTATTATATAGCTATTAATTAATTTAGATTGAACGTGGATTGTTTAAATAATTTTAAATAGCTGCGGCTAAGATTCGAACCCGCACCGGATGAGGGTTCAAATTTTACACGCAGCTGCGAGTTCTATTACCCGAGTAACTAACCCTCAGGATGTAAATTGTTTTATTTGCGGAGCAACAAAAACAACAAAATAGCGTCGTCATTCTATAAATGAACACTATTTATGTAATACTTGTGGATTAAAGCAACAAAAAATAAATAAGAAAAATCATAAAAATCAAGAAGAAAATGAATCGAATAGAATTTAAATAACGATGATATGTATATTAAAACATCCGATGTTGACTTTGATTTTCTGAATTGCAATAAAATTTGATGACTATATTGTTCGCTAAATTATAGTTGTAATGCCTTTATCAATAAATACTGATTAATTTGTAGATCTTTTACCGAATTATAAGCAGATATTTGGTAGACAAATATATAAACAAATAGTTATCATTTTATCCGTTGTGTGTTGTCAGACGTTTCCAGATAGTAGTCGCTTATCTACGTGATCTAAAGAAACAAATTATAATAAATTCTGAAGAAAAATCAACACTGACTTTTGTATTTTTATTTGATTTCTTGATTTTTTGCTTTTTCTGGTAACAAGCAGCACATAAGCTTTGTCCAGGTATTGAATAACGATACCATTGTGGTGTATGAGTAACATAGCAAATAAAACAAGTACGATCGTGTGTGGTTATCTGAATAATAATAGAAAATGTATGTAGACTTATAAAAGTTTCTTAAATCCAAAAGATTTATCTATTACTTTAATTATAAAGATTTACTAAAATATTATTTTTTAAAGTGAGATGCCGGTTTAGGCTTCTAACACTATTGGTCTTCAAACCTTGGACAAAACAAATTTTAGTAAGTTCAGAATTGATTAAAGGGTTCATTTAAAGAGTTTCCGAATTTTATAAATCTTCCCTAATATTAATAAAGATAACCTTTATAGGATTAAGCCATAATTCTATTGATCTAAACTTTCCATATTTGCGTTTATATTCGCCACATTGTTTGCACAAGTAATGTTCTTTTAGTAAACTATGCCACTTCCTTGTCTGTGTAACTATACAATTGAAACACTTTCGTTTATTTACTTCTATTATTCCACCTATAATTATCAATGTATAATTTTTAGACAAATGAGATGATGGACAAAGTAAAAAAATTATTTACTAATTTTGTTGCCAATATAAATAATATTTCCTATTAATTCTTTCGGATATTCAACTTTTTGTTTTTCTAACAATTCAATTTTATATCCAATTAAATTAATTTCCGTCCAATAACTGGATAAAAGTTTATTTTTGTAATTCTCTATGTTTTCTTTTAATAATTCTTTTTTAGTAATTTTTGTATTTTCTAAACTCTCATATAATATAGAAGTTTCATAGAATTTATCCTTCTCAGTAAAATTATTAAATCTTAGTGCCTAAAATAAAGTACAAATTATAACTAAGATTATTCATCTAGAATTATAGTTTTCGACTTTCTATTCTCGATTCATTTTTGATATCGAATTTTTGGTGATATTTTTCATTTTCAAAATTTTTTAAAAATTTCATGCTTGTCGCAAAACCTCTATTCTTACATAATGTCATACATTATATCCGGTCTTTTTCCTATTTCTTTGAAGCTAGTAAAGACCGAGCAACTAAAAATGCGGTACAAATCATTAATCGTGACATTTAGATTTGTTGACAACTTTAATAATGAGTAGAGCTCGGATTTTTAGGCACGATAAGGTTAAAAATAGTCGCCTATATAGGCACTAAAAACTGCCAAAATAGGCACTAAAATCCGAAAAAATTTTATATTTTACCAGAAAAAATTTTTTTAATAAATGCAAATTTTCCTATTAGATTATCTAGTCACTTTTTGATAACTAGTCTAATAGTATATCTTAATTTCATTAGGTGTTTCTAATGATTTATTCATTACAAGTTAAATTCTATTAACAAAACATAAATTACCCGTTTTTCACATTCAGGCAAAATTCTTTGAATAATTTCATTATTGACAATTTCAATTAAAACTTTTTTTTCTAAGTGAACAGCTGGGATATATGTCCTGTCATTTATATCAACATTAAAAATATTTTTTTCAAGATTTAATTCAACTGGATGCAAAAATCCCTCTATATTATAATCAGGACTACAAAATCTGAAATTGTTTTTCTTTTCAATTATTTTCAACATAAAACGCTCTTTCAGTTCAAGATTTTTCAAAAAATTAAATTCTCTTTTTCCTTCCCAATCATCTTTAATTTTTACCCCAATACGTATTGTTTTTCCATCGCAATGAATATTTAATAAAATAATTAAATATAAGAGAATGATTTAATTAAATTTAATCATCTGAAATTTTTTGTAATAAAGACAGTTAAAATTCCATTTGATATTTTTTTAAAAAGAAGGAGATTTTGAAGACCACTGGGAGAATCAAATTTCGGGCAGAGATGTGAACCATGAGATTCTGGCGTTCTGACGAATGGCTTGATTTATATGTTTTGGCGTGCCAAAACGCCAGAATTTTACAAGCATAATTTTGAAATTTTTTAATACTCTGGGGAAGGCTGTTCATTAAAGCAAATTTTTGATTCCAAAATTTGAAAAAGATTTGCTAGGGCGCAAATTAAAAAGGAGGTTCTTCCTGGACTTCCTAAATTCATAAAAATTTTACATACGGCTCTGAAAGTGTATCGTGCGATTTGTGGAGATATTAAAGAATTTTTAACAAATTAAAATTATTTTTAATTTTTTAATATTCTACAGAAAATGAATAATGTAGTGTTTTTAACTATTAGGAAATGCTAAATAAATAGTATAGAGAGTAAAGCAATCAAAACATCACTAGACATCGATTAATAAAATCCCGTGGTTATTAATCAAAGGGCAAGTATTAATTTTGAAATGTCGCTTCATTATATAAAAAATATATAAATATTAAGCGGGCAATTTTGAAATTTCTTTTATGTTAATTAAGAGCATTTAAATTACTTTTAAAACAACTTCAAAAAAATTTTTGAAATAAATTTCTATCCTTTAGACTTATTCGAGAAAAAAATAAAATATTTTATTAAAATATGTTTAAAATCCTCAACATTTTAATTCAGTAAACTAACAGATTCTTTCGAAATTGTTGAAGTATTTTAACATTTTTACTTGATAAAACATGAAAGAAATTTTAAAATATACCGCTTTATTATTTATTTATTTTTTACTTAGACGACCTTTCGTAATTACTAATTGAGCTATAAGTACTATATTGCCCGAGCTGACACAAATACAAAACTTTAAGAAGTTTTGCTTCTAAGTATTTGAGAAGCGAGGGCCGAAGGCCCGAGCTGACACACACCCAAAACTTGAAGCAAAGTTTTGCTTCTAAAAATTTTGAGAAGCGAGGGCCGAAGGTTTTTTTTCGAATTTCGCCCCTAAAACTTGAGGCGAAATTTTGCTTCAAACAATTTTTAAGCAGCGAGGGCCGAAGGCCCGAGCTTTCTCACACTATAAGAAGAGAAGGCATGTTTATGCGTCTCTATCCATCATCAGTAAACCGTCAAATAAATGACAAATTAAAAAGAAGAGCAAATTAAATGTAGACGTTCAAAATTTTAACAGCGAGCGAAGCGAGCCCCAAGGCCGAGGGCTTTCAACGCCCAGAAATAAATTAATATAGAGTTCTGTAACTAAACCCTCCCAGCTATTTACCGCCTTCACCTTAATGGGCACCATAGTTGGTGCCCATTAAGGTGAACCTCACACACACACACTTATTGTAGTAGATATTATTCTTCTTAAAAAGTTGATCGGTCTTCTACTTTTCTTTTTCGTTGTAAAAAGTAAATTTTTCCTTTAGACATATACGGGAAAGAATTAAAATATTTTTAAAATCCTCAACATTTTAATTCAGTAAACAAACAGATTCTTTCAAAATTGTTAAAGTACTTTATCATTTTTACTTGCTAAAAATTAATGAATTTTAAAGTATACCGCTTTATTATTTATTTATTTTTTACTTAGACGACTTTTCGAAATTAATAATTGCACTTTAAGTATATTGCCATGGGTTTTAATTATTCGATAATTTTTGTTTGATTGATGTGCGCAACTATGTGTATTTCTTCAATGCCTAAAATTTTACCTTATTTATTTATAAATTCTTTGAAAAATTAAAAAAATTTATATAAAAGCACGATTTTTTAATAACAACAGTATATATTCAATTTTAAGTATGTATTAATCAAGATAGTTGATATTTCATAATAAATTAGTTATATTTTTGTTCTATTGTTTAGTTATTATTAAATTTAGATTGAACGTGGATTGTTTAAATAATTTTAAATAGCTGCGGCTAAGAGTTTAACCCTCATCGGATATGGGGGGGGGGGGTCTAATTTTAACAACTTTTAATTTTTTTCCTTTTATTCGTCATCATCCTCTTGTTCTTCCTGTACAGGATCAACCCCACGATATTTAATGAAACGACTTGTGGCACGCAAATAGCTTTCTGTATCCATCTGACCATAGCGTTGTAAAATATTAAGCAGGCGCTGATTTGATTCTTGGTACTCGCGTCGACTATAGAGTGGGACTTCTTGACCTCCATCCAGTTTTACACAAATAGCGTTTATTCGCACATTTTCTTCTCTTAGACCTATAAGAGAGTAATATAAAATAAATATCTATCCAAAATTTACCCTCAATAAATTTGTACAAGTTTGGATGAGGCAAGGTGAATTTAGATTGAATTTGATGATGCCAACTTTCGACAGAATTTGTTGTACGAGGAAGGTCTAGCAAAGTAATAATGTTGTTATTCCACATTTCGCGTGCAAACAGAGGAGGGCGACCAGGACGACCAACCCATGTTGATTCAAAATAATTCAGAAATTGAACATGAGCATCTTCATTCCCAGCTGTCCCAATGAAATACTCTGCTAGTTCATTGAAACGGCCTTTTAAAGAATTAAATTATTACAGATTTTGATAACAATACCGATAACATCAGCAGGTCGACAAAAGGTAAGTGCTGTGAACATTTTTATCAAACAACGATACTGTTCATCAGCAACATATTGTCGCTCCATGCCTAGTTGTTGAGCTTTACGCCAAACTGCCTGCGCAAAATGAAAAAAGCAGCCATGTATGCTCGCACCAGGAATTTGCTGTCTAAAGTTTAAATTATTTAAAATTTTTAACTGATTAAGTACCTGAATGAGTTTTCCACGGCTTTTTCAAAATCAATGATTATAGTTGTTGGACGTCTAGGCAAATCAGCAATGACCATAGCAATTGCACGAACATATGTTTGTTGTTGCTTATCCGGAAGAAGGCAAAACACAAAAGGTAAAACTCGTCCCCGGTACAGTCCGTGAATTACCCACAACTGGAAGAACATCGATGGGGAAGAACGAAAAGTTCCGTCGGCAAGCCAAGTATTGCATTGACTAAGCCGGAACAATCAAATTGAGTTGCAAATATCAAAATGCGATGAGCATCTGCTGCACCAGTATCATTCATTAAAAATTGTGCTCCGTTCATGGTAATTACTAATTCCTGAATAA
Source organism: Meloidogyne enterolobii (assembly GCA_963681835.1). Lineage (NCBI taxonomy): Eukaryota > Metazoa > Nematoda > Chromadorea > Rhabditida > Meloidogynidae > Meloidogyne > Meloidogyne enterolobii. The sequence goes on along the minus strand of CAVMJV010000025.1, from coordinate 2,697,394 downwards.
AAATGGGAATGATAGTGGAAATTGTTAAACCTGGGGAATGTTTATATCATGAAGCGTTTGTGGAATTTCTAAATGACCTCCATGCTTTTGACGTGTGCGGCAAACTGCTTTTTCCATTGATGAAATATCTGGCAATGCAGAAATAACAGCATCGCTCGCACCTGCCAAACATTCATTGGTTACTGTTCTAGGAGCATTTCCAAAAGAAGAAATTGCGGTAGCCCTAACAGCACGGTTGATTTTCCATGCTTCACAACGAGCTGGTGAAGGAGCATGATTGTGCTGATTCCCTAATTCAACAGCTGTATTCTCTTCTAATGATCTCGTTTTCGCTCTTCCTGAGCAATGTGTTGATTTGTATAGGTCACATCGCCAATATATGTCTTGGCCTCTTTCAAAATGTTTTTGATAGAGATGCCCCTCATATATAAGCTTTTTACCACCCTTTTGGGAATCAACGAATGAAGCCATTTTTGAGTTATTAGAAAATAAAAATGAATAAAACTGACAAAAATAAAATATAATAAATAAAAAATAGATAAAAATGATATAAAATTTTTTATTGGGTATATTTTATACTGGCTTTGGATCAATCCTCCTTCCATTTTTCTCTCTATTGTCCAATTTAAACCTCTTTCACATCGAAACACATCTAAATGGAATAAATTATCGCTTAGATTTTTATTTTCACAAAAATTAAAATGTGTGAAATATTTTTATTTGTAATTTGCACTATTTAATGCACAATAAAGAAAAATATTTGTGGGTCTTTTGTCTGTGGGTCTTCTGTCCCTGTGGGTCTTCTGTCTGTGGGTCTTCTGTCCTTGGGTCTTCTGTCTTTGGGTCTTCTGCGTCGACCCGAAGGAAAAGACAAGGCTTCAAAGGCCAAAACATTTTTTTGAAAATTCTAGAAGTTTATGGGAGTGGAGTTAACAGTTTTAAAGGGAAGGTGAAGTAGGAGGAGCGGAGGGTCTATCTTTGAAAGAGGAGAAAGTGGAGAGTAGAGAGCAATTTTAAGAAAGAATTTAGACACTTAAAAAAATTTTTTTTGTCTTCACGCAGCCAGTTAAGAGCGTGAATGTCTGTTGTTGAGTGAAGAATAATTTTAAGAAGAATTTATTTTAAATTTTGGGAAGAGGTGTAGAGGGTCTATCTTGATGAAGAGGGGGGATTTGTAGAGAGAGTCTGAATACCTATCGACAGTCGAATCCCTCCTCGAGTCGTTTAACGCGTCTAATTATGAGCGTGGCTGTCTGTTATTGATAAATGTCATATGAAAAAAGCATTCTTTATCGAATTTTATTTGTTGGCGAGAATGAAATGTTTAAATTGCCCTTTTAAATATGATTGTTTTAAAGATTTATTTACTTAAATCTTTTCTAGTTACGTTTTTAGGAGAGTTTCTTTTTGACGAGTTTCATTTTAATAATCAGTTGCTTAGTTAATTCGAGTTATCGGCTTCAATCTGAACAGAAAATTTGTCGATAATTAACGAGATATAGTTTGCAGATATAAGTAGTTTTCGGATATATGGAATTAATGCCATGCGTAAGATGTTTTGAATGGATTAAGAAGGATTTGAATGGATACCGGTTAGAGAAGGCTTCTAAGGCCCAGGTCTGAGGAACTTTGTTAAAATAAAAGACAGACCTTTTAATGGACTTTGATTTGTAAACTATATTTAACAAATACACTTTAAATGTCATCGTTATAAAATGAATTTTGCATTTTAAAAATTCTACTAAAATGTTTGGCAACACATGGGAGACTATAACTTTTGAAATGCGCTTTCGATTTTGACTTTTTTCGAACTCCATGCGATTTTCCTATAAATAACACTGCCTAGCATGAATTTACTTCCTCATAACATTGTCTTATGTCGATTTCGCGACCAAGACCCTATTTTAATTGTCCGCAGATTCTGCGTTCTGTGCAGTAATTAACCCAGGTTATCTTGTTTAAATTATTAGATTAACTCATCATTTTTCCCATCTTTTCAATTATTTGCAACTGCAAGCATCAATTTCATTAATTTTTTCTTTTGTAAAAAATTAGAAATTCGGGTTAAATTAAAAGTTAAAAAAGATAAAAACCATCTTCCCTCATCAACACATTCAGTACCGGTAGGGCAACAATTTTTATTATAAAAAATAGTTTAGATAATTTTGAAATAGTTTGGTCTATCATCAACATTGAAATTGATCAAATGGGGGTTGAAAAATCATTTTTTATCACTTTGATATCACTTTTAGATAAGATTCTTTTTTTCCGTTTGGTGACCAAAATTTCAGTGCCCAATATTCCGTTTTTTGACTTGGTGACCAAAATTCCAAAAAAATTGGTGACCAAATTCCGAAAAAGCGTGGTGACCAAAATTCCGGCACCCGTCGCCGCGGGCTCTGCAGTAAAACTATTTTGTAAAAATATGGGGAAATGTAGTAATAATAAAAATAGATTTTTTAAATTAAAAGTAGTCCTAGCTTTGTTATCTTGACTGCTATTTATTTAAATGGGGTGAGGGGTAAAACGAGGAATTCCAAAACACGGAACGACCAAAATACGGACCATACCAAAACGAGGAATAGACAGAACACGGACTTGCCAAAACTCGGAACGACCAAAACACGGTCCAGGGAAATAATAATTCTTTATGATTTTTAAAATATTTTAAATATTATCAAAAAATGATTATTCATAAATGATAAAATTTTTAAATCAAAGTATTTTTTAAAATAAGAATTTTCAGAATTTTTTATAAATTTTTAAAATATTTCTGAATTTTAAAGAATTTTGATTTTAAAAAATTTATTTAAAAAATATTCTGATTAAAAAAATTCCGATTGAAAGAAATATTCTGAATTTAAAAAAATGCTGATTTTAAGAATATTTCTGATTTTTAAATATTTTTTTGATATTTAAAATATTTTAAAAATCATAAAGAATTATTATTTCCCTTGAGAGGATCGGAATTCCGACATAATATTTATAAGACCTCTATTTAAATTGTAATAAATAATTAAGAGAATATTCAAAACAATGAAAAGAAAATTGTCTATTTAAGAAACTTAGAATATGTATACACTATGTTAGACGCTAAATAAAAAATAAAAATGATTTTTAAATAGTTCAATTAATTTAAATATAATTAAGATGAATGGGGTAATTGTTTCCTTTTTAGCTAATCTTTTTTATGTTCACCGGAATGATGTGTTACATAATCAACTGCCTCCTGCAATAATTTATGAATTAAATAGCTATATGCTTTACAATAATTTTTTTAGAATAACACAAACATTTTATGAATTTGACACGTGACAATGGTGTTTATATAAGTGTTAAATATTATATAAACATTTTTTATATGTTTATATAATATTACTTATATAAATGTATATACTTATATAAATGTATATATAAAAATTTATATAAGTTTATATAAGTGTTAAAAAAATTATATAAGTGTTAAATTAATGTCTGGTCTTGTCTGAAAAATATCAAAATATTAGCGGATTTAAATTTATTTCCATTACTGTTATTTATATATTAATTTGTTTCCGTTGATAGGGTGTCAAAACTAAATTAAAAATTTTCAAGATAAATAAATTTTGATGATTAACTTCTATGTCATTTTCCTTTTAAATTTAATTATTCTATTGAATGTACAAAGTGAAGGAAAATTAATTAAGGTTGAATTGAAAATCAAAGATGGTTGGGAAGAAAAAAGAGAGTTTATTTATTTAAAAAATATTGAATTAAAGGAGCGTTTTGTTCTGAAACAAATTGAAAAAAGCAATAATCGGCATGACACTAGCTACCATTGTAATATAGAAGGATTTTTGCTTTTGGTTAAATTTAACATTAATAGAAATATTTTTATTTTTATGTAAATAACAGAACATATAATCCATCTGTCGAATTAAAAAGAAAAGTTTTGATTGAAATAGCCAATAATGAAATTATTGAAAATTTATTGCCTGGATTTGAAAAAAAGGTACTTTATATTTTGAATGTCCGAATATTACAACTCACTAATTAATGGAGTTTTACTCCATGAATTCATTGATTAATTTAAATTTAAATTACAAATAAACGATTTGTATAACAATTTTTAATTAAGAAGCTCCGATATAATAACTTTATTATGACGAATAATAATCATTATGAAACTTCTATATTAGACGAGAGACTACTAGAATTAAAAATAAATAAAAAAGAATTATTCAAAGAAAATATTGAATCCTATAAGCACAAACTTTTATCAAGTTATTGGACGGAAATTAATTTAATTGGATATAAAATTGAATTGGTAGAAAAACAGAAAGTTGAATATCCGAAAGAATTAGAAAGCAAAATTATTGACATTGGTAATAAAATAAGTAAATTAATTTTTAACTTTGTCTAACTTTTCTTTGACAAAAAAATTTTCCTTGATAATTATAGATGGATTAATTGACGTGAATAGACGAAAGTGTTTCAATTGTAGTGTTACAAAAACGAAAGATTGGTCTAATTTACTAAAAGAACATTACTTGTGCAATGAATGTAACGCATATAAACATAAATATGGAAGATTTAGATCAAAAAAATTATGGTTTAAGACTACAAAGGTTATCTTTACAATATTTGTGACTATTTTTAAAATGCATATTGGATCTCTTAAAATAAAACTTTTACACGTATTTAAATTAATAGATGGTGTTTTGTCCAAATGTTGAGTATTGATAGAGTTATAAGAGGAAATGTTATTTATGTCATAATTGAACTGACTAGCATTATTTGCCTTATTTCGGAAGGCCGTGAGGCCAGAATTCTTTTTTTTTATGTTAAAAATCCCAACGGAAAACGTCCCCCTCGGAATCACGCACACATTTTTTAATTTTCGATTTTTTTCTATCTTCCTCCAGAAGATACCTCCTTCCACCGAAGATTTTGAAGTTTAATTAAATGCGGAGGGCATCAGAGCTTTTTCGAAATTACGATTGTGGCATGGACAATTAAAATTTCAACCCAAATATTTCCAAACAACTTGAAAGTCATATGGTAGATAAAAATTTAAACAAATAAAACATTTAATTGACTAATTATATTAACCGCGGCAATTGGCAAAAGGCGCAAATTTAAGAAATGCCCTTTATGGCTAAATAAATTAATAAATAATAAGGCGGTAAATTATGAAATGTATATTTATGTTATTTTATTTTTATTTTTACCGACTGATTTTAAATTTGCACTTTGTTTAAAATAATTAGTAAATAAAATTTTGTAGTTTGGTTAGATTTGTACCCCCTTTTATCTCTAAGACTTGTTTCGAAATACTTGGGTCGAGATCTTGATTGCCAATTTCAAAAATCGAAATTTCGAGCAGCTCTTATTAACTTAGCATATGTTGAAAATGTCAAAATGAGACTATTTATTTATAGTGTCTTAAAGATAATTCTCATTTTTAATTGAGAGCTAAATTTAGGTCCCTGATTTAGTTTAACAAGAAAAACTTTATTAACAGTATTTACTACAAGTTTACAAAACGATCCAGTATGCTTATAAATATAATCAACTATTCTACTTTTCTGTTTTACATTCATTATCAATACAAAACGTTCCTTTATTTGAATATTTTTTAAATAAATAATTCTCTTTTTTCTTCCCAATTATCCTTTATTTTTAATCCAACCTTAACCATTTTACCGTTGATTTGGATATTCAACAGAACGACCAAATATGAGAGGAGAATGACAATAAATTTATTCATCTTAAATTTTAATATTGAAAATATTTTATAATATAAAAATAAAAGTTAACATATTTAACTTCACTGATATTAAATGTCCTATTCAACTAGAGTCCGATAAACTTAAATACCAATAAACTTCGAAATTTTATCGGTCGGTGAAATATCCATAGATAACGTCAAAATGACCAGAGTACGATACGGTCCAAGTTCTGTTAACTAAAAGCAAAAATAAAGGGGGATTTACAGATGTAAAATAGTATATAAATAAAATAGAATAAATAAAATTAAATACATATTTTAATTATTTGTTTACCCTGTAAATAAATAGGGATGCATTTTGAAATATTCAATTAAATGCTAAGGGCATAAGAGCTTTTTTGAAATTTCGATTTTCGTCTTGTGTAAACTAAGATTTCGACCGAATATTTCAAAACAGCTATTAAAATTATAAAAGTGCAAATTTAAACAAATAAAAAATTTCTTGACTAATTATATTAACCGCGGTATTTGACAAAAAGTCAAATTTTAAAACACTAAAATTCATAAACAAAAGTCAGAAATCGAAACAATTTTTAAATAGTATTCGACTCAAAATTTCATAAACCAAAAAATATTGGAATAATTATAATACTCCGTGTTTAAAATCCGGGGTATTTATTTGAATAATTTAATTAATGATGGGACCCTATAATAAATATTGTATTATTTTGGCATTTTAATTAAATTCTAAGGGCATAAGAGCTGTTTCGAAATTTCGATTTTCTATATTTAATCAACGATTTTAAGACACTCACAAGGCATTAAAAGATACAAAAGTAAACAAACTACAATAATTTAATTGACGAATATTATTAAAAGTGCAATTGGCAAAAAGTGCAATTTTAAAGTCAACTCGTAAAAAATAAATAAATAAAAATAAATATAAAAAACTTTAAATAAATTTAAAGTTTTCCCGTCTATTTATTTTATTGTTAGTCCCGGACTTTTTATTCTATTTTAATAAGTCTTGACCCTGAATTTTTTCTCATTATTATTTCTATTCATTACACCTATTATTTCGCAGTAACTATATTCCTCTCTGTCTATACATTGCCATTTATTATTTTTTCTTATTTGTGTGTAATTCATTTTAGTTATCATCACTTATCCTTCCCGAACACTATAAACAGAAAACATCCTTCACTCAACATTTCATTCCCTTAATCTTACCAATTATCACTCCTCACCTTCTCAGAATTTTTATTTCAATTAATGCCTTATACCTTCCACAATATTTAAACAAATGTTGAACATGAATAATTAACTTGTGATGTTCTCTTCCTATTTATATACAATTCCCTAATTATTATCTATGTAATTTGCAATTTTTACTTTCTATTATCATTCTTGTGACTGACCCTGGTATACTTGTTTAAAATTTATTTAAAATACTAAATAAAATAGCCTTTTAAAATAGGCTATTTTATTTAGGATTTTTTATTGCTAGATTTTCCTATTTTTTGCTTCTATTTACTAAATCCAAGCCCTAACCGAACTTCGGCCATATTTTACGGTATTTACCAATATTCCGAATCACCCAAATACATATTTCCATAAAGGTTGAAAGTCAGATCGTAGGTAAAAATATAAACAAATAAAAAAACGAAAGTGCAAATTTTAAAAATGCCCTAAATGGCTAAATAAATTAATATAAAAATAAGCGGTAAATTATGAAAAGTATTTATATTATTTTATATTTATTTTCTCACCGACTGATTTTAAATTTGCACTTTGGTTAAAATAATTAGTAAATAAAATTTTGTAGTTTGGTTAGATTTGTACCCCCTTTTATCTCTAAGACTTGTTTCGAAATACTCGGGTCGAAATCATGATTGCCAATGTCAAAAATCGAAATTTCGAACAGCTCTTATTAACTTATCATATGATGAAAATGTCAAAATAAGACTATTTATTTATAGTGTCTTAAGAAATTAAATTATTATAATATTTTGATAGATTTTAAACAAGTTTATTAAAATTATTCTAATATTTACTTGCTTTTGTCATTTTATTAGAATTCAATTTAAAATATTCTTTCATTTAGATTCCCGTCAAATGACTGTTCATATTTGACAGTATCTGTGTATATTTCACCTAAAGATAATATTTTGTAACCTATCGGTATTTAAGTTTATCGGTATTTAAGTCTAGTTATAAGATATTTAATATCTGTTAAGTTAAATATGTTGAACTTTTATTTGTAATTTATAAAATATTTTTGTTATGTATCGACTTACGTTGTGTCCGATACTAACAGAAAAACTGACTAACTAGCTCACTAACAAGGTTAATCGCAAAGGTAATAATACACTAGAAATGACGAAACTATGCGCTGGAGTAGAATATAGCTTTGACTACGGACTAAGACTGACTAACTGGCGACTCTCGGACTAACTCCTGACTACTAAAAGCTTCGACTTTTATACTAAACACGCCACCCTAACAATTTTTAATGTTAAAATTTAAGATGAAAAAATTTATTATTATTTTCTCATATTTGGTTGCTCTGTTGAATATCCAAATCAAAGCTAGAATGGTTGAGGTTGGATTAAAAATAAAAAATGATTGGGAAGAAAAAAGAGAATTTATTTATTTAAAAAATATTCAAATAAAGGAACGTTTTGTATTGATAATGAATGTAAATAAGGGAAATAAAGTTGAAAATTATTTCAATAAAGAAACGGACTCGTTTTGTAAAATTGAAATAGATCCTGTTAATGAAGTTTTTATTGTTAAACTAAATGACAGCTCTAAATTTAGCTCACAATTAAAAATGAGAATTTTAATTGAAATTGCCAATAATGAAATTGTTAAGAAATTTTTGAAAAACTTGGGAAAACTGGTATTTATTATTTGATTATTCGAAATATAACCTTAAATAAACACAAATTTTTATCAAAGATTCGACTAAAAAATAATTTTATCGCGAATGATAATTATTATGAAACTTCGATATTAGAAGAAAGATTAGTAAATATAAATAAAAAAGAATTATTAAAAGAAAATATAGAAAGTTACAAAGACAATCTTTTATCAAGTTATTGGACGGAAATTAATTTAATTGGATATAAAATTGAATTGTTAGAAAAACAAAAAGTTGAATATCCGAAAGAATTAAAAAATAGAATTATTTATAATGGCAATAAAATAAGTAAATCCTATTCAACTGGGACATCCTAGTATATTCTTTATTATTATAGGTGGATATATTGATGAAAATAAACGAACTTGTTTCAATTGTGGCGTTAAAAATGTCAATCAATGGGATAAATATTTTAAAAAACATTATTTGTGCCACGTATGCTACAATTACAAACGAAGATATGCAAAGTTTAGATATGAAGAGATGTGGTTTAAATCACTAAAGGTCAAGTTTTCAATATTTTTTAACTTCTCAAAATTTATAGAAAGATCAAAATACATATCAGGGGTGGCGCAATTGACGTTAAATACGAGACACGAGATTCAAAAGATACGAGTTTCTCAAAAAATACGAGATTTCACGAGATAAAAGTTACAAGATACGAGAATAACGACACCCCTGATGAGTTTGCTCTGAATGAATGAGTATATCTAAACTTTTCCCTTAAATTCACTGCTATTTGGTGATTAATAGGGATATCAAAAAAATATGAGGTAAATCCTCCGATATCGATAAAAACCCCCTTTAACTTTTTAAGCGCCGCAAACGAAAATTTGAATTTATGGAAGGCATGAAGGCAAATTCTTAATTTTAGTGTCGAAGGCAAAAATTTCTAGAATTTTGAAAGGCCAATGGGCAAGATTTCTTCCTTATTCCTAATTATAGAATCAGAAATTTAAAATTTATTGATACCCTGATCGCCAACCTTATTTCAGATTAACCTTCTATTTGCGCTGCGAAGAAAAATTTTACAAATTATGGCATGTCATAAAGATAAATCTTTTACTAGTCTAGACTGCGGTTTATTTTTTAAAATTTCCCCAAAGAAGAGACTCCGTCCGGATAGAGGGATCTGCCGTTTTTTGTTCGGCAACAAGGAGGAGGTGAACAGGCTCGAAGCCATGCTAATGAGGACCGGATTGTATGAGTATTTTTAACTCGTGTCTCGTGGCAAAATACGAGATACGAGACTTCTTAAAAACAGAGATTTCATGAGAAACGAGATACGAAACGAGCGTCACAACTGATACATATGTACTCCACTTTACCTCGAATAATGCGTCCAAATTTCTTCCGTTTTGAGAATTTTCATAATTAACAATGCTTTCATAAAAGTATATGAGTATTTTTAAATGTTTCGAGCATAATTATATGACATTAATAGAGTTTTATATATGTATAGGATTTCATTATTTACCTAAATATCTACAAGAACATTACTTTTGCCGCTTTTGGGAAGTAGAAACTTAGACAAAATGAAACAGGTAGTTAGAATAACCCTCGTCAATATCAGTTCGTCGATAACTAGAAAAATAGCTTAAAATATTTTTTATATGAAAACTAGTTTCAACTCCTATTTTTATAATATTTTAGCGAATCACAAAAGATCGAAAATGTTTTACTTGCGGAGCAACAAAAACATCAAAATGGCACCGTCATTCAAAACCTGAACAATATATATGTAATGCCTGTTACCAAAAACAACTAAGAACAAAGATGAAAGCAAATATAAATAAAACAGAACAAATCGAATAAATAGTATAGCACCCTACAGATGAATTGAGAAATACAAGTTTAGAATAACATAAAATTTGAATTTATTTCTTATTTATCCTCTATTGCTAATGTCTTTGCTTTCCTTGACAGTATTTTAATGAATATAAAATTTTTCAATTTCTCTTATAAAAATGAATATTGTAACATTTTTAGATATTTCTGTTTTATTATAAATGTTATCCTTCATAAATTAAATAAATTAATGACAATAGTAAATCTATCTATTGAATATTTATCTCAAAAACAAATAAATAATTTTGTTTTTCACTGAAATAATATACGTTATATTTACATAAAACTACATTTTTCCTTTAGACATGTTTGAGAAAAATATTTAAAATATGTATTTTATTAAAATATGTTGAAAATCCTCAACATTTTAATTCAGTAAACAAACTGCTTCTTTCAAAATTGTTAAAGTACTTTATCATTTTTAACCGCTTTATTATTTATTTTTTACTTAGGCGACCTTTCGAAATTAATAATTGCACTTTAAGCATATTGCCATGGGTTTTAATTATTCGATAATTTGTGCTTTGATTGATGCGCGCATCTATGTGTATTTCTTTGATACCTAAAATGTTACCTTATTTATTGTTGAATTCATAGAAAAATTTTAAAAATTTATCTTTATTATTCGATAATTTGATTAATAAAAATTAAAAAACAGCACGATTTTAGTAAAATCAACAGTATATATTCAATTTTATATATGTATTAATCAAGATAGTTTAGTGTTTCAGTAATAAATTTGTTATATTTCTGTTGTATTGTATAGCTATTAATTAATTCAGAATGAACATGGATATTTTAAATAATTTTAAATATATGAGGCTAAGATTTTAACCCTCATCGGATAAGGGTTCAATTTTACCCGCAGCTGCGGATACTATTACCCGAGTAACTAGCCCACAACTCAAGGTTACTCTTGGGTGGCAGAATTTTCGTCTCGTCACTACCACCCATTTTCGTCACTACCACCCACATTTTAATATTACCTTCATATTGTAAATACATTTTTAAAATTTCAGATGATTAAATTTGATTTTATCATTTTCATATATTTAATCATATTGTTTAAAATTCAATGCACAGGGAAATTCATTCACGTTGAACTGAAAATCAAAGATGATTGGGAAGAAAAAAGAGAATTTATTTATTTAAAAAATGTTGAAATAAAGGATCGTTTTGTGATCAAAGTAATTGAAAAGAAAAATAATCAACACGATAATTTTAATAAAAATATAGATGGATATTTGCGTTCAATTAACTTAAATCTAGATAAAAATATGTTTGAAGTTGAAATAAGTGATAGATCAGAATATAATCCATCTGCTCAGTTAAAAAAGAAAATTTTAATTTATTTACCACTTCTATTTACCACTATTTTTCTTTGATAAGACATTAAGAAATTACTAAATTTATTTATAATTTTTATATTTGCACTTTAATAGTGCACTCAATATCTCAATTTTGGCTCATTTAATTAGAGCACTTGTATACATTAAGTATTCATATAGCTTGAGAATTTATATTTTTATGATAAGATAAAAATTATATTTAATTTATTTAAAATTTAATAATATAATATTTAATACGTCACAAAATTATTCGGGTAAAGCTGTTAGTAACTGCTAAGTTAAATATTTAAAAAAAACTTTAAATATTTAAAAATTTGATTTTTGCAAGATTGATTGCTACAGAAAAAGCCATTTATATTAAACAGATTATACTTATAATTGCTTTATAATTTACTTTAGAATATAATTTTTGAAACAGGAATTTTTTTGTTTTTAATGATTAAATTTATAATTATTTATATTATTTTATATTTGAATATTTATTTATATTCTAAATGCAACGGAAGAGCAGTTAATGTTGCTGTGAAAATAAAAAATATTGGGAAGAAAAAAGAGAATTTATTTATTTAAAATTTGTTGAATTGAAGGAACGTTTTATATTGATAAAGAATGTAAATCGGGGTAACAAAATTGAAAATTATTTTAATAAAAAAACTGAAGTGTTTTGTAAAATTGAAGTAGATCCTGTTGAAAAAGTTTTCGTTGTTAAATTAAATCATGTTTCAAAATATAGCTCACAGCTAAAAACGAGAATTTTGATTGAAATGGCCAATAATAAAATTATTCAAAAATTTTTGCCTAGCTTGGATAAACGGGTATTTAATTAAATTATTTAACTACACAATAACTTGTTTACGAATTTTATTAGTCGATAACCGTTTTTTAAACAATGAAGGGGCACAACATTGCAAAATATCAACAAGTACATTAATAAATTAATCATATATTTAAGGTATTCCTCAATAATAACTTTGTTAAAAAGTCGAATTATTATGAAGCATCTATATTAGATAGCAAGGTGAATTCAAATCAAGAAAATATAAAAAATTTCAAATCCAAACTTTTATCGAGTTATTGGACGGAAATTAATTTAATTGTATATAAAATTGAATTGTTAAAAAAACAAAAGTTTGAATATCCTAAGGAATTTAAAAGTAGAATTATTTACATCGGCAGTGAAATAAGTACGTTTATTTCTATTTTTGCATGACTCGATAATTCAATCATCGCGTGAACGTGAATCATATCTGGGAACGTTACAAATAAAGATATTCTATTCTTAATCATTAAAGGTGCACTAAACGAAAATAAACAACATCAATGTTTTAATTGTGGAGCTACACAAACAAAACAAACAGATACAAATTGCCATTGGCATAAATATCTAAAAGAAAATTATTTGTGCCAGCATTGTGGTGATTGTATACGAAAACATGGAAAGCATAGAAATAACTTCTTGATCAAAACTAAAAAGGTCTGACTTTGCCCTTAAATCTCCAAGACCCACATAATGCCTCAAACAAAACACCTGACAAGAATAACAAAACCAAAGGGAAAGTTAAACTACCGGAGTGACTCTAATAGAAGCCCATCTCCAATAGAAGCCCATGCCCTATTAGAAGCCCACCCAATGAGGGGTATTGAAAAATAAATGCCCATGCCCCAATAGAAGCCCATACCCTATTAGAAGCCCACCAAATGAGGGGTATTGAAAAATAAATGCCCATGCCCCAATAGAAGCCCATGCCCTATTAGAAGCCCACCCAATGAGGGGTATTGAAAAATAAATGCCCATGCCCCAATAGAAGCCCATGCCCTATTAGAAGCCCACCCAATGAGGGGTATTGAAAAATAAATGCCCATGCCCCAATAGAAGCCCATGCCCTATTAGAAGCCCACCCAATGAGGGGTATTGAAAAATAAATGCCCATGCCCCAATAGAAGCCCATGCCCTAATAGAAGCCCATCTGATTTTTGACTACCTTTTTTGCTATTACCTTTATTATATTCAATTAAAAGTATTGATAAAGAAATTCCAATGACTGAGAATGATTTTTGGTTTGATTATAAGTGATTTGGATGAATTATGTAGGATTTTATTGGACTATAAGGAATATTGGGGGATTAAATAGGATTTAGAGGCTTAAGAAGGGTACGATGATTAGAATTGTAGATATTTGATGATTTAGGTTGTGATATAGTTGGATATCAAAGAATTAGGCATGATATCGATGAATTGGTCTATGACTTTGATCGTAAGGGATTTTGATGAATTAAGTCTGACTTGTGGCCGATTTAGGAATATGGAGTATTATATTAAGAGAATACCACAAACAAACCACAAACAAATCCTTGCATATACATCGGTTCAGTCCAAATAGGTCAATATCGAGGGTCCCTTATCGATAGAGGATCCCTTATCGATAGATAATTAAGAAATTTAGACGATTAAAAAGGAGATTTTGTGTACTAGAATAAAAGTATTAGAAGATTAGAGTGTGATATTGTTGAAGAGCTTAATCTGATTATTCAGGAGGTTAAGAGGGATTTACGGGGTCAACTCCTTCATTTGATGTGGTAATATTAGAGACTTAGTTCAAATAGAGATGTGTTTCTATTAGAACAAATACGGTATATTGATTTTGATAATTAATTTTTACATTCTTTTCTTAATTAATATTGCCAAACATAATTTTATTTGCTTATATTTTTTATCTTCTAAAAAATTTTGGTATTGAAAAATAAACGCCCATGCCCTAATAGAAGCCCATGCCTTATTAGAAACGCACTCAATGAGGGGTATTGAAAAATAGACGCCCAGGGCTTGTATTAGAGACAATCCGGTATATCGAACCTGAATTAATGTTTATCCTATTAGAAATAGCTGAGATTTTTTGAGGTTCAACACGATCTTTAATTTTTCCAGTTGCGGGAAATGGAAACATTGAAAAAATGAAACAAGCTAGTTAGAATCATTACTGGCAGAATCAGTTTGGGAAAATTAGAAATATAGCTTTAAAAGATTTTATCTTAAAACAGTTTCAAATCCTATTTTTATAAATATTTTAGCAAATCAGACAAGATCGAAATTGTTTTATTTGTGAAGCAACAAAAACATCTAAATGGCACCGTCATTCATTGCCTGAACAATATATATGCAATGCCTGTTACAAAAAAATACTAAGATTAAAGAATATAACAAATAAAAATCAAACAAAACATGAAACGAATAAATAGTATTTAAATAATAATGTTTTCTAGCTTTAATTTTCTGAGTTTATTGAACAAATTCTTAAAGTAAAATATAACATGTGTAATTTCATTGAAAAACAAAATTCTTTAATTGTTAGCAAGATAAATATTAAATTCATAGATTTATTTTTACTATTTTATTTATTTTATAAGTATTTTATATATCAAAAGCAGAGCTGTGATATTTATGAAATGCATATTATTTTAACAAACTTGGCTTTGGTGCATAAATGCATATTTTACTGTATATTTTAAGGTTTTTGGGGAAAATATCGCGAAAATTGCCTAAAATCCTGGCAAAAAGTGAAAATTTTGTAAAAATTTGGGAAAATTAAGTATCTTGAAAAAAATTTTTTGATTATTGTGAAGACCCAAAAATGTCCACCTCACACCGCCAAAACGCCTCATCTCAATATGTCCAAAGAGTAAAAATACTCAATTTGTTTAACAATACTTATAAACTGTGAGTAATCTAAATAAAAATAGGTGTTAGAATGATTTTGACTTGAATAAATGAAAATTTCTAGTTATAAATTGTATTTTTCTTGCATATTTTCGT
Organism: Meloidogyne enterolobii; assembly: GCA_963681835.1. NCBI lineage: Eukaryota > Metazoa > Nematoda > Chromadorea > Rhabditida > Meloidogynidae > Meloidogyne > Meloidogyne enterolobii. The sequence goes on along the minus strand of CAVMJV010000025.1, from coordinate 2,681,753 downwards.
GCATATTTCGGCAATTTTTTACGCATATCATATTGAATATTTTGCATTTTTTAATGCATAAAATTCACAGCTCTAATCATAAGATAACCATATTCAATTATGAATAAGTTTTTTCCTAGAAAAATAATTATTATTCAAAGGTAAGAAAAGAGATTTTAAAGGAATATTGAAAAAGCTAAAAATGATAGATAAAAAATTTCGGCTAAAGTGTATTTTACCAATGATACTATTTCGGGAGTGACATATGTCATAATCGAACGCTACCATTCCCTATTATAGGAAATGATTTTAAATTATAGGTCCCTAAAATAAAAAATCATAGGCAGAATTATATTGTATGGCTTCTATATATCTAGCGAGCCAAAACGGCAGCGGATCTATTTTTGTCATTTAGCTTAAATAATCGCCCTACATAGATCAAACTAGTAAAGAGCCTTAGATTTTTAAATACTGGGTCAGACATTTAAAAATTCATACTTATTTCATTTCATAATTAGATGAATCTATATTTCCAAAATATTAATAAAAAAACAAACATCATAAATTGATAGAAAATCTAGAAAAAAGTCTTTATATAAAACCTACAACAATATTCTAAATTATTTCGTTGTCGATAAAGTTTGTGTAACAAATCTTCGCTTAATATTGCAAGCAATCATGTCATTCAGCGTCGTCTACAGCTTCAGCCCTTCTTTGTCGCTGCAAAATGTACGCAATAGTGAAAATGACTTCCCTTCAACCACAATTTTGAATACGGAAAAGTTATCCTAATTAATACTGTTAAATAGAATTTATTTAGAGGATCGACATTATTATATATATGGACTTAAGCAAACAACATGATGGTTTGACCTTTCAAAAGCTGGACAAAATTTATCAAAAACAAAAGTATGGAAAATAAAATTTTAAATGAAAAGCATCGAATAAATGAAATAATTCATAAAGAAGAGGGGAATTTTCTAAACAAAGGCAAAAAGTCGAGAAGTAAAAGAATATAATTGAAATTTGATACAAATTTTTATATTATTTTATACTCGTTTTATCCCTTTAATGTTTGGTGTATTCCGTCTTCCCCAAATTGTAGACGTTTTCGACACGATATTTCAACTTCGATCATCTGCTTTCGTATTTTTAGTTGATTTCTTTATTCTTTGCTGTTTATGGTAACAAGCAGCACATAAATAGTTCCCTGGTTTTGAATAACGGTACCATTGTGATGTATGATCAACATCGCAAATAAAACAATTTTGTATTATCTAAATATTTATAGAAAAATGTATGTAAATTATAAAATTTTTCTTTCGTCAAAAAGATTAATTTATTACTTTAATAATACAGGTTTATGAAAATATTATTTTTTATGTGAGATCAAATGTCGGATTAGTCTAAAAGGTGTTTTAAAGTAAAAAGCCGTTCAAGATATTGTCTTGGACGGCTTTTGCTTTAAAACTTGGACAATATTTATGCCATATCTATACCTTTGAACTTTTTTAATATTTTGAAAAAGGACAAACAATGAGAAGAATAAATATAGCTGTATAAACGCATAGTTCCTAATATCTATGCAAATCCCTGATATATCAATATCTGTCACAAAAAATCAAGGAATTCAGCATCTTCAAGTTAAATCGACGATATGATTATGATATATATCCGAAACGAAAACAAAGTAATGCGATCATATCGATATCTGATAATAGCAAACCTTTTCTGTCTTAATAAACAAGCTTTTATTTCTAAGCTTTCCACATTTTTTAATATAATCACCACAATTATTACACAAATAGTGTTCTTTGAGATATATATGCCACTTATTTTTAACTTGTTTAACACCACAATTTAAGCAATTCGTTCCTTCTTTTCAATAGTTATTCCTATAAAATTAAAATTAAGAGTTATTTACTATAGATGTTTTAGCTTGATATGTTATCGGGAATATTCTTTTCCTGTCAAATAAGATAAAATTTTCATTTACTTATTTTATTTCCGATTTCAATAATTTTTCTGTTCAAATCTAAATTTCTTTTCGCTCTTGTACAATATCGAAGTTTCATAACGATTATTATTTTCAATAAAATTATTATTTCGGAGTACCTTAAATTTAACACAAATTAGAGAAATTAGAACGGCCACTCTTCATTTTATTGGTATTACTTTTTTTGCAAGCTATTGTGACATAATTGGAATGGAAATTCTATTAATAAATATATACCATTTTTTCAAACCCAGGCAGAAAATTTTGAATAATTTCATTATTAGTAATTTCAAGCAAAATTTTCTTTTTTAATTGATCAGATGGAATATATCTTGACTCATCACCTATTTCAACTTCGAACATATTTTTATTTAGAGTTAAGTCAATTGAACGTAAATATCCTACTATATTATTTTTATAGCTATCATATTTATTATTATTCTTTTCAATCACTTTTAACAGAAAACGATCCTGTATTTCAATATTTTTTAAATAAATAAATTCTCTTTTTTCTTTCCAATCATCAATTATTTTTACATCAACTTTAATTAATTTTCCGTTGCATTGAATATTCAAAAGGAAAATAAAAATTAATATAATAATACTCAAAAATTTAATCATTTAAAATTTTGATTTTAAAAATTTAATATAAATTGCTTAGACAAGATGCGAATATAAAAATGAATAATGAAATAATAACCTCGATTAAATTGTCTTGATGTAACCACTACCTATTTATTTTTAAATTTAGCCTCCATTTTATAATGATAATTATCCAATAAGAATATAAATATTGCGAAATTTATCCCGCCTGATTTTTATTTATTTGTCAAGTTGTCGGCATTAAAAAAATATTTGCACTTTTTGTCGATTGAATTGCTTAATATGTATTTGTTAATAAATTTTTGTGTTTTGTTTCCAATTAGGCTTTCTCTATGCCCTTTTATTTATTTAAAATCTAAAAACGAGACCCTAAATTTTAACAAAAATAGCGAGACTGAATAAATATAAAATTAAGGTCATATATTTTTTAATAATTTAATTGAATAATTGAAATTTTTTATGCAGATAGATATATAATACACAGCCAAGTTACGGACTATAATCAAATTTTATAGTTTATTGTTCATATCTAATGTTCATATTATTTTCATATATAGAGACTATTGTTTTCAAACGTAATGATATTACTGTCAATGCAACAATTCATTAGAACGAGTATGTAGATTGAGGTTAAGGCCACATCACTATTGTTAGTTATATAGTTTTTTAAGTAATAAACATTTTATTTATTAATCAAATTTCCATTAAGTCATTCAATTATTTAAAAATTATATGACCTCAATTTTATATTTAATCAGTCTCGCAATTATTTTAAATTTATGGTTCCGTTTTTAGATTTTAAATAAATATAAAAACCTGACGACGAACAAGACACAAAATCTTATTAACAAATCATACATATTAAGCATGTCAATCGACAAAAAGTGCATATGTTCTTCTTTTGATACCGAAGACTTGAGAAATAAATAAATAAAAATCAGGCGGGATTAATTTCGCAATATTCTAATGTTTAATGACTTTATATGTTCATAAATTGAAGGCTAAATTTAAAAATAAATAAGTTGTGTTACATCAAGACAATTTAATCAGTTATTTTATTATTTTTTTATTCATTTTATTATTCGCCTCTTGTCTAAGCAATATTAAATTTAATTTTTAAAATTAAAATTTTAGATGATTAAATTTTTGAGCATTATTATCTTATTTTTTATTTTCCTTTATAATTTTCAATGTAACGGAAAATTAATTAAAGTTGATGTAAAAATAATTGATGATTGGAAAGAAAAAAGAGAATTTATTTATTTAAAAAATGTTGAAATACAAGATCGTTTTGTGTTGAAAGTAATTGAAAAGGCAAATAATAAATATGATAGCTATAAGTATAATATAGAAGGATATTTGCGTTCAATTGACTTAAATCTTGATAAAAATATGTTTGAAGTTGAAATAAGTGATAGATCAAAATATATTCCATCAGATCAATTAAAAAAGAAAATTTTGATTGAAATTACTAATAATGAAATAATTCGAAATTTTCTGCCTGGGCTTGGAAAAATGGTATTTTTTTATTAATAAATTCCATTACATAGTGTTAAAAAACTAGGTAGCAAACAAAAAAGTACCAGCAATAAAATGTATATGCTATTCTAATATGTATTCTAATTGTGTTAAATTTAAGGTACTCCGAAATAATAATTTTATTGAAAATAATAATTGTTATAAAATTTCAATATTGAACAAGAGTGGAAATAATTTGAGCTCGTTTGAAGAAAATATACAAAATTACAAAGACAAGCTTTTATCAAGTTATTTGACAGAAATTAATTTAATTGGATATAAAATTGAATTGTTACATAAACAAAAAGTTGAATATCCGAAAGAATTAAAAAGCAAAATTATTTATATTGGCAATAAAATAAGTAATTAAATCGTTAAATTTATCTATCTGTTCATTTAATAAAAAAACTTTGCTTGATAATTATAGGTGGAATTAATGAAACAAACAAACGACATTGTTTTAATTGTGTAGTTACACAAACAAAAAAGTGGTTTAATTTACTAAGAGGAAATTACTTGTGCGAAAGATGTGGCGATTATAAACGCAAATATGGAATGTTTAGATTAAAAGAATTAGCGTTTAAGACTGGAAAGGTTATTTTTATCAATTTTTGGGACGATTTTAAAATATTCTTATTCTGAAACTTTTTAAATGAATATTTTAATCAACTCTGAACGTAATAAACGTTGTTTTGTCCGAACAGTTGATGACCGATAGAGATGTATGCAAAAAAAATTTTATTTAATATAACTTATTGTTTTCTATTTACCACCTTTGAATAATTTCTCGTTAATTAATTTAAAGACATCGCAAAACGGCTCATTCCTATAAAACCTCGTTTTGCCTAAACCGACATTTGATCTCACTATAAAAAATAATATTTCGTAAATCTGTATTATAAAGGTAATAAATCTATCTTTCTGATGTAGGAGATAGTAGATTATAAATTATATGTTATAATTATATCAATTATTATTATTCTTATAGATTATTATTTTCCATAACTTCTCATCTATAAATATTCAGATATCCCCAAATGATCGAAATTGTTCTATTTGCCATTTTACTCATACATCACATTGGTACGGTTATTCAAAACCAGGACACGATTTATGTAATGTTTGTTACAATAAACAGCTTAGACTAAAGAAATCATCTAAAAATACGAAAGCAAATGGTTGATTTTACTTTAACATTTAGTTTACATTAATATTATAGATCGAAGTTGAAGGCGCTACAATTTGGTGAAGTCAGACTACACCTAACGATGAATGGATAAAAATGAGTATAAAGTATTATAAACATTGTTATCAAATTTCAATTATATTTTTTTCTGCTTGACTTTTTTGCTTATTTTAAAAATATTCCCCTCCTTTATGAATTATTTAATTTATTTATTTCCTTATCATTTAAAATTTTATTGTCCATCTTCAAATTTTTTTTATTTTTGATGAATCTTGTCCAGGTTTCAAAAAATAAACACAAATTTTTGTTTGATTAATTCTGTAAATATATTTATGTCGATACTCCTTAAATAAGTTTTATTAGAACAGTATCATTTAGGATGACTTTTTTATTCAAAATATAGCTTGAAGGGAGGTGTAAGATAAAAATTGTAGCTAATCGGAAGATTTATTATTTTAAATAACTACCCTTAAAAATAATATTATAGGTAAAAGAGCCCTACTCTTATACATACGAGTTCTATCTCTAGATAATAATTTATTCATTCTTAGTTGAATAAAAAATATTCGTCTTTGTGCATAATGCATTAGTTGATTTTATAAGTTTTGCGGGGTGTTTAGAGAGAATGAGCAATATTAAAAAAACTTTAAACTCGTTTCAGTACATTTTAGACAGAAACTAAACAAATAGAAAATCTCGTAATTAAAATTTAAAAAAAAAACTCCGTAATCATGTTAGATATAAGCGATTTTATTCCAATGGCTCACTTTCTGACTGTCATTAGCTTGAGCATAGGCAAGTGTTGTAAGAACGAGTTTGAAACTTTGGACATAACAATTTGTGAAAAATTCGAGCGAAAATTAAAAAAAATTCCTCATATTTGCTTTGTACTTCGAACAGCTCTTATTAACTTAGCATATGATGAAAATGTCAAAAAGAGTATTTATTTATAGTGTCTCAACAAAATTAAATTATTATAATATTTTGATAGATTTTTAACAAGGTTATTCAAATTATTTGAATATTTACTAACTTTTGACATTTTATTAGAATTATATTTAAAAAATTTTTTATTGGAATCTCGTAAAATGACGCCGTTTCCTCTGAATAATAATCTGATTTGCTGTGACCGAATAAATCAAATACTCCCCCAAATTTGAATTATCCAAATAATGTCTATTCTAATAAATCTATTAAATTCTTACGATTTATCAGATAAAATATAAAACTTCTAAAATTGAATACACATAGATTTCTGTTAATTCTGAATTCTTTCGAAAACTCTGTTAATCCCCAATTCATTCATATATTAATACTTTAATATCCTTCCATGGGACTCAACTTTGGGAATCAAACTTTGAAAATAAAATTTTCGGGGTCGGATCCTGATATTCGAAATTTGAATCTCTCTCATTTGAATATGCCACAGGTAAAAAGAGTGGAATTGAACGAGGAAGAAAAGACTGGCCATTATTTATATATTAAGGTAGGAAAAAAATGATGAAAAAAATCAAAGCGCACTCTTTTTCAGATAGGGTCAAAATTTAGTTATTAATTAATTTAGGTCGTATTATTGAAGAAAATAAACGACATTGCTTCATTTGTAGAGATACACAAACAATACAATGGGCTAAATACCTAAAAGAAAACTATCTGTGCCACGATTGTTACCGATATAATCGAAGGAATGATGGAAAGCATAGACCGATGAAATTTTGCCTTAGTTCTAAAAAGGTTTATCTTTTTCTAAATGGCAAGCCATTTAAATACAGCGTGTTGAGAAATTATAACAACACTTAATTTTTTCTTGTTTTCTAAGTTCCAGTTTTTTCTAGGTTCGAACATTTTAAAAGATTATACCTGAAATATATTGCAACATTTCTGACTATTGAATAAGCCGTTTTGCAGTTTTGTTAATCATTTTATTTGTGACGCGTTTTATTGGCGCAAACAATGATATTCAGATAATGATATATTATAATTCACTTTTCTCTAATATTAATATTTTCCAAAATTTAACGATTTTGGTGAGATTTCTGACAATGTTTATTTTATTTCTTCCACAAAAAAAGCTATGAGTTAAAATATGCATTATGCAAAAAAGGACGAAAATAAAGATTAAGTAATATATGCTAATTGATATTCCGCAATAAAGACACGCTGAAAAATAGAATATATCCCGCAATATAAAATCTGAAGTTCTTTCATAATATTCTTTGCTTTCAATATTTATTTAAGGAGGATCGTCATTGTTATCATTGTGGAATTGTGCAAGCGAAAAAATGGGTGCATCACTCAGAACCAGGAAAATATTTATGCCAATCATGCTACAATAGGGAACGTAATAGAAAGATGAAAATAAAATTTTAAATCAAAAGGAATCGAATAAATGAAATAATTAAACATTAGAAGGGAATTTAGTTAAAGAAGGCAAAAAAGTCGAGCATTTATAAAATATAATTGAAATTAATATTAATGTTTATATTATTTTAAACATTTTTAACCAATCATCATCGAGTGTAGTCTGACTTCTTCAAATTGTAGTGCCTTCAACTTTAATCTATAAAATCAAATTAAACTAAATTTTAAAGAAATATCAACCGTCTTCTTTTGCATTTTTATTTGATTTCTTTATTCTTTTCTGTTTATTGTAACAAGCAGCACATATATATTGTCCATGTATTGAATAACGGTACCATTGTGATGTATTAGTAACATGACAAATAGAACAATTTCGATCTTGTGTGATTATCTTAATATTCATGAAAATTATGGAAAATTAGAAATGTTCTCTATCATCAAGAAGATTACTTTAGTAATATAAATTTCTATAATATTATTTTTAAATCTGAGAAATCGATTAATTCTAGATTAACATAGGAATAATTATACATTAGAATAACTAAACTATTTATTTTATTCTATAAAATGCTAATTTTTTAGAATTGCCACAAAAAGATAAATTATTAGTATTTTGGTTGGTATAATTTAATAATTATCACATTTAATTCTCAGTAATTTGCAAAATAATCTTAACTTAAAAACAATTAAAAAACTGAACATGATACAGAAATTCTTATTACTGTACTATATTTTAGTTTTTGAAACATTTTGTAGTATTTTAATTTAAAAGATCAGATGAACCTGGTTAGTATTAAGACACATTTCTTTTGGTCTAAATTTTCCATAATTATATCGTTTATATGAATAGCAAACATTGCAAAAATAATGTTCTTTTATGTACTTACGCCAGAATTTACATTGTGTATTTCTACAATTGAAACAATGTCGTTTATTTGTTCATTATTTCCGCCTAAATTTTTTAATAATTAATCTTTTTTAATTTGTCATTAATTAATGCCTATAAACTTAAATAAAATTATAATTACTTATTTTAATTCCAATTTCAATAATTTTGTATTTTAATTCTTTCGGATATTCAACTTTTTGTTTTTCTAACAATTCAATTTTATATACAATTAAATTAATTTCCGTCCAATAACTTGATAAAAGTTTGTTTTTATAGGAGTCTATATTTTCTTTTAATAATTCTTTTTTATCTATTTTTGTATTTTCTAAATCTTCGTCTAATATAGAAGTTTCATAATAATTATTCATCGTTTTATTAAATTGATTATTCTTGAACACCTTAAATTTATGAACAAATTAATTATTAAACCTAATTGCTAATATGTAATTACTATTTTGTATTTTGATTTTATTATTCATATAATAAAATATAACTACCTGTTTTCCAATTCCAAGATGAATATTTTGAAGAATTTTATTATTGGCAATATTAATCAAGATTTTTCTTTTTAATTCGTCGGCATATTCAGATCTATGATCTATCTCAATAATAAAAATATTTCTCTCATGGTTTACGTCAATTCGGCGCAGATATTATAATTATAGCTATTACCAAATCTATTATTGCTCAATATTATAATTATAGCTATTACCAAATCTATTATTGCACTTTTCAATTTTTTCCAACACAAAACGCTTTTCTATTTCAACATTTTTTAAATAAATAAATTCTCTTTTTTCTTTCCAATCGTCCTTAATTTTTACTTCAATACTAACTTTTCTACCATCACATTTAATATTCAATAGGGTAAATAAATGAAAGCAAGAAACAATAATCAATTTGATCATTTGAATTTTCATTTAAAAATATAGTTATTCGTTATTCAAAGTCCTTAATTTAATGAAAATGAAAGAATAATTACAAAAATAAAAGTTCCAACGTCATTAAGGGTTTAGTTTGAATAAATTTATTAAAGATACTCCTAGTAAGATAACATCTTTCTAAAGCTTCCAGGGACGGCCAACCCTATTATGTCATTAAATAATTAATGGAGATTATAATTAGTGGAGATAATTACTGAAGATAATAATTAATGGTGATTTTTTCAATTGAAAAAATACCAAACATGGTCGCGTATCGGCATAAATTCGGAAGGACTAAATAAATTATTTTTACCGAATTAAAAAATTGGACTTATACGGAAAATCTAGACGGATCATGTCGAATCCAAAATCAATTTCCGGGACCCGGAAAAATGTTTTGCCAGGCACTAGTTTATGTCTCTTTTTCAGATTTTAATTGAAAGGCCTAATAACAAACTAGATAGAAATATAGAAATATGTATTTATTAATGCAGCAAGAAATTAATATATAAAGTTTAATAATTCGGATATCCAAAGACTATTGTTTTTAATTAATAGAAATTTTAAAGATTTTATTTTTATTACTTTTTTTATGATTAAAATATATGATTGAATTAAGCCTCATTTATGTTTATGACATTGTATTGACTCGACATTAAATAAGTTACAAAATGTTATAGAGTAATTATGACCTTCGGCAAATAATTTAGAAATTTGCACTTTTCCCAATTTACACGGCTAATTTAATTAGTAAACAAAATTGATTTTTGAGCAATTTTGTAACCTTTTCTACCAGCTTTATGAACTTATATTTCATCAAAATTTAAAAATGAGACATTTATTCAAATAGTCTCAATCATTTTTAAATTATTTTAAATTTTATGATGAAATTTGAAATTGGGAATTTTATTTTTAATTAAACAAATATTTCTGCCAGTAAATCATATTTATGCTAATAAGTTTCAATAACCCATAGTTAGCATTCCAATTATATTTTGGCAAAAATAAGATTTATAAGCAATTTAAAGAATAATTGGCAGAAATAGTTGTCGAATTAAATATAAAATTCCCAATTTCAAAGTTCATCTTAAAATCTAAAATAATTTAAAAATGATTGAGACTCTATGAATAAGTGTCTCTTTTTTAAATTCTAATGAAATATAAGGGCATAAAGCTGGTAGAAAAAGTCACAAAATTGCTCAAAAAAAATTTTGTTTACTAATTACATTAGCCGTGTAAATTGGAAAAAGTGCAAATTTCTAAATTATTTGCCTAAAGTTATGATTACTCTATAACATTTTGTACCTTATTTAATGTCGAGTCAATACAATGTCATAAACATAAATGAGACTCAAATCATAATTATATTTTTCATTCATAAAAATAGTAAAATATTAATTTCGGTCCTTTTGTGCATACGTATTTTGGAAATTTTCATATTTCAGTGCATATTTGAGACTTTTTAGCTGCTATATATAATATTTTGAGATTTCACCTGAATAATTTGAGAGTCCTTATTTATAATTAGGCATACTAAGAAATAGATTTTTATCTGTATCAAGGATTTTCTGTGTGTTTACTGTTAGAGCTAGTTTACTGTTAGAGCTAGGATATCCTCTTTTTTGAAGAACCACGCTTTTTTATTTTCACTAATTAGTTGACCGTTAGCTTCTAATTTCCGCTTGTCAGTTTAAAAATTTAGGTATTTAATTAAAAGTGCATTAAATATATATGTTATTATACATTTTTGTCAAAGATTTATTATTTAATATCTTCGATAAACAAATATCGTAGCTATACGGCGTTCTCAAGAAATTATTTTCACATTTTGTATGAGAATTTTTAAGTAAATCTATTTTACTCAAAGATCTATGCTTTAAAATTTTTTACATTTAAAACTATTTTCTAATTTTATGAACTGATTTCTGATTTATGTTTCGAATAAATGTCTAAATCTAACGTTTCTATATAAATTAGAAATGGTGGTTTTTAGTTTTGTAGTAATATATTTTCATAGAAAATACAAAAATGTTTCAACAACGAAGTCTTTAGATTTACTTTACATTTAAATTTTCTAAATTTCAGATGATTAAATTTAATTTTATCATACTCCTATATTCAATTATATTTTTGAAAATTCAATGCGCCGGAAAACTGATTCATGTTGAATTGAAATTCAACGATGATTGGGAAGAAAAAAGAGAATTTTTTTATTTAAAAAATTTTGAAATAAAGGATCGTTATGTGGTGAGGGTAGTTGAAAAGAAAAATAATCAACATGATAGTTTTAATAAAAATATAGAAGGATATTTGCGTTCAATTTATTTAAATCTAGATAAAAATGCGTTTGAAGTTGAACTATTTGATAGATCAAAATATATTCCATCTGATCAATTAAAAAAGAAAATTTTGATTGAAATTACTAATAATGAAATAATTCAAAATTTACTGCCTGGGTTTGAAAAAATGGTATATTTTTATTAATAGAATTTCCATTGCTTATTTGTTAGTGTCACAACTAGATAACAAACAAAAAATTAACAGCAATAAAATAGAAATCGGCCTCTATAATAACTCTAATTTGTGTTAAATTTAAGGTACTCCGAAATTGTAATTTTATTGAAAATGGTAATTGTTATAAGACTTCGATATTAGACGAGAGTTTAGAAAATACAAAAATAAATAAAAAAGAATTAATAAGACAAACTATAGAAAATTACAAAGACAAACTTTTATCAAGTTATTGGACGGAAATTAATTTAATTGCATATAAATTTGATTTGTTAGAAAAACAAAAATTTGAATATCCGAAAGAATTCGAAAGCAGAATTATTGAAATTGGAAATAAAATAAGTAAAAAATTTTATGCTAATAGAAAAGATATGCTCGCTGTCATATCAAACTGAAAACATCTCTAGCAAATAACAATTTATTTTGATCTTATAGGATTAACTATTGAAAAGAAGGAGCGAGATTGTTTCAATTGTGGTGTTAAACAAATTAAAACACCGTGGCATAAATATCTCAAAGGACACTATTTGTGTCATACTCGTGGTGATTATAACAAAAAATTTGGAAAGCATAGACAAAAAAATTTGTTTATTAATACTAAAAAGGTTTGCTATTATTAGATATCAGTACTATCGTTTTCTTTAACTTCATTCGAATAAATGTCAAAACTCATTCTCAATTTCAACCTGAACTGCCAAATTCCATGATTTTTTATCGACTTAGAAAATATCTTTTCCCTCGTAAGTATTTTCCCACTCTTAAGTATCAAAATGGCAGAAACAATGTTTTGTTGCATTTTAAGCATGACAAGTTTACAAAAATTGCATTTGCATAAAACTTGACGATAATAATAAATTTTCGTTACTCCCTTTTTGTCCGATCCACTTTTTTCTTCCGAAATTATAAAACCTAAAGTCATTCTTAATATTAATGTCTAAAAATTATTTTAAGGAAGATCGTCATTGTTTTAAATGCGGAATTATGCAAGCAATAACATGGGTGCGTCATTCAGAACTTGGCCAATATTTATGTCGAGCGTGTTACGATCGGGAAAGAAATACAAAAAGAAAAATAAAAGTTTAAGTGATAAGGCTTAAAATAAATGAAATAATTCAAAATATAGAAGGGAATTTTGTTAAAGAAACAATAAAGTCGAGCATTTTTAAAATGAAATTGAAATTTGATAAGAATGTCTATATTATTTTATATTCATGTCTATCCATTCATAGTTGGGTTTAGTCTGACTTCATAAATTGTATCCGTTTTTAACTTCGATCTATAATATAAAGTTAACTAAATTTAAAGCAAAATCAACCATCTGCCTTCGTATTTTTATTTGATTTCTTTATTATTTGCTGTTTATTGTAACAAGAAGCACATAAATAGAGTCCTAATTTTGAATAACGGTACCAATGTGATGTATGAGTAACATTGCAAATTTAACAATTTCGATCTTGTGGAGTTAACTAAATAATTATAGAAAAAGTATGCAAATTTATAAAAGTTCTTATATATCAAAAAGAATTATTTATTAAACTACAAATTTACGAAAATATTAGTTTTAAGGAGGGCGAATATCTGTTTAGTCAAAATGTGTAAATGAGTCCGAACTGTGCTACATGAGAATTTGATTATCATAATATGTAGTGATTAATATGTACTGATAATATGTACTGATTACTATTTGATAAATCAGAATATATTTCTTCTGATCAATTAAAAAAGAAAATTTTGATTGAAATTACTAATAATGAAATAATTCAAAATTTTCTGCCTGAGTTTGAAAAAATGGTATATTTTATTAATAGAATTTCAATTGCTTATTTGTTAGTGTCACAACTAGATACCAAACAAAAAATTAACAGCAATAAAATAGAAATCGGCCTCTATAATAACTCTAAATTGTGTTAAATTTAAGGTACTCCGAAATTGTAATTTTATTGAAAATGGTAATTGTTATAAAACTTCGATATTATATGAGAGTTTAGAAAATACAAAAATAAATAAAAATGAATTATTAAAACAAACTATAGAAAATTACAAAAACAAACTTTTATCAAGTTATTGGACGGAAATTAATTTAATTGCATATGAAGTTGATTTGTTAGAAAAACAAAAATTTGAATATCTGAAAGAATTCGAAAGCAGAATTATTGAAATTGGAAATAAAATAAGTAAAAAATTTTATGTTAATAGAAAAGATATGCCCGCTGTCATATCAAGCTGAAAACATCTCTAGCAAATAACAATTTATTTTGATCTTATAGGATTAACTATTGAAAAGAAGGAGCGAGAATGTTTTAATTGTGGTGTTAAACAAATTAAAACTCCGTGGCATAAATATCTCAAAGGACACTATTTGTGTCATACTTGTGGTGATTATAACAAAAAATTTGGAAAGCATAGACAAAAAAATTTGTTTATTAATACTAAAAAGGTTTGCTATTATTAGATATCGATAAGATCGTCTACCCTTGATTGCATAACGGTAATGTATCATAATCAGTCTCAATTTCAACCTGAACCAGCAATATTCCTTAATTAACAAATCATTAGAAAGAGAGAGAAAGGAGTGATTGCAGCAAAAAATATTTTTGCAAAATTCCCTTTGCGGACATGAGGACATCAAGCTCGATATTTACTCATACCCATTGCATTTTTAGGGAACTTGGCATATCTATAATGCACAAAAATAGTTTTGAAACTTAGAGGTGTTTTCTATTTGCATACTATATAATTTGATATATTAATATAATACATCATATAATTAGATTTTTAATAACATTCCAAAAGAAAGAGAATATTTCTAAGGGAAATCTACTCTACATAATTACCATTTAATGAATATTTTAGCGAATCACACCTGATAGAAATTGTTTTATTTGCGGTGCAACAAAAACATCACAGTGGTATCGTCATACAAAACCTGAACAATATATATGTCGTGCATGCTACAAAAGACAACAAAAAATAAAGAATGCAAATTAGAATTCAAAGAAAACTATTTGAGTCTATGAACATAAAATTGATGACAAATTATGCATATCTATTATGCATATGATATGCATATAATACGATAAAAAATACAAAAAACTATAATATTAAACTCATTCTGCATCCTAGATAATTTTTTAAATATTTTTAAGCACAGCGATATATTGGTTGACTACATATATTGGTTGACTATATTGGGTGACAAGAAAGTAACTGCACACCTATTTTTTGCTATAACTCTATTCATTTTTAAGATAATGAGACCAAACCAAGCATTAATAATAGAGAATTAAATAAGGAACAAATATTATTAAGAATTTTTGAAGTACGCAACCCTTGCTTCGATACAGAGTCGAAGGCGCGTGGAACAATTTTGGGGAAAAGTTCGCACCTACTCGGGCAAGATTTCCTTCCATTCCCGAACGAGTGATTATCGAAGCGACTCAAAACTTTTGGTTTATTAAGAGCAGACCCTTGCCTCTAAAAATGACCTAAAATAATAATCCAATGATTCAAATCCAGAGAGTACGGTATCCATATCTGAGACAGTTTAATACCGGGTAATTGGCTGTGTAACAACCATGCATTGCTTTTGTCTTATGCACAGGGGATGGATTCCGCTGAAAGATCCAGTCCCTATACCAAAAGTTGCTTCTGACACAAGGCTCCAAAGTACCATTAAGGATTTCCCGTAGATACTAGTTTTTATATATTTTGACCCTAGGGTTCACAAAAATCAGGAGATTTTGATCGTTTTGCAAATAAGAGCTAATATCGTTTAGACCTAAGGGTAATGTGAATCCTTAACAATTGTACAAGAAAGAGGAGGTTTAGAGGCCCAATATCAGTCATTTTTACGATTCGGAAAATTTTTGTTCATAAAATTTTTTGGCTGAAAAAAGTGCCACTTGACGTGCGAACTGCCTCAGAGGGTACTTGCATCTATGGGTCCTAACTTTTTTCATTTATTACGTAAAAAGTTGAATTTTATTGTGATTATAGGGCACAAGTCCTAGTTCATTATAAGTAATAAAACGAATCGATCCTCCAGCCAAAACAATTTTCATGGCGCCTTATCTCAGTGTAACCCGTGGTTTGGGATGTACTCGGAAATTGTCCATGCTCACGTTCTCAAGTGTAATTACTGATAGAATTATTCTACTTTTTATAAAGTCGACATTCATGCCTACTTCACTAAATAAGTTTTAGAAAAAATTTTCAAGAAAATTTCATACCAGAATTTTTTAAAATTTTTTCGAAAGTGCTTTTTTGAACTTTGGGGGGAGTTGAAATTTTGCGAACGCTTAAACATTTAGAAAAAGGTTCAATAATGGAACAGGGCTAAAGCCCTGAAAGAGAATTGAATTGGCTACAAAACGAGATAAAAATTTAAAAAATTTTTAATGAGAAATGAAGTTATGGCAACTCCCGAAATATTATCACCGGTAAAATAACTTTATTCGAAATCTCTATCTATATTTTTAGCTTTCTCATTATTCCTTTCAAATTACTTTTCTTACCATTAAATATGATTTAAATGTCTCGAATAATAAGTATCCATAGTTGATTATATATGGTTATCTCTTGATTTAATCCATATTATTTAACACTAAAGTCAGCAATATTCGACTTTTTATGCGTGGTCACAAAATTATTTAAGAACGACAATTCTGTGCTTTATAAATGTTATCCTTTTTAAAATAAATAATATAATGAAAATAAATCTATTTATGTAATTAATATTTATTTTGCTGACCATTAAAGAATTATGTTTTTCACTGAAATTACATTGGCTATATTTTACATAGTTTTATAATTTCAATAATCTCAGAAAATTAAAATTAGAAAATCATAATCATTTAAATACTATTTATTCGATTTCTGTTCTGTTTGATTTTTATTTGATTTCTTATTAATGCTTTTTTGTTTTTTGTAACAATTGCATATATGCTGTTCAGGCATTGAATGACGGTACCATTGTGATGTTTTTGTTGCTCCGCAAGTAAAACATATACGATCTTTCGTGATTCGCTAAAATATTTATAAAAATAGGAGTTGAAACTAATTCTAAAATAAAAATTTTAAGCTATTTTCTTAATTTTTAAAGAACTGATTTTGTCCAGGGATACTTATAATCAGCTTGTTTATTTTTTCTAAGTTTACCTTTCCCACAAGTGGCAAAAGTAATGTTCTTATAAATATTTTGGCAAAATATTGAAACTCCTATACACAAGTATGATCCCTAATAATGTCATCGAAATATGATCGTGATATTTAAAACCACTCATATACTTTTATAAAAGCGTTAGTTATAATATGAATAAAGTTAAACCATTTTAGTATTACTTCCCTCAGGTCTCATTTTGTTATTATATATTATATATATGTGGCATTTATTGCACAAATAATTTTCTTTTAGGTATCTATACCAATTTTTGCTGATTTTACATCTACAATTGAAACAGTTTCGTTTATTTCCTTCAATTATTCCTCCTATAATAATTATAAAAAATAAGGCGTATATTTTTAGGCATGTAAACAAACAAGAATTAAAAAATATTCACTTATTTTACTGCCGTTGTAAATAATTTTGCTTTCTAATTCTTTCGGATATTCAACTTTTTGTTTTTCTAACAATTCAATTTTATATCCAATTAAATTAATTTCCGTCCAATAACTTGATAAAAGTTTGTTTTTATAGGATTTAGAATTTTATTTTTGACAATATTAATTAAAATTCTCCTTTTTAATTCTTTAGGATTTTCTGATCCATAATCTATTTCAACATTAAAAATATTTTTCTCTTGGTTTACGTCAATTTGGCGCAAAAATCCCTCAATATTATAATTATAGCTAGTATCATACTGATTATTCACTTTAACGATTTTCTTCAAAACAAAACGCTCCTTTATTTCAACATTTTTTAAATAAATAAATTCCCTTTTTTCTTCCCAATCATCTTTGATTTTTACTTCAATATTAATTTTTCTTCCATCACATTTAATATGCAATAGGGAGAATAAATAAATGTAAGAAACAATAATTAATTTAGTCATCTGTTTTTAATATTAAAACTATACTTATACATATGTTATTAAAGTGCTTAATTTAATGAAAACGAACGCTTAATTACACAAATAAATGTTCCAACGACTTTAGTAATTTAGTTCAAAGAAATCTATTAAAAATACTCCTAGTCAGTGTTATTTGTAATAATGTTTATAT
Organism: Meloidogyne enterolobii; assembly: GCA_963681835.1. Lineage (NCBI taxonomy): Eukaryota > Metazoa > Nematoda > Chromadorea > Rhabditida > Meloidogynidae > Meloidogyne > Meloidogyne enterolobii. The sequence goes on along the minus strand of CAVMJV010000025.1, from coordinate 2,663,568 downwards.
GTAGAGCCCGGATTTTTATGCATTAAAAAATGCAAAATATGCACTATAATATGCATAAAAATTGCCAAAATATGCACAAAAATATGCAAGTAAACCAAAATATACACGCATATATGCATGAAAAATACCATTTATACCTAAAAATTTTACATATTTTTAGTCAATATGATTTAAAATACATTTTTTTATTAAGATTTCTCCTATTTTAAATGTATAGTTCGACAAATTGAGCATTTTTACGGTGTTGGGCATTTTGAGATGAGGCATTTTGGTGGTGGGACATCTTGGGGTGCGACGTTTTGGGGCTGAGACATTATGGGGGTGGGCCATTTTCTGGCGAAACCAATAAACACAAAAATTTTTTTACAAAATTTGTAATTTTTACAAATTTTTTCCTAAATTTTTACTAAATTTTCACTTTTTGGCAGGATTTTAGGCAATTTTCGCAATATTTTCCCCAAAAACCTCAAAATATGCAATAAAATATGCATTATGCAACAAAGTCCGGAATATGCAAAAATATGCATTATATGCAAATAGAAACCCCCTCTAAAGTTTTCAAAACTTGCGGAAACAGTGTTTTTTGTGCATAACACATCATGAAAAGTTTGCAAAAAAAATATACATTTGCATAAAAATCCGGGCTCTATTTATATGGTATTAAAGTATATTCATTTTTTTAATCAAGTGAGGAATCATTTGGTTATTTTTCGATTCTAGGTTTCGAATCCCACGTACTATAGTATAGACAAGTACTTTAATACTTGTGAAGGATTGGCGTTTGCATTGCTATAATAGATTTCGGACCCGAATTTCGGTTGCTAACCTCGGATAGTGGTATAAAAGGTAGAATATGCTCAAAGCTTATAGGAATAACTTAAAGTTTGGATAATGCCTTTTCAAGATAGTAATAATAAAATAAAATATAAAAAAGGAATATGCCGTTTGAGGAAATATAACATAGAATAAGATGTTTTTATAACCATTATACGGACTGAATCACAATAAGTTTTTATACTAAGCCATTACCCAAACAATATCGAAGTTGTTCACGCTATTTTCATGGTTGAAATCCTGCCCCAAACAAATTAAAAATATTAGAAAATATATACACTCGCGTACAAAAGTATTGCATCAAGGGGCATGCGCTGACTATAGTGCAAATAAAAAATTTATCCTCAATTGCACCTCCAATCACCTTTTCAAAATTTGTTAAGCATTTAACATCTTTTATATTAAAGTGAATCTCGTTAAAACATTGAGAAAGTAATGTAAATTTCGAAATTTTAAATAAATGTGAAGGGCATAGAGAGGTGAATTTCAAAAGAGTAGCCAGATTTTATTGACAAATTGTCGAGAGTAATCGATTAAAAGTGCATGAATAAAAATAATTCGTCTAAATTTTGAAATTTCTTTAATATTAAATAATAAAAAATATTAAAATAATTAGACAATTTTTAAAAAAATTGTTTGCTTGAGCAGTTATTTGCGTTTTTTATAATTTTAATTATGCAGATTTAAAAAGTAATAAAAAATAGTGAGAATATAGTAAGTAAGAAGATCCATTAAGTGGTATCTAAACTCATAATAAGTTTTCATTTTTCCAGTTCAGTCAAAATTTGCCTGAATTATTTTTGAGGGGTAGTTAGTCGAAGTGGTTGTAAATAGTAAGTCGACTTTAGGTTTTTCATATCTGGAAGCTCGAATCGTTTTAGATTAAGGGCTAGCTTTCAAAGAAGCACAGATAATGTCAGCATTTTAATCATATATCTTTTAATAATTTTCCCCAATTATTAATAAATAGCTATACAATAGCACAGAAATACAACAAATTTATTACTGAAACACTAAACTATCTTAATTAATACATATAAAATTGAATATATGTTTTATTTAATTTTTAATTTTATTTAATTTTAATAAATAACAAAAATAAATTTTTAAAATTTTTAAATGAATTTAAAAATAAATAAGGTAAAATTTTAGGTATTAAAGAAATGCACATAGATGCGCACATCAATCAAAGCACAAATTATCGAATAATAAATACCCATGGAAATATACTTAAAGTGCAATTATTAATTTCGAAAGGTCGCTTAAGTAAAAAATAAATAAATAATAAAGCGGTATATTTTAAAATTTCTTTAATGTTTATCAAGTACAAATGATAAAGTACTTTAACAATTTTGAAAGAATCTGATTTGTTTACTGAATTAAAATGTTGAGGATTTTAAACATATTTTAATAAAATATTTTAAGTGGGTACCCAGTGGGTATATGGCATTGTAGATTTTTTTGTCGAGATCCCGATTTACAGTAATCGGGAATTTTGGTTTTTTGTCGACAGGGTCCCTGATACCCACGTCCTCAATTAAAATCTTCAATTCGATAGAAATTTATTTCAAAATTTTTTTGAAGTTATTTATAAGTACTTTAATTCACTTAACATTAAAGAAATTTCAAAATTCCCGCTTTTCATAAAGAAGCGACATTTCAAAATTAATATTTGCCCTTTGATTAATTACCATGGGATTTTATTAATCGATGTCTAGTGATGTGTAGATGCTTTACCCACTATACTATTTATTTAGCATTTCCCAATAGTTAAAAACACTACTTTATTCATTTTTTGTAGAATATTAAACAATTAAAAATAATTTTAAACTCTTTGATATCTCCCCAAATCACACGATACCCTTTCCGAGGCGAGTGTAAAAATTTTTGAATTTAGGAAGTCCAGGAAGAATCTCTTGCGAATTTTGGAATCAAAAAGTTGTATTAATGAACAGCCTTCACCCATGTATTAAAAAATTACAAAATTATGCGTGTAAAATTTTGGCGTTTTGGCACGCCAAAACATATATATCAAGCAAATCGGTAGAACGCCATAATGGTATGGTGGACATCTCTGTCCGATATTTGAGTCTCCTTGTGGTCTTCAAAATCTTCTTTTTAAAAAAATATCAAATGAAATTTTAACTGGCTTTATTACTAAAAATTTCAGATGATTAAATTTAATTTAATCATTTTCTTATATTTAATTATTTTGTTAAATATTCAATGCGGTGGAAAAACAATACGTATTGGGGTAAAAATTAAAGATGATTGGGAAGAAAAAAGACAATTTATTTATTTGAAAAATGTTGAACTAAAAGAGCGTTTTATGTTGAAAGTAATTGAAAAGAAAAACAATTTCAGATATTGTAGTCCTAATTATAAGTTGGAAGGATTTTTGCATCCTGTTGAATTAAATCCTGAAAAAAATATTTTTAATGTTGATATATATGACAGGACATATATACCAGCCGTTCAATTAGGAAAAAAAGTTTTAATTGAAATTGCCAATAATGAAATTATTCAAAAAATTTTGCCTGAATGTGAAAAACGGGTATTTTATATTTATTAATAAAATTTCACTAGTAATGAATAAAATATTAAAAGAACCAAATGATGTTAAGATATGCTTATTTTATTTCAAAAAGTGACTAGATAATTTAATAGGAATAATAGGGGTTTCGGGTAGATATCAGGGGATAAGGTATCTCATAATTAAAGTTGTAAACAAATCATAAATTTTTCGATTAATGATTTGACTCATTTTTATTAGTTCGGTTTTTACTAAATTCAAAGAAATAGAAAAAAAACGGATAGAATGTATTCCATTATGTGAGAATAGAGGTTTTGGGACAAACATTGAATTTTTTGAAAAATTTTCTAAGTTAATAAAATCGCCAAAATTTGAAATCGAAATTGGGATAAAACAATCATTAATCGAAATCAAGAAAATAAAATCGAAACATTATAAAGCTAAATGAATAAACTTAAAATAATTTATCTTTTAATTTTAGGCACTAATATATAATAAATTTAATGAGGTGGATAATGTCTATGAAACTACTATATTATATGAGAGTTTAGAAAATCTAAAAATAAATAAAAAAGAATTATTAAAAGAAAGTATAGAAAATTACAAAAAAAAAACTTTTATCAAGTTATTGGACGGAAATTAATTTAATTGGATATAAAATTGAATTGTTAGGTAAACAAAAAGTTCAATATCCGATTGAATTAGAAAACAGAATTATTGACATTGGCATTAAAATAAGTAAATAAATTTTAACTTTGTCTATCATTTCAGTTGACTAAAATTTTACATTGATAATTATAGGTGGAATAATTGAAGTAAATAAACGAAAGTGTTTCAATTGTATAGTTACACAAACAATAAAGTGGCGTAGGTTACTAAAAGAACATTACTTGTGCGAACAATGTGCTGCATATAAACGCAGATATGGAAAGTTTAGATCAAAAGAATTATGGTTTAGGACTGCAAAGGTTATCGTTATCAAAATTTAGTATGATTTTTAAAAATCTTATTCTGAAACTTTTTAAATGAATCTTTTAATCGATTCTGTACTTAATGAAAGATGTTTTGACCAAATGTTGAGGATCGATATTGTTATAAGCGAAATGTTCTTTATGTTATTAAACATAATATGCTTTATTTACCACCGTTATATAACTTGTCATTAGTAATTTAAGGACGATCGTAAATGTTTTATTTGCGGTGTTACACAAACAAAATGTTGGCGCCGTCATTCAGAAACAGGGAACTATTTATGTAATGCATGTGGCTGTAAACAAAGAAAAGAAAGTATAAAGAAGATAAAACCAAAAATTTAATAGAAAATGTTTAAATGAATAAAAAATTAATGAAAAGTCTGATTTATTATAAAAGCATATTTGTAGCAATATTTAATTATTAATGCAATTATACGACCTTTTGTTAATATAAACAAAAATTAAGATTGTAAATAATCATACAGATTTTTTACTGATAATTCTTTCTTGTCTTAGTCTTCCACCTTTGATTATAAAATTTATGATAATAATCTGAATTCACCTTTGATAATAAAATTTTTGATAATCACCTAAATTTTTGATAATAATCTACCTTTGATAATAACCTACTATTTTACTTACTAACAATAAGTTTGAATGGAATAAATAATGGTTTTTAATTTTTCTCCTGGTTTTTCTCAAAACATACCTTTCTAAGTAACCATTTAATAATTTACATCTTAATGTATTTACTAAAATAATCTTAATCTCCAACTTCTGATTTCTTTTATTAGGTTCCAAGTGTTTATCAAACCATCTTTTCTAATTATTTCGAATATTTTCTTGGTGAATATTAGATGAAATAATTAGATTTTTGTCTTACGCTTATAAAATAACATGGAAACTTAAAAAGAATCAGTCATGCAGTTTCGTTCAAATTTTTAATTACTTAAATATTTTTATTTCAAAGAATTTCAAAATCCCGTGTTTCTTTGTCTATTGTATATACTACATGTACTCTTATTGGACTCATATACTAATTTTGGGACGAATAAAAGCTAATGGGTTTTGTTGTAACCGTTTTGATGTAACTGTCATGCTTTCTTGGTTATTCACACATTTTGCAAAGTCCTAATTCAGTCTTAAATTTTTCTAATTGGTTTGAAAGGATTTTCCAAAAGATGGACTAACAGCATTAAATAACTTATGTATGAATGAGCTCGGCGAGCTGAATGTTAAGTCTTCTAGCTAAATCATAACCGAATGAGTTTTCATTGCAATTTGTCCAATACCATTTTTCCACAAATTTTTTACGGTGTTTTAATGCCGTGTCGACTTTTATGTCTATATGGAGGGGAGAAATGATAATGTGTGCAGATGATAAAAATTATCTTATAGTACAGTCTACAGAGGGAAGGAGACAAATTTTAATAAAAAATAGTGAAGGGAAGGGCTTTTAGATTTTTATTTTTGAAAATCCCCAAAAGATCCTTTCAATTTTGCAAATTTTTAATTTATAAACATTTAATTTAATTAATATATTTATTTGATTAAAGTCGTTAATATCGAGGTTAGAATAATTTTGTACTATTTTGAATTCTAAATCTAGTTAGATCAGTTGGATCTCATTAAGTATAAAGACTTTTCTGGTTAAACTAAATATAATATCTACATCTTGTTGGCCAGAGAAATAGGGGTCATGGTTAGAAATAACATAGATTTAGGATATAAAAAGAAAATATTTTTGGACTATTAACAATTGCTTGGTTTCTTCGGATTTCTCTATTTCCTATAATGCGGTAAAAATTTTAACTAACAAAAAACTCTAAAATGGATAACATTTTTATCACAAGAATAATACAAAAATAACATAATGGTAATTTACATAATTGATATAAAAAGGTGGTATTGTCAGTTGGACAAACGATCTACACGGAGTGTACAGAGAAAAAGATTTGTTGAGAGAAAGCCAAAGGTTCCATAGGATCCGTTTTTGATTCAAAAAATTTCGTTGCTATTGTCATGTCTTGGGTAACCTATGGTCGAGATAAAAGGACAGCAATGATGAGAAAATCGGGTTGTATCGGTGTTAAAAAATTTTTAAAAATCGTAATTAAATACTTAAATAAAAAACCCCATCGAGATTTTTTAAAAAACTTGGGCGGCCGCAGGCCGCTTCGGAGTAGCCTGAAAGTTGTGGAAGGGTCCTGCAACTTTTTACGGAGCATCTAGGAAAACTTCAACCTCGGTACCACGATGAACCCTTGGCACCAAAACGGCCTTGGTTAAGTTACTATCTCCTGAACCGTCTGTTGGATCGGAAAACTTCCGCTGCGAGGGCACTCCGTCACTAAATGAGGATATCGAATAAAAAAAAATTTTCGAAATTTGGTAAAGTCTTAATACAGATATGCCGTCTTAACCCTTTTTAAATGGTGGCCAAATGTCGTGGTCACTGGGTAGCGATCCTTTGATGATTTGTTATATCTCGAGAGTGGCTGAACCGATTGAGATGGAACTTGGGAGGTTATAGGTAATCGACCAAGAGAAAATTAATGGGCATGGTTTTGAGGGGGACACTTGAGTCTTAAGGGGCACAATTAAGTCTTGAAAATTTCAACTGTTTATTACTTGAAATTTTTGGGTGGAGTGCTTTTGGGTGTAGAAGTATTATTTGAAGGCAAGAGTGTTCCGAACATTTCACTTAGGGGACACTCGAGTCTGGGATGTTTTCTGATTGAGATATGAGTCTTGGCGCAAGACTCAAAATTTCAACTTTTTAATGCGTGAACCGTAGTTCGATTTGAGTGTAGCAGTTTATAGAGCGTCCTTTGAATGTATGAAAAATATATACTTTGTTTGGGGTACACTTGAGCCCCTGGGAGATATAAGGCAAAAAGTGGCATTTTTGGGGTCAAAAGTGGTTGGTTTTTTGAGTATAACTTTTTTTAAAAACTATTTAAAAATAAAAGGACTCCAGATTCGTGTTCAGCACCTATTGAAGTACCATAAAACATATTTTTCTCGAGGTCGAATTTTTGACACATTTTTGAAGGGTTACCCATTTTGAAATTTTTTGGTGGAATTTAAATCGATTGTAACTTTGCTCATTTTTTCGTAACTAAACGAATTAAAATTCATAAAATAGAGCAAAAAATTACAAATTTTTTGAGCTATTTAAATTTTTGAAAAAATGCTCCCGAGGCCTGGTAGGGTCGATTTTTTGAAAATTCAAAATTTTCCGGTTTTTTGAAATTTTCTTGGGTATATCGAGGCTGAGGGTATTTAAATATATTTTTATAAAATATTACATAAAATTTTCTATATAATAATCTTTTAAAATGTTTCAAAAGGGTCAATTTTTGGGGAGTTATGATTTTTTGAAGAATTACTTGAATTTATCGGTCGCAATTTTCGGTCAAAAATAGGTGATGCAAAAAAATTTTTTGTTTGTTGAAAAATATGCCTATATGATACAATCTGACCTGCTGAGTCCAAATCCGGTCTCAGAAAAATTATATTAAAGTTCCCTGCGAAGTTAGAGTCCCAGAAATTATCAGTCCCAGCCGTTTTTGCCCTATAACATTCTGAGACTCAAGTGGGCCCCCAACAAAGTATATGTTTTTAGATGTTTCAGAAGACGCTCTACATGATAGGATATTAAAATCCTGTTTAAATTCTCGTATTAAAAAGTCGACATTTCGAGTTTGACTCTTTGATTCATATCTCCCCAAAAAATTGTTCCAGAAATCAATTGCCCTACAAGTGAAATGTTCCTAACATAAAGCCTATAAATAACATAACTACAGACAAAACCTCCCCACACAAAATTTTCAAGATATAAATATTTGACCTTTTTGAGACTCAATTGTACCACTTGAGACTCAATTGTCACTTTAGAAAATATTTCCATTGAATTCCCCGGGGCCGATTGCCTATTACCCCATAGTTTTACTTTCCTTCACTTCTCATAGCGTTCGGATACTCAGATTAAACAACTTTTCTGACCAAAGTGGCTTGTAGGCCTTTTGTCCTTCAATTTTCAAGTTTTTGATTTAGGCGTTTTTATGTTTTTTAGGGTTTTTGGGAATTTTTGGGTCCTTTTTTAAAGTTTTTTTTATTTTTTTTGTTATTTAGAGGCCCTGATCACACCCCAGGCCTTTTTTCCTGAAAAATATTGAAAAAAAACACGAAAATTGCAAAAACTCGCTTTTTGCATTTTTTGAGATTTTTCCAGTTTTTTACGATTTTTTTGGGGTTTCGACATTTTATTGGGGTTTAGTTGTTTATAAATTATAATTTAGGGCCCGTTGATTATATTTATGTTAAGTTTTCCGAATAGAATTGAGAAATTTGGGATTTTTTGAAATTTACAAAATTCGAGTTTGGGGTGTGATTAGGGCTTTTTTACTTTTTTTAACTTTTATTATTTTTTTAGTTTTTTTTCAGTAATAACTTTTGGCTCCTGCTGGCTGCATCAACAATCAACATTCAACAAGGTTTGTTTCTTACCTCTCCCTCGGCTAAGGGAGTTGTTCCCTACTAATCAGAGGATGTTCTCTGATTAGTTTACTCTTTATTGAGTAGGGGTCATTCCCGATTTTTTTGCAAAATCGGGCATGAAACTTGCTTAATTAAGAGGACACTAATCAGGGGGCATTTTCTGATTAGGTTTCACTCTGGATAGACGGGTCATGCCGGTTTTTTATCGGTATGCCCCCACTATCTAGAAAGAAATCTAATCAGAAAATGCTCCTTTTAGTGTTCTCTTAATCAAGCAAGTTTCATATCCGATTTTGCGAAAAAATCTTGCTTTTTCTTACTCATAAAGAGTACAATTAATCATAGAATCTCCTCTTATTAGTAAGGAGAAACTCTTTTAACCGGGGGATGGAGGAAGAATTAATTGAATGTTGAGAAATGATGATGGTAAAATTGGATCGTATGCCGTGTTTTGGGTATTGGAAAGGTGGGTTTAATTTTTTAAAAATATTTAGATTCCCCACTTTGATTTCCTATCCTGTCGGGGGAAGGAGATCTTGTACCCCCGTATGGGGAGAGTGTGGAGCACCAATACGCGGGGGAGAACAAATTGCGTATTGATGCTCCGCTTGTGCAGAGGGGTCATGCCGAATTTTTTTGAGTCGATTTCTTAACTGCGTCAGTCTATTTTTTTTCTTTCTGCTTATAGATGGAATTAAAATGGGGGAATTTAAATATTTTTAAAAAATTTAACCTACCGTTCCAATACACAAAACACAGTATACAATCCAACTACATCAGCGAAATGTTGATGCAGTCGTCTTCAGCTAAAGTTATAACTGAAAAAAATTAATAATTAAATTAAAATAGGTTAAAAATCACCTGTATTAATTTAATATCGTCTACATTTAGTTAAATTGCTTAAAAATTTTTCCTTTTTAGATAAATTTTAATATTAAATTTTATTAATAAATTATAAAAATGCCTTCCAAACAACGAAATAAAAGAAAATTGGGTAAAGAATATCGTCAACGGCTGATTGCTAATGATGGTAATTCTATGGAGGTTGATTCTGTGGATGGTTCTTTGGATGGTAATAATATTTCCTTTGTTGGTAATTTTATTGAAGAGGGTAGTAAAGGGGAAAATAGTTTAGTACTTGATAATTCTGATGTTTTGAATAATTCTATTGTTTCACGTAGTGTTTCCCCAAATAGTATTTCATCGATTTCTCGTGGGGGAAGACCGAAAAAAAGGAAAAATTGTGGGGGTAGACCTAAAAATGTTATTTTTAATGAAATTGTTTCTAATAATAATTTGAATATGAATTTAGAACCTGCTTTTTTGTCTATTGATTTATTAGATATTCCTTTTGGACCTGTTTTACATAGTGATAATCGTATTTGTGACATGAATATTAATGTCGCAAGAGATTATATTAAGGAAATGTGGTCTGATTCGGATTCTTGGTTACAAGAGAATTATATTTATTCGTATCTTAAATACTTGACCACTCACACAAATAAACGTGTTGTTGTACTTGACCCAGCATATTCTTTTGTTGATTATCAATATGGGGACAGAGATCCGCTAATTCCTACAGAAAATTGTTTTAATCATTCTGTCAATTATGACATTTTATTCATGCCAATTTGTTTTCCTGGTCATTTTGTTCTTGTAATTTATGATAGATTTGTTCGAAATAATCCTGTTTGTTTGTTTGTTGATTCTTTACCTGCGGTTGACAGGTTATTTAATGTTAGATATCCCGGATTTGACATTCGGCGTATTGATTTGATTAAGAGAGCTATAATTGACTTGACTCCTAATGTTAACGAGAATGAAATTCAAATTAATCCTATACCTCGTGGGGATTTTGTTGAACAATTTGATGGGGTAAATTGTGGATTTTTTGTTTGCCTTTATTCTGAATTATATTTGTTTAATAATAATTCATTAGTTTTTCCCAATTTAAATATTCATCACGAGAGGAAACGAATTTTATGGAATCTTTCGCAGTTGATTCTTTCCAATGATATTAATTATGTTGGGCTTTTTGATAATTATCATAGAAACGCACCAGTAAATAATAATGTTTTTAGTTTTAATTTGGATTTTGGTAATAATGTGGAAGATAATTGTGTTATTAACGATCTGCCTGTTTTGAATTTAGAACCAGATCCGCCATTAAGGAGGTCTGAAAGAATTAAAGCTTTAAAGAATAATAATATTTCTGACTTAAATATTACTAATATTAACATTGCCTCTTTGAATCAAATTACTCCACGTTGTCATTTATCCCATAAATTATATCCTTGTGCAGATGTGCGTGCAAGGCACGTTGTTAGCTATTATGACTCTGGAAATATTGGAGACGCTGACTGTTGTTATTGCGGTGCAATGTTGTTTAATTCTGAAATTAATGACGCACATTATAAGAAGTTTAAAAAGATTTCGTCTTCATATTGTTGTCGTTGTGGTGTAATTAAACTTCCTTCGTTTAAACCCCATCCTCAATTATTAAAAGACTTAACTAAAGGTGATACTAAGGATTCTTTAGATTTTTTAAAAAAACAAAATGTATACAATTCCCTCCTTGCTTTTGCGTCGGTTTATGTAGGCCACAGAGAAACTAAACTTTATGGTGGGGTTTGTTATCTACTAAATGGCGAATTTGTTAGAAAAATGAGTTCGATGGTAGCTGGAGATTCGGGACCATCATTTTCCCAGTTATATATATTAGATGCTGATACTGCTTTTCAACATCGAGTTTCTAATGTTTCTTATGGAGGGGATAGAGTTAATCCTGATGTATTAAAAAGTTTAGATACTCTTCTTAGAAATTGCCATCCTCTTGCAAATACTTATAAATCTTTTCATGAACAATATTTAGACAAGTTAGAAAGGGATGGCCCTGATTCTGTGCAAAATTTTAGACTCGTGCTTTTGGAGGAGCGAGAAGCGCCTGAACTTATAATAGACAATACTTTACATGTTAGACAAGTTAATCTGCCTACAGAGGAAACGTTGTTTTCATTGCATACCGAGTCAGACGAACCTCCTATTTTAAAGGGGCTTTTTATTACTGGGGATCAAGGGAAGTTATTTATTTTTCCGCCACATCATCCTCAAACAGATACATTATGTTACCCTCTTTTGTTTCCGTGTGGAGATGATAGTTATCATAATAAGATTCCGTTTGCTAGAAAAGTGTTAACTGAAGATAAAAGTGATAATGATTGTTCTGATTGTGAACCTGATCCTCTTTTAGAAAACAGTCGTAAAAATATTAGTATTCGAGATTATGTTAAATATAGATTAGCGATAAGAAAGCATGAGGATTATCATAATATTTGGAATTCTGGCGGAGGTTTAAGCCAAAGATATGCTTTAGATTACACAGCTAGAATAGATTCCGAAGTAGCTAATTATTTACGTAATGATGACATGGATTTGCGTGCTACTATTGGCCCAGATGCGCTTAGGTGGTTACAAAGGGATTCTGGTGCTAATTCTATTGCTGATTTAGGGCATATTGTAATGTTTAGGTCTTATCATCCTGGCACGAGACCGTATTTTCAGGACATGTTTTATGACGCCACTACTCTTATGGCTAGAGTTCGTAAACCTGAAAACGCCTCCTTTATGTTCACTTTCACGAGTAATCCACGTTGGCCTGAAACTAAAAGGAATTTATTTCATAAACATCAGAAAATTGTGGATAGATTCGATATTATTTCACGTGTTTATGAAGATAAGTTAAGACGTTTGCATTATTTATTGAACAAAAAAAATATTTTTGGAAAAATTTTGGGATATGGTGAGAGTAGGGAGTTTCAGAAAAGGATTGGCGGACCGCATTTACATCGAGTTTTCTGTACCAATATTGTTGCAACCCCTGAAAATATTGAAAATTTAATTTATGCTCATATACCACCTGAACCTCCTGCAGATGATAATTCTGGGTGGGCAAAATTTATGAGAAAAGTTAGAGAACTGTTACCGCTTTATCAGCTTCATGACTGCTCAGAGCATTGTAAGATGACTAATGGTAAATGTAAAAAGGGGTTCCCAAAGCCTTTTAGTAATATTACTGTTTTGCATGAGAATACGCCGGCAGAATATTATCGGCCTTCTCCTGAGGATGGTGGCGAGGTTTTAAAAATAAAGCGGGGTAGAGAATCAATCACTTATGACAATTCAAGAGTTGTACCGTATAATCCACTTATTTTGGTTATGTTTCAATGCCACCATAACTTAGAATTCGCTTACGGACAGACTGATAATTTAAAATATGCTTTAAAATATCCTTTTAAGGGTTCGAGTTTTTCCTATGTACGTAGCGAGGCTAGCGGTCTTATAAATGTAGATGAACCATTGCATTATGCCAGAATGATTTATCGCAGTCCAACTGAAGCGTATACAAGAATTATGTCGTATAAATATGCTTTTTTATCACATATTGTAAAAGCATTAACTATTCATTTACCGGAAAATCAGAAACTTTATTTTACACGTAAAAATACAAGTAAATTGATTAATGCTATTAATTCGGGTAATATTCCAGATTCGCCTCTTTCTGCTTATTGGAAGTTATGTGATAAGGATTCCGCAGTTAAAAATATTCTTTTCGAAAACATGCCCGAAACGTACGCGTTTAATAATAAAGATAGGGTTTGGAAGAAGTTGAATATTAATGAAAAAAATAAGAACCGCAAACCTCGTATAGGGAGAATTTTTTCTGTGTCACCAAGGGATCCGGAAAAATTTGCTTTATACATTTTAACTAAGCATTTTCCTGGCACGCCCGAAGATCTTTTAACTGTTAATGGTCATGCATGTTTAACGTTTGCTGAGGCTGCTAGATTAAGAGGATTGTTTGAAGATAATAATGTTTGGGAACGCACTTTAAGAGAAGGTTCTATTTCCTTAAATCCTTCCCAGATGAGACAGCTTTTTGCCAATATTCTTGCTTTTGGGGGAACTGAAAAGTGTGTAATTGATGGTCTTTTACTATGGAATATGTTTGTCGATCATTTTTATGATAGAAGAAGGTGTTCAGAAGCAGAAAAATTAATTAGACTTGACAGAGCATTGGCAATTATAGAAAGAATGTTACTAAGTCAGGGTCGTACTTTGCAGGAATTTAATCTTCCTTCTCCTACTCGTCCGTTAATAAATGATCCAAACAGGGCTCTCGAAGATTTTTTCTTTCCGCATCATATTAACGATGATGAAATGGATGAAGCTATTGACACTACTATTTTTAATAACGCGAATCTAAATCCTGAACAGCAAAGATTTTTCAATATAATTCGATCTTCAGTTTTAGATCCGTTTACCAAAAATAAATTATTTTTCTTGTCTGGTGATGGGGGCACAGGGAAAACTTTCCTTCTTAATTATGTTATTTATAAATTAAGGGAAATGAGACAAAAAGTATTGGCGACCGCTTCGACTGGAATTGCTGCCACTAATTATTACTCTGGTGGGATGACATTTCACTCTGCCTTTAGATTTGGTAAGGATGTTGAGCCAGGAGTTATACCACCTGTAACAGCAGATAGTTACTTTGGACGTAGGATTATCGAGGCTAATGTAATAATTATTGATGAAGTTTCAATGCTAAATAGGACAGTTTTTGAAAATGTTAACATTTTGTGTAAAAAATTAATTCCGCAGTTTAAAGAACAGCCTTTTGGGGGAAAGATAGTTATAATATCAGGTGATTGGAAGCAGTCCCTTCCTGTAGTTAATGACTCATCGTCACCTGGAGCACAGGTGGCAGCATCAATCCAATCCTCAGATTTATATGGAAGATTCGAAAAACACAGATTGTTACAAAATATGCGTGTAATTCCTTCAGAAATTAAGTTTAAAGATTGGCTTTATAGTATTGGAACTGGTCAAACAGGTGATTCAGTTAGTATACCAGAAGGAATGAGGGTTAATTCGCGCCAAGACTTGTATGCGTTCGTATTTAACACTGGATTTGATGCACCGGTTCACGAGTTATTAAAAAGGTTAATTCTTTCACCAACTAATAGAGTAGTTGATATGATTAATGAAGAAATTGTTGGTTTGATAGACTCGCCTGTTCAAGAATATTTATCAATAGATAATCCCACGAGTGAAAATCCTTTTGCGTATAATTTAGCTGAGTATGAAGTTGCGCAATTGAACAGGCTTACGCCAATAGGAATGCCTGCCCATAATATAAAACTTAAAGTTGGTGCAGTAGTTGTCTTGCTTCAAAATTTAAATACCCAGAAGGGTTTATGTAACGGTACCAGAATGATTATTAGGCGTTTACATCAAGATTTAATTGAAGCAGAAACCATAAGTGGTTCTTCTGATCGTGGTATTACTATTGGAATATGTCGTACAAAAAATAGTTATAAAGACATTCGACCTGATTGTGTTAGTTTCGAACGATTTCAGTTTCCCGTAAGGGTTGCTTTTTGCATGACTATTACTAAAGCCCAAGGGCAGACTTGTGAACGTTTAGGGATTGATATAAGCGATGAGCCTTTTGCTCATGGCCAGACTTATACAGCTTTTTCAAGGGCCAGAAGTGGAGAAAACATTAGAGTTTTTGCACCTGGTAAAACTTCGGATAATAATGGAAATATATCTATGAGAAATGTTGTGGCGAGAGGAATTTCTTTTGATTGAATGTAAAAATAAATAAATATAATTAGTAGAAAGGTTGGAAAAAGTTTAGATTTTGTTTCCAAAATTTTTTTTGATAGAATTAAAAATTTATTTTGATTATTGACTTTTAGTTGTTGTGTGTCTTATTTTTGCTGTTTTTTTGTTGTATCTTGAATGTAGTTTTTGATCATATGATTTCTTTTGGGACAATTATGTGGGGTTGTGTTATGTATTTATATTTGGTAGTTTTTGTTAATTGTATTTATTAGTTTATTTATGTTGTTTGGTTTAATATTTAAACGTTATTTTTTGGTTTATATTTTCTTTTGGGAATGATTTTTGGGAATTGAATTTGTATTACTGTTGGGGTGTTTAATTATTTTTATTTAATTGGTTATTTTTGTTTTTATAGCTATTTGAGTTTTAATTTTATTTTTTTAATTCACTTTTATGTCCAATAGGGGCATAATCGCACGGGAGGCTTTATGCCGAACGGTTAAGTATTTCATTGTTGTTATTTATTTATTTAATTATTATTCACTTTTATGTCCATTAGGGGCATAATCGTACGGAAGGCTTCTGCCGACCGATTTAGTATTTCATTTGTTTTTTTATTATTTATTCACTTTTATGTCCAATAGGGGCATAATCGCACGGGAGGCTTTATGCCGAACGGTTAAGTATTTCATTGTTGTTATTTATTTATTTAATTATTATTCACTTTTATGTCTAATAGAGGCATAATCGTACGGAAGGCTTCTGCCGACCGATTTAGTATTTCATTGTTTTTTGTTTGTTTTTAAGTTTATTTTAATTATATTAATTATATTTGGGGGATTTTTATTATTTATTTTATTTATTATTTATTTTTGGGGTGGGCCCTTCCCACGGGGTACAGGGTTTGCCCGTTTCCCTCCGTGCACCTCCACGTGGTGTACCCTGGGCATTGTTGTATAATAATAAAATGTTATACAACAATGGCTAAGCACGGTAAAAAACGGGATGGTTTGAATTATAAAAATGTAACTGTTTCTAGCAGCGCGCGAAGCGCGCCCCAAAGCCGGTAGGCTTTCCAACGGGCACCCCAAAATTTTACCGCCAGAGTATCGTAATATGCTCCCCAGTGGTCAAACCCATCGCTAGTTTTTAAAAATAATAAGCCCGTTAAAAGGACATGCCCGTTAAAAGGACATAGATTTTTATAAATGCTTAGCATTTAAAACGGTATAAACCAAAATCGGTTAAAATTTAGCTTTTAGAACTAAAAGCCTTTTTCAGAAAATTTAAAGCAGAAGTCTTAGTTTCTTCTTTAATTACCTCGAGTTTTGGTTTCCACTTTATGCGCTTATTTTGTTTTTTCATTTCTTCTCCATCTAAAAATTTAAAAGTTATCAATGGATATACGAACTATGTTTGGTAATCTTCTAGTTTACTGTTCCCGAGAAAAAAATTAGGAAGCAGTGCTGTTTCGATATTTTTGAGGGTTACCAGTAGGTAATCGACCATGCTGAGTCCGAATTTGAGCCTAGAATTTGCCTATTTCGAACCCCGGGCCCGGATTCGACCAAGTCGAATTTTTTAGTATTACACTGTTAGAATATAGCCACTCATCTCATCTCAGCTCTTATCTTTATTTTATACTCACATATCACGATCTAAATACCCCCATCACAGTTATGAGTAGGGATCGAATTTGTGGATTCCTATATTTTTCCTGGTTTCAAATACACATATCCTCGGTTTCGGAACATCCCGTAGAATCACAAATATGATCTAGTCCCGTCCGCAATTTAATTCTTACCATTTGTTTCGCAATTTTTCCTTTTTAAATTAGTCTGTGGTTGTCCTCCTTTTGCATTTTTGCATGTTTAATTTATGATCGGCCAACATTTTTTGTATGTCGTCTTTATTTACCGGTTTTTGATTAGTCAAACATTTTGTTTCAGAACTGTTACCAGTAGATGAATTACCAGAACTCCCCATGTTTTTGTATAACAATTTTTTGAAGAGAATGTAGGCCTATTTGAAGCTGACATATTTGAGGTTGACTCTTTTGGCGTTAACCCTTTCGAAGTTGGCCATTCCAAACTTGTCTCAATTGAATTTTTGGCCGTATCTGAAATTAATGCCGCCATCCAATTTTTCCTTTCCTCGTCGAAAGGGGGAAAGAAAGGTTAATTTTTCGGCTGTACTATAGTATACCTGTGGTAAGGTAACTTCTTCCAAACTTATTCAATCACGGTGATTTTTATGTCTTTTAATTCTGTTCATCGAGCTCTTTCGAATAAGCTATCATTCAATAAATCGAATTTTTCACGCTAAAATCGACCTTACTCCCTCCCATGGTTTTTCAATTTTGGGACTTATAGGCAGCTCCGGAAAAAGAGTGATACCGTTCGACTTAACTCGTCGAGACGAATCGAATGGTATGGGTTTACCTTACCACCGGTATACTATACTACAGCCGGAAAATTAACCTTTCTCTCCCCCATTCGAGGAGGAAAGGAAAAATTGGATGGCGGCATTAATTTCAGATACGGCCGAATTTTTTATTTGAAAGTAAATTAAAAATAGGAGAAGAAAAATCAATTTCATCGAGACTTAGTCTTTGAACTCTAAATATTTTTTCTAAAATTTTAAAAATTTATTACGCAAGCTTGGTTACACCCAGGCATTTAATTTTGTCAAAATTTTATTTAAACATAAAAAGTAGGCCCGGTATCATCAAACCTATTAGCGACAATTGCCTAAATAATGTTAAATGTTTGTCAAAGTGGTTTTTAAATCTCCTCGTTTCGTAACGTTTCAGGGCAAAACAACATCCAGACATAATACTGTTTGACTACGAGGAAGGCTTTTCCAAAATGTTGTTCAATCCAAAGGTGTTGTTTTTCAGTATCTGGAAAAGCTTCCGCTGTATTAGACAGTATTTTGAAAAGTGGAATTTTGTCTGAATGGAGTCTTATCTTAACGGATTTCTGGCACGGACGATATTTTAGAAGATGATGTTTTGCCTGAATACTGTTTCGGATACTATTTTCTCGTTCTATATACTTGTCTCCGCTTGTAGGAAAACAAAAAATTTCTAAAAATCTTCAAGCATCCCTAACCATAATAGGAGAAACTTTTATTTTTTTCATTTAAAAAATAAAAAAAATTTTTAGAGGCAATTGAATATTTTTAAAGGCAACAAATTTTTAAGGACAATAGCTATCTCAGGCTGAATAAAGAGGATAGGGCTAGCAAGGGAATTAATAGACAGGCAGCAATGAGGGAAATTTTTTAAAGATTTTAATATACAGGAGGCACGTGGATGTCATATAGTCGATTAATTATAGCTATTGAAGGACTATAGAAGGGATAGAGGGAAGAAAATGAAGAGAGGGGGGAGTTTGGGGGGGGGTGAATAGGGCATGAAGAGGCGAGAGAATTAAGCGGAAAAATAAAAAAATTTCCAGCTGACATTGATTAACTAGTCTTATGAATTTTAACAGCTAATGACTAGGGATGGGATTTATATGGATTTCCATTTTTTTCCTGAACTCGGTGGGTTCTGAAACATCCAAAAAACATGTTTTTAGTATATGGTGATAAGGCCGTTTTCGAGTTATCAATCCATATTTTCCATATTTTTCCATATTTAGGCGTTTCGTCCATATTTCCATATTTTATCCATATTTCGCCATTTTTTGTAAAAATTTGCCAAAAATTGGTTAAAATTTTCAAATTTATAAAAAAATTTTTTGAAAAAATTTTTTCGAAAAATTTTTGAAAAATTTTTTTATAAAAATTTTGGCAAAAATTTTCAAAAAATTTTCGACTCAAATATTATCGAAAATATTTTTAGAAACAAAATAATTGCTATTAATTGGTTTATTTGAAATAATTTGCAGCGAAATTATCTTAATTAACATTTTGCCGCTTAAAAATGAAGATTTTCCTTTAAAAATTTTCAGTTTTAGGCCATATTTGATACATATTTTGGATTTTAGTCCATATTTCAGTCCATATTTTGAGATTTTTAGTCCATATTATATGTCCATACCCATACTAATGACAGACAAGATAGAAGAGATAAGGGTAGAAAACCTTTTTACTGTGAAAACTTTATGAGGAGAAATGGGCAGTAAATTTCAATGAATATTTATTTTTGATGTTTAGAAAATTTTTTAACAATTGAATAGAATTATTGGAAATTTACGACTCACGACTCCCGAGGTCATTTTTAGAATACTCCCGATCCCAGGTCTTTTCTTCTTCCAAGCATCACTACTATCTACAAATGAAATTTATGCGGGTTATACGTTTTGATTAGGTTATTTCAAATTAGATCTGCCCTAACGTGTAAACACAAAAATTTATAGAAATTTTCTAATATCCTCAACCATATTGGAGATATTCATTTTTATTTAAAAATTGAAAAAATTTTTTAAAGGCTATTGAATAAAGGAGACTGATAGCTATGAGTAAAGGTAAAAAAGAGGATAGGCTTTCAAGCGAATTAATATACAAGCAGCGAGGAGGGAAATTTTTTTAAAGATTTTTAATAGACAGGGAGGGAGTCAATAGACAGGGAGGACAGGGAGGGCTTAATAGACAGGGAGGGAGAGACATTGATTAATTAAAATCTTATGATTTATTTCCATATGATTTAAATTTTTTACATTGAATGATAGGCAAGATGAAAGAAAATAGGAGTAGAAAAGCAAAAAATTTTACTTTGAAAAAATTTTTAGGAGAGATCCAGGCTTGCTCAATTCCAGGCTTGCTCAATTCCAGGTTGGATACTGAACACAGTTTTTGCTATACATGTCCGGAGAGGTCCTTCTAACTCTTGAGGCACATCCATCATCGGGTATCCGCGGATAATCCGTTTTTACTCAAAACTTCCAACCTGGATAATATTTTCATAATTGTCAATTTCATTTAAATTATAAAAATGTTTTTGATAAATTAAGGTAGTAAGGGTAAAATAATTTTAATTACCGGATTTTATGCTTGCTTAGTTTTTATGTAAAATGTATCGAAATGAGTTAAATAAATAATTTGATCATGATCAGTTCATTTGTTTTTTTTAAAAAGTTTTTTTTAATATTGTTTTTTCTCTCCAAACTCTTCGCAAAACTCAAAAATGCACATACATAAAGCATTATGCATCAATGACGAATTTTTTTAATTCAACTAAAAATCATCAAAAATTAATTATCTAGAGACAGAACGTGTATTTAAGAAACTAGGGCTCTTCTACATGTAATAGAATATTGCTAAAAGTAGTTTTTCAAAAATATTAAATATTCCGATTCGCTCCAATTTTTCCTTACACCTTCCTTCAACATCTATTTTGTATACGGAAAATTTATTTTAAATAATACTGATATAATAAAATTTATTTAAGGAGGATCGACATTAATATATTTAAGGAATTAAGCAAACAAAATGATGCGTTGATCTTTCAAAATCTGGACAATATTTATCAAAATAAAGAGTTTTAAAGATATACATAAATAAAATTTTAAATGATAAGGAATCGAATAAATCAAATAATTCAGAAAGGAGAGGGGAATTTTTTAAATAAAGCAAAAAAGTCAAGTAGAAAAATATAATTGAAATTTGATAGCATTGATTATATTATTTTATACTCATTTTTATCCATTCATCGTTGGATGTATTCCGACCTTCCCAAATTTTAGCCGCTTACAACTTCAATCTATAATATTAAAGTAAACAAAGTTTTAAATATATTCAACCGTCTTCTTTTGTATTTTTAATTGATTTGTTTATTCTACGCCGTTTTTGGTAACAAGCCGCACATAGACTGTGCCGAGGTATTGAATGACAGTACAAGTGTGGTGTATGAGTAACATCGCAGATAGAACATTTTCGATCTTTTTGTGTTACCTAAATATTTATTGGAAAATTTATGGAAACAGATCAAAGTTTTCTTACATGGAAAAATTACGAAATATTATTTTCAATGTAAGATGAGATAGCTGAACATTCAATTGAATTATAAACAGGAATATTATAAACAGGAATAAGTAAGCAATTTATTTTATATGCTAATTAGAGACCGGATCACAAGATATATCGATTAACAGATATATTATATATATCGAATTATCGACCGATTAGTTTTTTCGATATTTTTCGGTATTGATTTCTGTTAAATTTTGATATATTGTCATAATGTTTTGTTTCTCATTTAGATTACATACTAGTAACCGGCGCCGGAACGGACTCCAGCCTGATTCCAGCCTGATTTTCCGGAGTCCGTGTCATAAATCCGATTTATTTTGAATCAGGCCGGATCCTGTCCGGCTCTAGTTGTCTAGTTGCAGACAGGAATCCCGATCCGAATCCTGCAAATTTTTTGGGTTTAATCTGATTTCGATTATTCTAGCATCGTTCGACTCAGATCGGAGTGCCCTTTTTAGGAATATATTTTGCCATAAAAAATAAAAAACTAGAACAGAAAAGAGGGGCGTCAGCCGAAATTTTACCATTTTTTGTAGGGGATTTGGTATCCAGTTTTGGAATTACCCATTTTTCTCTTATTTTATATAAAGAGGATTTTTGATCTTTACACTTTAGTAATTCAAAAATTTTCGCCTGCGGTGCTGAAAACGAAAAATTATTTTCGCCTATAGAATGGCTATTTGGAGTAATATTGAAAATAGAATGCCTGACAATCTATCAGAGATCACAAAAATCAGTGTATTCGGCTGTTTCAGGTTGAAATTTAGAATGTGATCTATAATCCATTCAATATCCCAGCCTTCCGGCATAATACTCTATTATTACTACAAACAAACTATTATTATCGATAGATATGGGAAATAACTATTTCCGTTTCAGAATAATCTAAATAATTTCAAAACTACACCTTGTTACTATTAAACCAAAAAGTTTTGGGTCTATGCGTTCCGTTTTGTCGTTTATATTGCCAACATGAGTGACATAAATTATGTTCATATAGATATTTATGCCATTGTCTGGTTTGTTCAGTTTTACAATTGAAGCAATTTCGTTTATTTCCTTTAACAGTTTTACCTATATGTAATATTTAAGGATAAATTATTGAATGAAAGGATGGACTTAAATTAAAAATTCATTTACTAATTTTACTGCCGATGTAAATGCCTCTGCTTTTTAATTCTTCCTTTGAATATTCAACTTTTTGTTTATCTAACAGTTCAATTTAATTTCACTCCAATAACTTGATAAAAGTTTGTTTTTATAGGATTCTATATTCTCTTTTAATAGTTTCCTTTTATTTAGATTTTCAAACTTTCTTTTTAATATAGAAGTTTCATAATAATTATTATTCATAATAAACTTATTATTTGAGCGAATCTTAGAATGATTAAATTTTAGGCTTAAATTTCGAATAATCAAATATAAAATACCTGTTTTCCCAAGTTTTTCAAAAATTCCTTAACAATTTCATTATTGGCAATTTCAATTAAAATTCTCGTATTTAATTGTGAGCTAAATTTAGAGCTGTTATTTAGTTTAACAATAAAAACTCTATTAACAGGATTTACTTCAAGCTTACAAAACGATTCAGATTTTTTATTGAAATAATTTTCAATTTTATTTCCCTGATTTACATTCATTATCAAAACAAAACGTTCCTTTATTTGAATATTTTTTAAATAAATAAATTCTCTTTTTTCTTCCCAATCGTCTTTTATTTTTAATCCAACCTCAACCATTCTACCTTTGATTTGGATATTCAACAGAACAACCAAATAAGAAAGAACAATTATAATAAATTTATTCATTTTAAATTTTAATTTTAAAAATATTCTATTAAATAATAGATGAATTAAATAATTTAATTAAATAGTCTTAATTTAAATACTGTCTTTATTTATTTTGACATACATATATAAGACGTTTAAAAATAAATATTTGCACTTTATATTTAATGAAAAATTCATATGATTAGTCCGCATGTCATTTAATATTTTGAAATTGTACTTTATTTTTATTTGTCAATCGGCGGGATAAATAAAGTAATTTGCACTTATTTTACTTTGACTCGTTTAATATGATTAGTTTTAAATATTTTTAAATATTTTTAGTAATATAAAAAGTGCAAATATTTATTTGAAATGCAGCTATTTTCAAAATAAATAAATAAAGAAGTTGTTATTCAAAGCTATTTAATGAAAGAAAAGTTTGATGACTATATAACTTTTATTTTTATTATTATAGCCATTTATAATGGATTGCAATGGATTGTCTTTTAAATTATTTTCAAATATTATGTCGCGTTAAAATTAGTGGCCGTTCTTTAAATTAAATTTTTACAGTGTGTTGTTTTACAAATTTTCTTTTAATTATTAATAAGCATAAAGAACTGAATCTACTCTTAATTTTAATACCAGGATTAACAATATATGGGTGATATTTTTGAAAGTAGATTTTTGAATTTAACAGCCTCGTAGTGAAATTCACAATTATTTACACGAAAAATCTTAAATTACCGAAAATGCTACAAATGAATCAAATAATCCAAATTATCTAGTCAATTGGTCGTTGTCTGTGTTAGACAGCAAAAAATAGGGTTCAAGTTTTATGAGTAAGGCCGTATAACTCTCAGAAGCAAACATAGGAGATTACGACATGGGAGTTAAACAGAAAAGCTGATAAAATTCTATAAACGCAGCAATAGCCGACTTCATTAATTTAACTATATTCAATAAATTTATTTATTTTTTAAAATTCTCTTGCACTCGGCATTTCAAAAATAAATGTCAAAATATTGCATCATGCTTATTGATAGAGTCGCAAAGGTAAATTTAGTTAAATAAATTTAAATCAATTAAAGGCATGAAATTGATTTGCACTTTATGTCTGAATTTATTAAACAAACATCTTGATCCTCCTCTTTTACGATGAATCCTCTTTATGTATTCTCTCTTTTATTCTACGGCATTCTTTTAATAAGACACAACTTATTGAAACACAACTTATTGAAAGTTCCAGTCAAATAGTTTATGTCATATAATTTTTTGTCCTCCATGAGTTTTGCATTTTGTAATTTTTCTTGAATTTTGCCATATTTTTTATCATTGAAATTGTTGAAAAGGGTTAGGGACGTTGCTTTGACACTTTGAATGTTATCAAATGCCTTTTGCAAGTTCGAAGCCTTGGCAATGTCAAACAAATTGTTGTGGTCCTAAAAGTTGCAATTTGAGGATTTTAATTTAATAAAGTTGGAAGTTATAACTATTAATAATAGAAATAGATAGAGTGCTCTCATATCCTTAATGGGCTAAAAGCGAGGAATGCTATTATTCGACGAATGCTATTACAGATTGGTTAAAAGACAGAATTATTTATATTGGCAATAAAATAAGTAATATTTTTGTTTACCCACTCATTTACAAAAAATTTATTTAAATATTCTAGGTGGAATTATTGAAGAAACTAAGAGACTATGTTTAAATTGTGGAGCTAAAAAAATTATACAATGGCATACATACATTAAAGAAAATTATTTGTGCTACAAATGTGGGGATTATTATCTAAAACTTGGGAAGCATAGACCAAGTAAATTGTGGATCAATATTAAAAAGGTTTGTAATTATACAAATTAGGAAAATAATTAGAGGTATATTTGCTGATTATTTAAATATTATTTCTTTAACTCCTTCATATTGGAACTTCCTATCATTATATAAGATCGACCCAGATAAAAATCATATTATACTACCATGAAGATCTATTTATTAATCTAGTAACATAAGAGAGATTTATAATGCGCATATCAGAGTATAACTGGTTTGGAACGTCCAGTCATAAAATGACTAAATTTTTTATATACAGTTTTATATGCAAATAATCAAACATTTTCGAAATGCATTATTGCTAAAAAAACGCTTAATGAATTTCTCTTAAGGAGGATCGTCGCTGTTACATCTGTGGTGTAAAACAAACAACAAGATGGAATCGTCATTCAGAACATGGTCGTTATTTATGTAATAGCTGTTACCAAAAACAATATAAGATAAAGAAAAGGCATGAAAATTTTAAAGAAAAGAAATCGAAAAATAGATACATTAAGAATTACAATTAAAATTGTAGTTTTGCAACCTAAAATTCCTATATTGAACTTTTTTATGTTTTCTTTAAATTTATATAAAATATTTTGAATAATTTCCTTAAAAGGATATAGCATATTATACCGGTGGAAAGGTTTCGATATAAGATCAATACCATTCATTTCGTCTCGGCGAACTGATTCGAACGGTACCAGTCTTTTTTCCGGAGATGTCTGTGACCGAGATATAGGTCTTTGAAACTCGAAAAATCATAGGCGGAAGTAAGCACAATTTTGGGTTTGAGGCTCGCGATGAGTCACCGGTCGCTGGGTTCTGGGAGACTTCATATGCAGATTTCATTTGTTCTAAATTTAAATCCAAAATCCGATAAGGTAAATTAAATTTAGAAATAAAAATTTGAACTGACACGACATTTCGAGCTCGACTTTTGGTTCCGGGATTCGAAATAAACAAAATCTGGCATCATAGAACTCGCAACTCGATTACTGGCAACCTTCTAAAATATTGAAAATCTTTTTTTTCAGTTGTTTTCTGTTCAAAGAAAAATGAGAAAAAAATGGGAAACACAAACGGCATTTTAACATCTTTGAGTTACTCCAGTTAAAGCTTATCAAATTTAAGTTGAACAAAGGTCTTAGAGTATATTTAATTAATAATATTATATTTAATTAATAATATATTGGAAGACGGATTTTAAGTGATTCATATTACCCGCTTTTCAAATCCTTCTAAAATTTTTTAATAATTTTATTGTTGTCTTTTCTTATATAATTTTATTATTATGAATATTTGAAGCAAGATCTATGCTAAACAAATGTGTAAATCCATCCATATTGTAATTAGACCTGAAAGATTTAATATTTCGCTTCTCGATCGTTTTAACAACAAAACTCTTCTTCAGTTCAACATTTTTTAAATAAATAAATTAATTTTGTTCGTCTCAATCACACGATTATTGAAACGAATTATTGAGAGACCACTGTTAGACAAAGTATCTGGACGGTTGACAGAGATTTGCGCCAATTTTGAAAATTTAAAATTTATGTAGGAAACTACAAATTGTATTTTAAATATCTATAGAAAATAAATAAATTGCCATCTACATTTCTTTTTTTATTGTTAAAAAATATTCGGAAAAATAATAAATTAATATAGGGAAAAATAATTACATTATTTTATTATAATATGATTAAAATCCTCAGCATTTTAATTAAGTAAACAAACAGATTTCTTAAAAATTGTTAAAGTACTTTATCTTTTCACTTAATAAACATTAAAGAAATTTTAACATATACCGCTATATTATTTATTTATTTTTTACTTAGACGACCTTTCGAAATTAATAATTGCACTTTAATTATATAACCATGGGTTTTGATTATTCGATTATTTGTGATTTGATTGATGTGGGCATCTATGTGTATTTCTTTAATACCTTAAATGTTAAATTATTTATTTTTAAATGAAAAATTAAAAAAAAATATTTTTGTTGTTTATTAAAATTAAATAACAGCGCAATTTTAGTAAAAGCAAAATACATTTATTCAATTTTAGATATGTATTAATCAAGATAGTTTAGTGTTTCAGTAATAAATTTGTTAAATTTCTTTTCTATTGTATAGCTATTAATTAATTTAGATTGAACGTGGATTGTTTAAATAATTTTAAATAGCTGCTGCTAAGAATTGAACCTTCATTGGATGAGTGTTCAAATTTTATACGCAGCTGCGAATTCTATTACCCTAGTAACTAACCCACAACTCAAAATTACCCATGGGTGGCAAAATTTTCGTCTCTGAACTACCACCCACGTTTTAATATTACCGTCCATGTTGTACATACATTTTTTAAAGTTCAGATGATTAAATTTAATTTTATCATACTCATATATTTAATTATATTTTTGAAAATTCAATGCGCTGGTAAACTCATTCATGTTGAAGTGAAATTAGAGATGATTGGGACGAAAAAAGAGAATTTATTTATTTAAAAAATGTTGAAATAAAGGAGCGTTTTGTGTTGAAAGTAATTGAAAAAAAATAATCAACATGATGGCTTTAATAAAAATATAGATGGATATTTACGTGCAATTGAATTTAACCAAGATAAAAATATGTTTGAAGTTGAAATAAGTGATAGATCAGAATATATTCCATCTGATCAATTAAGAAGGAAAATTATGATTGAAATTACTACTAATGAAATATTTCAAAATTTTCTGCATGGGTTTGAAAAAATGGTATATTTTTATTAATTGAATTTTCATTCCACAACTAGCAAAGAAAAAGTAAAAGAAAGAAAAGGAAATCGGCTTCCATAACTATTCTAATTTGTGTTAAAATTAAGGTACTCCGAATATAAATTAATTGAAAATATTAATTGTTATGAAATTAAATATTGTACAATTAGGTTGTCGATAGTTGTAAATCTTCGGATGTTATCTTGGGATATTTTAGGATTGAGTGTATTTGGGGAATAGAGATCAACTGTTTTATTACGTTAAAATAGAATTTGGTGACTCACTACCCCTCTCAAACACCTATAAATCGCATTTACATACATGAATCCGCATTACAACTAAGTCTCTCAGCAGTCCTTTCTTTTGCTTGACTTGGCCGTCATGGGATTTGTGTATACAATAAAGAAAGATGTATATCACGAGGGTTTGGGAAGATATCGAAAAATTAAGTGGAATGGTTTTAAAGATATACCGGAAATCCAAGTGATTTCCGAAGAGGCAACCTTATTGTACAAGAGTAAAAATAATTTCAGCTTATACAAAACATAATGAGGCCAATGTTTTTAAAACCTAAAAATCCGATCCCAAAAGGTTCATATCTATTCACAATTGATCATAAATTTAAGATACTTCGAAAAAATAATTTTATTGAAATAAATGATAATCGTTTTGAAACATCAATATTAGATAATAATTTAAAAAATAACACTAAACTTAGCTTAGTTGAAGAAAATATTGAATCTTATAAAGACAAACTTTCATCAACTTATTGGACGGAAATTAATTTAATTGGATATAAAATTGAATTGTTAGGAAATAAAAAATTAGAAAATCCGAAAGGAGAATTAAAAAGCAGAATTATTGAGATTGGAAATAAAATAAGTAAATCGTTTTTTTATTTTTTATATTTTTCCCTATTTAAATTTCCACACTGTATGCCTAAAAATATACATATATTATATTTTTTAATATTATAGGAGGAATAATTGAAGGAAATAAACGAAACTGTTTTAATTGTAAAATTACAAATACCATAACATGGTATAGATACCTAAAAGAACATTATTTGTGCAATACTTGTAACAAGTATAAAATAATTAATGGCAAAATGCGACCTGAAGTAAGTTTGTATGAACTATAATGTTCTATATTTATTCATTTACACATTATTAGGGATCTTATTTATGTTTATGGATTTTAATATTTTTCTAAAAATCTAAGAGAACATTACTTTTGCCCTTGTGGTAAATTTAAACATAAAAAATAATTAGTTAGAAGCAACCTTAGACAATATCAGTTCTTTGAAATTAATTTAATTGGATATAAAATTGAATTGTTAGGAAACAAAAATTAGAAAATCCGAAAGGAGAATATTACTTAGTATAAGAAATGTTTAAAAATTATTCTCTGAGAACTAGCTTCAACTCCTATATTTATAACTATTTTAGAGAATCACAAATGATCGAAAATGTTTTACTTGCGGAAAATCAAAAACATCAATGTGGTACCGTCATTCAGAACCGGAAAAATATAGTATATGCAATATTTGTTACAAGAAACGACAAAGATTAAATAAGAAAACAAATAAAAATCAATCAGAACAGGAATCGAATAAATCTCCTCATGTTCAACCAGTTTCTCTCGGAATGCGCTATGGAATCGAATCAACAATGGCAATCAATCAGAGGAAGAAGAATAACAGACGAGCCGATGATCATTAAGACATTTTGTGATTGTTTTGGACTCTCATTTTTCTTCCCTCTTTTCTCGCCGAGGGGAATGTGAACCCATAATATAAAAATCCTCAATTGTGTCTGGGTTGCCCAACTTTTTAAAATAAGCTTCTCTTGCAGATTGTTGTTTCGTTATTGTTCCGACGAAGGGGAGGTTGTTCCAATGATTGGGGAAGTTGTTCAATCATGGTTTGGTCTGAAATTGACGAAGCTGACCGAAGTCGGAGGTATCGGAAATATGGAAGTATGATGATATAGGAAAAGCCCTCGGAAGGAAAAGCCCTCGGAACTCGAAAGTTTCAACAAAAAACAAAAGTGGAAGTTGTTCCATCAACCGGGGAAGATGATCAACAATGAAACCTCCACCCCGAGATTAAATAATGAAAGAGATATCGAGGAGTTAGAGGTATATCGGGTAATATCTAATCCATGAAATGCCTATTAATCCCTCCAGATCCTGCCAAAGCCACTAATATTTCCCTAAATCCGTTAAATTCACAGTAATATCTCTAAATCCTTTGAATAAACACGTATAGATTAAACCAGGGACGGTCTAGTAAAGGAAGGGACGTGTAAGACAGAATCGAATCCCGAAGGTAATACTGAGCAAATTATGTATTTTGTATAGAGGTTCAATGTCCAATATTATTTACGATATTTTCATGTGAACAAACATTTTATCCCTCCCACTTTACAACTATTTAATTCCTTTGTTAACACTTACATTTGGTTCTTTATTGTTGTTAGCTTTCCCTTTTATTCCTTTATTATGTTTTAGCTAACTTATATTTTATTATTCGTATTTTCCTAGTTTGTAAATAAAACGTTTTATTACTTCGGTGTGTTCGGTGTTGGGAAGAATCCGAAGGACTTGATCAACCCTAAGGAGCTTCTAGGAATGTCCCGATCACATCCTCCCCGTTACAATATCCCTTAACAACTGGGTAAGGTTCAGCCGCTTCGGCGCAGAGTATAAGTAATTGAGGGAATTATAAGGAGGGAAACACCCCACTAGGGATCCCATTTTACTTACACTATGTTAGACATTTAATAAAAGAATAAAAATAATTTTTAAATAGTTCAACTACTTTAAATATAAGTAAGATCAAATTGGCTAACTTTTTCCCCTTTAGCTAATTTTTCTTATGTTCACCGGAATGATGGGTTACATAATCAATCTCCTCCTGCAATAATTTAAGAATTAAAATCTATATACTTTACAATAAATTTTTAGAATAACACAAACATTGAGCGAATTTGACACGTGACAAGGGCAAAAATTCGTACATAAAATTCTACATAAAAGCACAAATACATTCAAAAATCAGATTCTTTTGAATTTAATCATATGTACTTTGTAATTTTTTGGTCAACAAAAATTTCAAAATTTGTCCTATTTTATTTATTTTCCCGCTTAATAAAATTACAAAATCTACAATTAATAAAGTCAATAAGAAAAATTTGTATGTACTCGTTGTTTTTTATTGTATACACTTAGAATTTAATTAAACTTTAAAAAATAGGAAATATTTATGTTTTAGTCTCATATAATAAGTAGGGATCGGATTTATATTGAAATAAAATCGGAAAATATGGCCATAAAATATTGAAATAAAATGGCAAAATATTGACAAAAAATGGCAGAAATAAGCGAAATATTGAAATAATTCATCGTTTATTCACTAGCAAAACCCCAAAAAAAAGTTGAAATTTAACAAAAAAATTTATCTCATTCTTAAAATTGCACATCAGCTTTATAGTTCGACACGAAATGAGTATTTTTACACTCTCAGACATTTTGAGATTGGCAAAGTATGTTGTTACCTTTTGGGTTTTGCTCAATATGTCATTTTGAGGGTTTTGATCAGTGGGACATTTGAAGGCGGAACAACAATTTGGGACGGCCTTTATGGGGATTTTTGTTCAGTTACTTATTCCGAGTTTTTGTTAATTGAGAAATTTGGGGGAGGGCGACTTTCAAATAAGGGCTGGTCGCCATTCCATCGTATAATTATCGGAAGTCAACGGCACTGTAGTGAATAATAGTACATAATATCACTTTTTCAGCGCCGCAGGCGAAAATTTTGAGAATTTTGGTTGTCAGGCGGCTAGATTTCATCTATTTTTCTTAAAATTAATGAAAAAACCGCAAAATTTTAGTAAAAATATGCAAAAATATTGAAATAATTTGAAAAAAGTACTAAATATTGAAATAATGAGGAAATTGGTAAAATATTGAAATATATTGAAATGTAACTTCGTTCAAAATCACAATATCGCAAAACTAATGGCATATTTGGGCTTTTCTCAACATAATATATTCAGGAAAAAAAATATATTTCAATACAAATCCGATCCCTAATAATAAGTATAACGTTCTAAAAGTTCTGTTTGGTTTAATCTTGTATATTATTTCTAATATAATAGTTATTCAGCATAAATTCATCTTCCATATTTATAAATTCTCATAAATATTTTTTAGCAACATTTATTTAATCCACCATTATTAAATAAATTTAAATATCAATTAAAACAAATAGATCTATTTTTTGTTAATTAACTGTTTTATATGAATTTTAAAAATCCCATTACTAAACTAATACAGATAGAATATTTGAAACATAAAAAATTACAACTTTATTTAAAAAACACTTTATCACTTTACTATTTCGAAGCTCCCCCTATTTTAACTCCTATAATCTTTGATACAGTTTTTGTGTTTATATAAGTGTCAAATTAATGTCGAGTCTTGTCTTAAAAATATCAAAATATTAGTCGGATTTAAAACTTTATTTACATCACAGTTCATTATATTGTAAATTTGTTTCGTTGATAAGGTATCAAAACAAAATTAAAAATTTTCAATATATTTAAATTTAGATGACTAAATCCTTTATTATTTTCCTTTTAAATTTAATTATTATATTGAATGTACAAAGCGAAGGAAAATTAATCAAGGTCGAACTGAAGATCAAAGATGATTGGGAAGAAAAAAGAGAAATTTATTTAAAAAATGTTAAACAGAAGGAGCGTTTTGTTCTGAAACAAATTGAAAAAAAGCAATAATCGGCATGACACTAGCCGCAAAAGTGTCATGCCGATCGGGTCGGGGTCACTTTGCGTACTAAAGTGACCCCGAACAACTATATATTTTATTCATTTTTTTTGGATGCTTAGATGTTTTTCTGTTCTACGTTGTTTTTTGTAGCATGCATTACATAAATAATGTTGAGGATTTGAATGACGATACCACATTGATGTATTAGTAACACCGCAAATAAAACATTTACGTTCATCCTTAAATTACTTAATGAGAAGTTTGTTTTTATGTGAAGTTACAGTCAATGCTAATTTTCTTGGTTAATTTATTAAAACTTAATTTCCTGGGTATAGTATGTGAGTAGATACCTACTTATTTCTTTTCTCCAAATGTTCCTCCTTTTTCAAAATATTTAAATTGGCAAAGGCAAATCAATCGGGATTAATAGAATAGACTTTCCAATGAATGGCTCTTTGGAGAACGATTTAAAATAGAATTTACAATCAATTATACTGGTAATTTAAGCTATGCTTTATTTGCCTTTAAACATTTTTTTATTTTTTTGAAAAGGGTAAAATGAGAAGAATGAAAAATGTAGCTATATAAACGATAGAGGCATTTCCTGCTACAGGGTGCACCACCTTGTGTGCCGGAGCAGAGTCCTGTTGGAAAATCCGGACCATGCGACCAAAATGGCTCTTGAACCGAGGCTTCAGAACACGCTGAAAAATTTCTCGCAAGTAATAGTCTTTGTTGACTTTTACCCCAGGATCCACGAAAATAAGGGGTTTTTTGCCTGACGCGCTAATACCGGCCCAAACCATGACAGATTGGGTATGTTGGAAATGCTGATAAGCCTATCGGAAAGAGGAGATTCTGTAGTCCAGATTCTATAATTTTGATGGCTGTGAACGGCTTTTATTGTAAAAATTTTTTCGTCTGTGAAGAAAATGTCCGGACATGCGTGCCACTGAAGGAGCAATTTGCATCTTTCAAGCCTAATTTTTTTGGTTTTTTCTGTTAGCAGTTTTGCTTTTTGGATTTTGTAGGGTTTTAACCCAAGTTTATTTTTAGCTATTCGTCTGACGGTCATCTCACTTATTCCGGTTTCACGAGCCACTTTTCTCATGGAGGGTCGAGAATTGCGATGCACCCAGTTTTTGATCATTTTAATATTCTTGGAAGTGCTGACGGAACTAGGTCTTTCACTTTTTTGTAAGTTCTTAGTTGTGCCATCATTACTAAATTAATTTCAAAAAAATTTTCTCCCAAAAAATTTTCACCAGAATTTTTTGAAAGTGTATTGTACAGTGCTCTTTGGGACATTCAAAAGAGGTGAAATTTTGCGGACTGAATTTTTTTTCAAAAAAAGTGAAATTATAGAATCACGTTGATTAGCCATAATAGAGAATTGAATGAGCTAAAAAATAAGCATAAAATCGATTAAAAATATTGACAACAAAAAAAGTTATAAGGAATTTAAAAGTGTCCAATTACTTATGGTGCACCCTGTATGTCTCCAAATTCCTGATATTTCCGATATCTTTTACAAAAAAATCCAGAATTTTTCTGGTTCAGGTTGAAATAGAAATGTGAGTATGACATTTATCCAGTATAAAATCAGGGAGTCCAGTCTTAACGATCCTAATAATAGCAAACCTTTTTAGTCTTAATAAACAAGCTTTCATGTCTATGCTTTCCAAATTTTTTATTATAATCACCACAAGTATTACACAAATAGTGTTCTTTGAGATATTTATACCAAGGAGTTTTAATTTGTTTAGCATTACAATTGAAACAATTTCGCTTTTTCTTTTCAATAGTTACACCTATAAAATCAAAATAAATATTTGCAAGAGATATTCGCCTGATATGGTAAAGATGATATCCTATTCTTTTCAAATAACCTAAAATTTTTATTTACTTATTTTGTTTCCAATGTCAATAATTTTGCTTAACAATTCCTTTGGATATTCTAATTTTTGTTTTCCTAACAATTCAATTTTATATCCAATTAAATTAATTTCCGTCCAATAACTCACTAAAAGGCTGTCTTTGTAATTTTCTATATTTTCTTTTAATAATTCTTTTTTATTGATATCTACTAAACTTTCTTCTAATATTGAAGTTTCATAATAATTATTTTTATTTTTAATAAATTCAGTTTTTCTGAGGACCTTAAATTTATGACCAAAGTTAACTGCTATTAATTAAATATTTTTGATATCATTTTTTAATTAAGCAAAATTGAAATACCTGTTTTGCAAAACCAATCAAAATATTTTGTATAATTTTATTATTGGCAATATTAATCAACACTCTCCTGTTTAGTTCTATAGCAAATTCTGATCTATCATCTAACTCAACAGTAAAAATATTTTCTTCACTCTTTACGTCAATTCGACGCAAAAATCCCTCAATATTATAATTATAGCTAGTGTTGTCATACTGGTTAATATGTTTTTCAATTTTTTTCAATACAAAACGCTCTTCTAATTCAACATTTTCTAAATAAATAAATTCTCTTTTTTCTTCCCAATCGTCTTTGATTTTTACTTCAATACTAACTTTTCTCCCATGACATTTAATATTCAATAGGATATGTAAATACAAGGAAAAAGCAATAATCAATTTAATCATTTGAAGTTTAATATTTTATATCTGAAGTTTAATATTGGGTTTAAATTATTCGTTATTCACATTCCTTAATTTAATCTAAACAATGGTAATTCTTCGGTTTAGACTACCCCCTACCACACCATCTTCTTGAATCCTTTTGCATTTTTTATTATTATTATTGTTAATTTTGTTATATTGTTAATTTAGTCAAGTATTATTACCTTATCTACCCGATATTGGTATCATTCTACCTAACCAACCCGAAGTACTCTTTTAAAATAAGGTGCTAAATTATCGATCAAACAAAAATGCGCAAAATTTCAAGGATTCATAAAAATGGTGGTGGAAAGAAACCAACGAATTATCTTCAGAACTCCCATTACTTATACATTATAAACATAAATCTGGCAAACTTACTACTAGAAAATTACTAGGCTTTATTAAATAGAAGCAAGAAATAGAGTGAAAAATAGATGTAAAAACCTTAAATAAAATAGCCTTTTAAGATAAAGGCCAAAAAATTGAATAAAAATTTTAATTATCTGTTTACTTTGAAATATTTAATTAAATGTTAAAGGCATTAGAGCTTTTTCGAAATTTAGCCGAACCTAATCTTTTGCTTTCGAACATAATCATTCAAAACAGCTATTAAAAGAAGGGTCGATGTACAAATTTAAAAAAATAAAAAATTTTTTTGACTAATTATATTAACCGCGGTATTCGAGAAAAAGCGCAAATTTTAATACACTAAAATTTATAAACAAAAGTAAGAAATCTTAACTATTTTTAAATTGAATTTGACTCAAAATTTCATAAACAAATGAAGATTAGAATAATTAGACTAACACTTGTTTGAAATCCGGGGTATTTAGCATAAGAATTTAATTATTGTTGGGACCCTATAATTTTATTATTTGGCATTTTAATCAATTTCTAAGGGCATAAGTGCTGTTTCGAAATTTCGATTATCAATATTTAATCAACGATTTTAAGACACTCACAAGACATAGAAGATACAAAAGAAAACAAACTACAAAATTTAATTGACAAATTTTAATAAAAGTGCAATTGACAAAAGTGCAATTTTAAAGTCAACTCAATGAAAAATAAATAAATAAAAATTCATATAAAAATAAACTTTAAATAAATTTCAAGACTTACCGTCTATTTATTTTATTATCGGTCCCGGACCCGTTATATTATTTTACTAAGTCTGACCATGAATTATTTCACATTATTATTTCTATTCATTCGTTTATGTGGATAATTCATTTCAGTTACCACCTATTCTTTCTATTAACTACATTCTTATTACCTTCACATTGTTCACTTAATTTATTATTTCAAATTCTGAAAATTTGACGAGTAATAATTGGGATAATGATGGGGAGGATAACTTCAATTTTATACATTTTTATTCAAGTTTTAATCTAATTCGAAGTTTATTTTTTTCAACCAACTTTTGCTTTTGCTAACCTACAATTTTAATAAAAAACACATTAGGTCGCAATTTTACATATTTTTAAATTAATTCGCTAATAAATATACCTACATATTTTTTGTTGAATTATTAATCGCCAAATGCGACAATGGAGTCTAATTTTGAAGTTTTATTATATGCGGAGGCATCATAGCTTTTTTAAATTATAATTGGGACAGCGTGAAAAACATATGGTAGGTAAAAAATAAACAAACAAAAAATTGTATTGACTTATTATATTAACCGCGGCAATTGACAAAAAGAGCAAATTTTAAAAATGCCCTTAATAGCTAAATAAATTAAGTAAAAATAAGC
Organism: Meloidogyne enterolobii; assembly: GCA_963681835.1. NCBI lineage: Eukaryota > Metazoa > Nematoda > Chromadorea > Rhabditida > Meloidogynidae > Meloidogyne > Meloidogyne enterolobii. Next base: position 2,626,592 of record CAVMJV010000025.1, on the reverse strand, counting down.
GGTAAATTATGAAAGGTATTATGTTATTTTTTATTTATTTTCTCACAGGCTGATTTAAATTTGCACTTTGGTTAATATAATTAGTAAATAATATTTTGTAGTTTGATCAGATTTGTACCCCCTTTTATCTCTAAGACTTATTTCGAAATACTCGGGTCGAAACCTTGATTGCCAATGTCAAAGATCGAAATTTCAAACAGCTCTTATTAACTTAGCATATGATGAAAATGTCAAAATGAGACTATTTATTTATATTGTCTCGACAAAATTAAATTATTATATATTTACAGAGATTTTAAAAAAGTTTATTCAGATTATTAGAATATACACTAGCTGTCTGACCCAGTGACTAACTGAATAACAAGAACAGAATAACTTGTTTATTCTTATAGAGTTGCAAATAAAACTATAAACGGCAATTCTCAAGTTTTATTAACCGCCCATTTCTAACTTATCCTTGTGAAATTAAAACGAACACGCTGATGCATATAAGCTCTAAAATTATAGATTAAGGCAGGTTTCCTAATTCCTCAAGTGACAAATTAAATAATTATAAAAATAATACATAAACAAATAACATAATTTATGTTTAATTCTTATATTTATTTTTTTGCCATTTATGGACTTTTAAAATTGCTATTTTGTCAAATACCGCGTTCTTGAGGGATTTGAGGTTTTTCTATAGAAATATTCTTGAACTAGGAGTATTTTTAATAAAAACATATATTCCAACAAAATCCCTAAAGACTTTACAACTTTATTTAAGTAATTATTCTCGAGTTTTCATTAAATTAATGACTGAATAACGAATAACTTATAAAAATTCAGATGATAAAATTGATTATTGCTTCTTTCTTATATTTACATATCCTATTGAATAATAAATGTGCTGGGAGAGGAGTTAGCATCGATGTAAAAATTAAAGACGATTGGGAAGAAAAAAGAGAATATATCTATTTAAAGAACGTTGAACTAAAGGAGCGTTTTGTATTGAAAAAAATTGAAAAACACTGCAATCAGTATGACACTAGCTATAATTATAATATTGAAGGATTTTTGCGTCTTATTGACTTAGTCCGTGAAGGAAATATTTATAATGTTGAAATAGATGATAGATGCGAATATCCTGTAGAATTAAAAAGGAAAGTTTTGATTAATATTACCAGAAATAAAATTTTTCAAAATATTCACCTTGGATTAGATAAACAGGTATATTTGCTTAATTACTTGAATATTAAGTCTAAAAATCAATGAATATTTTTTTACTTTTACTTAATTTGAGTCTCCCCTTTTTGAGGTAATTTGTTCTTTTCGTGTTTGTGTCAAACAATAAAGTTATTTCTTGTCCAAATATAGCCAGAAATGAAAAAGCAAAGATGAGACTCAAATTAGGAGGGGTGGCGTTATATCCAAGAAGTATTCAATTATAAAACAATTAACCTTAATATTAATTTATTCATGAAAGGTGCTTAGATTTACTGAATTTCTTAAAAAGAAGAATAAATATTATGAAACTTCTATATTATACGAGAGTTTAGAAAATACAAAAATAAATAAAAAAGAATTATTGAAAGAAAATATAGAAAATTACAAAAACAAACTTTTATCAAGTTATTGGACGGAAATTAATTTAATTGGATATAAAATTGAATTGTTAGAAAAACAAAAAGTTGAATATCCTAGTGAATTAAAAGACAGAATTATTTATATTGGCAATAAAATAAGTAATTTTTTGTTTACCCACTCATTTACTAAAAATTTAATTTAAATATTATTGGTGGAATTATTGAAAAAACTAAGAGAATATGTTTAAATTGTGGAGATATAAAATCTATTAAATGGTATATATACATTAAAGAAAATTATTTGTGCAAAAAATGTGGGGATTACAGTCGAACACTTTGTAAGCACAGACAAAAAGAATTGCGGAATAAAATTAAAAAGGTTTGTCTTTATCCAAATTAGTAAAATATTAGAAAATAATTAAAAGCATATTTCTCATTAGGTAAATAATTATATTTATGCGTCACCAATTTTGTAGATTTTTTCGATCATTATATAAGATTGATCACAAGGTATTATACATAGTATAACTGCTCTGAAAGTCAAGAAATAAAATGGTAAATTCTTTATGTTTATCTTTATATGAAGGTAATGCGTATATTTGTAGTTTCATTATATTTATTGCCGAAAACTTTTAATGAATTTTTCTTAAGGATGATCGTCGCTGTTACATCTGTAGTGTTAAACAAACATCAAAATGGAATCGTCATTCAGAACCTGAACTTTATTTATGTAATAGCTGTTACCAAAAACAACATAAAATAAAGAAACAAACATTAATATTTAAAAGAAAAGGAATCGAATAAAGTCAAAATTAAGAAATTGTTAATTCAGAAATAATTGAATAAATTTAAAAAATAATTAAACACTTTCCGACTATCATTATTAAGAATTAGATTTTAAGTAATACTCCATTTTCTGAAAAAGTTATGATGTGAAAAGCTTGAATCTGAGTTTACGAGGACATATTTTCGGCTATGAATTATTTTTGGAGTTACAATGTACATAGAATACGACTTTTGAGCTTTTCATGTTTTCGATAAATTTTTGTAAACTATTTTGGGTAATTTCCTTCAAAATATGCTTTACCAAAGAATCTTATTATTTTTAGTAAATATATACAATTTTTCAGAAAATTTATCACATTTTCTTATTGTGCCAAAAGGGTATAAGCCTGGGTTACGATCGACAAAATGCCACTCATAAGTATCAAAATCTTGATTAAATCCTCCACTATTTTTCCATTCCTCTCGCATTTCACAATTACGTGCTATAACTATTTACCGCCCACAATAACCACGCCTACCTTTGGCTGTCAAGTAACTTTTCTAAAACATTTAAAGCCCAATCAATAAAACTTCTTTTCTCATTTCAATTTAGAGCAGGAGTGCGGAGCACTAACTTATTTAACTTGTTCGTTTTCACTACCTAGTTTTACTCACTAATTTATTCACACCACGGATCCCGAGCTGTTATCGGACCGCTAAATTTATTTGTTAATTAAATAAATTTTTTCTTCTTTGGTGTGTGTATTTTGAGGATTTTTGGGTAGGTTGTAACATGATTGATATAAATATTGTCCAGATTCTAGAAGATCGAACCATAATTTTGTTTGGTTACAGTCGGGTAAGAAATAAAAATGAAAACAAAATTTTAAATAAAAAGGAATCGAATAAATGAAATAATTCAGAAACGAAAATGGAATTTTGTTAAAAAAGCAAAAAAGTCGACAAGTAAAAAATATAATTGAAATTTGATAACAATTTTTATATTATTTTATATTAATTTTTATCAATTCATCGGTCGGTGTAATCTGACTTACCTAATTGTAGAAAGCTTTCAACTTCGATCTATAATATTAAAGATAATAAAATTTTACATCAAAATCAACCGTCTTCCTTCGTATTTTTATTTGTTTTCTTTATTCTTTGCCGTTTATTGTAACAAGCAGCACATAAACTGTGACCAGGTATTGAATAACCGTACCAACGTGATGTATGAGTAACATTGCAATTAGAAAAACTGAGATCTTGTAGGGTTATCTAAATATTTATAAAAAAATGTTGAAACAGTTAGAGTTTTCTTACACCAAAAAGATTTGATAATTACTATGATCATACAGATAGACGAAAATATTATTAATTAAAGAGAGACTAAGTTCAGAATAGTGTAAATGATTCATTTAAAGGCATGATAAGAATTATTAAACATTGTCCCTAATATTAATAAAGATAAACTTTCTTGGCTTATACCATAATTCTTTTGATCTAAACTTTGAATATTTGTGTTTATATTTGCCACATTTTACGCACAAGTAATGTTCTTTAATTAAATTAAACCAGTTTTGTTTGTGTAACTCTACAATTGAAACAATTTCGTTTATTTACTTCAATTATTTCTCCTATAACATAAAATATATGTACATATATTATTTAGGCATGTAAATATATAAAAAATTAAAATCTATTTACTTATCTCACTTCCAATGTAAATAATTCTACTTATTAATTCTTCCTTCGGATAATCAACTTTTTGTTTTTCTAACAATTCGATTTTATATCCAATTAAATTAATTTCCGTCCAATAACTTGACAAAATTTTGTCTTTGTAATTTTCTATATTTTCTTTGAATAATTCTCTTTTATTTATTTCTAATTCTAGTAAGCTCTCGTCTAATATAGAAGTTTCATAGTGATTATTATTCATCATAATAAAATTATTATATCGGAACATCTTAATTAAAAATTAATATACAAATCGTTTATTTGTAGGTTATATTTAAATTTATCAATGAATTCATGGGTAAAAATTTATTAATTAGTGTGTTATAATATTCGAACAATCAAAATATGCACAATATTATAGTTTCATAAAGATTAATATTTACAATAAAATTATTATTTCGGAGCACCTTAAATTTATAACAAATAAGAATAGTTATACACAGCGGCCGATTTTTTTGACACTATGGAAATAAATTATATTATTTAAATATACATACCATTTTTTCAAATCCAGGCAGGAAATTTTGAATTATTTCATTATTAGTAATTTCAATCATAATTTTCTTTTTTAATTGATCAGATGGAACATAATTTGATTCATCACTTATTTCAACTACAAACGTATTTTTATTTAGATTTAAATCAATCGAACGCAAGTATCCTTCTATATTTTTATTAAAACTTTCGTGTTGATTATTATTCTTTTCAATTACTTTCATCACAATACGATCCTTTATTTCAACATTTTTTAAATAAATAAATTCTCTTTTTTCTTTCCAATCATCTTTAATTTTCACTTCAACGTGAATAAGTTTCCCGGTACATTGAATTTTCAAAAATATAATTAAATATATGAAAATGTTAAAATTAAATTTAATCATCTGAATTTTAAAAAAATGTATTTACAACATGGAGGTAATATTAGAATCTGGTGGTAGTTCCGAGACGAAAATTTTGCCATCCAATGGTAAACTTGATTGTGTGTTAGTTACTCGGGTAATAGAACCCGTAGCTGCGGCTAAAATTTGAACCCATTTTTTGAGAATACAATACATACCTCCATAAAATTAAAATTTAAAACTTTTAAAATCTTAGCAGAAATATAACAAATTTATTACTGAAACACTAAACTATCTTTATTAATACATATCTAAAATTGAATATTTATGTTGCTTTTACTAAAATCGCGCTGTTATTTAATTTTAATAACTAACAAAAATGAATTTTTTTAATTTTTCAATGAATTTAAAAATAAATAAGGTAACATTTTAGGTATTAAAGAAATACACATAGATGCACGCATCAATCAAAGCTCAAATTATCGAATAATTAAAACCATGGCAATATACTCAAAGTGCAATTATTAATTTCGAAAGGTCGTCTAAGTAAAAAATAAATAAATAATAAAGCGGTATATTTTAAAATTCCTTTAATGTTTATCAAGTAAAAATGACAAAGTACTTAACAATTTTGAAAGAATCTGTTTGTTTACTGAATTAAAATGTTAAGGATTTTAAATATATAATCAAAGGTGGAACATATAATCAAATGTGGAAGACTAAGACAAGACAGAATTATCAGTAAAAAATTTGTATGATTATTTACAATCTTAATTTTTGTTTATATTAACAAAAGGTCGTATAATTGTATTAATAATTAAATATTGTTACAAATATGCTTTTATAATAAATCAGACTTTTCATTAATTTTTTTTTTCATTTAAACATTTTCTATTAAATTTTTGGTTTTCTCTTCTTTATACTTTCTTTTCTTTGTTTACAGCCACAGGCATTACATAAATAGTTCCCTGTTTCTGAATGACGGCGCCAACATTTTGTTTGTGTAACACCGCAAATAAAACATTTACGATCGTCCTTAAATTACTAATGACAAGTTATATAACGGTGGTAAATAAAGCATATTAAGTTTAATTACATATATCACATTTCGCTTATAACACTATCGGTCCTCATCATTTGGCCAAAACAACTTTCAGTAAGTACAGAATCGATTAAAAGATTAATTTAAAAAGTTTCAGAATAAGATTTTTAAAAATCGTACTAAATTTTGATAACGATAACCTTTGCAGTCCTAAACCATAATTTTTTTGATCTAAAGTTTCTATATCTGCGTTTATATGCGGCACATTGTTCGCACAAGTAATGTTCTTTTAGTAAACTACGCCACTTTATTGTTTGTGTAACTATACAATTGAAACACTTTCGTTTATTTCCCTCAAGTATTGCGCCTATAATTATCAATGTAAAATTTTTCGACAAATGAAAAGATAGACAAAGTTAAAAATTTATTTACTTATTTTATTGCCAATATAAATAATTGTGTTTTCTAATTCAATCGGATATTCAACTTTTTGTTTTTCTAACAATTCAATTTTATATCCAATTAAATTAATTTCCGTCCAATAACTTGATAAAAGTTTGTCCTTGTAATTTTCTATACTTTCTTTTAATAATTCTTTTTCATTTATTTTTGTATTTTCTAAACTCTCATCTAATATATAAGTTTCATAGAAATTCTCCTTCTCAGCAAAATTATTATATCTTAGTGCCTAAAATAAAAGGTCATTTTATTCAAATATTATACATTTAACTTTATAGTTTTCAATTTTTTTCTATTTCGACCTCTATTCTCACATAATGGAATACATTATATCTGGTCATTTTCCTATTTTTTGAAGTTAGTAAAGACTGAGCTACTAGCTAGCTACTTGTTGACAACTTTAATGATGAGATACCTAATCCTCTGATATCACCCCGAAACTCCTGTTATTCCTTTTACATTATCTAGTCACTTTTTGATAAATAGATTCGAATTTTTGTGAATTTCCGATTTTCAATTTCGAATTTTAGGTCATATTTTCGTCTTTCAAAATTTTTCACAAATTTCAACTTGTGTAGCATAACCTTTATTCTCACAGTTAAGTGTATTGATAAGAGCGTCAATATATAAAGCCTTTTTCTTATCTTTTGAAGTTAATAATTAGCGAGCTACTAAAAAAGTGATACCTAATAATAAATACAGACATTAGGGATTTGTTTGCGAATCTAAATTTGAAATACCTAATCCCTTGTTATTACATTATCTTGTTACTTTTTGATAGATAGAATAATAAGTATATCTTAATAGCATTAGGTGTTTCTAATGATTCATTCATTACTAGTGAAATTCTATTAATAAACCATAAAATACCCGTTTTTCACATTTAGGCAAAATTCTTTGAATAATTTTATTATTTGCAATTTCAATTAAAACTTTTTTTCTTAATTGAACAGCTGGGATATATGTATGTCCTGTCATTTATATCAACATTAAAAATATTTTTTTCAAGATTTAATTCAACTGGATGCAAAAATCCTTCCATATTATAATCAGCACTACAATATCTGAAATTGTTTTTCTTTTCAATTATTTTTAACATAAAACGCTCTTTTAATTCAACATTTTTCAGATAAATAAATTGTCTTTTTTCTTCCCAATCATCTTTAATTGTAACCCCAATACGTATTGTTTTTCCATCGCAATGAATATTTAATAAAATAATTAAATATATGAGAATGATTAAATTAAATTTTATCATCTGAAATTTTTTGTAATAAAGCCAGTTAAAATTTCATTTGATATTTTTTTAAAAAGAAGATTTTGAAGACCACAAGGAGTCTCAAATATCGGGCAGAGATGTGCACCATGAGATTCAGGCTTTCTGACGATTGGCTTGATTTATATGTTTTGGCGTGCCAAAACGCCAGAATTTTACACGCATATTTTGAAATTTTTTTAATAACTGGGGAAGGCTGTTCATAGAACAAATTTTTTTTTCCAAAATTCGCAAAAGATTGCTGGGGCGCAAATTAAAAAAAGAGGTACTTCCTGGACTTCCTAACTTCATAAAATTTCTACATAAGGCTCTGAAAGGGTATCGTGTGATTTGGGGAGATATTAAAGAATTTTTAACAAATTAAAAATTTTTTTAATTATTTAATATTCTACAGAAAATGAATAATGTAGTGTTTTTAACTATTAAGAAATGCTAAATAAATAATTGTAGAGGGTAAAGCAATCAAAGCACTACTAGACATCGATTGATAAAATCCTGTGGTAATTAATCAAAGGGCAAATATTAATTTTGAAATGTCGCTTCTTTATAAAAAAAATATATAAATATTAGGCCGGAAATTTTGAAATTTCTTTAATGTTAATTAAAAGTAATTAAAGTACATATGAACAACTTCAAAGAAATTTTGAAATAAACTTCTATCGAATTGATGATTTTAATTGAGGACGTGGGTATATGTCATTGGACAAATAGAGATATATATGCGTGTACGTAACTTATTGTAGTAAGTATTATTCTCCTTGAAAAAGTTTAGCGGTCTTCTATTTTTCTTTTTTTGTTGTCTTTCGAAATTGTTAAAGTACTTTATCATTTTTACTTGATAAACATTAAAGAAATTTTAAAATATACCGCTTTATTATTTATTTATTTTTTACTTAGGGGACCTTTCAAAATTAATAATTGCACTTTAAGTATATTTCCGTGGGTATTTATTATTGATAATTTGTGCTTTGATTGATGTACGCATCTACATATGTGTATTTCTTTAATACCTAAAATGTTACCTTATTTATTTTCAAATTCATAGAAAAATAAAAAAATTTATTTAATAAAAATTTATTTATTAAAATTAAATAACAGCGCTATTTTAGTAAAAAGCAACGGTATACATATATTCAATTTTATATATGTATTAATCACGCAGCTGCGGTTTACACGCAGCTGATAGTTTTTTACCCGAGTAACTAACCCACAACTCAAGGTTACACATGGGTGGCGGAATTTTCGTCTCGGAAATACCACCCACGTTTTAATATTACCTTCATGTTTTAAATACATTTTTCAAATTTCAGATGATTAAATTTAACTTTATAATTCTCATATATTTAATTATATTTTTGAAAATTCAATGCGCCGGGAAACTAATACACGTTGAAGTGAAAATCAAAGATGATTGGGAAGAAAAAAGAGAATTTATCTATTTAAAAAATGTTGAGATGAAGGATCGTTTTGCGATGAAAATAAATGAAAAGACAAATAATCAACATGATGGTTTTAATAAAAACATAGAAGGATATTTGCGGTCTATTGAAATAAATCTAAATAAAAATATGTTTGAAGTTGAAATAAGTAATAAATCAACATATATTCCATCTGATCAATTAAAAAAGAAAATTTTGATCGGAATTACTAATAATGAAATAATTCAAAATTTTCTGCCTGGGTTTGAAAAAATGGTATATTTTTATTAATAGAATTTCATGTCCATAGTGCCAAACTATAATAGTTAACAAAGAAACTTGTAACTACAAGGAAATGTAAATCGTCTTCTATAACTCTTATTATGATTTGCGTTAAATTTAAGGTGCTCCGAAATAATAATTTTATTGGAAATATTAATTGTTATGCAACTTCAATATTGTTCAATAGTGATGGTAATTTTAGCTTAATTGAAGACAATATAGAAAATTACAAAAACAAACTTTTGTCAAGTTATTGGACGGAAATTAATTTAATTGGATATAAAATTGAATTGTTAGAAAACCAAAAAGTTGATAATCCAAAAGAATTAAAAGGCAGAATTATTTACATCGGCAGTGAAATAAGTAAATATTTTTTACATTTTATTTGTTTACGTGCTTAAAAAATATATTAAATATTATTCTTTATTTTTATAGGAGGAATAATTAAAGGAAATAAACGAAAATGTTTCAATTGTAGATTTACATTTACCAAAAAATGGTATAGATACCTAAACGAACATTATTTGTGCGAAGTTTGTCGCGGGTATAAAATATATAAAGGCAAAATGAGACCAGAAGTAAGTTTTTACAAACTAAAATGGTCTAAATTCATTCATATTATATTTAAATGTTTTTTTTTAAATTTAATTATATGGATTTCAATGTTTTCTTAAATATCCACAAGAACTAAAATTAGACAAAATTGAACAAGTTGGTTATATGAAATCCCAGAGTTAGAAGAAACCTAATTAGAGAAACCCGTATTCAAGCCTATTTTTATAAATATTTTAGCGTATCACGAAATATCGAAAATGTTTTACTTGCGAAGCAACAAGAACAACAAAGTGGTACCGTCCCAGAAATTAGATTCGATGAGATTCGATATTCTCATTCAAGAGTTATCCCCAAAGTTGTTCGTTCAGAGATGTTCGTTTCGTTCTTTCTTTATTATTCTTTTATTATTTATTATTATTTTTTAAATCCCTTTAGATTTTTGATAGCTGTTATTCTCGTTATTTTATGTTTCCTTTCTTTGTTTTTATATATGATCTTTTTTCCCTTTTCATATTTTTCCTTCTCTCCAATGAAAACATCTGGCCTTTTTTTAGCCGTAACAATTAACGAGAGTGTTATATGTCATCTCAAATTTGAGAATTAACTGAACCTATTAAAATAAAATTTAAACAAAACAAAAAAACTTTTTCTCTAAATATTTTCTCTTCTCCATTTAGCCAATGTATCAATATTTTATTTAAATTTTCTTTGAAATATTTTCTAAAAATATTTTTGTTTTAATTTCAATTAATGGACTTCAATATAAGAGAAACCTAAATCCTATCGGGAAGCTTAAAGGGTTGATCAGTCCTCTGGCTTGCCGAGGCACAGATATTAATATACACAGAGATGTAACAGTGTCTGTATTCAAAAGGGAAAATACATATAAATAAAACCAACAATAAAATGTATATTTACTAACTCCGACCAAACATAACAATTAACTGAACCAATTACAAAGGAAAATAAAAGGATTAAATACATGAGCAATAAATGGGCGGAAATGTGTTTAATGGGAAAACATTTAATGGAAATATGAAATTCTCTTTGATCTTTAACCTTCGGGATAAATTGCTTCCTTACAATAGTATAAAAGCCACTGTAAGCGTCAATCTATTGGATCATACTAGTGGGACTAGTCACTGATTCCCGACGTCTGTTTCCAGCTCTTTTACTTCGCCTTCATTGTACATTTCTACATTAGATAAACTGTTATTCTGGTGTACGTCAACTTTAGTTAAGTCTCGGACAACCCTCGGACATAAGAAATGGCGCGGTCGACTACAATTGAACTAGCTCGTCTTACAACTAAAATATTTATCTTGAAATAGCATACAGATATTTATTAAAGAAATGAGCGACACAAAGGAACATTGAAAAAGTGAAATTTCTGCCTACTTTTGATAGGCAAAAATAACTGAAAAATGAAGCAATGTAAAGTGTATTGAAAAAAATACACAAAAATATTGTTAAAAATGGAAAGTGACTTACTGAATCACCACACAAAAACAAATAAAATTCCACAAAAATATAAAATATATCTAAAAATATTTTTAATCTTTAAATCAGGGTTTCGATCTAAATTTTAAAAATCCGCAAATTTGATCGAAAAAATCCGTATTTTATATCAAAATCCGCAAAAAAAATATCAAACACAAAAATTATGCATTATACTCTATGCATTATATCTATATATATACTCTATGCATTATATTTTTCGTCTTCTAAAATTATCTAAAAAATTACACTTGCATTTTTGTCGCGAGATATGGCGTAAATTTTCATTTCTTCCATTTTCAGCGCCGCAGGCGAAAATTTTGAGGGATTTGGAAGGTCTTAGCAGAAAAATAATGACATTCTATGCTAAAAACCAAAAGAAAATCTAAAAAATCCTCAATCTTCAAAAGACCACAAAAATCCGCAAATCCGCATTTTTAAAAATAATCCTCATCGCCCTATCAAAAAACCACAAAATGAGGAAAAATCCGCAGATATCGAAACCCTGCTTTAAATCTTCAAATTTCGTTATCGACAGGTGCAATGAATTTCAACAAATTTACATTTTGTGTGCTTATAATTCGTTAGAGGATCTACAAATTAATCAGTATTTATTGATAAAGGCTTAACAACTATAATTTAGCGAACATTATGGTCATCAAATTTTATTGCAATACAGAAAATCAAGGTCAACATCGATGTTTCAATATATAAGCGTTATTTAAATTCTAAGCGATTCCTTTTTTCCTTGATTTTTATGATTTTTCTTATTTATTTTTTGTTGCTTTAATCCACAAGCATTACATAAATAGTGTTCATTTATAGAATTACGACGCCATTTTGATGTTTTTGTTGCTCCGCAAATAAAACAATTTACATCTTGAGGAATCGGCTAAAATAGGTATTCAGAAAACTAGGCTTGAAATTGGGCTCTTAGATTAAGAATATATTATTTGATCACCCCTTTTTGAGAGAAATGTTGATAAAAACAGATAGAGTCAGAATTTTTTCAAAATTTTTCATGTATTCTCTCCAAGAATGTTGTTACCTAGAAACAACTTGAACATAGAAAACGAGTAAAAATTAAGGAGGCTTTATAATTTCTTATCACATTCTATCTAAATGTTTTTTTTCAATTTAGCAAAAAGTTAACCTTTTTAGCATTAAGCCTAAATTTCATCGGTCTATGCTTCACATCATTCCTTCGATTATATCGGTAACAAGCGTGGCATAGATAGTTTTCTTTTAGGTATTTACCCCATTGTATTGTTTGTGTATCTCTACAGTTGAAGCAATGTCGTTTATTTGACTTAATGATATTATCTAAAAATTATTTAAGACTAAGAATTTTTCAAATTTATTTCAATCAAATAAATATTGTAAAAATAATTATTTATTTACTTATTTTATTGCCGATATTAACAATTCTGCTTTCTAAATCTTTATTATATTCAAATTTTTGCTTTTCTAACAATTGAATTTTATATCCAATTAAATTAATTTCTGTCCAATAACTTGATAAAAGTTTGTTTTTATAAGATTCTATATTTTCTTTTAATAATTCCTTTTTATTTATTTTTGTATTTTCTAACCTTTCTTCTAATATCGAAGTTTCATAATAATAATTATTTTTGATAAAATTATTATTTAGGCGAATCTTAAATACAAAAATTTGTGTATTATTATAATTGCTAATGGTTAATATCTCTTTTGTTTTATGAAATAAATTTTAAATAATAAAATTGATTTACATGTTTTTCAAATCCAGGATGAATATTTTGAAAAATTTTATTTTTGGCAATATAAATCAAGACTTTTCTTATTAATTCTTCAGCATATTCTGATCTATTATATATTTGAACATTAAAAACATTTTTTTCTTGGTTTAAGTCAATTTGACGTAAAAATCCCTCGATATTATAGATATAGCTACTACCAAATCTATTATTGCACTTTTCAATTTTTTTCAATATAAAACGCTCTTTTATTTCAACATTTTTTAAATAAATAAATTCTCTTTTTTCTTCCCAATCGTCTTTAATTTTTACTTCGATGCTAACTTTTCTCCCATCACATTTAATATTCAATACGGTAAGTAAATATAGGGAAGAAGCAATAACCAAATTAATCATCTTAATTTAAATACTAAAAATATAATATTAGATTATTATTAATTTAATATTAAATTTGTTATCAAAGACCTTAATTTTAAAAACGAGAGAATAATTATAGATATAAAAGTTCTAACGGCTTTAAGGATTTAATTTGAAGATAAAAGCCAAGATTTGTGATTTTAAAATTGTTATCTCTTTTTAAATTTGGTGTTTGAATAACTATATATTTGTATTTGTAACAGACACTATTTGTAATAGATCTTACTAATTTAAATAATTCAAACAGAATTTTCTCAAAGAAAAGAAAATTTAAACATAAATTAAATCTTAAAACCTTTTGAATTTGTTTAAAATAACTCTAAACAATACTATAAATTTAAAAGCGAGAAACCAAACACAACATTTTTAAATAGAATTCTAATAAAATGTCAAAAGCTAGTGAAATTCAAATTATTTAAATAAACTTGTTTAAATTCTATGAAAATATGATAATAATTTAATTTCATTGAGACATTATAAATAAATAGTCTAATTTTGACATTTTCATCATATGCTAAGTTAATAAGAGCTGTTCGAAATTTCGATATTTGACATTGGCAATCAAGATTTCGACCCGAGTATTTCGAAAAAAGTCTTAGAGATAAAAGGGGGTACAAATTTAACCAAACTACAAAATATTATTTACTAATTATTTTAACCAAAGTGCAAATTTATAAATTAATCATTGAGAAAATAAATATAAAATAACATAAATACCTTTCATAATTTACCGTCTTATTTTTCATTAATTTATTTAGCCATTTATGGCATTTTTAAAATTTGTACTTTTGTTTGTTTCTTTATTTTTTATATTTTTACCTACCATTAGACTTTCACACTGTATGGAAATATTTGGGTGATTCGGAATATTTGTTAATACCGTAAAATATAGCCGTAGTAAGGTTCGGGTTAGTCTTTATTAAATAGAAGCAAAAAATATATAAAAAGTATGGTAAAAAATTCTAAATAAAATAGCCTATTTTAAAAGGCTATTTTATTTAGTATTTTAAATAAATTTTAAACAAGCTTATCAGAGGCGGTCACAACAAGAATAATAAATAGGTAAAAATTGCAAATTACATAGATAATAATTAGGGAATTGGGATATAAATAGGAAAAGAACATCTCAATTTAATTATTATCTTCACCCATTTGTTAAATTTGTGGAAGGCATAAGGGATTAATAGAATAAAAATTATGAGAAAGTTGAGAAGTGATAATTGGGATGATTATGGAAGGAAATGTTGAGTGAAAGGTGTTTACATGTTTTAGAGTGTTCAGCAAAGATAAGTGACGTTAAATGAAATGAAATACACACAAATAGGAAATAATAATAAGTGGACAATGTGAAGATAGTGAAAAAGATAGTTACTGGGAAATAATAGGTGTAATTAATAGAAATAATATGAGAAATAATTCAGGGTCAGGACATTGTGAAATAAAATGACGAGTCCGGGACTAACAATAAAATAAATAGACGGTAATTTTTAAAATTTATTAATGTTTTTGTAATTATTTTTATTTAGTTTTCACTAAGTTGACTTTAAATTGCACTTTTTGACAATTGCACTTTAATGAAATTAGTCAATTAAATTTTTGTAGTTTGTTTACATTTATTTTTACATTTAAGCCATGTGAGTGATTAAAATCGCTGAATAAATAAAGAAAATCGAAATTTCGAAACAGCTCAAATGCCCTTAGAATTTGAATAAAATGCCAAATAATAAAATTATAGGGTCTCATTATTAATTAAATTATTAGCATAAATACCCCGGATTTTAAACACGTGTTATTCTAAATATTCCATTATTCATTGGTTTATGAATTAAAATCCGGGGTATTTATGCTAATAATTTAATTAATAATGAGACCCTATAATTTTATGGTATAATTTCGGAATACTAAACAGACTTAACAGATTAATTACACCAGATTAATTACACCGGAATACTAAACAGATTAATTACACCTATTATTTCCCAGTACTACCTTTTTCACTATCTTCACATTGTCCACTTATTATTATTTCCTATTTGTGTGTAATTCATTTTATTTATCATCACTTATCCTTCTCGTACACACTAAAACACGTAAACATCATTCAATAAACATTTTCTCTCTTCATTATCAAATTTATCACTCCTCAACTTTCTCAGAATTTTTATTTCAATTAATCCCTTATACATTCAACAATATTTAACATATGTTTGAACATAAATAATTAACTTGAGGTGTTCTCTTCCGATTTATATTCCAATTCCCTAATTATTATCTATGTAATTTATCATTTTTACTCTCTATTATCATTGTTGTGACCGACCCAGGTAAACTTGTTTAAAATTTATTTAAAATACTAAATAAAATAGTTCTTTAAAATAGGCTATTTTATTTAGGATTTTTTACCTTACTTTTCCTCTATTTTTTGCATCTATTTAATAAAGCCCAACCCGAACCGTACTTCGGCCATATTATACGGTATTTATCAATATTCCGAATCACCCAAATATTTCCATACAGTGTGAAAGTCTTATGGTAGGTAAAAATATAAACAAATAAAAAGAAACAAATAAAAGGTGCAAATTTTAAAAATGCCCGTAATGGCTAAATAAATTAAGTAAAAATAAGGCGCTAAATTATGAAATGTATTTATGTTATTTTATATTTATTTTCTCACCGAATGATTTTAAATTTGCACTTTGGTTAAAATTATTAGTAAATAATATTTTGTAGTTTGGTTAGATTTGTATCCCCTTATATCTCTAAGACTTGTTTCGCAATACTCGGGTCGAAATCTTGATTGGCAATGTCAAAAATCGAAATTTCGAACAGCTCTTATTAACTTAGCATATGATGCAAATGTCAAAATGAGACTATTTATTTATAGTGTTTATACAAAATTAAATTATTATAATATTTTCATAGATTTTAAACAAGTTTTTCAAATTATTTGAATATTTACTAGCTTTTGACATTTTATTAGAATTCTATTTATAAAACTGTATTATTTTGATTTCGTCATTAAAATTTCGAGTTATTTTCAGAGCCACTTTTAGTATATATTAATTATACCATATGGTTTGCATGAAAATTTAAATTAACAAAAAATTAGATGATTAAATTGATAATTGCTTGTTGCTTTTATTTACTTACTCTATTGAATAATACATGTGTTGGGATGAAAGTTTGTATTGTAGTAAAAATCAAAGACGATTGGGAAGAAAAAAGAGAATTTATTTATTAGGGTTGCCAAAATGGACCGACTCGGACCGAAAGATCGAGTCATGCCTCGATGTTTGGCCCGAAAAAGTCTCGTACCGGCCCGACTCGATAAAGTTGGGCCCGAAAAAGACTCGTAACGGCCCGACTCGATAAAGTTAGGCCCGAAAGTGACTCGTACCGGCCCGACTCGATAAAAACAGGCCCGAAAAAAATTGTCTCGGAAAAAGTCGGCCCGACTCGAACAAGACTCGATAATATTTTTACCAGATTTGTGGACAAAAATGGGAGAAATCTGGCTCCTTGGCCTTCCAAAATTCGAAAAATTTTCGCCTGCGGCGCTGAAAAAGGAAGAAATTTGGTCCTTAGCCTTCCGAATATCTCAAAATTTTTGCCTGCGGCGCTGAATGAAGGATTTTTAGCTCCATACTTTGTTTCACATCTCGAACTTACAGGCTTTAATCGATAAGCTGGATTACTGGGATTTATAGGATATATTCCGCGGGATCCCATATTCATTTTACTTTTAAAACTAAATCAGTTTTGAGTCCACAATTTTCCGCAGTCCGCAATTTTAACTTTAAAATACGCAGTCGTAATCTTCAGTCCACAAGTCAAAAACACACAATCTTACGCAATCCGCAGTCCACCATCCGGGATATAAGGTTTAATCTGGGAATATAAGGCAGTTTGAGTGACTAAGTCAAGGGCGTATCCAGGGGGTCCAAAATTCTCAAAGTTTTCGCCTGCGGCGCTAAAAATGGAAGAAATCTGGTTTCATGACTTTCCAGTAAGCCCTTATCTAAATACGAAATGTTCAATCATGGTACACTGGGATTTTATTAAGGGATTTGGTGATTAACGCACGATATCACTTAAATCTTGCGTTATCCTTCAAATCTCCGATATCCATTCAAATCTCTTCAATCCTTTTAAATCCCATTACAATATAGCACCTTAATTATCTGATATGCGATCCTGATCCCCTTAATCATCTGATCTCCTTTAATAAAACCAAATCTAGCAATATCTCACACCAATCCTCGATAATTTAAATCACCTTAATCCCTCAAATCCACTGATATCCATTTCAATTCTCTTCAGCCCTTCCTTTACCTTCCAGATCCATCGATATACTTTTTAATTCTTTTCAATTACTTTCAACATAAAACGCTCTTTTAGTTCAACATTTTTCAAATAAATAATTTGTCTTTTTTCTTCCCAATCATTTTTAATTTTTACCCCAATACGTATTGCTTTTCCATCGTAATGAATATTTAATAAAATAATTAAGTATAAGAGAATGATTAAATTAAATTGAATCATCTGAAATTTTTTGTAATAAGCCAGTTAAAATTTCATTTGATATTTTTTAAGACAAAGGAGATTTTGAAGACAACAGGGATACTCAAATATCGAGCAGAGATGTGCAACATGACATTCTGGCGTTCTGACGATTGGCTTGATTTATATGTTTTGGCGTGCCAAAACGCCAGAATTTTACACGCATATTTTGAAATTTTTTAATAACTGGGGAAGGCTGTTCATAGAACAAATTTTTTTTTCCAAAATTCGTAAAAGATTTGCTGGGGCGCAAATTACAAAAGAGGTTCTTCCTGGACTTCCTAAATTCATAAAATTTTTACATACGGCTCTGAAAGGGCATCGTGTGATTTGGGCAGATATTAAAAAATTTTAACAAATTAAAATTATTTTTTATTTGTTAATATTCTACATAAAATGAATAATGTAGTGTTTTTAACTATTAGGAAATGCTAAATAAATAGTATAGAGGCGCAAATCAATCAAAATATCGCTGACATCGATTAATAAAATCCCGTGGTAATTAATTAAAGGGCAAATATTAATTTTGAAATGTCGCTTTATTATGTAAAAGCCGAAAATTTTGAAATTTCTTTAATGTTAATTAAGAGCAATTAAAGTACTTTTAAAACAACTTAAAGAAAATTTTTAAATAAACTTCTATCGAATTGAGGATTTTAATTGAGGACGTGGGTATATGACATTGTAGAAATTATCAAAACGGGACAAACGGGTAATTGCCAAACTAACGCTAGCAAACTAGGACAATATTTGTATTAAAATTAATTGAAAATTAAATTACGTTTGTTGGAAGAAAAATAAGCTTATTTCTAAACATTTCTTTAAATTTCATTTTAAAGATCTATAGAAAATAAATAAATTGGCTATTATTTTATTTAGGCAAATTTATAAACTACAATGTTAGTCAAATTTTGTTTAGTCTCTTTTAAAACACAAAAACATTTAATATTCATTTATTTTAATCCTATTACATTGAGAAAATTTTTATCAAACTTTTTTAATTTTTGGAGATGTATTTTGGGAGATGTAGAAAATATTAATTTTGAATGCTAACTTAGATAAGTTAAGTTGATTTTGTTTCCATAGAATAATTAAAACAGAATATCTGAAAACAGCAAGTAAGGGAATTATTTATAAATTTGTTTGTTTTATAAATTAAATAGCATTTACGATTTTAGTCAGCTATTTTTCCCTCTGAATTTTTAGACTTATTAAAGCTATATTTCAACTGGAAACATATTATAGTACGTATTATTCTTCTTGAAAAAGTTGATATGTCTTCTATTTTTCTTTTTTTTGTTGTAAAAAGTATATATTTCCTTTAGATATATTTGAGAAAATAATTAAATATTTTATAAAATATGTTTAAAATCCTCAACATTTTAATTCAGTAAACAAACAGATTCTTTCAAAATTGTTAAAGTACTTTATCATTTTTACTTGATAAACATTAAAGAAATTTTAAAATATACCGCTTTATTATTTATTATTTACTTAGACGACCTTTCGAATTTAATAATTGCACTTTAAGTATATTGCATGGGTATTTATTATTCGATAATTTGTGTTTTGATTGATTTGCGCATCTATGTGTATTTCTTTAATACCTAAAACGTTACCTTATGTATTTTTAAATGCAATGAAAATTTTAAAAAACTTATTTTTGTTATTCATTAAAATTATATACACAGCGTGATTTTATAAAAGTAACGGTATATATAATCTTAAGTATGTATTAATCTAGATAGTTTAATGCTTCTTAATATATTTGTTATATTTCTGTCCTATTGTAAAGCTATTAATTAAGAGCTGGGGAAAATTATTATCAAATATATTATTAAAAGTCTGACATTTTCTTAGTGTTACGACCCCGCCTACGCAGATGAAGACAACAGAAATTTATCACACGTAGAAATGAACGATGAAGGCGAACGGAATGGGACAGACTAAGGAGATCAGTGACTAACCCTATTTTTCATTGTATGCTCACTACATGCATTCTTACTTTATTTACGCGATTGGCGATAGAAACTAGAGTAGGCAATTTTAATATTAAAATTTAAGATGAAAAAATTTATTATTATTCTCTTCTCATATTTGGTTCTTTTGTTGAAAATCCAAATCAAAGGTAGAATGGTTGAGCTTAAATTAAAGATAAAAGAAGATTGGGAAGAAAAAAGAGAATTTATTTATTTAAAAAATATTCAAATAAAAAACGTTTTGTATTGATAATGAACGTAAAACAAAAAAGTAGAATCGTTGATTATCTTTATAAAAATACTGGATCGTTTTGTAAGCTCGAAGTAGATCCTATTGAAAAAGTCTTTATTGTCAAACTAAATGATTGTTCGAAATATAGTTTTCAGCTAAAAATGAAAATTTTGATTGAAATTGCCAATAATGAAATTGTTACGAAATTTTTGAAAAATTTGGGAAAACAAGTGTTTTATATTTGATTACTCTAAATTTAAGCCTTCAAAAATACACAAATTTAATATATTTAAGATTCGTCTAAATAATAATTTTATCACAAATAATTGTTATGAAACTTCTATATTAGAAGAAACGTTAGAAAATATAAATAAAAAAGAATTGCTAAAAGAAAATCTAGAAAATTACAAAGCCAAACTTTTAGTAAGTTATTGGGCGGAAACTAATTTAATTGGATATAAAATTGAATTGTTAGAAAAACAAAAAGTTGAATATACGAAAGAATTACAAGGAAGAATCATATATATTGGCAATAAAATAAGTAAATCTTTAATTTTCATTCATTTTATAATAACATATTATTTTAATTATTATAGGTGAAAATATTGAAAGAAATAAACGATATTGTTTCAACTGTGATGTTACACGAACCAAAAAATGGTTTAGTTACCTAAAAAAGTATTATCTGTGTAAAACATGTAGAGAATATAAACAAATATATGGAAAGCTTAGAGCAAAAAAATTGTGGTTTAAAACTAAAAAGGTTATTTTTAAAAATATATGTGACGATATTTAAATTCATATTAGAAAATAGTTTTAGAATATCTTACTTAATTACGAAAAGTACTTATAAAGTGACATTGTTTTGTCTAGACATTCTTACGGCCCGAGACATTTGCTAACGGTATTTGTCTTGACTACGGTCTATCAATCATCACATAATAAAAAGACTGGGAATGGAATTATCACCCTATCTTGAAACAAGTTCCCTTAGTTTTTTTGTGATTTTTGCCGTAGTATTTTTTCATATTCGTTGATATTGGTCAGTCATTTTATCTTGACGAATTCCACTAAATTTTCTTGCGGCATAGTCAAATGAGAGATGATAAATAAAAAGTTAAAAATCAAAAATTGCATTTATGCACCGCAACAATTGTGGAATTACACTCTGTTCCAAAAGTATATGCCCACCTATATTTTTAGCTTTATCCGTGTGATATCGCTATAGATTTTTTTTAAATTTTCTATGATTAAATACCATGGCATTTAGAAATAGCATACAAAAAAGAATTCAAAAATATATGTTTTTTTTTATTGTAAAAAGATCAAAATCTAAATTTGAGTGTTCCAAAAGTATATGCCCACCTTTATTTTATAGGTTTTTAATAGTGGGAAAAATGCACAAAAATTTTTTCGAATATATCTATCAATATAAATAATAAATACAAAAGAAATTAAGTTCTGATGTACTCCCATCACCGAGATCCAGAAACCCTAAAATCAACGGAAAACCGGGGGTAGATGTCTATAAAAAACATTTTCGAACCCTTATAGGTGCCCCTTATCCGCAAGTAAAACTATAGCGATATCACATGGATAAAGCTAAAAGTATAGGTAGGCATATACTTCTGGAACATAGTGTCCCCATTGTAAACATGAACTAAGCTAGGTATATCATCTAATATAGCAATGGCATTCGACAAATTTAATGCCTAAATATTTACAAGAACATTACTTTTACCGCTTGTGGGAAATGGAAACATAGAAAAAACCAGCTACTTAGTAGCATCAATGGACAATATCATTTCGTCGAAAATCATAAAAATATCTTTAAAGTATTTTTATCTGGTATCGATTTTCATCTCCTATTTTATAAATATTTTAGCGAATCACGAAATATTGCAAATGTTTTACTTGCGGAGCAACAAAAACATCACATTGGTACCGTCATTCTAACCCTGAACAATATATATGTCGTGCTTGTTACCAAAAACAACTAAGAATAAAGAAGAAAACAAATAAAAATCAATAAGAACAGGAATGGAATAAATAGTATTTAAATGATTATGATTTTCTAACTTTTATTTCTGAGTTTTTTGAATAATTATAAAACTATGTAATATATAGGGATGGGATTTATATGGACTATCAATCGAAAAATATGGACATATAATATGGACTAAAAATCTCAAAATATGGACTGAAATATGGACTAAAATCCAAAATATGGATCAAATATGGGCTGAAAACTGAAAATTTTTAAGCAGAAAATGTTAAATAAGTTAATTTTGATGTAAATTATTACAAATAAACCAATTAATAGTAATTATTTTGTTTCTAAAAATACTTTGGATAATATTTGAGTCGAAAATTTTTTGAAAAATTTTTGTCAAAATTTTTATAATAAAATTTTCAAAAATTCGAAAAAATTTTTTCAAAAAATATTTTTGTAAAAATTTTTGACCAAAAATTTCATAAATTTGAAAATTTTGACCAATTTTTGGCAAAATTTTACAAAAAATGTCAAAATATGGATAAAATATGGAAAATATGGATGGAACGCCTAAATATGAAAAAATATGGAAAATATGGATTGATAACTCAAAAACGGCCTTATCACCATATGCTAAAAACGTGTTTTTTGGACGTTTCAGAATGCAACGAGTTCAGGAAAAAAATATGGAAATCCATATAAATCCCATCCCTAGTAATATATAACCTATATAATTTTACAGAAAAAGAAATTTCTTTAAATTTACAAAGATAAATATTAAATAATTAGATTTATTTTCATAATTTTATTTAATTTATGAAGGTCTTACAAAATTCTCAAAAATTTCGCCTGCGGCGCCGAAAAATGAAGAAATCTGTCTTCTGGTCTTCAAAAATTCTTAATTTCGCCTGCGGCGCTAAAAAAGGAAGAAATCTGTCCTCTGGTCTTACAAAATTCTCAAAATTTTCGTCGGCGGCGAAGTATGTTGTTATTTGAGCATTGCATAGATTAAGGTGGACTTTGAGAAAATAGGTAGGAAATAAAGGAGGTAGGAAATAAAATATGTAGGAAATAAAGGAGTTTTTCAATCACCTTCTATAGGGGCTTTCTATTAGAGGGGGCATTCTAGTGAAGGGGGCATTGTATTTTTTAATCATCCTACAGGGTGGCATTCTATTAGAGGAGTGTATTCTAATGGAGGGGGCATTGTATTTTTCAATCATCCTCCAGGGGGGCATTGTGCTCTCGACTGATCAAAAGGTTGTCTCGTCTGATATCAGTTTAAGCCCCCTTGATCAATTCAGAGCCCCTTTTATCCCCCGATATCAAACCTCTTATATCCAACAAATTCTCTTATACCCACCACTAATAATTAATAACACCTTAACCTCGAAAAAATTATCGGTTCGGTCCCGGATACCGAAAATTTTCGGTTCGGTTTCGGATTTCCGAAATTTTCGGTTCGGTTCTTCGGTTCGGTTCCGGATAAATTTCGAAATACCCACCCTGTGCTCGGATAAAGAGTTCAAGGCGCTTGGAAAAATTTTGGGCAAAAGTTCGCACCTACATGGTTGGGATTTTCTCCCATTCCTGGGCGAGATGTTGTCTAGGCGACTCAAAACTTCTGTTTTATTATGAACAACCCTTGCCTTCAAACCAGAATAAAAATTCAATCCAACGGATTCAAATACGATGAGTACGGTGTCATTATTTGAGATGCGTTAAAACCGTTTAAATTGGCTGCACACCAACCCTGCAACTTAAAGATCTTATTAAAAGAAGAAGAGTTCTGATGAAAGATCCCTTCTCTACGCCAAAAGTGGCTTCGGATCCAAGGCTGTAAAACATCTTGAAGGATTTCCGGTAAATCCACAAAAACCCTCAGGATTCACGAAAATCAGGGGATTTTGACCCTTTTGCAAATAACGAACTATATCATTAAAGAAAAAAGGTTTTGGGAATAAGTAACAAGTGGATTAGAAAGAGGAGTCTTTTTTGTCCAAGATAAGTCACTTTAATAATTTTGACAAGATCAAATCATAAAAAATTTATTCTCTGAAAGAAAATTTTTTTGACTTGCGAACTTTTCCTCAATATTTTTCTCCGCGCCTTTTACTCTTTATCCAAATAAGGGAGAGTCACTTCGAAAATTCTTGACAATTTCTATTCCTTATTTAGTTCTCTATCATTTAAGCTTTATTTCACCCCAATATCTTTGATTTGAATAAAGTTATGCCAAAAACAAGGTGTGCAGTTTCTTTTATGTCACCCTGTAAATAGAATTTTAGTTCACTAAAAATCAGTTACCGTATTTCCTAAAATAGTACGGCCGGCCGTACTATTTTTCAACCCTCTTCCAAAGGGCCGTACTATTTCAAAGGGCCGTACTAATTTAGGGGGCCGCACTATATTTCAACCCTTTTTCAAAATTATCTGAATCATTTTTTGCTTAAATTTTTTATAGTATCCACAATAGTATGCTCGGAAATTATCCCAAATCAAAAGCTTGTTCCAAACATAAAATTAGCAGACCTTAAAAATTATTTAAGACCCGTCTATAATGACATCTGTATCAAGCTTAAAGTTTTTTAATTTCGATGTATTAAGAGAGTAGAAAAATTATGGTGCTGTCCATAATCAAGAACGATGGGGAACCTCTGATATCGATGGGGAACCTCTCAAGAACCTTTCATATCCTCATATCTCTCTTAAATATTTCATATTCTTCAACGTATAATATAAAATATTCTTTACATTACCAGTTTATCTTATCTTAGCCTCACTATAGTGTAACCCTTGGGGTAAAAATGGTATCCAGGAATGAAGGAAGTTCAGTAAGTACAATAGAGGTTCGGTAGCTGATGAATTAGGTCTGGACTATAAATGATGAATTAGGCCTGGGCCTGATTCATCTATCCGACAACCCTACTATAGAGAGGTCCGACTGTAGTTATTCATATATTTTTAATGATAGCGCAAATGTTCTCGGCGCAAAAGTCACGGAACCCTATAAACTACCTATTCGTTATTCACCTTGATTCCAACTAATCCTTATAAATTCATCCATACTTAAATCACTCCAAGTCCATAAATATCCTTCCAAATCCGATAAAATCCCCATTAATCCCCCGATATCCTCTTAAGCACTCCTATTTCTATACCAATAGATATTAAGATTCAATAAATTAATTAAATATTGCGAGGAATAATGACTATGATTAGAAAATCAAATTTTGTCTATTTTTATATTTTTTAAATGGGGGCCGTACTATTCTAGGGGGCCGTACTAATTTAGGGGGCCGTACTATTTTTCAACCCTCTTCCAAAGGGCCGTACTATTTCAGGGGGCCGTACTAATTTAGCAGGCCGTACTATTTTAGGAAATACGGTAACTTGAAGCTGACATATTTGAGGTTGACTCTTTTGGCGTTAACCCTTTCGAAGTTCGCAAAACTCAAAAAATGCAACTAAAGCATGAATTTCAAAGATGAATTTTTTGATATAAAAATGATGAAAAATTAATTATCTAGAGATAGAACGCGTAAGTAAAAAACTCTTTTATATATAATAAAAGCTCTTTTACATCTAATATTATTGCTAAGGGTATTTATACAAAAATATTAAATTTTCCGATTAACTCCAATTTTTCCATTACACCTCCCTTCAACCTCAATTTTGAATACGGAAAAATCATCCCAAATAATAATGTTTTAATAAAATTTATTTAAGGAAGATCGAAATTGTTATATTTACCGAATTACATAAAAAGAGAGGAATTTTTTAAAGAAAGCAAAAAAGTCGAAATTAAAAAATATATAATTGAAATTTGATAACAATGCTTATATGTATTGTTTTATAATCATTTTTATCCATTCATCGTCGGGTGTAGTCTGACTTAACCAAACTGTAGCCGCTTTCAACTTCGATCTATAATATCAAAATAAACTAAATTTTAAAGCAAAATCAACTATCTGTTATCGTATTTTTAATTGATTTCTTTATTTTATGCTGTTTATGGTAACAAGCAGCACATAGATAGTGTCCTTGTTTTGAATAACGGTACCAATGTGATGTATGAGTAACATCGCAAATAGAACAATTTCGGGTTATCTAAATATTTATAGAAAAATATTGAAACTTATAAATGTTTTCTTACATCAGGAGATTTATGTATTATTTATTCATAGATTTAAGAAAATAAAATTTTTAAAAGTGCGTCAAATGTCAATTAGGCAAAACCGTGTTTTATAGGAAAGTAAATCATTTACGAACGGTTTTAAATTAATTAATGGTAAGTTATTTAACGTTAGTAAATAAAGCATGGTAAGTTATGTTAAATAAAAAGCATTTTGCTTAAATATCCATCAGTCCTTGACATTCGAAAAAACAACTTTCTGTAAGTTCAGAATTGTGTAAAAGATTAATTTAAAGAATTCTGATAAGAATTTTTAAAAATCGTCCCAAATATTGATAAAGGCAACCTTTTTTGTCTTAAACCATAATTTCTTTGATCTAAACTTTCCATATATGTGTTTATATGCGCTACATTCTTTGCACAAATAATGTTCTTTTATTAAAATATACCATTGTTTTTTTTGTGTAACACTACAATTGAAACACTTTCGTCTATTTATTTCAATTAATCCTGCTATAATTATCAAGGAAAAATTTTTACGAATGAAAAGCTAGACGAAGTTAAAAATTTATTTACTCATTTCTCTGCCAATGTCAATAATTTTGCTTCTTAATTCCTTCGAATATTCAACTTTTTGTTTTTCTAACAATTCAATTTTACATCCAATTAAATTAATTTCCGTCCAATAACTTGATAAAAGTTTACTCTTGTAATCTTCTATGATTTCTCCAATGAGGTTAAAATTATTTTCACAACTGTACAATATTGAAGTTTCATAACAATTATTATTTTCAATAAAATTATTATTTCGGATTAACTTAAATTTAATAAAAATTAGAGTAGTTATAGCCTTGATTTACATAGCATTGCTTTACTTGTTTCTTTAGCAACTCTGACACTATGAACTAAAATTCTATTAATAAAAAATACCATTTTTCCAAGCCCAGGCAGAAAATTTTGAATTAACTCATTATTAGTAATTTCAATCAAAATTTTCTTTTTTAATTGATCTGCTGGAATATATTCTGATCTATCACTTATTTCAACTTCAAATGTATTTTTATCTAGATTTAATTTAACTGAACGCAAATATCCTTCTATATTGTTCTTATAGCTATCATGCTGATTATTATTCTTTTCAATTACTTTCAACACAAAAACATCCTTTATTTCAACATTTTTTAAATAAACAAATTCTCTTTTTCCTTCCCAATCATCTCTAATTTTCATTTCAACATGAATAAGTTTCCCGTCGGATCGAATTTTCATTAATATAATTAAATATATGATAATTATAAATTTAAATTTTATCATCTGAAATTTAGAAAGTTAAAGCTTTTTTTGTTTTATCTTTAAAAAAATTTAAGAGAATTTTAATATTTTTAATAACTTTTCAAATAACAGGACTAGCAACTTTGGTTAGCCGACTTAGCGGACCCGTACATGAGGACTGACACTTACGGTCCATCTATGGCATGAAAATATATCGGCGAATTGAGGTGGATTTGTAATTGAGGTGGATTTGATTGTCCATCAGTCCTTGACATTCGAAAAAACAACTTTCTGTAAGTTCAGAATTGTGTAAAAGATTAATTTAAAGAATTCTGATAAGAATTTTTAAAAATCGTCCCAAATATTGATAAAGGCAACCTTTTTTGTCTTAAACCATAATTTCTTTGATCTAAACTTTCCATATATGTGTTTATATGCGCTACATTCTTTGCACAAATAATGTTCTTTTATTAAAATATACCATTGTTTTTTTTGTGTAACACTACAATTGAAACACTTTCGTCTATTTATTTCAATTAATCCTGCTATAATTATCAAGGAAAAATTTTTACGAATGAAAAGCTAGACGAAGTTAAAAATTTATTTACTCATTTCTCTGCCAATGTCAATAATTTTGCTTCTTAATTCCTTCGAATATTCAACTTTTTGTTTTTCTAACAATTCAATTTTACATCCAATTAAATTAATTTCCGTCCAATAACTTGATAAAAGTTTACTCTTGTAATCTTCTATGATTTCTCCAATGAGGTTAAAATTATTTTCACAACTGTACAATATTGAAGTTTCATAACAATTATTATTTTCAATAAAATTATTATTTCGGATTAACTTAAATTTAATAAAAATTAGAGTAGTTATAGCCTTGATTTACATAGCATTGCTTTACTTGTTTCTTTAGCAACTCTGACACTATGAACTAAAATTCTATTAATAAAAAATACCATTTTTCCAAGCCCAGGCAGAAAATTTTGAATTAACTCATTATTAGTAATTTCAATCAAAATTTTCTTTTTTAATTGATCTGCTGGAATATATTCTGATCTATCACTTATTTCAACTTCAAATGTATTTTTATCTAGATTTAATTTAACTGAACGCAAATATCCTTCTATATTGTTCTTATAGCTATCATGCTGATTATTATTCTTTTCAATTACTTTCAACACAAAAACATCCTTTATTTCAACATTTTTTAAATAAACAAATTCTCTTTTTCCTTCCCAATCATCTCTAATTTTCATTTCAACATGAATAAGTTTCCCGTCGGATCGAATTTTCATTAATATAATTAAATATATGATAATTATAAATTTAAATTTTATCATCTGAAATTTAGAAAGTTAAAGCTTTTTTTGTTTTATCTTTAAAAAAATTTAAGAGAATTTTAATATTTTTAATAACTTTTCAAATAACAGGACTAGCAACTTTGGTTAGCCGACTTAGCGGACCCGTACATGAGGACTGACACTTACGGTCCATCTATGGCATGAAAATATATCGGCGAATTGAGGTGGATTTGTAATATTACCAAAATACAAACAAACTACATCGTTTAATCATCCAAATCCTCTCGATAATTCTGTTAACCCCTAAATCCAATCTTAATTTCTCATAATCTCTCTAAATTTCTGCATACGCCTTTAGATTTTCAGCGCCGTATGCAAAATTTTGGGAAATTTTGGAAAACTAAGAAGACACCTTTCTTAAATTTTTTTATTTTGAAATTTTGACATTTAAATTTTGGGGATAAGGGCATCCATTATAATGGATGGCCATATTTTTTCCCCAAATTTTTAAAATTATCAATAGCTGGTATATCGACGTTATATGGATATTGATATTATAGGGCAATTACCTTCCAAAAATTGATGTAAACAAATGCAATATTCAACTCGTCCGAACAGGACATTACATCTAGTATCCGTAATGATAAATTTAAGTTGATAAAATCTTTTATAAGTGCTCTTAAACTTCAATTAGTATTTTTTACTAAAAATATTGATTTTTAGAGGGCATTATCATTATTTTTGCTGCATATTTAATGCATATTTTGGCATATTTTGGTGCATATTTTGGGCTATTTCGGTGCATATATATTAGAGTTTCACCGGAAGTTCCGGTTCCGGTTCCGGTTCCGGAAAGTTCCGGTGTTTTTTTGGTTCCGGTTCCGGTTCCGGGAACCGGAACTCAAATTGGTTCCGGTTCCGGTTCCGGCTCCAAAAGTGGCTTCGGATCCAAGGCTGTAAAACATCTTGAAGGATTTCCGGTAAATCCACAAAAACCCTCAGGATTCACGAAAATCACGGGATTTTGACCCTTTTGCAAATAACGAACTATTTCATTAAAGAAAAAATGGTTTGGGAATAAGTAACAAGTGGATTAGAAAGAGGAGACTTTTTCCACCAAAATATGCCATTTTCGTAATTTTGACATGATCAGTTCACAAAAAATTTATTCTGTGAAAAAAAATTTTTCGACTTGCGAACTTTTCCTTAATATTTTTTTTCGCGACTTTTACTCTTTATCAAAATAAGGGTGAGGTACTTCAAAAATTTTTTGCAATTTTTGTTCCTTATTTAATTCTCTATCTTTTAAGCTTTATCTGATCCAAATATCTTTCATTTGAATAAAGTTATGCCAAAAATAAGGTGTGCAGTTTCTTTTATGTCACCCTGTAAGAAGGATTTGGAGATATTATTATGGTGGTTATTGGTGAATTTAGAAAGATTAATGGAATTTAAAGGGATATCAGGGGGTGCATGTCAAATTTCTCAATATCCCTCTTAATCAACAATTAGCCAATCGTCTTTGATTTTCACTTCAACGTGAATAATTTTCCGATAAAAAATTTATGACAATTTTTAATAACTTTTCTAGTCATTTTTAAAATAAAATAAGTAGCAACTTTTGTTAGCCGACTTTCTCTGATGCCGACCTTTGCGGAAGCACTAGTGAACAATTCGATTTTTTGAATGATAGCTCATTCGATTTTAGTTTTTCCGTACCGTAGCAAAAAACGTTGAAATAAAAATATTAGATAATTGGGACTACCAATACGGATGTCGATAAATATCGTAAAATATGGCCAAGTATGTACGGTCCGGTTTATTTAATAGAAAAAATAGAAGGAAAAACTAGCTATAACTATGCCAAAAATTAAATAGTATATTTACTTGTTTACCCAGTAAATAAATAGGGATGCACTTTGAATATTTAAGTGCGATAGAGCTGGTTCGAAATTTCTAATTCGAACCTAATATTTCAAAACAACTATTAAAATGAGAGACAAAGTGCAAATTTAAACAAATAAAAAATTTAATTGACTAATTATATTAACCGCGATATTTGACAAAAAGTGCAAATTTTAAAACACTAAAATTCATAAACAAAATTCAGAAAACTAAACAATTTTTAAATAGAATTCGAATCAAAAAAACCAATAAAATTTGGAATAATTAGAATAAATGTTTTTAAAATCCGGTGTATTTATTATAATAATTTAATTAATGATGAGACCCTATAATAAATAGTGTATTATTTTGGCATTTTAATCAAATTTTAAGGGCGTTAGAGCTGTTTCGAAATTTCGATTTTCTTTATTTAATCAACGATTTTAAGAAACTCACAAGACATAAATGTAAAAATAAATGTAAACAAACTACAATAATTTAATTGACGAATTTTATTAAAGGGCAATTGACAAAAAGTGCAATTTTAAAGTCAATTCAGTGAAAAATAAATAAATAAAAATTCATGTAAAATAAACATTAAATAATTTTCAAGAAATACCGTCTATTTATTTTATTATTAGTCCCAGACTCTTTATTCTATTTTAGTAAGTCTTGACACAGAATTATTTCACATTTTTATTTATATTCATTACACCTATACTTTCCCATTAACTAGCTTCTTAACTATCTTAAAATTGTCCATTTATTATTATTTCCTATTTGTGTGTAATTCATTTCATTTACCGTCACTTATTCTTCCCAAACACCATAAGCAGTAAACATCCTTCATTCAACATTTCCTTCCCATAATCATCCCAATTATCACTCCTCAACTTTCTAAGAATTTTTATTTTAATTAATCCCTTATACCTTCCACAATATTTAACAAATGGTTGAACATATATAATTAAATTGAGATGTTCTCTTTCGATTTATATCCCAATTCACTAATTAATATCTATATAATTTACCATTTTACTTTCTAGTAACATTGTTGTGACCGACCCTTGTAATTATTTTTAATTTTATTTAGTAAAACCCATCCGAACCTTAGTCCAACTATATTTTACAGTATTTAACAATAACCCGTAGCATTCAAATATTTCCATACAGTGTGAAAGTCATATGTTAGGTAAAAATATAAATAAAAAACAATCAAAAAGTGCAAATTTTAAAAATGTCCTAAATGGTTAAATAAATTAAGTAAAAATAAGCGGCAAATTATGAAATGTATTTATGTTATTTTATATTTATTTTCTCACCGGCTGGTTTTAAATTTGCACTTTGGTTAATATAATTAGTAAATAACATTTTGTAGTTTGTTTAGATTTGTACCCCCTTTAATCTCTAAGACTTGTTTCGAAATACTCGGGTCGAAATCTTGATTGCCAATGTCAGAGATCGAAATGTCAAACAGCTCTTATTAACTTAGCATATGATGAAAATGTCAAAATGTTTTATTTATAGTGTCTCTATTTATTTATAGTGTCTCAACATAATTAAATTATTATAATATTTTCATAGATTCTAAACAAGGTTATTCATATTCGAATATTTACTAACTTTTGACATTTTATTAGAATTCTATTGAAAAAATTGTTTTATTTGGATTATCGTAAAATGACGCCGTCTTATCTGAATAAGGATCTGATTTGCTCTGAGAATCTACGAATAATTCGAATACTCACCAAATTTGAATAATTATCCAAATAATGCTCGAATTTAATAATTCCACAGAATCTTACAAATCATTAGATTAAATAAAAAACTTCCATACATTGATTACACATAGATTTCTGTTAATTCTAAATTTCTCGAAACCCCTGTTAATCCCCAATTCATTCATATATTAATCCATTATTATTCTTCCTGGGACTCAACTTTGGGCCTTAAACTTTGAAAATAAAATTTTAGGATCCGGATATCCGATATTTTCGGTTCGGATACTGAATCCGGATATCAGAAGATATCCAACTATCTGACAACCTTACTTTAGCTCCCCCTTTATTTTTTGCTTTATTTAATAGACCTAGGACCATATATTCCTTGTGCCGGATAATTCGAATATCACCAAATTTAAATAATTTCCAAACAATGCTCGAATTTAATAATTCCACAGAATCTTACAAATCATTAGATAAAATAAAAAACTTCCACACATTGATTACACATAGATTTAAAGTAATACTAATGTCTGTTAATCCCCAATTCATTCACATATTAATCACTTAATTTCCCGCCATGGGACTCAACTTTGGGACTTAAACTTTGAAAATAAAATTTTAGGATCCGGATATCCGATATTTTCGGTTCGGATACTGAATCCGGATATCAGAAGATATCCAACTATCTGACAACCTTACTTTAGCTCCCCCTTTATTTTTTGCTTTATTTAATAGACCTAGGAC
Organism: Meloidogyne enterolobii; assembly: GCA_963681835.1. Classification (NCBI taxonomy): domain Eukaryota; kingdom Metazoa; phylum Nematoda; class Chromadorea; order Rhabditida; family Meloidogynidae; genus Meloidogyne; species Meloidogyne enterolobii. Next base: position 2,593,174 of record CAVMJV010000025.1, on the reverse strand, counting down.
CATATATTCCTTGTGCCGGATAATTCGAATATCACCAAATTTAAATAATTTCCAAACAATGCTCGAATTTAATAATTCCACAGAATCTTACAAATCATTAGATAAAATAAAAAACTTCCACACATTGATTACACATAGATTTAAAGTAATACTAATGTCTGTTAATCCCCAATTCATTCACATATTAATCACTTAATTTCCCGCCATGGGACTCAACTTTGGGACTTAAACTTTGAAAATAAAATTTTAGGATCCGGATATCCGATATTTTCGGTTCGGATACTGAATCCGGATATCAGAAGATATCCAACTATCTGACAACCTTACTTTAGCTCCCCCTTTATTTTTTGCTTTATTTAATAGACCTAGGACCATATATTCCTTGTGCCGGATAATTCGAATATCACCAAATTTAAATAATTTCCAAACAATGCTCGAATTTAATAATTCCACAGAATCTTACAAATCATTAGATAAAATAAAAAACTTCCACACATTGATTACACATAGATTTAAAGTAATACTAATGTCTGTTAATCCCCAATTCATTCACATATTAATCACTTAATTTCCCGCCATGGGACTCAACTTTGGGACTTAAACTTTGAAAATAAAATTTTAGGATCCGGATATCCGATATTTTCGGTTCGGATACTGAATCCGGATATCAGAAGATATCCAACTATCTGACAACCTTACTTTAGCTCCCCCTTTATTTTTTGCTTTATTTAATAGACCTAGGACCATATATTCCTTGTGCCGGATAATTCGAATATCACCAAATTTAAATAATTTCCAAACAATGCTCGAATTTAATAATTCCACAGAATCTTACAAATCATTAGATAAAATAAAAAACTTCCACACATTGATTACACATAGATTTAAAGTAATACTAATGTCTGTTAATCCCCAATTCATTCACATATTAATCACTTAATTTCCCGCCATGGGACTCAACTTTGGGACTTAAACTTTGAAAATAAAATTTTAGGATACGGATCCGGATATTCTAAATTATCGTTTCGGGTATCGTATCCGAATATCCGAAGATTTCCATCTATCCTACAATCTTACTATAGATCCACCTTTATTTTTTGCTTTTTTTATAGACCTCGGACTATATATCTCTTATATGTAGTAACGACCGATAAAATTTTTAATTTTATCGGACGTACTCTAGTTACAATAAGACATTTATTATCAGTTATTCTAAATATTTTAAAATTTTATTTGTATTTTATAAAATATCTTTAATATTAAACACTTTCTAAAGTGTTTAATAAATATATACTTTGTGTCTAGTATTTATTGTTTGTTTGTTTCAGGAGATTTATTATTAAAATTTATGATGAAAAAATTTATTACTATTCTTCTCTCATATTTGGTTGTTCTGTTGAATATCCAAATCAACGGTAAAATGTTTGATGTGGGATTGAAAATAAAAAATGATTGGGAAGAAAAAAGAGAATTTATTTATTTAAAAAATATTCAAATAAAGGAACGTTTTGTATTGCTAATGAATGTAAAACCAAAAAGTAGAATAGTTGATTATCTTTATACTAATACTGGATCGTTTTGCAAAATTGAAGTAAATCCTGTTAATAAAGTTTTGAATGTCAAACTATATCAGGGTCCTAAATTTAGTTCGCAATTAAAAAAGAGAATTTTGATTGAAATTGGCAACAATAAAATTGTTAAGCAATTTTTGAAAAACTTGGGAAAACAGGTATTTTATATTTGATTATTTGAAATTTAAGCTTTCAACAATATGTACAAAATTTAATATTAAGATTCGACTAAATAATAATTTTATCAAGAATAATAATTATTATGAAACTTCTATATTAGAAAATAGTCTAATAAATGTAAATAACAAAGAATTACTAAAAGAAAATATACAAAATTACAAAGACAAACTCTTATCAAGCTATTGGACGGAAATTAATTTGATTGGATATAAAATCGAATTGTTAGAAAATCAAGAAGTTGAATCTTTGAAAGAATTAAAAAGTAGAATTATATACATCGTCAGTGAAATAAGTAACTATAATTTTATTTTAGTTTATTCTGTCATTATTTATTTCTTTGTGAATTAAAAAACTCATTAAATAATTTAGGTAAAAATAATGAGCAAAATAAACGACACTGTTTCAATTGTAGAAATACACAAGATAAAAGCTGGCATAATTACATAAAAGAACATTATTTATGCCATGGTTGTAATTCATATCAACAATATAATAATGGAAAATTTAGACCAAAAGAAATGTCGCTTAGAGTTAAGCAGGTTCATCAGATCTTTTGAAAAAACTTTATAAAATCGTTTCAAAAATCAAAATAGAATTAAGTATTAGAAATTTCTGAAATATTTTCCGTAAGGGATTAAATAATTGTTTTTAAAATTATGATTAAGTTAAGATTATTTATTACTTAGAAATAAGTATAATAATTCAGTTTAAATATCGTATTTTTCCCAATAGAAGCGCATGCGCTTCTATTTTTTAAACTCTTCGTACACTGCGCTTCTAATGGAACGTGCGCTTCTATTGGGAAAATTACGGTATATGATTTTAATGTGTTTCGATATTAATTTTTGTAAACTTATTTTTTATCATATCTTCTTGATATGCTTTCACATTATTTTCTTAAATATTTAGATAACACCATGCGATCGAAATTGTTCTATTTGCGCTGTTACTCATACATCACAATGGTACCGTCATTCAAAACCAGGGCAATATTTATGTGCTGCTTGCTACAATAAACAGAAAAGAATAAAGAAATCTACTAAAAATATTAAAGCAAATGGTTGACTTTGATTTAAAATTTAGTTTAATTTGATTTTATAGATCGAAGTTGAAAGTTGCTACAATTTGGAAAAGTCAGATTACACCCAACGATGAATGGATGAAAATGAGTATAAAATAATATAAACAATGCTATCAAATTTCAATTATAGTTTTTTCTGCTTGACTTTTTTGTTTTCTTTAAAAAATTCCCCTCTCCTTTATGAATTATCAAAAAATTCTGTTAAAATATTCCAATAAAATTTTCAAAATTTCCCTTACTCCTTGATATGCTTTCATTCTCTATATTTTTATTATTTGTTTTTATTATATTCATGATTTTGACTAATTTAATCAGTTCGGGCTTTTTCAGCGACAAGTTTTGAAGCTGAACTAAATTCAGCTAATAAAGATGTTGTCAAAAGAAATTTGAGTTGAAAAAAATTCTACCTCCAAAAATTCTACCTCTTATTTAAAAAACAGGAGACTATATTTTTGTTAATTCGAAAGAATCCTCAGATCCTTCACTCCTTCCCCCAACTCCGACTACCACAACGAAGGGAGAAAGTGTAACAGAAAAGAAGGACACGACTCCCGCTTCTGTTCGCCTTCCAGTTTTTGAGTGTCTATCATTGAATCAATAAAAGACTAAAATACAGTCAATGATTATATGCTTGCGTAATAATAAAACTAATTACCTCAATATAGTTTGTTGAGCCTAATATTATTTCTTTTAGCGTAACTGGACATTTAGCTATGGTTTCTTTTAGTGAAGGTACTTCTTCATATACCTGCTAAAAATTATACTATTGTCTATTTAGCTTTGAAAGAGTGCTGGAAAATTGGGCTCCAAGATTTTTCGGAAAATTGGGCTCCAGCGGAAATTTGGGCTCTACGTGAAGAAAACGGAAAATTGGGCTCCAATTTTCTAGGCGCGGGGAATTGTGGGCGTCAGAGTGAATTTTTAGATTTCAACGAAAAATGACACAAAATCAAACAACGTAAACCTATGGGCGTCGGCAAGGCGCTTGTGCAAAATTCCGCGCTTCGCGCGGAATTTTGCGACACGCGCCTCGCGGTAGTCAACGGTCGCTGGGTTCTACAACAGTAACATAAACCTATTCCTTTTTACTGATTTTCAGCTTTCAAATGCCGACCTACCCACTAAGTAACAGTAAAAAAAGTTATTCCAGAGAATTTTGTGATATTTTTGGAATAAATCTAAAAATTCACTCTAACGCCCACAATTCCCCGCGCCTAAAAAATTGGAGCCCAATTTTCCGTTTTTTTCACGTAGAGCCCAAATTTCCGCTGGAGCCCAATTTTCCGAAGAATCTTGGAGCCCAATTTTCCAGAGCCCAATTTTCCGGACACCATTCAAATGAGGTGGCCATTCTATTCTTCATAGGTAAGAAGTAGAGATTGGATGAATCGAATATCCGATCTATTATTTTTTAATTCGAAATTTTGTCGACTTTTTAGTAGTAAAATTCGATATTTTGAATTTATTTTGTTAATTTTCCTTCATTATCACTAACTCAAAAGTTTTGATAACTTGCAATGCGCTAAGAAGGCAAAGCTTGATTAACTTCGATGCATATAATCAAAATTTCTGGTACAAGTGGGCCCTAATAGTTTGTGGCATCGAGGAATTTGATCATGATATAGTATAGGGATCAGGAGGGATTTTAAGGATATTGATGAATTTGGATTATTAAATTTATACAACGGAATTTTAGTGACATCACGGAATTTGTTTGGATTTGGAGTAATATTGAAGGAGTTGGAGGATATCAGCGATTAGGGAGGATAAAGTGATCTAATAGGATTTCAAGCCATCACAATAACTTAATTATAATTTAAGGTAATCCGTTATAAAATTTCATTGTAGAACATAATAATTATTATAAAACTTAATAACTAGATGCGAATTTCAATAAAAATTTAATCTAAAACCAATTGATATTAACATAAAAAATTACAAATACAAACTTTTATCAAATTATTGGGCTGTACTTTAGTACGTGGGTCCCAGAGTTAATATACAAATGTTATACCATTCGAAAGAGCTAGTCGAGCTGAGTCGAATGCCACCAAAATTAGCTCTAGGAAAAATTTTTGAACCGAGATATAGGCCCCTGGAGTTTGAAAAACCATAGGGGGGACCAAGCACTTTTTTGGGGTGAAAAATTCGAAAATGCAAATGATACCTCATTCGAAAGAGCTCCTCGAGCTGAGTCGAATGCAATTTTGCGGCGCGTGCCGCAAAACCCCGCGCGAAGCGCGGGGTTTTGCACAAGCGCCTCGCCGACGCTCCATAGGTTTAGGTTTTGTTGTTTTTTGTGTCATTACTTTGTCTAATCTTTTCCAATCACGCTGATTTTGGTGTCATTCGTCTCAGCTCGTCGAGCTCTTTCGAATGAGTTATTATTTGTGTAAAAAAATTTTTATTCCAAAAACCGACCCTTTGGATCTTCTGTTTTTAGGGGCCTATATCTCGGTCCAATCAAGTCGGATTTTGTTGATTTTGGTGTTATTCGACTCAGCTCGAGGAGCTCTTTCGAATGAGATATCATTTGCATTTTCGAATTTTTCATTCCAAAAAACAGCTTGGTCCCCCCTATGGTTTTTCAAAATTCAGGGGCCTATATCTCGGTACAAAAATTTTTCCTAGAGCTAATTTTGGTGTCATTCGACTCTGCTCGACTAGCTCTTTCGAATGGTATAACATTTGTATATTAACTCCGGGACCCACGTACTAAAGTGACCCCAATTATTGGGCTGAAATTAATTAATTGGATATAAAGTTGAATTGTAGGAAGATTGTTTATAGTGTAAAGTCAAGGGGATTTTTATTAGTTTCAGAGAACAGGTGAAATAGATTTATTATTAAACGCCTGAAAATAAAAACAAAAATAAAGAAAAAGAATAACAATCTAAAGGATTGAGAAAAATTTAGGTTAAAATAATAGTAAATTATAGATGTGTAAACTTCAAAAGATAACAATTATTTTACTGCGTTGGAGAAGAAATAAAAGATATTTAGGAAACAGAATGAATTTAATTTAATATACTTTACTTTTTTGTTGATTTATGTCTCCAGAATCAAAACACCTTTTGTAACACGTATCACATAAATAGTGTTCAGGTTTTGTATAACGGTCCCATTTTGATGTTTTTATTGCTCCGCAAGTAAAACAAATTCGATAAGGTGTAATTCGCTAAAATATGAATGACATACCGTAAAATCTTTAATAGAATACTCATCCATTTGCACGCCCCACCAATAGAATTCACATTTAGAAGGTTCTTTAAAAATAGATTGGGTGGATATTCGATTAGGCATGTATAAACTCCAAAAGTATTACATAAAGCATATTACATAAAGCATCTTCAAAATTAGAGTTGTTCTCTTACTTAAAAATTTAACTGATATTCGAATTTCATAGAGCCATAAAGATTTCGGAAATGAACTTTTATAAGGATATACAGATGAAGTAAAAAATTATATAAAATTGACCTATTATTTTTCCATCCATACTATTCCGTTCATTAATCAATCGTAATTTTTTCCTAAATTCAATAAACAATAAACCTTGTCTTTATTAGATGACATTCCCTCTAATCTAAATTTTCCATATCTGCGTTTGTAATTCCGGCACAAATGGCACAAATTATGTAATTTTAAATAGTTTCCCCATTGATATGTTTGTCTTACACCACAATTGAAACAATTGCGTTTATTATCTTGAATAGTATCACCTAATATAATTATGAAAATAATGTTTTATTTAAATGAAAAAATAAACTATGATAAAAATTTATTTACGTATTTCATTTGCAATGTCAATAATTTTGCTTTTTAATTCATTCGGACATTCAACTTTTTGTTTTTCCAACAATTCAATTTTATATCGAATTAAATTAATTTCCGTCCAATAATTTGATAAAAGTTTGTTTTTGCAATTTTCTATATTTTCTTTTAATAAATAATTATTTTCTTTAATTGCATTCATCTCAATATTATTTTCTAAATTGTCGTCTAATATAGAAGTTTCATAATAATTATCCTTTTCAGTAAAATTAGTATATCGGAGTGCCTTAAATTAGTTTTTACTTCAGTAATTTTTGTAAATTGAAAATTCAGATCGTTCCGTATTTATACATATAAGACCTTGTTTTGTCTTGTCCAGAAAAATTTCGATTCAATTTTCGGTTGTAAATTTTATTTTTCTTTTATTTCATGTTTCGTTATAAAAGAAAAAGATTATTTTCGTTCGTGATTCTTAGCGACTTAGAGGTATTAGAAGGTTTCTTGATATAAGAGATTTGGAGAGACTAATTGGGATGCATTTCCGATAGTATTCGTACAACTAAATCGGGGATATTGAATTTGGGCAGAGTGCTTCAATAAGATATCATTGAATTTGAAGTGAAATCAGAGGACTTTGAGGTAAATATTTGATGTATTTCGATTACGTACAACTCGAGAAACTTTTTTGCACCTAAACTTACTGAATTTTGATTTTTTGTCTTGTTCGTGAAAATTTTGGGTTTTTTTCGTTTCGTAAAATCAAATTTCGTTGAGAGCGAAATTTTAATTTCGCCTAGCTAAGGTCTCGACGTTTTATAAAAGAATTACCCGCTTTTCAAATCCTTGTAAAATTTTTTTAATAAAATTATTATTGTCAATCTCAATAACGATTTTTCTTTTTAATAAAAATTTTAAATCATTTGCTCGTCCAACATCTAATTCAATATTTTTAAAAATATTTGCCCCAAGATCCAAGTCAACCAAACGTGTAAATCCCTCCATATTGTAATTAGTGCCGAAATATCGATTATTATGCTTTACGATTGTTTTCACAACAAAACGCTCCTTTGGTTCAACATCTTTTAAATAAATAAATTCTCTTTTTTCTTCCCAATCATCTTTGATTTTTAGCTCAACACGAAATGGTTTTCCCACACAATGAATATTCAATTGAATAATTAAATATAAGAGACTGATCAAATTAAATTTAATCATCTGGAATAAATTAATATATTTAAACCTCAGTGTCACCAAAAATCTTTATTAATGTCAAGTGAATTTGTTACAGGGAAATAAGTTAAATTGAATTTGGCTTGCAATAACTCACAAGTACCGTTGAATGCTTTTAAAAGTAGGTACCGCGATACACGCTCGGAGTCCGTTCAAAATTCTCAAAAGTCACGAAAAAATTATTTTCAACCTTTTCAGCGCCGAAGGCAAAAATTTTGAAAATTATGGATGTATCTAATCGGATTTCTTTTCATTTTTGTCATAAAACAAAGCCTATGCTATTTGTAAATACTAACGTGAAATTTTATTTTATAACAAATTAAAATTATTTTTAATTTTTTATTATTTTACTGAAAATAAATAACGTAGTGTTTTTAACTATTAAAAAATGCTAAATAACTAGTATAGAGGGTAAAGCAATCAAAGCATCACAAGAAATCGACTAAAAATCCCGTGGCAATTAATCAAAGGGCAAATATTAATTTTGAAATGCCGCTTCTTTATAAAAAATATATAAATATTAAGCGGGAAATTTTGAAATTTCTTTAATGTTAATTAAGAGCATTTAAAGTACTCTTAAAACAGCTTCAAAAAAAATTTTTAAATAAACTTTTTTCGAATTGAAGATTTTAATTGAGGACGGGGGTATATGTCATTGATGAATTGAGAAAACGACGAAAAGACAAGAGGGATTTTAGTCTGGTATTTTTTCCCGAATTTTTACTTGTTAAAGTACTTGAAAAAGTTTATTGGACATCTACTTAACTTTTTTTGTCGTAAAAATTACATTTTTCCTTTAGACATATTCGTGAAACAATTACAATATTTTATTAAAATATTTTTGAAATCCTCAACATTTTAATTCAGTAAACAAACAGATTCTTTCAAAACTGTTAAAGTACTTTATCATTTTTACTTGATAAACATTAAAGAAATTTTAAAATATACCGCTTTATTATTTATTTATTTTTTACTTAGACGACCTTTCGAAATTAATAATTGCACTTTAAGTATATTGCCATAGGTATTTATTATTCGATTTGTGCTTTGATTGATGTGCGCATCTATGTGTATTTCTTTAATACCTAAAATGTTACCTTATTTATTTTTAAATGAATTGAAAACTTAAACAATTTATTTTTGTTATTTATTAAAATTAAATAACAGCGCGGTTTTTGTAAAAAGCAACAGTATATATTCAATTTTATATTTGTATTAATCAAGATAGTTTAGTGTTTCAGTGATAATTTTGTTATATTTCTGTTCTATTCTATAGCTACTATTAATTAATTAAGAATGAACTCGGATTGTTTAAATAATTTTAAATAGCTGCGGCTAAGATTTTAAACCTCATCGGATGAGGTATCAGTTTTTACACGCAGCTGCGAGTTTTATTACCCGAGTCACTAACCCACAACTCAAGTTTACGATTGGGTGGCGGAATTTTCGTCTTGGAACTACTACCCACATTCTAATACCCACATATAATATTTTATTATTATTAACTCTATTAAATTAATTTATTTTACAAAAATTTTTTCTTTTTACATATATTTGTCTTTTTTCACCACTATTAGAATAATTTTTATACCGTGTGGTTGCTCATAAATAAATAAATAAATAATATTATCTCCATGTTGTAAATAAATTTTTTAAATTTCAGATGATTAAATTTAATTTTATTATTCTCATCTATTTAAATATATTTTTAAAAATTCAATGCGCCGGTAAATTCATTCACGTTGAAGTGAAAATCAAAGATGATTGGGAAGAAAAAAGAGAATTTATTTATTTAAAAAATATTGAAATAAAGGATCGTTTTGTGATGAAAGTAATTATAAAACAAAATAATCAACACGATAGTATTAATAAAAATATAGATGGATATTTGCGTTCGATTGAAATAAATCTAGATAAAAATATGTTTGAAGTTGACCTATTTGATAGATCAGAATATATTCCATCTGGTCAATTAAAAAAGAAAATTCGGATTGAAATTAGTAATAATAAAATAATTCAAAATTTTCTGCCTGGGTTTGAAAAAATGGTATATTTTTATTAATAGAATTTCCATTGCTTATTTGTTAGTGTCACAACTAGATACCAAACAAAAAATTAACAGCAATAAACTTTAATTTGTGTTAAATTTAAGGTACTCCGAAATAGTAATTTTATTGAAAATGGTAATTGTTATAAAACTTCGATATTAGACGAGAGTTTAGAAAATACAAAAATAAATAAAAAAGAATTATTAAAACAAACTATAAAAAATTACGAAGACAATCTTTTATCAAGTTATTGGACGGAAATTAATTTAATTGGATATAAAATTGAATTGTTAGAAAAACAAAAAGTTGAATATCCGATTGAATTAGAAAACAGAATTATTTATATTGGCAATAAAATAAGTAAATAAATTTTTAACTATGTATATCTTTTCATTTGTCGAAAAATTTTACATTTATAATTATAGGTGCAATACTTGAGGAAAACAATAGAAAGTGTTTCAATTGTAGAGTTACACAAACAAAATACTGGTTTAATTTACTAAAAGGACATTACTTGTGGAAAAAATGTGGTGAATATAAACACAAATTTGGACGGTTTAGATCGAATGAATTATTTTTTCAGACTAAAAAGGTTTACCACAGTTAAATAACTTCTGATTAAGTAATTTAAGGAAGATCGTAAATGTTTTATTTGCGGTGTTACACAGACAAAATGTTGGCGCCGTCATTCAGAAACAGGAATCTATTTATGTAATGCATGTGGCTGTAAACGGTATTACGAAGAAAAAAACAACAAGAATTAAATAAAAAGCTATAAATAAATATAAATTTAATGAAAAGTATGCCCCTTTTACTCGTACCTGATAAGAAATACGAGTACGAGCAAAAAAATGAGGCAGGTACAAAGTACGAGTACGAGGCCAAAAAAAGTGAAAAGTACCAGGTACAAGGCCTGAGTACGAGCTCGTACTTCTCGTACTTGGTGTTAGAATAAATTGAAAGAAATATATTTAATTCCTTTCATTTGCCACTATGTATATGATCAGGTGGCCGTGTGGTGAATTTGCTTGGCTGCAACATAGTCAGTAATGATTTAATATTTCTCAAAATTTTTGCCTGTGGCGCAAAAAGAGAGGATAGAACGGACGGATTCGTTATTAACCATTCAAGAATATACCTAATCCGACGATATCCCAATTAACCCCCAGAATAAAATCTAGGAGTTTATGTTTCCTATCGTTTATATCCTTTATTGTCTATATATCCTTTATTGTCATTTGAAAGGATTTGTAATGAAAGGATTTGAAAGGATTTTATTAAACATATAATTATTATGCAAACTAAAAATTAAAAACTGACTATGTTGCAGCCATTTAAATGGAAATAATTTATAAATGATTATAATTATCTTATTTCAGTTAAAATTTTTAATTTTTAGTTTGCATAATAATATATGTTTAATAATTATTTTGATACCACACAAATACATATTAAGTTAAAAACATTTAAATGGAAATAATTTATAAATGATTTATAAAGTATGTATAATAATGAATAGGGAGCGGATTTTTATTGAAATAAAATCGCAAAATATGGCCATAAAATATTCAAATAAATTGGTAAATATTGACAAAAAATGCCAAAAATAAGCAAAATATTGAAATAAATTACTGTTAGTTTAGTAGTTAAATTTTAAAAAAAGTTCAAATTTAACAAAAAATCTTTTTGTGCATGAAAAACCTTTTATGTATGTGCTGCTACTGAGAAAAATGGAACATTTTGGTGAATTTTGTTTTTTCGATTACTCGATTTACTCGAACTCTGCCTAAAAAGTTGAACTCGTACTAGGACTCGGGTTTTTAAAACTCAGCATTACTCGAACTCGGTTTTTCCCAATTACTCGGTACTCTAAGTATAAGTACAAAAAGTGTAAGTACAATCTCCTACAAGAATTACCCAATATACGCCAGAATTCACAATTTGCAGCGCCGCAGGCGAAAATTTTGTGAAATAGGGTTGTCATACGTCTAGATTTCTTCAGTTTTTTCCTAAAATTTATGAAAAATCCCAAAATTTTAGTAAAAATATGCAAGAATATTGAAATAAATTGCAAAAAGTGCCAAATATTGAAATAAATGGAAAAATGGAAAAATATTGAAATATATTGAAATACAATTTAGTTCAGAATAATAATATCGAAAAACTAATACCATATTTAAGCTTCTCTCGACAAACTGTATTTGCAAAAAAAAAAGATTTATTTCAATAAAAATCCGCTCCTTAATAATGAATAATTTAATGTGTAAATTAGATATTGATATTCAAAAATTTATGTCTAAACTATAAAAAATTAATAATATAATATATCACTGTCAAAAAGCATTTATCATTTAGATAATATAAACTAGGAAACTAAACTAAAAAATCTTCTTCTTTAATCTTAGTATTTTTTGTAACAGGCATTGCATATATATTGTTCAGGCATTGAATGACGGTGCCATTTAGATGTTTTTGTTGCTATACAAATAAAACAATTCCGATCTTGTGTGATTTGCTAAAATATTTATAAAAATAGGATTTGAAACTGTTTTATGATAAAATCTTTTAAGGCTATATTTCTAATTTTCCCATACTTATTCTGCCAGGAATGATTCTAACTAGCTTGTTTCATTTTTTCAATGTTTCCATTTCCATCAACTGGAAAAATTAACAGATCGTGTTGAACCTCAAAAAATCTCAGATATTTCTAATAGGATCAACATTATTTCATGTTCGATACGATTTGTAGTTTAACTTTCCCTTTGGTTTTGTTATTCTTGAAAGAAGTTTTGTTGAGTGTGGCATTATGTGGGTCTTGGAGAGGTGAGCGGTCGATTAAAGGGCAAAGTCAGACCTTTCTAGTTTTGATCAAGAGGTTATTTCTATGCTTTCCATGTTTCAGTATACAGTCACCACAATGCTGGCACAAATAATGTTCATTTAGATATTTATGCCAATGGCAATTTGTATCTGTTTGTTTTGTTTGTGTAGCTCCACAATTAAAACATTGATGTTGTTTATTTTCGTTCATTACACCTTTAATGATTAAGAATAGAATATCATTTATTTGTGACGTTCCCAGATATGATATCACGTTCACGCGATGATAGAATTATCGAGGCATGCAAAAGTAGAAATAAACGTACTTATTTCTCTATCGATGTAAATAATTCTACTTTTTAATTCTTTCAAAGATTCAACTTTTTGTTTTTCTAACAATTCAATTTTATATCCAATTAAATTAATTTCCGTCCAAAAACTTGATAAAAGCTTGTTTTTGAAATTTTTTATAATTTCTTGATTTGAATTCACCTTGCTATCTAAAATAGATGCTTCATAATAATTTGTCTTTTTAACAAAGTTGTTATTGAGGAATACCTTAAATATATAAGAATACCTTAATATAATACCTTGAATACCTTAATAATACCTTAATTAACTTATTAAATGTAGTTGTTGATATTTTGACTAAGTGCTCCTCCATTGTTTAAAAACGGTTATCAACCAATAAAACTCGGGTTCAAGTTATTTTGGAGTTGAATAATTTAATTAAATACCCGTTTATCCCAGCTAGGCAAAAATTTTTGAATAATTTTATTATTGGCCATTTCAATCAAAATTCTCGTTTTTAGCTGAGAGCTATATTTTGAAACATGATTTAATTTAACAACAAAAACTTTATCAACAGGATCGATTCCAATTTCACAAAACGATTCAGTTTTTTTATTGAAATAATTTTTAATTTTGTTACCCCGATTTACATTCTTTATCAATATAAAACGTTCCTTCAATTCAACATTTTTTAAATAAATAAATTCTCTTTTTTCTTCCCAATCATTTTTTATTTTCACAGCAACATTAACTGTTCTTCCGTTGCATTTTGAATATAAATAAATATTCAAAAATAAAATAATATAAATAATTATAAATTTAATCATTATAAAATAAAAAAATTCCTGTTTTATTAATTATATTCTAAAGTAGATTATAAAGCAATTATAAGTATAATCTGTTAAATATAAATGGCTTTTTCTGAGACGTATTAAATACTATCTTGCAAAAAATCAAATTTTTAAGTATTTAAAGGCATGAACTTATCAGTTACTAACAGCTTTACCTGAATAATTTTGAGACGTATTAAATACTATATTATCAAATTTTAAATAAATTAAATATAAATTTTATCTTATTATAAAAATATAAATTCTCAAGCTATATAAATACTTAATGTATAAAAGTGCTCAAATAAATGAGCTAAAATTGATATATTGAGTAATGCACTATTAAAGTGCAAATACAAAAATTATAAATAAATTTAATAATTTCTCAATGTAATATCAAAGAAAATTAGTGGTAAATAGATTATTAATATAGATTTTTATTCGAAGCGAATAAAATATATTTTTATCTCATTAAAAAATAAATTAGTCTAAAAGCCAAAGGTAAAGAAAGGTCCTAAGCAAATGAGCTAAAATAGAATTATTGTGTAATTTTTATCGTGGCAAGAAATTGCCTATTAAGTGCGAATATAAAATTATTTTGAAATTTCTATAGTTTTCTGAAATAAAAATATAAAGAGCAGAAAAACAATTTATAAAGAATATTAATTTCTGATATGTTTTAGTCAACAAAACAATTTTTAAATAATTGATAATAGTGTGAATTGAAATTCGACTAACTATTCGAAGTAAATATCGGCAAAACATTGTTACTTTTCTCTTGAATTTCAATTCTTCAGATTTTATTCCCTTAATATACACTGCGTTTCAAAAAGATTTATATCATTCATACACTATAAATCTTATATTTTTGAAATATATCAAAATTTTTTATTGGTTGGATAAGGATAGATTAGCTTTTAAAATTAATAAAATTCACGTGCAAGAAGAAAGAAGATTCTTTCAAAATTGTTTATGTAATTTTATATTTTTCTTTGATAAAACATTAAAGAATTGTAAAATTTACCGACAATTTTTATATTTGCACTTTAATAGTCAAATGCTGGGTCATGAATAGAATTACAAAATAGCTCAATTTTGGCTCATTTAATTAGAGCATTTGTATGAATTAAGCATTCATACACTATAAAAATTCATATTTTTATAATTTTATTAATATATTTTAAACTCTCATTTAATCAACAGAGAACAAATTAGAAAATTGTTTTTGGTACTTTCCTGTTATCGGCCCTCCATTTTTTCTTCCTTTTTTCTCAGCCTAGTTTCGTACAGAATGGTCAGATTTTCTTTCTTTCTCAAATTCACTCCATCTCCCGATGGCATATTCAAATGAGACGTTAATGAAGAAAAGTTGCGGAAAAATTTTAAAGACACGACGATTACACAGAAAATTGAACATTCGTTGGGAACTTTCATTTCGTGTGTGGGAATCTTTTCTTTGTTAATGCACCGGGAAATGGAGTGAATTTGAGAAAGAAAGAAAATCTAACCATTCTGTACAGAACTAAACTGAGAAAAAAGGAAGAAAAAATGAGGGCTGATAACAGGAAAGTACCTTGTTTTTAAATTAAAAAAGCTTTTTAGATGATTAAATTTATATTTCATTTTATTTTATTTTTAAATATTTGTTTAAATTTTAATTGCAACGCAAGATTAGTTAACGTTGATGTAAAAATCAATGATGATTGGGTAGAAAAAAGAGAATTTATTTATTTAAAAAAAAGTTGAGTTAAAGGAACGTTTTGTATTGATAAGGAATGTAAAGCCAAATAATAGAATAAGTGATTATCCCAATAAAAAAGCTGGATCATTTCGTAAACTTAAAATAAATCCTGGTTATAATGTTTTTAATATTAAAATAAATAATACTTCAAAATATACCTATCAATTAAATAGAAAAATTTTGATTGAACTGACCAATAATGAAATTACTGAGAAATTTTTACCAAAAATTGAAAAACAGGTATATGTATATTATTTAAATAGCGTCTAGCACAAAACCTTCGTGTTTGGTATAAGAATTTCCACCCTCTTCGGGGTTTGCATGATATTTTCGATGTTGCGAGTTCGTCAAAGTCGACCACTAAAACCAATGTGATTTAAATGTTGTATTTTCCAAAAGTACTTGTTAAAGAGACCCCGAATGTAGGTTGTATCCATGGTTTTGGGTACTGGAAACGAACAGATATACTTATTATTATATATAACGTCTTATACTTAAACTGAAGCAATCCCGGGAATAAAGTTTCTTCGAAAAAAAATTTTGAAAATCAGGGAAAGGATTTTTCTAGGGTAATATTTTATGCTGATTACGAATCTGAGCTCGGATTTTGAAAAAGTCAAATCCCGAACCCGAATTCGGACAGTGCAAATTTGCCTTTATTACTCTACAGAATCCAATCTAATCCCTTGCATAATCTAGAGATCTGACTATTTTAGTAAAAATGGATATTTTTGAGCTTATTCCATATATTAACACAAGTGAAAACGCAATAATATTCCTGCGAGATCAAGGAATCCTTCGAGTGCCACCTCGAGATGCTCTCTAGCAGCTTGCCAAATGGAAATGACAGAAGCTAGGTCCGGTAAACGAAGAAGGAGCGATAGAGATGATAAAAATTGCCGTTGCCCAGTTCATCATAACAAAATACTGTTAATAAAAAATTTTTTTCATGATGTATGACTGTAGTAATTTGTCCGAGCTCAGATTCGTAATCAGCATATTTATTACCCTATAAAAATCCTTTCTCTGATTTTTAAATTTTTTTCGAAGCAACCCATATTCTCCGGGATTGCATGAACTGATATATTAGTGTAGCTATATATCCAAAAAGTATTCATTTATTAATCTACTAACATCAATATTAATTTATTCATAAAAGGTGATAAGATTTATTGAATTTATTAAAAAAGAAAATAAATATTTTGAAACTTCTATATTAAACGAGGGATTACTAGAATTAAAAATAAATAAAAAAGAATTATTAAAAGGAAATATGTATAGAGTCCTATAAAAACAAACTTTTATCAAGTTATTGGTCGGAAATTAATTTAATTGGAAATAAAATCGAATTGTTAGAAAAGCAAAAAGTTGCATATCCGAAGGAATTAGAAAGCAAAATTATTTATATTGGCAATAAAATCAGTAAATGAATTTTTAACTTTAGCCAATCCTTTCATTAAATGATTTACCCTTAAATTTTATAGGCGAAACTAGTGAAGTAAATAAACGAAGTTGCTTCAATTGTAATATCGATCAAACCAGAAAATGGCATAAATATCTATACGAACATAATTTGTGTCACGCATGTAGCCAATATCAACGACTAAACGGGAAGCATAGACCCAAAAGCTTTTGGTTTAAAGGCAAAAAGGTTTAGTTGTGCAATTATTTAAATAATTCTAAATTGGAAATAGTTATATCCCATGATCTATTGATACACAATTTTACATTATTATTTTGTTAGTTACTAGTTTATATTTCTTTTAAAATTTACTCTAGGAGAGGCTGGTTGATGGCTGGGAGATATAATAATTATATTGATATGGTCAATAACTATATATTTTACTATAATTAATAGATAAACCCACACAATAGTAATTGTGCTATTTGCGATGTAACTCATACATCACAATGGTATCGTTATTCAATGCCTGGGCAAAGCTTATGTGCTGCTTGTTACATGAAACAGCAAAGATTAAAGAAATCATATAAAAATACAAAAGTCAAATTTGTTTTTTCTTAAAAATTTTCTGTAATTTATTAATACATACTATTCGAAGATTTCTGAAAACGCCAAAGGGATGAATTGACAATTATTATTTTGGAATATATAAAAATTAATTTTATTTTATTTATATTTATTCTCCTGCTCACTTTTTGCTTTCCTTAACAATAGTTTGAAGAACATAGATTAATTTTAAAATTTTTGCAATTAAAAAATGAATATTGTAACATATTTAAATATATTCATACAAAGTATGTATTTATTTCTTTAGAAATTCTAAATTTCAATCATGTTTTGAATTGTTTATTTTATTCTATTCCATGTCATTTAAATTATTATTTGAAATCTTTATCTATCTTTTCCGATCGTAACATTTTTGACAAAATATTGTCGCGGCCAATTTTCAATTACATGAAAAATGCATAAAATGTTAACTAAGATACAAATAGAGATTTCGATTGTTATATACATAGAACGTATTTTATGACTGAGAAAATAGATAAATTTCATTTCAAATACTTTTTGTCACTATCTTTATGTCGACTACTGTATATCAGTTTGATTAAATTTTGTTAGCCAAGCGTATTATTAAGAGTGACTTCTCCATATTGGTAGCATGGCATCAACGGCAAGAGAACTTTTTTTGTTATTTGATTTAAATAACCACCAAGAAATGAATGTAACCAGCAAATTGCCTTAAATTTTTATATACCAGGTCAGATGTTTAAAATTCATTATTATTTCATATTCATTTTTAGTTTTAATCTATAATTCCAACATATTAATAACTAAGACTTAGAACCTGATAGAAAAATTTAGAAAAAAATATAAAATTAAGACATTTACCTATATTCTAGGTATATTATTCGTCATCGATATTTCGTGAAATTGTTGAAAACACAGCAAGAGCATTTAGAGAATATATTGATTTGTCTCCAATCATTTAATATCAAATTATTCCAAATTCCTAGATATTCTTCTTAAGCACCTAAATTTCTATTAATTTATTCTTCATAATAGACCTCAAATAATTATTCCATCATATCCCTTAATATTTCTCTTAGTCACTCGATATTAAAATTGGTTCTAGACGAGATATATTTAAGATGTACATAATGATGCTGAATGAAATGACGTATACCCATATAAATGGTGGCGTTACTCAACTGACCCTAATCTTTAATGATCAACATTATCAACACCTAACAAGACTACACGACTAATTGACAATTTTTATTTGTGTTTTTTCTGCCAATTCAATTTTAAATCCACTATTAACAACATTATTAAAAAGATATTAACATTTTTTGCGCCTATTCGGGCGCGCCAATTATTGTGTACTTCTGTTAATTGATTTACTAGGTTGAAGTTAATAGAATAATAGAGTAAATCTATTTAAGACTTAATGCAAGAAAAATGGTTTTTAGGAAACTTTTTTTTATTTTTTTTACAAAATTAAAGTGGAAGCAGGCTTCATGAAATAGAGGCATCAAGTGTGTTTTATTTTTGTTTGTATTTTATTAAAAAAAACAAAATGTTTTGTCTTCAAATAGAATGAATTTTACTCTTGATACTTTAGAAAAATTCTTAATTTGCATTGTGAAAAACGAAATTAGTTTGAGTTATAGTTAAATAAATTTATTTAAGACTTTTTAGCTAGTCTTTGTTGCATATTTTTTTAATTATTTAATATTTAAAATTCTCAATTCTTAATAGTATTTGTAATAATTTGAATGTAATTTTTTTAATTTCTCATCAGTTTTATTTTCTCAAATTGTAAAAATTATGACTAAAATACATAATAGTAAATCATAGTTTATGTGTGAACTCCAAAAAATAACAAAGATGAATAAGCAAATGAAAAATTATTTAGGAACCATAATGAATTTAATTTAATGAACTTAATTTATTTATTGTTGCTTTACGTTGCAAGATTCAAATAGAATCATTCGATTTCTAATTTGTTTTCTTCATTATTTTTCGTTGTTTTTGGTAACACTTATCACATATATAGTGTTCAGGTTTTGTATGGCGGTACCATTTTGATGTTTTTGTTTCCCCGCAAATACAACAATTTCGATCAATTGAAATTCGCTAAATTATTTATATAGATATCGTAAAATCTCTAATAGAAATCTCATCCAGTTGGATACCCTCCAATAGAATGCACATTTATAAGGTATTTAAAAATAGAATGTATGGATATTCTATTAGAGACTATACTGTATTTCATAACTCAGCTTGAAACTGTCGCGTTTCGTACACGAAAATATTTCTGTACTTTTCTTTAGATATATGAGGTGAGTGAAATATTATACGTATAATCAAAAATTCTCAAAAATTTCGCCTGTGGCGCTAAAAACAACTGGTCAGTTAACTGAAATTTTCAAAAATTTTTAAAATTTTATTATTTGTCAGTATGATCCCTAATATGCAGATGAGCATTAAATATCATAAGTATGAAAGCGCTTGGTAAGCTCATTGGAAAGTCTTTAAGCCAAATAAAAACCAAATGAGTTCATTGAAAATTTGTCCAATACCATTTTTCCATAAATTTTTTAAATTGAAAAAATTTTTCGAGTATTGATTTTCAATGCTGTGCGATTTTATATGGCTATATGGAGGGTAGAAAGGATAATGTCAAGCTTAATTTTTTTATTTATTCAAAACTTAATCTTAAAATTTAAAAGCAATTTTGGGTATCAGCAATATGCTAAAGTGTTGGGAATAAAAAGAAGAATTATCAATTTTTATAATTTTGAAGAATGTTATGACAAAAAGAAAAGAATTACATAAAATCTGTTTTTGTTAAAATATTGTTAAAGAAAGCATAAAATGTGAGCAATATATAATAAAAATAAATAAAATTGAATTCAATTTTTATATGATTTTTAACTAACATTTATCAATTCATTCGTTGGGTGTTTTTTAATCATAAGTCTTAAGATAGTAGTCGCTTACCTACACGATCTAAATTAACAAATTACATTAAATTTTAAAGAAAAATCAACACTGACTTTTGTATTTTTATTTGATTTCTTTATTTTATGCTGTTTATGGTAACAAGCAGCACATAAACTTTCTCCATGTATTGGATAACGGTACCATTTCGATGTATGAGTAACATCGCAAATATAACAATTACGATCCTTAAATACGTATTGAGAATGTTATTATTCGTAGTAAATAAAGCATAGTAAGTTATATTGAATAAAAAAATTTCGCTTATATTCTATAAGCCTTAAACATTTGGACAAAACAACTTTCATTAAGTCAAAATTGAGTAAGAGATTCATTTGAATAGTTCCAATAAGAATCACACAAATATTGATAAAGATAACCTTTTTAGTTAAAATCGAGATTTATAAGATCTCGATTTTAAAATTAAGCAAGCAAAATGATGAGTTGACCTTTCAAAATCTGGACAACATTTATCAGAAATAAAAGGATTGAAAGATGGAAATAAAATTTTAAATGAAAAGGAATCGAAAAATAAAATACAGGGTGCGGCAAATTAGGCGTACGCTTTGTTTTTGCCATAACTTTCTTCAATAACAATAAAAATTGCTAATTCTTTTTTTGTTTTATTCCCAACACTCTAAGCAATTTTGTGTTACCAAATAATAGAAACTTGGTTAAAAGATAAAAAAGATATACTCGTCTGAATATCAAACGCATTAAAAAATATTTTTTATGACAAAGTTTACTTTGCCATAACGTCGTTCAATCTCATCCAATCTTAATAATTTTGGTACCAATGGTACCTAAATAATAATTTTATAACAAATAATATTTATTATGAAACTTCGATATTAGAAGAAAGTTTAGAAAATATAATTAAAAAAGAATTATTGAAAGAAAATATAAAAAATTATAAAAACAAACTTTTATCAAGTTATTGGACGGAAATTAATTTAATTGGATATAAAATTAAATTGTTAGAACAACAAAAATTTAAATATACGAAAGAATTAGAAAACAGAATTATTTATATTGGCTATAAAATAAGTAATTATATTTTTTTAATTTATCCGCTCATTTACTAAAAGAATTAATTTTAAAATTATAGATGCACTTATTGATGAAACTAAGCGACTATGTTTAAATTGTGGAGCTATAGAATCTATAAAATGGTATATATATATAAAAGAAAATTATTTGTGCCACAATTGTGGAGATTATAATCGAAAATTTGGAAAGCATAGACAAAAAGAATTGTGGAATAATATTAAAAAGGTTTGACTTTATCCAATTTAGGTTTGGAAAATAGAAAACAGCATTAAAAAATTTTTTTGACTTTTATAAGTTGGTAAGTAGTTTCATCTCCTGTTTTTATAAAATTTTAGCGAATCACGAACGATAGAAAATGTTTGACTTGCGGAGAAACAAAAACTTCACAATGGTACCGTCATTTTATTTATTTTATGAGGATAAAATTTATAATAACATAAAGGTCGATAATAAATTTCTTCTATGACTATGTACATAACTAAAGATGTTATTTATAGGCAAATGCCTTTATTCTGCGAGCTTGGCATGATTTAATACGTTCAAAAAACGTGTTTTTAGCTTGGTCCGAAGAGTTTAGCATGACTTTTATTTTGCCCCTTTTTGTCTATTTTAGACTTTTTGAGCCTTTTTGCCTTTTTGAAATTTTTGGTATTGTTTTTGCCTTTTTAGCGATTTTTCCTAAATTTTGCCTAAAAATAAGTGAAAAATTTAAAAAAATCAGTCCCAATTGAAAAAAATCAGTGCCAATTCCCTTTTTTAATTTTTAGTTCGACAAATTGAGTATTTTTACTCTATTGGGCATTTTGAGATTAGACATTTTGGTGTTGAGACATTTTGGGGTGGGACTTTTTGTGGGTTGGGCTAGATTTGCTTTTTCTCAATTATCGACATTTTAAAAAATTACACAATTTTTGTTCAAAAAATGATTTAAAATGACGAATAAATGGCAAAATGGTCAAAAAACGATGAATAAGTAGTTATTTTCTTGTTTTTATCTTAATTTTAAAGGCTGATAACCTTTTTTACCTCCCTATTTTTGTGCCTTTTTTGGCTTTTTGGTGCCTATTTTAGGCACCTATTTCACTGATTTTCTTGCCTAACTATCACAGCTTTATTTATTACGCAAGCTTGGTTACACCCAGGCACTTATTTTTGTCAAAATTGCCTGAATACCGTTTCGGATACTATTCTGTCGTTTTAAATCCCTGTCCTGCGTATAGAAACCCTAAAACTTATAAAAATTTTCAAGCATCCTTAACCATAATAGAAGGATCTTTTCTTTTTTTCATTCAAAAATTTAAAAAAATGTCTAAAGGTAATTGAATATTTTTAAAGGCAAAAATTTTAAAGGCAATAGCTATCTCAGGGTGAATAAAGTGGATAGGGCTAGCAAGGGAATAAATAGACTGGCAGCAAGGAGAGAGAATTTTTTAAAGATTTTTAATATACAGGAGGCACGTGGATGTCATATAGTCGTGAATAATATTATTGAAGGGCTATAGAAGGGATAGAGGGAAGAAAATTAAGAGAGAATGGAGTTTGGGGAGTGAATAGGGCATGAAGAGGGTGAGGTTAAGGGGAAATTTTAAAAAAAATTTCCAGCTGCCATTGATTAACTAGCTTGTGATTTTTAACAGCTAATGACAGACAAAATAGAAGGGATAAGGGTAGAAAACCTTTTTACTGTAAAAACTTTATGAGGAGAAATGAGCAGTAATTTTTGATGAATATTTATTTTTGATGTTTAGAAAAATTTTTTAACAATTGCATAGAATTATTGGAAATTCACGACTCCCGAGATCGTGAGTCGTAACGTGTAAACACAAAAATTTATAGAAATTTTCTAGGATCCTCAACCATATTGGAGATATTCATTTTTATTTAAAAATTGAAAAAAATTTTTTAAGACTATTGAATAATGGAGACTGATAGCTATGATTAGGGTGAAAAAGAGGATATGGCTTTCAAGAGAATTAATATACAAGCAGCAAGGAGGGAAATCTTTTAAAGATTTTTAATAGACAGGGAGGGAGGCAATTGGATCCTATATTGTCGAAGAATAATAGCTATGGATAGGTAAAAGAGATAGTTTGAAAATATTGAGGGGAGGTGAGCAAGGAGAGAAGAAATAGCGAAGAAAAAATAAAAAATTGCCATCTGACATTGATTAATTAAAATCTTATGATTTATTTTCATATGATTTTTATTTTTAACATTAAATAATAGCAAAATTAAAGAAAATAGAAAAAGAAAATAGGAATCTGAATAAATTGTTTAGAAGAGATGAGCTGTGATTCCGTGAGGTCCGTGAGGTCTATATCCGTATCGGTTTATATACATACTTCTAACTTCTCTCTCCCTCTGCACATACAATGAAGAGGGAGAGAGCTAAAAAGAAAGATAAACTCCCGTTTCAACTCTCGAGGTCATTTCCAGAACTGACTCCCGATCCTAGGTCATTCCTCTTCTCAGGTTTTGGTTTAGCCATATATCCTCTAAATATATCCTACATATCCCAATTAATCACTCGAC
Source organism: Meloidogyne enterolobii (assembly GCA_963681835.1). Taxonomy (NCBI): domain Eukaryota; kingdom Metazoa; phylum Nematoda; class Chromadorea; order Rhabditida; family Meloidogynidae; genus Meloidogyne; species Meloidogyne enterolobii. The sequence goes on along the minus strand of CAVMJV010000025.1, from coordinate 2,569,063 downwards.
TCTTCAATTCACTTTTTCATTAATCAACTTTTTATTGATTAACTGTGAGATAAAATTTTTTTTATTATTTTAAAATATTTTTTTTAAACTTTTGCCTAGAAAAATAAACAAGACTTTTTCAAAAATTTCAGAAAATTTCTTCTTAAGTTTTTTTAAATTTTTCTTTTGGGTCTTTTGTCTGTGGGTCTTCTGTCAATACGCCGATCGAATCAGCATCGAATTTTGGCCTAAAAAAGAATCGTACGGCACGGTTCAAGTAAAATTAGGAAATTTATAAAAAATCGATAAAAATTACAATTAGCTCCAATTTTCCCCTTAGACATATCTTCAACATCAATTTTGAATACGGAAAAGTTATTTTAAATAAAACTGTTCTAATAAAATTTATTTAAGGAGGATCATTATTATTATATTTACGGAATTAATCAAACAAAATGATGATTGACCTTTCAAAACCTGGACAATATTTATCAAAACTAAAAAGATAAAAGATGGAAAGAAAATTTTAAAGGATAAGGAATCGAAAAATTAAAGAATTCAGAAATGAGAAGGGAAATTTGTTAAAGAAAGCAAAAAAGTCAGAAATTAAAAAATCTAATTGAACTCTGATAACAAGATTATATTATTTTATACTCATTTTTATCCATTCATCGTTTGTGTAGTATGACTTCTCCAAATTGTATCCGCCTTCAACTTCGATCTATAATATCAAAGTAAACTAAATTTTAAAGCACAAACAACCACCTGCCTTCGTTATTTAGTACAATTCCGATCTTGTGTGTTTATCTAAATATTTGTAGAAAAATTATGCACAATTATAAATGTTCACTATCATCAAGAATTATTTATTAAACTATAAAAATTTCCGAAAATATTAGTTTTAAGGAGAGAGAAAATATCGGCTTAGTCAAAATGAATATATGAGTCCGAACTACGTTACATAAGAGTTTGATTGAATAGTAAATATTCTGGAATTATCATAATATGTAGTTTTTGTTAAAGAAAAACCATTTTAATTTTATTCCACAATTCTTTTGGTCTATGCTTTCCATTATTTCTTTGATTATATATGTAGCATGATTGGCACAAATAATGCTCCTCTTTCAGGTATTCATACCAGTTCTTAGTTAGTGTAGTTTCACAATTGAAACATTGTCGTTTGTATATTTCATTAATTACCTCTATAAATATTAACAATAAACATTTAAAATTACCCTAAATAAATCCAAAAATCTAACTATTTTTACTTATTTTATTGCCCATATGAATAAGTTTGCTTTCTAATTCTTTCGGATATTCAACTTTTTGTTTTCCTAACAATTCAATTTTATATCCAATTAAATTAATTTCTGTCCAATAACTTGATAAAAGTTTGTTTTTGTAATTATCTATATTTTCTTTTAATAATTCTTTTTTATTTATATTTTCTAAACTTTCTTCTAATATCGAAGTTTCATAATAATTATTATTTATGATAAAATTATTGTTTAGGCGAATCTTAGAAATATAAAAATCTGTGTACATATGATTGAAGACTTAAATTTCGAATAAACTGAAAGTTATTACCTTTTTTCCCAAGTCTTTCAAATATTTCTTAACAATTTCATTATTGGCTATTTCAATCAAAATTCTCGTTTTTAATTGAGAGCTAAATTTAGGCCCCTGATGTAGTTTAACAATAAAAACATTTTCAACTGGATCTATTTCAAGCTTAGTAAACGATCCCGTATTCTTATAAACATAATCAACTATTCTACTTCCTTGTTTTACATTCATTATCAATACAAAACGTTCCTTTATTTGAATATTTTTTAAATAAATAAATTCTCTTTTTCCTTCCCAATCATTTTTTATTTTTAATCCAACCTCAACCATTTTACAGTTGATTTGGATATTCAACAGAATAACCAAATATGAAAGAACAATTATAATAAATTTATTCATTTAAATTTTAATTTTAAAATATTCTATTAAATACAAATATAATAAATCAATTAATTAATTTAATTAAATAGTCTTAATTTAAATACTGTCTATATTTATTTTGAAATTTGCGAGACATTTAAAATTTGCACTTTATATTTAATGAAAAATTCATATGATTAGTCGGCATGCCATTATATATTTTGAAATTGTACTTTATTTTTATTTGTCAATCGGCGGGATAAATAAAGTAACTCGTTTAATATATTAGTTTTAAATAGTTTAAAATATTTTTTAGAAATATAAAAAGTGCAAATATTTATTTGAAATGCCGCTATTTTCAAAATAAATGAATAAAGAAGTTGTTATTCAAAGCTATTTAATGGAAGAAAAGATTGATGACTTTATAACTTTTATTTTTATTATTATATCCATTTATAATGGATTGCAATAGATTGTCTTCCAAATTATTTTCAAATATTATGTTCGGCATAATTAGTGGCCGTTTTTTAAATTAAATTTTTAGAGGGTGTTGTTTTACAAATTTTCTTTTTCATTATTAATAGGCATAAAGATCCGAATCTACTCTTAATTTTAATACTAGTATTAACTATATATGTGTGATATTTTTAAAAGTATGATTTTTTGAACTTCACAACCTAGTAGTGAAATTCACAATCATTTAATCGAAAAATTTTAAAGTACCAGAAATGAAAAAATGAATCGAATAAACTTAATAATCTAATCAATTGGGTCTTTTCTATGCTAGACATCAATAAATAGAGTTCAAGCTTTATAAGTAAGTCGTGTAACTCTAAAAACCAAACATGGTCGAGGGAGATTTCTTTTATACATATGGCCACGCTTGATAGAAAAACGCGGCGTGCACTTAAGGAATGCAAATCAAATGCCCCGTGTACTCTCTTTTGGACAAATGGAAAAACGAGACAACACTCCCACAAAAAGTTGTTTCTTATAACTCGGAGTAAAACTTCCGATATGGATGTAATTGGGTTTATTCACAACACATGCTCTATTATGCAAGCCGACAAATTATAAAATAATTAAATATAAAAATTATTTAAAATTAAACATTCCCAAATATGTAATTAAATAATATTGTTATAAAAATAAATCTCCAATTTACTATTCAGATGAATTCACATTAGTCAATGTGCAAAATTGGGCGGCATAAAACATTTAAAAGAGATTAAATTTTGTAATTTGCACTTTTTGTACAGGGTGCGCCAAAAGTAACCGGACACTTGTTTTCTCTCATAACTTTATTAAAACACAATCAAATAAAATCGAAATACAATCAAATGATAGAGAATTAAATTAGGAACAATAATAATCAAGAAGATTCAAAATGCCCACCCTTGGCTTGACCCACCCTTGACTCTTTATAAATCATATATAGAATACATCAAAGTTTTCTTTTGTCGAAAGATGCAAAACGTCAAAATCTTTTGTACGTCAAAATCAAACAACCCCTGGGGGTAGCATAAAATACTAAAATACTAAATAAACAAGTGTCTCTGAGAATGATTATCGTGAACGGGAAAAATAAAAGTGTAAGTATCAATTCTAGAGTCATGTGTAACACTATTTCAAATTTCAACAGATACAACTAATAATAAGTTAAGCATTTAAAATCATGGGAGTTAACCTGAAAGGCGGATAAAAAATTCTATCAACGCAGCAATAGCTGACATTATTAATTTAAGAATATTCAATATATTTATTTATCATCTTAAAATTCCTTTGCACTCGGCATTTCAAAATTAAATGTCAAAATATTGCATCATGCTTATTAATAGAGTCACAAAGGGAAATTTAGTTAAATAAATTTAAATCAATTAAAGTCATGAGATTGATTTGCACTTTATGTCGGAATATAGTAAACAAGCATATTGCTCCTCCTCTTTTACGATAAATCCTCCATATTCTCCTCCTTTATGCTACGGCAAATTCTTTTTATAAGAAGAAAAAGTTAAGAAAAATTACCAGTAACTCAAATATGGCTATTGTACTTGAGGATTTCAATTTCATTAATTACTCTTTTTCGTATTTTGTAGGAAATAATCGCGCTTATAAACCCTAATGTATTACTTGCAACCAAAATTTTAGTTTTTATTTACTTAAATTACCTTATACGATTTCAGTTAAGCAAAATTTTATCGTTAAAATCTCAATCTTGTTAACTTAATCTTAGCTCTTAGTAATGAAATAAAAATTATTTTAATACTATGCCTATTTAATTTTGTTGGAGTTAACAGTCGGAATCATGCTGGAAAAGGCGATGGTAAATGGAAAACTTGGAAGAAGTTTGTCAGATTGGAAGAAGTTTGTCAAATGGAAGAAGTTTGTCAGATCATCACTTTTAATCACTTTTTATCAATACTGACCGATAGTCCACTGACGCATTTTCCACTAACGCATTGCCCACTGACGCATTGTCCGGATACGATTTCAACTCCTATTTTTATAAATATTTTAGCTATCACACAAGATCGAAAATGTTTTACTTGCGCAGCAACAAAAACATCAAAGTGGTACCGTCATTCAATACCTCATCACATTATTTGTGGTACTTGTTACAATAGACAGCGAAGAATAAATAAGAAAACAAAAAAATCAACAGAACAGGAGTTGAATAAATAATATACAAATGATTATGATTTTATAATTTTAGTTTTATGATGTACAAATTATAAAACTAATTTCACTGAAAAACAAAATTCTATAATCGTGTAAACGACAAGTCAAGGAAAAGACAAGCAAGTAACGACTAACTCAAGGACCATATCAACTCAAGGAACAGTCAGACCGAGGAACAGACAATTCAAGGAACGATCAACTCATGGAATATTTTAAAAATCGGAATTTTCTGAAAAATCTTAATTTTATTTCAAATTCTGTCTTAAATTATTCTAATTTTTTGATTCTTATATTTTAAAATTATTCCGATTTTTCAAAAAAAGCTTGTCTTTTCATTGACTTGTCGTTCGTTGATTTGTTGGTGCCTCGAGTTAGCCCGACACGATTTCCACTATTATTAACTGAATAATTTACATCAGCTGAATAATTTAAAGTATTACAATTTTCACAAAATTAAATAAAATCGAAAACTAATAAACGCTAAATAATAATAAAATAAATATTAGTATTTCTAAACTCAATTTTAAATATTACGGTCAAAAATTTGGACGAACGTCCAACATTGTGGACCGAGTTTTAGTTCCCACATGTTAAAAAATCAAGGGTTTGTTTTTAATGAAACATAGAAAATAAATTACATAATTCATAAAAATTCATAATTCATAATTTTTTTAAGTTCACTTTGTGGACTAAATAATTAATATTAACTAAATTTTTCTATTGACCGAATGCTCGAATCTCTTCGTTTTTTTCGTTCAGTCTGTAACTTAATTTTTTGTTGCCTTGAAAATATTTATTTTTCTATTCTTTTTATTTATAAGTGATTTATAAAATAATATTAGATCTTAGTTTGTTTTGTATAATCCTCATATTTTTGCAAGTCCACATACATAGATGGACTAAAAAGGGTTACACTTTGTACTTATTTTGGACGTACAGTACATACAAGCGACTGGACCTTAGTACTTACTAAATACACCCCAATGTAATATTTCCAAATTGAACTTATTTTTCATACACTTTACATCATCTAGATGCCAGCCCTGACTAAATTATAACATATAATTAAATAAAAAAAATTTTTATTCAGAATCGAATAATTGAATCACTACGTTTGTTTCGTTCAGTATGTAATTCAAGATGTTCTACAATACAGCAATGTTCTTTTTTTTAACAAAAAAGATATTTTTGAAGAAAAAATTGAAACTAGTTCAATTCAATGCCTATTCAAAAATTATATGGGTAAATTAGTTTTTTGTTTATAAAAGGTTTAATACATGATCAGTTATTGGATGGATGCTAAGCGCTTAAGAAGCAACTTGAGTTTTGCGGTAAGAAATAGTATTCAAGAGAAGTAGAAAAAAGATCTCATCTCCCCATTCCCAATGCTATTTCTTCCGTAAAACGTAAGCGCTTTTAATATGCCATCTAATACCCTCCCAGCCTAACAAATAAGCAAAAATGAAAACAATTAGTCGGTGGTGGGTTGGTTGAGCTGTTAATAAACATGCATGGGAGAGCTCCCACTAACAGGTTTTATAGCTAACCTATTTTGTCCGGAAATAATTGATTCAATTATTCTTGACCAAAGAACAAACCAATTCGCCTAAGTAATTCTCGGCTTACAAAAATAAAATCTGAGTAATAAACAAATCTACTACATCAGGTTTAATATGATACCAGATTTTCATGTAAGGAGGATCCAAGTATGCAATTGACTCGTGTAAGAGTCAAGTTGGCGTTACCCACGAAGCGGCGACTGAACACTCGGACTTTTAATGATGTTTATGTCTGTTGGAGATTAAGGCCTTTACAGCTTAGGCAATGGTTTGGCTTCATGCAGTAACAAACTTAATTTGATGGAGTAATCAATTGAAAAAGAAGGGAAATGATAAACTTTATATTAGCCGAGGAAATTCTCGGCTTTAAAAAATATATAAGTGGTCAAGTATCTCATATAATTCCTACCAAATTGGCCTTTATTTAATCACATTTTATAAAATTAATTAATGTTTCAAATTTAGTTTTCAAATTTTAAAAGTTCAAATACATATGATGACCGTGTCAAATACATCGAAGAAAAATTTGCTTCTCTAAATTCCAATCCAAAAAAACTGTTTATTTTTGCTAAACTTGTGCAACGGATACTAATCAGGTAAATAAATAAAATAGAGTTGAAATACGATTTATTACTACAACCAAGGGAAGCGTCAAAGACAAATCTTTTTGTTTGAAAGATATGTATATAATTTTTTATTAATCTAATATATTTCAAAATTAAACACGGATTTATGTTAAACTCGTCAATATTAAGTTTGTCGAATTATTTTTGCAAATTTAATCGTATTCTTGGATTAATTAGCTTATTACAGTTATCTTTAAAAAAAACTAAGTTCGGTAACAATTGGGTACAGAGAAAGAGTTTGATTTAGATGTCGGTGCAGGACGGGATCCCGCGACTGATTGCTATGGAACCCTTCCTTTAAATTTGCGGGATTTCGTCCCGCAACGATTTTTTTTTAAAAATGCAATCAACCTCTTGTTTGATTGCATTTTTATCTGCAGTAGTAAAAAACAAAAATTTTAACATTTCAATTTAAATTCAATTGATACTTTATAACGTGATTGATTAAATTTAGTATATTTCAGTGCATATTTTGCGCTTTTTCTATGCATATATATGCGCATATTGTTGGATTTTTCGTGCATATTTAGCTGCAACCTTGTCATCATCTTTCATAAAATAAATAAAATAATGAAAATAAATCTATTTTTTATATTTATTTTAAACAATTAAAGAATTTTGTTTTTCGCTAAAATTATATAGGTTCTATTTTACATAGTTTTAAAATTTGTTCAAAAAACTCAGAAAATTAAAGTAAGAAAATCTTGTCCATTTAAATATTATTTATTCGTTTCCTGTTCTGTTTGATTTTTTCTTTATTCTTAATTGTTTTTTGTAACAGGCATGACATATATATTGTTCAGGTTTTGAATGACGGTGCCAATTAGATGTTTTTGTTGCTCCGCAAGTAAAACATTTTCGATCTTTCGTGATTCGCTAAAATGTTTATAAATATAGGAACTGAAAATAGCTCTCAGGTAAAATTTATGAAGCTATTTTCGACGAACTGAATATGTCCAGGGTTGTTTCTAATTAACTTATTTTTGGTTAGGTTTCCATTTCGCATAAGTGATAAAAGTAATCTTCTTGTATATATTTAGGTAAACATTATCATCCATATATTTAAGTCCCTAATAATTTCATATAATTATGTTAAGACATTTAATACTACTCATATACCTTTATAAATTCATTAATTAGGCAAAATTTTCAAAATTTCCGCCTGAGGAGCTGGAAACGGGATAAATTTGGAAGAAATACTGAAAACTTAAAAAATTTGGGGCATTATTGGAAGTAAATTGGATTACATATGTATTTTTATCTTTATATTAATTTTGAGAAATTGAATAATATTTTAATAATGACCTTATGTGTTTTAAACCACATTTCCTCCGATCTAAACTTTGCATATCTTTGTTTGTAATTGCAGCATATGTGGCACAAATAATGTTCTTTTAAATACTTATTCCATTGTCTGGCATTTTTAACGCCACAAATGAAACAATATCGTTTATTTACTTCAATATTTCCACCTATAATAATAAAGAATATATTGAGATGTACAAGTTTGATTGTATTTACTTATTTTATTTGCAATTTCAATAATTGTGCTTCTTATTTCTTTCGGATATTCAACTTTTTGTTTTTGTAACAATTCAATTTTATTTCCAATTAAATTAATTTCCGTCCAATAACTTGATAAAAGTTTGTTTTTATACGATTCTATATTATATTTTAATAATTTTTTTTCATTAATTTTTATTTTTTCTATACTCCCATCTAATATAGAAGTTTCATAATATTTATTCTTCATAATAAATTCAGTAAATCTTAGCACCTGACATGTACAGGGTGCCTCAAAAGTCTTTGCCCGCACATTTTTTAGCATAACTTTATTAAAACTTAATCAAATATTATAAAAATACTATCAAATAATAGAGAATTAAATGGAGAACAAAATAAATCAGGATTTTTCGAAATACCTTCCTTTAGCTTTAAGATAGAGGCGCAAACGCAAACAAAAATTTTTGCAAAATTGCCGCACCTTCTTGGTTCCTCTTTTCAGATGCCAAAATTTTTATGAAAGAGACATGTGCGAATCGCAAAAATGACTGATATTGGGCCTCAAAATCTCCTCTTTCTTATCCAGTTGTTAAGGATTTCCAAAACCCTTACCCCGAAATGATATGTACTGTTATTTGCAAAACGATCAAAATTCCTTGATTTTTATGAATCCTTGGGTCAAAATAAATAAATCTTATTTGATCTTATTTGATTAAGTTTTAATAAAGTTATGCTAAAAAATATGCGGGCAAAGACTTTTGAGGCACCCTGTATAAATTAATATTAAGGTTAGTTCAAGAGTAATTAGATACGCCGTGGATATACCCCCCTCCCTCCCTCACTATTTTAGTTTCAGTTTTCATTCTTGGATTATTTGGTCAAGCAAAAAATTTATTTTCTACTTACATCTTTGGGGAAAATGAATGATTTCCACAAGGACAAACATATCCTAATTGGGAACTCAAATTAGGATAAGTTCAATAATTTATTAATCTTATGATTTCAAACTTTATATTCAAGTAATCAAGCAATATACCTGTTTTTCAAATCCAGGATGAATATTTTGAAGAATTCTATTTTTGGCAATATTAATCAATACTTTGTTTTTTAAATCTTTAGCATATTCTGATCCATATTTTATTCCAACTTTAAAAATATTTTTTTCATAGTTTGCGTCAATTTGACGTAAGAATCTCTCAATATTATAACTATAGCTAGTGTCATAATGATTATTGCCCTTTTCAATTTTCTCCAATACAAAACGCTCTTTTAATTCAACATTTTTTAAATAAATAATAGGGTTGCCGTTTTCGAGTCGGGCCGACGGTCGAGGCATTTTTTTTCGGGCTTGTTTTTATCGAGTCGGGCCGGTACGAGTCTTTTTCGGGCCTTACTTTATCGAGTCGGGCCGATACGAGTCTTTTTCGGGCCTAACTTTATCGAGTCGGGCCGGAACGAGTCACTTTCGGGCCTGACTTTATCGAGTCGGGCATCGAGACATTTTCGAGTCTTTTTTTAAAAGATTTATTTAAAAATAATTAGTGGATTTGGAGGGATATCTGTGAATTAAAAAGTATATCGATGGATCTGGAAGGTAAAGGAAGGGCTGAAGAGAATTGAAATGGATATCAGTGGATTTGAGGGATTAAGGTGATTTAAATTATCGAGGATTGGTGTGAGATATTGCTAGATTTGGTTTTATTAAAGGAGATCAGATGATTAAGGGGATCAGGATCGCATATCAGATAATTAAGGTGCTATATTGTAATGGGATTTAAAAGGATTGAAGAGATTTGAATGGATATCGGAGATTTGAAGGATAACGCAAGATTTAAGTGATATCGTGCGTTAATCACCAAATCCCTTAATAAAATCCCAGTGTACCATGATTGAACATTTCGTATTTAGATAAGGGCTTACTGGAAAGTCATGAAACCAGATTTCTTCCATTTTTAGCGCCGCAGGCGAAAACTTTGAGAATTTTGGACCCCCTGGATACGCCCTTGACTTAGTCACTCAAACTGCCTTATATTCCCAGATTAAACCTTATATCCCGGATGGTGGACTGCGGATTGCGTAAGATTGTGTGTTTTTGACTTGTGGACTGAAGATTACGACTGCGTATTTTAAAGTTAAAATTGCGGACTGCGGAAAATTGTGGACTCAAAACTGATTTAGTTTTAAAAGTAAAATGAATATGGGATCCCGCGGAATATATCCTATAAATCCCAGTAATCCAGCTTATCGATTAAAGCCTGTAAGTTCGAGATGTGAAACAAAGTATGGAGCTAAAAATCCTTCATTCAGCGCCGCAGGCAAAAATTTTGAGATATTCGGAAGGCTAAGGACCAAATTTCTTCCTTTTTCAGCGCCGCAGGCGAAAATTTTTCGAATTTTGGAAGGCCAAGGAGCCAGATTTCTCCCATTTTTGTCCACAAATCTGGTAAAAATATTATCGAGTCTTGTTCGAGTCGGGCCGACTTTTTCCGAGACAATTTTTTTCGGGCCTGTTTTTATCGAGTCGGGCCGGTACGAGTCACTTTCGGGCCTAACTTTATCGAGTCGGGCCGTTACGAGTCTTTTTCGGGCCCAACTTTATCGAGTCGGGCCGGTACGAGACTTTTTCGGGCCAAACATCGAGGCATGACTCGATCTTTCGGTCCGAGTCGGTCCATTTTGGCAACCCTAATAAATAAATTCTCTTTTTTCTTCCCAATCGTCTTTGATTTTTACTACAATACAAACTTTCATCCCAACACATGTATTATTCAATAGAGTAAGTAAATAAAAGCAACAAGCAATTATCAATTTAATCATCTAATTTTTTGTTAATTTAAATTTTCATGCAAACCATATGGTATAATTAATATATACTAAAAGTGGCTCTGAAAATAACTCGAAATTTTAATGACGAAATCAAAATAATACAGTTTTATAAATAGAATTCTAATAAAATGTCAAAAGCTAGTAAATATTCAAATAATTTGAAAAACTTGTTTAAAATCTATGAAAATATTATAATAATTTAATTTTGTATAAACACTATAAATAAATAGTCTCATTTTGACATTTGCATCATATGCTAAGTTAATAAGAGCTGTTCGAAATTTCGATTTTTGACATTGCCAATCAAGATTTCGACCCGAGTATTGCGAAACAAGTCTTAGAGATATAAGGGGATACAAATCTAACCAAACTACAAAATATTATTTACTAATAATTTTAACCAAAGTGCAAATTTAAAATCATTCGGTGAGAAAATAAATATAAAATAACATAAATACATTTCATAATTTAGCGCCTTATTTTTACTTAATTTATTTAGCCATTACGGGCATTTTTAAAATTTGCACCTTTTATTTGTTTCTTTTTATTTGTTTATATTTTTACCTACCATAAGACTTTCACACTGTATGGAAATATTTGGGTGATTCGGAATATTGATAAATACCGTATAATATGGCCGAAGTACGGTTCGGGTTGGGCTTTATTAAATAGATGCAAAAAATAGAGGAAAAGTAAGGTAAAAAATCCTAAATAAAATAGCCTATTTTAAAGAACTATTTTATTTAGTATTTTAAATAAATTTTAAACAAGTTTACCTGGGTCGGTCACAACAATGATAATAGAGAGTAAAAATGATAAATTACATAGATAATAATTAGGGAATTGGAATATAAATCGGAAGAGAACACCTCAAGTTAATTATTTATGTTCAAACATATGTTAAATATTGTTGAATGTATAAGGGATTAATTGAAATAAAAATTCTGAGAAAGTTGAGGAGTGATAAATTTGATAATGAAGAGAGAAAATGTTTATTGAATGATGTTTACGTGTTTTAGTGTGTACGAGAAGGATAAGTGATGATAAATAAAATGAATTACACACAAATAGGAAATAATAATAAGTGGACAATGTGAAGATAGTGAAAAAGGTAGTACTGGGAAATAATAGGTGTAATTAATCTGTTTAGTATTCCGGTGTAATTAATCTGGTGTAATTAATCTGTTAAGTCTGTTTAGTATTCCGAAATTATACCATAAAATTATAGGGTCTCATTATTAATTAAATTATTAGCATAAATACCCCGGATTTTAATTCATAAACCAATGAATAATGGAATATTTAGAATAACACGTGTTTAAAATCCGGGGTATTTATGCTAATAATTTAATTAATAATGAGACCCTATAATTTTATTATTTGGCATTTTATTCAAATTCTAAGGGCATTTGAGCTGTTTCGAAATTTCGATTTTCTTTATTTATTCAGCGATTTTAATCACTCACATGGCTTAAATGTAAAAATAAATGTAAACAAACTACAAAAATTTAATTGACTAATTTCATTAAAGTGCAATTGTCAAAAAGTGCAATTTAAAGTCAACTTAGTGAAAACTAAATAAAAATAATTACAAAAACATTAATAAATTTTAAAAATTACCGTCTATTTATTTTATTGTTAGTCCCGGACTCGTCATTTTATTTCACAATGTCCTGACCCTGAATTATTTCTCATATTATTTCTATTAATTACACCTATTATTTCCCAGTAACTATCTTTTTCACTATCTTCACATTGTCCACTTATTATTATTTCCTATTTGTGTGTATTTCATTTCATTTAACGTCACTTATCTTTGCTGAACACTCTAAAACATGTAAACACCTTTCACTCAACATTTCCTTCCATAATCATCCCAATTATCACTTCTCAACTTTCTCATAATTTTTATTCTATTAATCCCTTATGCCTTCCACAAATTTAACAAATGGGTGAAGATAATAATTAAATTGAGATGTTCTTTTCCTATTTATATCCCAATTCCCTAATTATTATCTATGTAATTTGCAATTTTTACCTATTTATTATTCTTGTTGTGACCGCCTCTGATAAGCTTGTTTAAAATTTATTTAAAATACTAAATAAAATAGCCTTTTAAAATAGGCTATTTTATTTAGAATTTTTTACCATACTTTTTATATATTTTTTGCTTCTATTTAATAAAGACTAACCCGAACCTTACTACGGCTATATTTTACGGTATTAACAAATATTCCGAATCACCCAAATATTTCCATACAGTGTGAAAGTCTAATGGTAGGTAAAAATATAAAAAATAAAGAAACAAACAAAAGTACAAATTTTAAAAATGCCATAAATGGCTAAATAAATTAATGAAAAATAAGACGGTAAATTATGAAAGGTATTTATGTTATTTTATATTTATTTTCTCAATGATTAATTTATAAATTTGCACTTTGGTTAAAATAATTAGTAAATAATATTTTGTAGTTTGGTTAAATTTGTACCCCCTTTTATCTCTAAGACTTTTTTCGAAATACTCGGGTCGAAATCTTGATTGCCAATGTCAAATATCGAAATTTCGAACAGCTCTTATTAACTTAGCATATGATGAAAATGTCAAAATTAGACTATTTATTTATAATGTCTCAATGAAATTAAATTATTATCATATTTTCATAGAATTTAAACAAGTTTATTTAAATAATTTGAATTTCACTAGCTTTTGACATTTTATTAGAATTCTATTTAAAAATGTTGTGTTTGGTTTCTCGCTTTTAAATTTATAGTATTGTTTAGAGTTATTTTAAACAAATTCAAAAGGTTTTAAGATTTAATTTATGTTTAAATTTTCTTTTCTTTGAGAAAATTCTGTTTGAATTATTTAAATTAGTAAGATCTATTACAAATAGTGTCTGTTACAAATACAAATATATAGTTATTCAAACACCAAATTTAAAAAGAGATAACAATTTTAAAATCACAAATCTTGGCTTTTATCTTCAAATTAAATCCTTAAAGCCGTTAGAACTTTTATATCTATAATTATTCTCTCGTTTTTAAAATTAAGGTCTTTGATAACAAATTTAATATTAAATTAATAATAATCTAATATTATATTTTTAGTATTTAAATTAAGATGATTAATTTGGTTATTGCTTCTTCCCTATATTTACTTACCGTATTGAATATTAAATGTGATGGGAGAAAAGTTAGCATCGAAGTAAAAATTAAAGACGATTGGGAAGAAAAAAGAGAATTTATTTATTTAAAAAATGTTGAAATAAAAGAGCGTTTTATATTGAAAAAAATTGAAAAGTGCAATAATAGATTTGGTAGTAGCTATATCTATAATATCGAGGGATTTTTACGTCAAATTGACTTAAACCAAGAAAAAAATGTTTTTAATGTTCAAATATATAATAGATCAGAATATGCTGAAGAATTAATAAGAAAAGTCTTGATTTATATTGCCAAAAATAAAATTTTTCAAAATATTCATCCTGGATTTGAAAAACATGTAAATCAATTTTATTATTTAAAATTTATTTCATAAAACAAAAGAGATATTAACCATTAGCAATTATAATAATACACAAATTTTTGTATTTAAGATTCGCCTAAATAATAATTTTATCAAAAATAATTATTATTATGAAACTTCGATATTAGAAGAAAGGTTAGAAAATACAAAAATAAATAAAAAGGAATTATTAAAAGAAAATATAGAATCTTATAAAAACAAACTTTTATCAAGTTATTGGACAGAAATTAATTTAATTGGATATAAAATTCAATTGTTAGAAAAGCAAAAATTTGAATATAATAAAGATTTAGAAAGCAGAATTGTTAATATCGGCAATAAAATAAGTAAATAAATAATTATTTTTACAATATTTATTTGATTGAAATAAATTTGAAAAATTCTTAGTCTTAAATAATTTTTAGATAATATCATTAAGTCAAATAAACGACATTGCTTCAACTATAGAGATACACAAACAATACAATGGGGTAAATACCTAAAAGAAAACTATCTATGCCACGCTTGTTACCGATATAATCGAAGGAATGATGTGAAGCATAGACCGATGAAATTTAGGCTTAATGCTAAAAAGGTTAACTTTTTGCTAAATTGAAAAAAAACATTTAGATAGAATGTGATAAGAAATTATAAAGCCTCCTTAATTTTTACTCGTTTTCTATGTTCAAGTTGTTTCTAGGTAACAACATTCTTGGAGAGAATACATGAAAAATTTTGAAAAAATTCTGACTCTATCTGTTTTTATCAACATTTCTCTCAAAAAGGGGTGATCAAATAATATATTCTTAATCTAAGAGCCCAATTTCAAGCCTAGTTTTCTGAATACCTATTTTAGCCGATTCCTCAAGATGTAAATTGTTTTATTTGCGGAGCAACAAAAACATCAAAATGGCGTCGTAATTCTATAAATGAACACTATTTATGTAATGCTTGTGGATTAAAGCAACAAAAAATAAATAAGAAAAATCATAAAAATCAAGGAAAAAAGGAATCGCTTAGAATTTAAATAACGCTTATATATTGAAACATCGATGTTGACCTTGATTTTCTGTATTGCAATAAAATTTGATGACCATAATGTTCGCTAAATTATAGTTGTTAAGCCTTTATCAATAAATACTGATTAATTTGTAGATCCTCTAACGAATTATAAGCACACAAAATGTAAATTTGTTGAAATTCATTGCACCTGTCGATAACGAAATTTGAAGATTTAAAGCAGGGTTTCGATATCTGCGGATTTTTCCTCATTTTGTGGTTTTTTGATAGGGCGATGAGGATTATTTTTAAAAATGCGGATTTGCGGATTTTTGTGGTCTTTTGAAGATTGAGGATTTTTTAGATTTTCTTTTGGTTTTTAGCATAGAATGTCATTATTTTTCTGCTAAGACCTTCCAAATCCCTCAAAATTTTCGCCTGCGGCGCTGAAAATGGAAGAAATGAAAATTTACGCCATATCTCGCGACAAAAATGCAAGTGTAATTTTTTAGATAATTTTAGAAGACGAAAAATATAATGCATAGAGTATATATATAGATATAATGCATAGAGTATAATGCATAATTTTTGTGTTTGATATTTTTTTTGCGGATTTTGATATAAAATACGGATTTTTTCGATCAAATTTGCGGATTTTTAAAATTCAGATCGAAACCCTGATTTAAAGATTAAAAATATTTTTAGATATATTTTATATTTTTGTGGAATTTTATTTGTTTTTGTGTGGTGATTCAGTAAGTCACTTTCCATTTTTAACAATATTTTTGTGTATTTTTTTCAATACACTTTACATTGCTTCATTTTTCAGTTATTTTTGCCTATCAAAAGTAGGCAGAAATTTCACTTTTTCAATGTTCCTTTGTGTCGCTCATTTCTTTAATAAATATCTGTATGCTATTTCAAGATAAATATTTTAGTTGTAAGACGAGCTAGTTCAATTGTAGTCGACCGCGCCATTTCTTATGTCCGAGGGTTGTCCGAGACTTAACTAAAGTTGACGTACACCAGAATAACAGTTTATCTAATGTAGAAATGTACAATGAAGGCGAAGTAAAAGAGCTGGAAACAGACGTCGGGAATCAGTGACTAGTCCCACTAGTATGATCCAATAGATTGACGCTTACTATGGCATTTATACTATCCTAACAACACTACACAACAGTAAAGCCATAAAGGAAGCACTGAATTTTCTAAAAATTTTCAGGTTTGTATAAACACATGACTACAATTCGTTATATTTAATTAATTTGTTTATTTATCAGCAAACCATAAGTATTTTAAATACAATAAAGTGGTGTAAAAAACATGTAGAAAAAAGTAAAATCAAAACAACAAGAAAAAAATAGAAATTGAAATGTAAATATAAAAATTGTAATAATAACTATACACTAAACACCATAAACTTTCAAGGTCTTTTTTACAAATGCTTAGAATATTTGTTATTCTCTGGTAAACAAGCCCTTTCCCGTTTTTGAAAATTTTTAAAAATTATGAAATTTAATAATTATTGCACTCGGCTTTTCGGCATGAATAAAAGGGTAAAAATTTAAGAAATAAGGAAATCAATAAAAATTTATTGCATCATTCTTATTTATAAGAGAATCGCAAAAGTAAAATCTTTTATGAAATATAAGTCAATGAATGGCATGGGATAGACTTGCACTTTATGCACTCTATGTTCGGCATTTCACTTTATGTTTCCTCCTTTTTTCTAAAGCAATTCAGTTTTTTAAAAAAGAAGTCAATGCTTTTTCTTATTATTTTACCTAAAGAATTTTTTGTAAATCATAATTAAATTTAATTGATTGTAAAAGACTTCAGTAAAGATTACTGGATTTAAGTCAGGAGTAAATTAGAAGCATTCCGGAACTTTAATCATAAGCTACTTTCAGCTAATGTCTTTCAGCCTTTAATATGCCGCAAGGCACCTTTGGTTTGTTCCACTAGAGTCAACAAGACATAGCCACTGAATGGTATGAGATAGCACTACCGAATTACATATAGTATTCCATGAAGCGATAAATATCTATTTGAGTGCGACCATACTAAAAAATCTTATTAAGTTCAGAAAAAGAATAAGGCTTAGTTCGGCATTGTACTTATGAAAATATAAGATTTGAAAATCATATCAATCTTAGCTTTTAGGGATGTTAATTATTATAATATTCATATTTAATCTTGCTGGAATAAATAGTTGGAGTCATGTTGGACCAGAAAAGTCAGCAGAATTAGAAGAATCTACCCAACTGAAGCAAAAGTTGCGAATGATTGAGAAGGAAATGCCAACTTTAGACAGTGATGAGGTAAGATGAATTGCAGATATTGTTAGATTTAAAATGAAATTTATGGAAACTAAGTGACCCTCACCTTATTATTTGACAAAAATTATCTGACTGGGATATTCAACAAGTTGTGGGGACATTTTACCGAAAAGAGAGAAGTTGAGGGTAATGTCCTTGAAGATGCCGTTTCAATATGGAAGTCTTTTGCCCTACATTTTAAAATCCCGTCACATGATTGTTGCTTGTGTCGTAAGAAAGAGGATGGCAAGAAATATAGTAGGTTAATTCTAAAAATATCAAAATGTAAAAAAGCGACTTATATCATTTGTATAAGGTAGTCATTTTGCTAAATTCTTCGGTTAACATAAAACGAAACGGTAAAATAAACGTTATTTATTGTTTAATTTTGATCATCACTTTAAAAATTCTTATAATATTTAAAAGACCCCAAAAATCTTTCAAAAAATTTTTCTTATTTACCCATAAATAACTAAAAAAGAGGAAAAATCAGCAGAATTTGAACCCATGTATTAAATCGTGTACTATAATTAAGAAATTATTTTATTTTCTATTTTAGACATTAAAAAATTAAATATAAAACAATTGTTTTCTCGTCGCAAACGCGCTGATGATGCTGAAACTGGTTGTTTTGGAAATAGGAATGAAACTTGTGGAGAAACATTTCGCCGTGGTGGATTTAATTGTTGTATTGGTTGGACAATTCTTTTGGGGACTATAATTGCTTTAGGCTTGTATTTTGGCATTAAATGGATGAAAGCCCATGTTTCATTATGAACAACAAAACAAACTATGATTTCTTTTGGGAATTTATTGTCTTTTATTATAAAAGCCTTATAATATTTCATAGTGTCTCAGTGTTAGTAAAGAATAATATTATGTCAATAATATTCTGTAATTCTTTTCTGTCTAAGAAAAAATATTTGATGAATAGCCATGTTGCTATTACACATTATTATCGTATTATTTCAATCCAAATAAAGCAATTTTTTAGTTACTATAAAGGGTTGTGCCAAATCGTGTGCCAGTCCGATTTTAAATTTAATATCGCCTTATACGCTTCGTTATTTAAAATCGGTCGCACACCCCTGTTACTGTCGTATCTAGTAGCTCAGATTAAATTATTAAATTACTCTTTTTAGTATTAAGAAATGGGCTCAGTAGATAACGAATTCTTGAAAATAACCGATGCTATCTTAACACCATTACACAACAGCAGGATTAGCTTATACTAAATCTTTTTGAGAGGCCTATTTTAAAATTATAAATTAATATTATAACATTTTAAATTGTTAGTCATTTATTTAATGAATTGATTCATAAATTTAATTTAATTCAAAATTTTAATAAAAATTTAAAAATCGTATAATATGTTTTATTAAATTTATGTTTTAATATTTTGATATTTGCTCAGTTTAATTATTTCAGAAGTAATACTAATACCTAAATAATACAGTATTAATAAAATTTAAGGAGGATCAACATTAATATATTTACAGAATTAAACAAACAAAATGATGAGTTGACCTTTCAAAAACCTGGACAAATTTATCAAATATAAAAAGATTGAAAAATGAAAAAAACTACATATAAATGAAAAGGAAGCGAAAAATGACATAATTCATAAAGGAGAGAGGAATTTTTTAAAGAAAGCAAAAAAGTCGGAAATTTAAAAATCTAAGTGAAATTGATAACAATGTTTATATTACTTTATACTCATTTTTATCCATTCATAGTTGGGTGTATTCCGACTTCCGCAAATTGTAGCCGCTTTCAACATCGATCTAAAATATCAAAGTAAAATAAATTTTAAAGCAAAATCAACCATCTGCGTTCATATTTTTAATTGATTTATTTTTTCTTTGCTGTTTTTTGTAACAAGCAGCACATAGATAGTGTCCTGGTTTTGAATAACGGTACCAATTTGATGTATGAGTAACATCGCAAACAGAACAATTCCGAATATTTGTGTTTATCTTAATATTTATAAAAAAGGTATGCAAACTTATATATTTTTATTTAAATCGAGAAGATTTTTTATATTTAATTCATACAGATATACGAAAATACTAAACAAAATTTATATATTTACCTAATCGGAAAATCAACCTTTAATTCTTTATAATTATCTTACTAATATGTCTAAAGACAAACCTTTTTAATTTTATTCCAAAATACTTCTGGTCTGTGTTTCCCAACTATTCGTTTATAAATACCACATTTGTAACACAAATAGTTTTCTTTTATGTATATATACCATTGTTTAGTTTGTATAGCTTCACAATTTAAACAATGTCGCATATTTCTTTCAATAATTGCACCCATAATATTAAAATTAAATTTTTTAGTAAATGAGCGCATAATCAAAAATAAAATTTATTTACTTATTTTAGTGCCAATGCCAATAATTTTGCTTTTTAATTCGTTCAGATATTCAAATTTTTGTTTTTCTAACAATTCAATTTTATATCCAATTAAATTAATTTCCGTCCAATAACTTGATAAAAGTTTGTTTTTGTAATTTTCTATATTTTCTTTTAATAATTTTCTTTTATTTATTTTTAATTCCACTAAACTCTCGACTAATAAAGAAGTTTCATAATGAATGTGTTTATTTTCTTCAATATAATTATAACTATTATAACGGAGTACCTTAAATTTATGAACAATTATAATAAGTTCTAATAATAAAATACTAATCGTGGCTGGAACACAAATTTTATGTGGAAATTTTTATATAATTTAAATTACGTTAAAATAAAACATGAATTAGCAAAGAAATTTTGATAATAAAGAAATTTCTATAACTTTGATCATTTTTGTGTAATTATATAGAGTATTCAGCTAAATTAATACACGTTTTGCCCAAAAAATTAACATATTAATTACCCGTTTTTCTAATCCAGGCAAAATTTTTTGAATTATTTTATTATTTGCAATTTTAATAACGACTTTCTTCCTTAATTGAATAGCAGGAATAAATACTGATCGATCTATTATTTCAACATTAAAAATATTTTTTTCCGTGTCTATTTCAACTGGACGCAGATATCCTTCTATATTAATTTTCAAACTATCATGCTGATTATCACATTTCAAAATTGTTTTTATTACAAAACGCTCCTTTATTTCTACATTTTTTAAATAAATAAATTCTCTGTTTTGTTCCCAATCATCTTTGATCTTTACTTCAACTTTAATTAATTTTCCTTCACTTTTTATATTCAATAATATAATCAAATTTAAAAAGAAAATATTAAAGAATTTAGTCATCTGAATTTTGATATCTTTAAAATTTTTAATTTTGTTTAGAACCCTAAAAACGGAAATAATGTAATATATAAAACAATGAAATGAAAATATAATTAATGTTTTGATATGTTTTGATATTTTTAAGAGTGAACTCGACATTCATTTACACTAATATACTTTAGACTATTAAAATCTTAATTTTAATATTAGAAACATAATTTCATCCTCTTGGGCAAAGTCAATTAAATGTATACCAGTACTATATGAAAGAAGGTTGAGAATCGTTTTTTCATTAACTTTTCCATTACTTTTTTCCTTCCTTAATAAGACATAATGGTCACCATTTTCTTCCGTGTTTAATTCCATTATATTTGCCTGTGGCATAATCAAATGAAGAATGACAAAGAAAAGGATTGAATTAAACTGCACTTTATTAACGTGATCTAAAAATAAAAAAAGAGCTCGTCGGGCTGAGTCAAATGACAAAAAATTAGCCCGCGAACTCAATTGTGAGCCGAGACCATGACTTGTTGCTCCTGTGTCGGCACAAAAAGGAAGCAGGAGACCTTTGAAATTATTTCTCATTTGATTATGCCACAGGC
This sequence comes from Meloidogyne enterolobii, assembly GCA_963681835.1. Classification (NCBI taxonomy): domain Eukaryota; kingdom Metazoa; phylum Nematoda; class Chromadorea; order Rhabditida; family Meloidogynidae; genus Meloidogyne; species Meloidogyne enterolobii. The sequence goes on along the minus strand of CAVMJV010000025.1, from coordinate 2,547,286 downwards.
AAATATAATGGAATTGAACACGGAAGAAAATGCTGACCATTATGTATTATTAAGGAAGGAAAATAATTAATGAAAAAAGTAATGAAAAAACGATACCCAACCTCCGTTCATATAGTGCAAAAATTCCAATGTCCTCAAGAATTTTATTTGAAAATAATTTAGAAGACAATCCCTCAATTGAATATAACAGGATATCAATAGAAAAATAAAAGTTAAATAGTCATCAAACTTTTATTTCATTAAATAGCCTCATTAAATAGCCTTGACTTCCTTACCTATTTATTGTGAAATATAGCCGGCATTTAAAAAAATATTTGCACTTTATCTATTTCTAAAAAATAATATTTCAAAATATTTAAAACTAATCACATGAAACGAGTCAATTAACAAAAAGTGCAAATAACATTTTTTTATTTCGCCGATGGACAAAATAAATAAAAATAAACTACAATTTCAAAATATTAAATGACATTCCGACTAATCATATGAATTGTTCATTAAATATAAAGTGCAAATATTTATTTTTAAATGTCTTATAAATTTCACAATAAATAAAAACAGCCGTTAAATCAAGCCTATTTAATTAAAAAATTTCACGCCTGGTTAATTAAATGCCCTATTTATACTCAAAGTGAAAAATCAAAACAGAAGACTTTCAAATTTATTTTTTGAAGCTTTTAGATACGTCTTTCTAATAAAACTAAAGTTGTCTACATAAATAATAGAAATTATTCGATTTGACTATGCAAGCGATTATCATAATTTAAAGTGCTGTTTGCAAAAATTATAGAAATTTCTGATGACCACAAGTTAAATCTTACTTATAACAAATGCAAAAAATGAGAAAATCACAAAAACAGATTTGTAGCGGTTTCGAAAGATTTAGAGGCCCTAATATAATTCTTAAACATCAAAATTTAAAAAATTTTAGGGACAAAGGGACTAAGAAAGTTGTTATAAAACCTTGTAATTGACTTAAGACTTTTCTTGGTTCTTTTTCGAACTTGGGTAGAGCTTGCTATTTATAGTTTTTTGACTCTAACTCGGAACATATACAAACTCGGTTCTAGATAATGAGTTGAAGCAAGATATTGGTATTTAATTCAGATCACCATCTTTTTAGAGCCGCATGTGAAAATTTAATAAATTTTCAAAACTAGGAAGAAACTATACTGTTATTATGCGCCGCTGCGAAACTTTTCAAAATTTTGAATGAAAAAGTGTTATTGAACAGCCTTCCCATGTTGTAGAAAGATTTCAAAATTAAGGTTGTAAAATTCTGGCGTTTTTGCACGCCAAATTATAAAAATCAAGCCAATCGTCAGAACGCTAAAATGTCATAGCGCCCATCTCTGCAAACGCTCATGCTATTTGAGTCTCCCAGTGGTCTCCAAAAGCTACTCCTTCTAAAAAGCGACTCCTATAAAATAAAATTGTGATGTTTTACATATTACACAAAATTTCAGATGAATAAATTTAATTTGATCATTCGCATATATTTAATTATTTGCTTGAATTTTCATTGTGTCGGAAAACTAATTCGTGTTGATTTAAAGATCAAAGATGACTGGGAAGGAAAAAGAGAATTTATTTATTTAAAAAATTTTGAACTGAAAGAGCGTTTTGTAGTGAAAACAATCGAAAAGCATAACAATAGATTTTTCGGCTCTAATTATAATATGGAGGGATTTACACGTTTGGTTGATTTGAATCTTGCTACAAATATTTTTAAAAATATTGTATTAAATGTTCGCCTGACAAATCCAAAATTTTTATTAAAAAGGAAAATTGTGATTGAAATTGACAACAATAAATATATTAAAAAAATTTTAGAAGGATTTGAAAAACGGGTATTTATTGAAAGTTTTGAAAATATAAAATATCACAAAAATTCGAAGTGGAATAAAATCCATCAATAATCGAAATCGAGAATATAAAATTCAAAAATATACAATTAATGGAATAATATTAGCTAATCTAGCTTTTAATTTTAGGCACTACGATATAATAATTTTACCGAGGAAAATAATTTCTATGAAACTTCTATATTAGAAGACAATTTTGAATATACAAAAATAATTAAAAAAGAATTACTAAAAGAAAATATGGAATCTTATAAAAACAAACTTTTATCAAGTTATTGGACACAAATTAATTTAATTGGATATAAAATTGAATTGTTAGAAAAACAAAAAGTTGAATATTCGTTTGAAAAAAGCAAAATATTTAATATTAGCAACAAAATAAGTAAATAAAAAAATATGCTATTAATAACGTTTTATAAAGTTTTTTATTTCAATTTTATTTTAATTCTATAGGAGTAACTATTGAAAATAATGAGCGAGATTGTTTCAATTGTGGTGTTAAACAAATTAAAACTCAATGGCATAAATATCTCAAAGAACACTATTTGTGTCATACTTGTGGTGATTATTTCCATAAATTTGGAAAGAATAGACATAAGAGATTGTTTATTAAGACTAAAAAGGTTGCTATTATTAAATATCTGCAGATAGGGTTCCGTTTATTTTATAACGTATGATTGTCATAATCACATACTCAATTTCAACTTGAAACAGCCGAATTCCTTGATTTTTTTGTAATAGTTATCGGCGATATCAGGGATTTTAAGAGTTTTTTGTTCCGGTTCTGGTTTCTTTGGTTACGGTTTCGGAACTTCTGGTGAACCGTATCCGGAATCGTAAGTAATCCTCAATTTTTAGCGCCGTAGGCGAAAATTTGCCCGCCCGCTAAAATTTAATCCTACTTTATACTATCTCCATCTGCTTCTCTCTTTTCTCTCATTAATGCGCCTTGCTCATTCTCTCTCTATTATTACTTAGACAAGCTAAATCGGCCCAAACTTACACAAAATTATTAATTTTTAAATTTCTAAAGCTATGTATATTATATTTATTATTATTTAATTTAATAAGGAGGATAGGCATTGTGCTATTTGTGTAGTTACTCAAACAACAAGGTGGTACCGTCATATAGAATTTGGGCAATATTTATGTAATGCGTGTCACTTTAAACAACTAAGAAATATTCTAAAAAACAAAAAATTGAAAAACGAATAATAAATGTAAATAATAAATGTAAAAGCTAGCTTTTAAATTTTTAGATGGAGAAGAATTGAAAAAACCAAATAAACGCCGCCAATGGAAACCAAAACTCGAGGTGATTAAAGAAGAAACTAAGCCGTCGATTTTTAATTTTCTTAAAAAACCCTTTTAGTTCTAAAAGCTAAATTTTAACGATTTTTGTTTATACCGTTTTAAAGCCTTTATAAAAATCTATGTCCTTTTAACGGCCTTTTTTTTTTTTCATCTAAAAATATTTTTTTCCATTGAAAAATTTTTTAACACCGATGCAACCCGATTTTCTTATCATTGCTGTCCTTTTATCTCTATTATAAGTTACCCGAGACATTACAATACCAACGAAATTTTTTCGACTCAAAAACGGATCCTATGGAACCTTTTGCTTTCTCTCAACAAAGCTTTTTCTCTGTACACTCAGTGTGGATCGTTTGTCCAACTGACAATACCACCTGTTTATATCAATTATGTAAATTACCATCTATGTTATTTTTGTATTATTCTTGTGATAAAAATGTTATCCAGTTTAGATGTTTCTTGTTAGTTACAAGGTTTAACCGCATTATATGAAATAGAGACATCCGAAGAAACCGAGCAATATTTCTCAGTCCAAAAAAATATTTGCTTTAAATCTATGTTATTTCTAAACATGCCCCCTATTTCACTGGTCAACAACATGTAGAAAAACGTATTTAGTTTGACAAGAAAAGTCTAACTTTTAATGGGATCTGTTTCTAGCTAAATTTATAATTCGAAATAGTGCAACATTATACTAACCTCGATTTTGACAAGTTTAATTAATTAAATCTACAAATTAATTAAACTGTTTATAAATTAGAAATAGGCGTAAATTGTAAGGAGTCTATTCGGCATTTTAAAAAATGAAAAATTAAACGGCCTTCTCTCCAATATTTTTTATTAAATTTTATCTGCAACTTTCCCTCTATACACTGAATAAAATATTTTTCTCTATCATCTGCACACATTATCATTTCTCCCCTCCATATAGACATATAAAAGTCGACACGGCATTAAAACACCGTAAAAAATTTGTGAAAAAATGGTATTGGACAAATTGCAATGAAAACTCATTCGGTTCTGATTTGGCTAGAAGACTTAACATTCAGCTCGCCGAGCTCATTCATACATAAGTTATTTAATGCTGTTAGTCCATCTTTTGAAAATCCTTTCAAACCAATTAGAAAAATTTGAGACTGAATCAGGACTTTGCAAAATGTGTGAATAACCAAGAAAGCATGACAATTACATTAAAACGGTTACAACAAAACCCATTAGCTTTTATTCGTCCCAAAATTAGTATATGAGTCCAATAAGAGTACATGTAGTAAATACAATAGACAAAGAAACGCGGGATTTTGAAATTCTTTGAAATAAAAATATTTAAGTAATTAAAAATTTGAACGAAACTGCATGACTGATTCTTGTTAAGTTTCCATGTTATTTTATAAGCGTAAGACAAAAATCTAATTATTTCATCTAATATTCACCAAGAAAATATTCGAAATAATTAGAAAAGATGGTTTGATAAACACTTGGAACCTAATAAAAAAAATCAGAAGTAGGAGATTAAGATTATTTTAGTAAATACATTAAGAAGTAAATTATTAAATGGTTACTTAGAAAGGTATGTTTTGAGAAAAACCGGAGAAAAATTAAAAACCATTATTTATTCCATTCAAACTTATTGTTAGTAAGTAAAATAGTAGGTTATTATCAAAGGTAGATTATTATCAAAAATTTAGGTGATTATCAAAAATTTTATTATCAAAGGTGAATTTAGATTATTATCATAAATTTTATAATCAAAGTTGGAAGACTAAGACAAGATAAAATTATCAGTAAAAAATCTGTATGATTATTTACAATTTTAATTTTTGTTTAAATTAACAAAAGGTCGTATAATTTCATTAATAATTAAATATTGTTACATATGCTTTTATAATAAATCAGACTTTTCATTAATTTTGTATTCATTTAAAAATTTTCTATTAAATTTTTGGTTTTCTCTTCTTAATAAATTCTTTTCTTTGCTTACAGCCACATACATTACATATATAGCTTCCTGGTTCTGAATGACGGCGCCAACATATTGTTTGTGTAACACCGCAAACAAAACATTTACGATCGTCCTTAAATACTTATTGAGAAGTTATTTAACTATGGTAAAAAAGCATAGTAAGTTCAATTACATAAACAACATTTCGCTTATTTCTCTATCGATCATCAACGTTTGGACAAATCAAATTTTAATAAGTTCCGAATTGAGTTAAAAATTCATTTAAAGAATTACGAGAATTATTAAAAATCGTTCCTAACATTGATAAAGATAACCTTTTTAGTCTTAAACCATAATTCTTTTAATCTAAACTTTCTATATTTGTGTTTATAGTCACCACATTGTTGGCACAAGTAATGTTCTTTTAGATAAATATACCACCGTTTTGTTTGTGTAACACTACAATTGAAACACATTCGCTTATTTATTTCAATTATTCTACCTATAATTATTAAGGAAAATTTTTTAGTCAAATGAAAAGAAAGACAAAATTAAAAATTTATTTACTTATTTTATTGCTAATATAAATAATTCTGCTTTTTAAGTCCTTCGGTTATTCAACTTTTTGTTTTTCTAACAATTCAATTTTATATCCAATTAAATTAATTTCTGTCCAATAATTCGATAAAAGTTTGGTCATATAATCTTCTATACTCTCTTCAATTAAGCTAAAATTCTTTCCACTCTTGTCCAATATTGAAGTTTCATAACAAATATAATTTTCAATAAAATTATTATTTCGGAGTACCTTAAATTTAACACAAATTAAAGTAGTTATGGACCCGATTTCCATTTACTTGCTTTTACTTGTTTCTTTGCTAGCTAGTTGTGAAACTTTGGAATAGGAATTCTAAAAAAATATACCATTTTTTCAAACCCAGGCAGGAAATTTTGAATTATTTCATTGTTAGTAATTTCAATCAAAATTTTCTTTTTTAACTGATCAGATGGATTATATTCTGATCTATCACTTATTTCAACTTCAAACATATTTTTATCTAGATTTAAGTTAATTGAACGCAAATATCCCTCTATATTATTAATAAAACTTTCGTGTTGATTATTTTTCTTTTCAATTACTTTGATCACAAAACGATCCTTTATTTCAACATTTTTTAAATAAATAAATTCTCTTTTTTCTTCCCAATCATCTTTGATTTTCAGTTCAACGTGAATGAGTTTCCCTGTGCATTGAATTTTCAAAAATATAATTAAATATATGAAAATGATTATATTAAATTTAATCATCTAAAATTTAGAAAATTTATTCAGAAATGGCCGGTATCATGTAAACGTGTTTGCTTATTCCTTTAGAAATAAATCGACGATTATGTGCAAGTGTTAGGAGCAGGGCTGCTATAGGCAATTTCGGATTGCGAATTGCCGGTTTCGTAAATTGCGAGAGTTTTTGCAATTGAGAGTTGGGATTGCTTTTGCGGATTCTTGGCCACTTTTAAATAATTACACTCTCCCTTTTAATTACCCCTCCAGCGAGAGTTTGAAATAATAATCACCCTGGGTAATTATTTTAGCAAATGCTTTTAATAAATAACGCTGTTATTTAATATTAATAAATAACAAAAATAAATTTTTTTATTTCTCAATGTATTTAAAAATAAATAAGGTAACATTTTAGGTATTAAATAAATACACATAGATGCGCACATCAATCATATATAAATTATCGAATAAAAAAATAACCTGCGGTATAAAAGTGTTAACAAAGAAGAATAACATTTGTTCAGGACAAAGATGAATTCTTCAATAAAACAATTTTTAATTATGTAAAAGTTAGTGGGATGATGATATTTAATTTGGTTCGTATCGTCTTGTATTTCCCCTGTCTATTTAATAAGCCCAAAAAAATTTTGTAGAAAAACTAACCTTTTATGGATTAAGAAATAAAATTGTCCAACAGTAAGCTCAGAAGGAACCAAGTACTTTTTCTTATCCAAATCACGTAGGCGAGACTTCGAAGCCTTAATTTAATGTTATTTAAAAATATATTGAAAAATCACAAACCTTCTCAACAATAACAGGAATCCGATCCGGATACTTGCGTTTGATCTTCTCGACCTAAGCACGGCGCTTCTCAAACTTATTTTCCTCTTTGTAAGCCCAGTTTTTACTTTCAACCATAATTTTAAAAAAATTAATAAAATTGTAAGAGCGATCATCTATAAATAAAAAATGTTTAAAAATATTGGATAAAACTGAAAAAATTGGGAAAAATAACTGTTGTAAAAAAAGTAATCAATAGAAGAAAAAACGGACAAGAAAGAATCAATAAATGACCATTTACTCTTGGTTTTTAGCGTTGAGTCTCATCAATTGAGTCCCGCTGTTTTTTAATTATTTCGCCAAATTACATTTGAGTCTTATCTTTTTTTTTACTCGTCAAAAGAAAATTAGCAATTTGTACTAATTAGCAGACCTGTGCATGGACACGGATTTTGCTATCCGTATCCGGATATATCCGTGAGGTTAATATCCGTATCCGTTTGTATCCGTCCAACGTTTTAGTCATATCTATCCGCTGGTATCCGCGGATATATCCGTTTTTTCTCAAGGTCAACATGACCAAAATTTTCAAAATGGTCAGTTTCATTTAAATTTAAAAAATGGTTATAAAAATGTGTTGAAAACTGTATTGTAATAAACTTAACACACTCAGGCACTGGAATCATTCAGTAAGAAATGTGGGAGCGGGCCAAGGTACCGCGCCCAAGGTACCGCAGCCCAGGGTACCGAACTAACCTTCCCCTTTCACACAGCTTCCTCGGGAACCGGAATTTTGGTCAACGGAAGTTTAAAACCCAAGAAATGTTTTGAACTTTGAGAGGGAAAAAGACATATGTACTTCTTATTTTGCAGCATTGCAGTCGAAAATTTTGTAACATCCTTAAGCCGCAAATTTTCCATCTTTGCGCCGCAAGCAAAATTTCTGAGAATTTTGGAAGACCAAGCTACATATTTTTCCATTTTCGTCGCTGCAGGCGAAAATTTTGAGAATTTTAGAAAATCATTACGCTAAAAATCATTCTTTTTTGCGCCAAAGACGTAAAAAATTCACTCATTTTCAAAGTTATCAGTTTTTAAATTCATAAAAACTGTTAATTTTTGTCAAGAAATAATAGCAAAGTTGCGCTTGACCGGAGCTGATCTCCGGAGCTAGCTCCAGAAACCATACACAGCACTGTGGGCTTTCGGGTGCCCGATCTCAGAAGGGCGCGCTCTGTTGGCCGCGCTCACATTACGCTAACCGTCTCTAGATTTTTCCTTTTCCAGTGCCGCAGGCGAAAATTTTTAGAATTTTTGAAGACAGGAAGCCTGATTTCTTTCTTTTTTCAGCGCTGCATGCGAAGATTTTTAGAATTTTGGAAGGCCATAAGTGAAAAAAATTAACTTTCTTCTGTTTCGTAACGAAAAAATTACCGACGGATATTCGCAATATCCGCTGATTTGAAGCATCATATCCGTATCCATCTGTATCCGCCGATTTTTTAAAAAACACTATCCATATCCGAATGTATCCGGATATATCCGCGGATATCCGGATATTATCCGTATCCGTGCACAGGTCTGCTAATTAGTAAAATCGGAGGGGGAGGGTCAACAATTAGTTCTTAAAAAATTTCCTTCATCCTACCACCCACTCGTTCAATAGGATTGGGATGCGCTGAACCTCCCCCACCAAAACTTTCAATAGGCTGCGGTTAGTGCGCGGACCCCTCCCCCCACCAAAGCTGTCAATAGGTTGCGGTTAGTGCGCGAACATAAATCATAATTAATTGCGGTTAGACGCACATACATTTTGCTCCAGAAATGCCCAAATAGAATAATCCAATGACTTAAATCCAGTGAGTTTGAAGGCCTTAAATCTTTCCCCCAAGAACCAGGAAACAGCTCCCCACAGAGCTGGATTGTCGTTTTGGCTCCATGCGCGGGTGCTCAATCCTGCTGAAGCGAGAATAGGTTTTCTACGTGAAGCTATAATGGCCATGAATGCTCAATCCCCTACAGAATGTCATTTTTTAGACTGTATCATTAATTTTTATAGTCATCACTATGTTATAGCGACCAGCTGCGACCAGGCGTTTAATCCTTCGACATTTTTGAAGTCTTTTATGCTTCATTCGATTGCTCTGGAAATATTAGCGGCTAGAAGCTTAAGAAAATTAATTTGACGTAAATAATAATCGAGGCGTTAAATTCTGTTGATTAAATAGCTTGGATTAACGACTGTTTTTATTTGTTTAGAAATTTATAAGACATTTAAAAATAAATAGTTGCACTTTATATTTATTAGTAAATTCATATGATTAGTCCGCATTCCATTATATATTTTGAAATTGTACTTTATTTTTATTTATCTTTGCCGATTAGGTGGGAAATAAAGTTTTATTTGCACTTTTTGCCAATTGTATTTTAAAATTGCACTTTTTGTTAATTGACTCGTTTAAACTGATTAGTTTTAAATATTTAGAAATATAAAAAGTGCAAATATTTATTTGAAATGCCGTCTATATTTCAAAATAAATAGATAAAGAAATAGTTATATCAAGGCTATTTGATAGAAGAAAAGTTTGATGACTATTTAACTTTTATTTATATGTTTAATATCCTGTTATTTTCAATTAAGACATTTCTAAAAATTTAATTAAAATATAATTCTAAATTAGGTTGTAACTTTTATCTCAATAAGTAATATCTCGTTTTCATTTAATTAAAAACTTTGCCCAAGAAACATTAAATAATGTTCTAAATATTTAAAACTAATCAGTTTAAACGAGTCAATTAACAAAAAGTGCAAATCACTTTTTTATCCCACTGATTGACATGATAATTAAAAATAAAGTGCAATTTTAAAATACAATTGTCAAAAAGTGCAAATAACACTTTATTTCCCACCTAATCGGCAAGAAAAATAAAAATAAAGTACAATTTCAAAATATATAATGGCATGCGGACTAATCATATGAATTTACTAATAAATATAAAGTGCAAGTATTTATTTTTAAATGTCTTATAAATTTCTAAACAAATAAAAACAGTCGTCAATCCAAGCTATTTAATCAACAGAATTTGACGCCTCGATTATTATTTACGTCAAATTAATTTTCTTAAGCTTCTAGTGAAGTCTATTTAAAAATACTGAAGGCATTTACAAGAAATATAACATAAAAACTTTAATTTAGAAGATAATTTTCTTACATAGCTATTAGAGGATCTTCAATATGTTTAATGTAAGATAATCTAATATAATGATAATCCCAAAACCGTGAAAACATTAAAAGTTAAAAAATTATTAAAAATGAAATTATTCAAGAATTTTTCTGGAATGACTAATTTTGAATACTCTTAGATGCATGAAGCATAAATCACCCTTTTTAGTGTCTGAAGCAAAAATTTTAGGATTTACTAAGACCATAACAAAAAGCCAATTTTTATTGCTGGGGCTTTCCATATGTGCAATATGCGCATATATATGCATGGAAAATGCCCAAAATATGCACAAAATATGCAAAATCGGACAAAATATTCAATATGCACGAGAAGCTCAAATTAAGCAGATTTATGCATAAGGAACCGTTCCCTAAAGTTCAAGCCACAAATGTAAGACATCATTTTGGCTTCTTTCATCAAAGCATATCCTCATACAAAACTACAAAACATGCATTTGCATGTTTTGTGGATGGAAATAAATGGATGGCATTTGGTGTTGCAAAATTTTGGCTTTTTTGCACGCTAAAATAATAATCACACCAAACGTCGGAATATCAAAATGTCATAGCGCACATCCCTGTCAACACTTACGCTTTTGAGCTCGCAGTGGTCTCCAAAAGAGCTTCCTATAAAACGACTATAAAAATGAGAGTGTTTTATTAACAAAATTTCAGATGATTATATCTAATTTGATCATTCTCTTATATTTAATTATTTTATTGTATATTCAATGCGTTGGGAAACCAATTAGTGTTGAGTTAAAAATCAAAGATGATTGGGAAGAAAAAAGAGAATATATTTATTTAAAAGATCTTGAACCTAAGGAGCGTTTTGTTGTGAAAACAATCGAAAAGCACAATCATTATTTCGGCTCTAATTGCAATACGGATGGATTTACCCGTTTGGTTGACTTCGATCCTGCTACAAATATATTTAAAAATATAAAATTAAATGTTGGACGAACAAATGATTCAAATTATTTATTAAAGATAAAAATTGTGATTGAAATTGACAACAATAAAATTATTAAAGAAATTTTACAAGGATGTGAAAAACGGGTATTTTATGCACTATTAATCAAACTTCACTTGATATGAATAATATACAAGTGAAGTTCTATTAATCATGCTGATATGAAAAACTTATTCTATAATAATCGAAATCGAAAACCTATAAAGTTACATTAATATTATTAGAATAATTTATCCTTTAATTTTAGGCACTAAGATATAATAAATTTACTACGGAAGATAATTTCTATGAAACTTCTATATTAAATGAGAGTTTAGAAAATACAAAAATAAATAAAACAGAATTATTAAAAGATAATATAGAAAATTACAAAAACAAACTTTTATCAAGTTATTGGACGGAAAATAATTTAATTGGATATAAAATTGAATTGTTAGAAAAACAAAAAGGTGAATATACGGAAGAATTAGGAAGCAGAATTATTGAAATCGCGAATAAAATAAGTAATAATAACTTTATTTTAGTTTATTCTGTCATTATTTATTTCTTTGTTTATTAAAAAACTCTTTAAATAATTTAGGTGAAAAAGATGAACAAAATAAACGACATTGTTTCAATTGTAGAAGTACAGAAAATAAATTATGGCATAAGTACATAAAGGAATATTATTTATGTCATGCTTGTGATTCCTATAAACATTATAATAATGGAAAATTTAGACCAAAAGAAAAGTGGTTTAGAACTAACCAGGTTCATTAGATTTTTAAATAAAAAAACTTAATAAGAACTTTACAAAAAGAAATAGAATAAAGTATAAAAATTTCTAAATTATGTTCAGTAAGGGGATCAATAATTGTCATAAAATTTGTTATTTAGTTAAGATTATTTTGTAAATTCTAAGATATAAATTTACTTATAGAAAAGTAGAAAGAAAAGTATTTATCCTCTTACACAGAAAGAAATTAGCTAGTTGATCGAATTAGCTTATTGCAAATACTTTATAGTAGAAATCGATATATTGATATTTTTTATCTATATATCGTATCGATCCGGTCTCTAATATATACAGGGTGGGGCAAAAGTTCTGCGACAAATGTTTTTAATAAAATTTATTGTAAAAAACGGATTTAAATCCGTCCACGGATTTAAATCCGTTGAGTTTGATGGCCAGATATCTTTCCCCCAAAAGCCAGGAAACACCCCCCCACAAAGCTGGATTGTCGTTTTGGCTCCATGCACAGGTACCCAATCATGCTGAAGCGAGAATTTTTTCACTAAAATGCTATAACTCAGAATGTATTTTTTTAGACTCTGTTATGGCGACCAGCTGCGACCAGGCGTTTAATCCTTTCGACATTTCTGAAGCTTCTGATGCTTCATTCGATTGATAAGAAAATATACGCGGCTGATCTTTTAGCTCCAAAGTCTAAGCTTCACTCTGACAATTCTTAGAAGCTCTTCGAGCTCATTCCGAGATCTGAGGCCGTTTTTCATATCGATTGTTCAGAAAAACGCCGAATTCGGCATTCGACCACGTTCATGTTTACAGGCGTAACTGTGGTTAAAGGCCGGCCACTACTAAGGCGGTACTGAGTATTTCCAAGCTCATAATATCGTTTTAGTGCTTTGGAAACCAACATACAACAGATATCTAGCCGTCTAGCGATGTCACATTTTCGAACATTTTTAACATACAAAGAAATAAAAGAAGCACGATTCTATAACATTTTGTAAAATTTTTACTTTATGAGATAGAAAAAATTTTCAAGATAAAATTTGTAGAGCGCGAATCATAGAATATGGGAAATCTAATCAAAAAGCAAAATATTAAGTAAATTTTAAGAAAGGACAAAATAAAATTTGTCGCCGAATTTTTGCCCCATCCTGTAGTATCATGAGGTAATGAACTATTACCTAAAGATATTGAAAATTTATTTTCGTAAATCAGTATTTATAATTATAATTTAAATATAGGTATGTTCCCATCCTTTCCATATAAATATTTTAGCGATATACACAATATCGAAGTTGCTGTAATTGCGGTATAAAACAAACGTCACAATGGTACCGTGATTCAATTCCTGGAAACGATTTGTGTGATACATGTTACCATAAACAATATAGGACAAGGATGAAGACAAATAAAACTTTAAAGGATAACGAATAGAATAAATATATCTATAATGACTAAAGAGATTAAACTAAACCTAATCATATATTAATGCTCATGCCGTGGACAAAAGAATATTTTTAAAAAGTGTAATTTTTATAAAATTTTTCAGAATCGTTTGTATTATCTAATTTTATTTAATACCTTGTCGTTGTAGCAACTTTAAATGTAATTCAAAATGTACTTAAAAATCTATGGATCAAATTATGACAAGATTATACTTCCTTAACATATTTTTTCTTTATTATCTTTTCCTGCTGACAGAGTTTATTACATTTAAAGTTAATTTATCATAATTTAATATTTTATAAATTTTTATTTAAAATAAATATTTAGTGAACTTTTATTAGATCAGTGTAATTATTTATTTAATTATTATTAACTTATTCTATGTAAATCAATTAAAAATACATTACGATTTAATGTTTGTTAAAAAGAAATAATTGGTTTAAACCAGGGTTGCGTCGAATTTTACTACAAATATATCGAGAAAAATTACGACTTACGAAAATAACAAATTACAAAAAATATTACTGCATAAAACCTCTCATATTTTACTATTAACTTTTCGAAAAAACATTAAGATGTTTAATTTAATCATGAATAGTCTAAAATTTTCCCCTGTGGCCCATAAAATCGAAAGTTCATGCTTCATAACATCTAAACTTCAAAAAAATTCTCTCTAACAATTTAATTTTTACATCTAAGGCGTTCCAAAATTCTCAAAAATTTTGCCTGCGGCGCAGAAAAGTCATTTAGATTAAAAGGCATATCAGGAAATTAAAAATTCGGGGTTTGTAAAATTTCACGTATCGGGCTTCTTATCAAAACTCGCAAAAATGGTAATAAATCGTTGCCAATGGCAAATTAAAATGTTACCCGGAGGTAAATTGTTAACCGAGGGTTAAATAAAGTGTTGCACTAGGGCAAAGTGTTGTCTTATAATAAAATAAAAAAGTCGAAATAAATAATAATTTATTCGAGTAATTAGTTATACAAAGTATAAAGTTTTATGGTCATTAAGAATGAATAATACAAAAGAGATTGAAGTTAATTAAAGACAAAGACAATGTGTGAAAGAACGATTTATTTATATAGGATAGGAATATAAGTTTGTGTTTGTTCACCTCTAACGGCAATTGTTATCTCTTTTCCTTCCGGTTATAGCTAAGTGTTTGTGAGAAAGGAATATGGAAAAGGGTCAAAGTGCACAGTAAAGGAAAATAAATATTTTAAATTATATTCGGAATGATTTCTCGATATTTAGGGTTTTACAAACAAAACCCAACTTCGAATATACTTGTTTCAAAATGAATTGATAAAATAAAATGTTACATCATATTATAAAGATATAATTTTTTAGTAAGCTAATTATCAGCATATAAAATAAGTTTTAAATTAATATATTAATAAATTCACATTCGATTCTCCCGGGATAAAGCGTAAATGTACGAGTGATTGGAAGTTATGAGGCATTTGACAGATAAGGTCATGGATAATCATTCCCCTTTGCTTCTGGATAATCAAATAAAGGATAAATATTACGTGACCGGACAATCCGTCAGTGGACAATCCGTCAGTGGAAAATCCGTCAGTGGACAATGCGTCAGTGACCGGACAATCCGTCAGTGGACAATCCGTCAGTGAACAAATTCGTAATTTCTACCCATACCCAAACTACCGCGGCCAAAAATTTTTCATTCTTTCGTGTGGAGGATTATAAGAGATATCGAAAATTTGAAAAAATAAGGGAATCGGCAGATTTAGCTGTATTAAAAGGATATCAGTGGATTTGAAGGATATTGGGCAATTTGGTTCAATAAGCGAATGTTGATGGATTTAGAAGGGTATAGGGGATTTGGATGGATTAGTTTTACATGATTAACATATGGGAGTATATTGGATTTGGATGAATATCGTGGGAGGGACTTTGGGAAATCTTTGAATAAGAGAGATTGTTTTCAGATGGGTATCGTGGAACTACCTACAAATCCATTTAATCCGTCTATATCCCTTGATATCCCACTTTATCCCCGAAATCCATTTTAATCTCCCAAATTCCTCGAAAGCCATCATAATACCACCAATTTCTTATACTCCCCTTAATCCCACAATATGTTTTGATATCCCCGATATCTTTCAAATCCACTGATATCCTTTTAATACAGCTAAATCTGCCGATTCCCTTATTTTTTCAAATTTTCGATATCTCTTATAATCCTCCACACGAAAGAATGAAAAATTTTTGGCCGCGGTAGTTTGGGTATGGGTAGAAATTACGAATTTGTTCACTGACGGATTGTCCACTGACGGATTGTCCGGTCACTGACGCATTGTCCACTGACGGATTATCCACTGACGGATTGTCCACTGACGGATTGTCCGGGAGCCAAATATTAGTATAAATGTAAAGGATATATTAATGATTGTTAGAAATTGAAATGTAATTCTATGTTTATGTTATTTTATTTCTTTAGATTTTCATAGTGTTTATAAATTATTTCTTTTATCGGCTTCATTTCCATTTTTATTTGTTTTTGACTTCTTTATATATCTTTCCCGACCGTAACATTTTTTACATAAATATTGTCCAGGTTCTGAATGATGATACCATATTTTTGCTTGCTTAATTCCGCAATTATAACAATGACGATCCTCCTTAAATAAATTTTGTTAGCACATTAATATTAAATATAACTTCCTGTCTTATAATTGCGGAAGAAAAAACGGATGGGTCATAAACGGAATTAACGAAAGATTTATGTATTATTATCGACAAATATTTTTATGCAAATGCATCTTTTGCAAACTTATCATGACTTAAATTGCAACAAAACATTGTTTCTGGCATTTTGATACTTAAGAATGGGTTGAGTACACTTTTTAGATTTGTCGTCGTGGGAGCAAAATTTTGTTGTGATTCTGGTCGGGCTACGGAGTAAAAAATGATATTTGCTAAATCTATAAAAAAATCGAGGAATTTTGATGGTTCAGTTGGAAAAAGAATGAGTTTAGACATTTTTCGTTATGAAATAAGGGAGTGCATCTTATTGACTTTTGTTTTTTCTAATAACTTTTTGTTTTTCTAATAATTCAATTTTATATCCAATTAAATTAATTTCCGTCCAATAACTTGCTAAAAGTTTGTCTTTGTAATTTTGTATACTCTCTGCAATTAATTTAAAATCATTATTCTTTTCATTCTTGTATAAGTACAATATTGAAGATTTATAGCAATTATTATTTTCAATAAAATTATTATTTCGGAGTACCTTAAATTTTAACAAATTAGTTATAGCGCAGATATTCATTTATTTTAAGTAATTTTTTTGTTTGCTAGTTGTAACACTAGAAATGAAAATTCTAGTAATAAATATACATATACCATTTTTTCAAACCCAGGCAGAAAATTTTGAATTATTTTATTAGTACTAATTTCAATCAAAATTTTCTTTTTTAATTGAACAGATGCAATATATTCTGATCTATCACTTATTTCAACTTCAAACATATTTTTATTTAGATTTAAGTAAATAGTACGTAAATATCCTTCTATATTATAATTAAAGCTAGTATCATAATGATTATTGCCCTTTTGAATTTTTTTCAATACAAAACGCTCCTTTAATTCAATATTTTTTAAATAAATAAATTCTCTTTTTTCTTCCCAATCATCTCTAATTTTCACTTCAACATGAATGAGTTTCCCGTAGTATTGAATTTTCAGGAATATTATTAAATATATGAGAATGATAAAATTAAATTTAATCATCTGAAATTTAGAAAATTTATTTAAGATATGTCGATTTAAAAAAACAGAAATCGTCATGGAACGGTTTCATCGCAGGTGAAAATGGTCTTTGTACACACGACAAGACTCCATTACAAACATAATACTAGAAAATTACCAGGTATTTAGATAATCATTTAAGATTAGATTATCTACTGGTATTCAGACAAACCAAATGCAATACACAAATATTATAATTTTTAAGTAAAATTGGTTCATGCATTTGTGTTAAATTTTTAATAAACAGAATATAAAATACCAGGCAAAAAACTTATTAATTGATTTATTGCTAAACCTTATAAATAAATCGTGTCTTACTTTTAAAATTAAATTAAATGCTAAGGGCATTAGAGCTTTTTCGAAATTACGATTTTCTACTTGGGTCAACCAAGAGTTCGAACGAATGATTTCGAAACTCTATGAAAGAAACAAAATTGACAAAAGTGCATTTTTTAAATGCCCCTCAATTGACAAAATATATAAAAATAAAAAGGTAAATTATGAAATTTATTTAAGGTCATTTTTATATGTACATATTTATTTATTGTCTCACTTTGTTAGCGAAGTTTAAATTTGTACTTTCTTCAAATCCCACTATTAATAATATTCTTTTATTAAATTTTTCGTTTGTATTACACCTCTTACCTTCTTATGCTTTTATGAGTGCTTCCAAATTTTTGGGTTGAATATGGTGAATAAATGAATATTATTAATAGTGGGATTTGAAGAAAGTACAAATTTAAATTTCCCTAACAATGTGAGACAATAAATAAATATGTATAAGAATAATCTTCAATAAATTTCATAATTTGCCGTCTTAATTTTATATTTTATTTATTTTGTCACTTAGAGGACTTTTTAAAAATGCACTTTTGTCAATTGTCGTGTTAATATAATTAGGCAATAAAATTTTTTACTTGCTTACTGTCTTTCAACGAGTTTCGAATTCATTAGTTCGAAATCTTGGTGCCCCATGGTAAAAAATAGAGATTGCGAAAAAGCTCGTATGCCCTTAGCATTTATTTAAAATTTAAAAGAAAGAGACTATTCAATTATAGGGTTAGCAAAAATAAAATTAATCTAAGTTTTTCTCTTGGATTTTAAAAAGGGAATATTTTGTTTATTAAAAATTTAACTCGGACGCATAAACCAATTTCACCTATAAATTCTAACATATGCGTATTGACTTGTGAAGTTTCTGAATATCAAAAAAATACCGACTAATTTTAAACTTGTAATTTATCTAAAACCTGTTTTTTCTAGTGGTAAGTTTGCCAGCCTTATGTTTTTTAAATCTAAGTAATGGGATCTCTCACTAAAAATAACAAATAAAAGTAGTCTGCGTGTAACTCACCTTATTTAGTTTTTATATTTATTATTTTACACTTCATGAACTTTAAAAAATTTTTACTTTCTTCATAATGTGATTATATAGGTAATTCACTATTTGTTTTAAGATTTTTTTAACACCTATGCCATTAGCATTTAAATAAAATCTGAAAATCACCTTGATTTATTTATAAAGTCTAAAAAGGCACTAAAATATTAAAAATAGGTTGTAAAATTTTATTGCCTAACTTTTTACGTCAATTTAATTAAACAACCATTAGAATGTCTCAGCTTTTTGTACAAATTAAATACTTATAAAAATAACCCATAAATAAATATTTTAATTTACGTTTTATTTTTATAATTATCTTTTCTTTTCATTTATGGAATTTAAAATTTGCACTTTTTGTCAAATACCGCGGTTAATATATTAGTTAATAAAAATTTTTTATTTGTTTAAATTTGTAATTCGGCTCTGATTTTAATATATGTTTTGAAATATGCGATTCGAAATCTTGGTTGATTCAAGTCGAAAATCGTAATTTCGAAAAAGCTCTAATATGTATTAATTTTTTGGCCTCTGTTTTAAGAGGCTATTTTATTTAGGAGTTTTACCTGTAGTAAAAGGGGATTTTAGTTTCTTCTTCGAAGTTATGATAGCCAATTTCTATTAGAATTATAGCAATATTTATGGGTATTATCAAACATTAAACGGGATGTATAGGTAAATGCTTACAAGAGATTACAACCCGCGATGGTGACTAGGGTTTAACTGCTGGGTTACCTACTTTTATATGCGTTTCACGGTATTTGTGAGTTATCCCAACTCAGAGTCCAATTTAACTTATTTCCCCATAACAAATTCAATGAGACTGCCAGTCTCCCAATTAAGCATACCAATGGTCTCCAAAAGCCCCACCATTTTAACCGATTGTAAAATGGATTTGTGAGTGGCTTTATTACACAAAATTTCAGATGATTAAATTTAATTTCATAATTCTCTTATATTTAATTATTTTATTGAATATTCATTGCCATGGAAAAACAAGACGTATTGTGGTAAAAATCAAAGATAATTGGGAAGAAAAAAGAGAATTTATTTATTTGAAAAATGTTGAACCGAAAGAGCGTTTTGTGATGAAAGTAATTGAAAAGAAAAACAATTTCAGATATTGGAGTGCTGATTATAATATGGAAGGATTTTTGCATCCATTTGAATTAAATCTTGAAAAAAATATTTTTAATGTTGATATAAATGACAGGACATATATCCCAGCTGTTCTCTTAGAAAAAAAAGTTTTAATTGAAATTGCCAATAATGAAATTATTCAAAAAATTTTGCCTGAATGTGAAAAACGGGTATTTTATGTTTTGCTAATAGAATTTAACTTGTAATGAATAAATCATTAGAAACACCTAATGAAATTAAGATATACTATTAGACTATTTATCAAAAAATGACTAGATAATTTAATAGGAATAACAGGGGTTTCGGGTAGATATCAGGGGATAAGGTATCTCATAATTAAAGTTGTCAACAAATCATAAATTTCTCGATTAATGATTTGACGCATTATTAGTAGTTCGGTTTTTACTAACTTGAAGAAAATAGGAAAAAGACTGGATATACATATGTGAGAATAGAGGTTTTTTCTAAGACAAAAAAAATCGTCAAAAATTTGAAATCGAAAATTTTGATAAAAACGTTCAATAATTATTGGGTTAAACTATTAGATTAAATGAATAATATTTAAATGAACTTTCCTTTTATTTTAGCCACTAAGATATAATAATTTTACTGAGAATGATAATTTCTATGAAACTTCCATATTATATGAGAGTTTAGAAAATACAAAAATAAATAAAAAAGAATTATTAAAAGAAAATATTGAATCCTATAAAAACAAACTTTTATCAAGTTATTGGACGAAAATTAATTTAATTGGGTATAAAATTGAATTGTTAGAAAAACAAAAAGTTGAAAATACGAAGGAATTAGAATGCAAAATTATTCACATTGGCAATAAAATAAGTAAACAAAAATTTTAACTTATTTGACATAATAAGGATTCCTTGTTGCCATATCAAACTGAAAACATCTCTACTGAATAACAATTTATTTTAATTTTATAGGAGTAACAATTGAAAAGAAGAAGCGAGAATGTTTCAATTGTGGTGTTAAACAAATTAAAACTCCGTGGCATAAATATATCAAAGAACAATATTTGTGTCAAACCTGTGGTGATTATAATAGAAAATTTGGAAATCATAGACATAAAAGCTTGTTTAATAAGACTGAAAAGGTTTGATATTTTATGATATCAGTAAGTTGTTTTATATCGACATGCTCAAAATAGGGGTGGGCGAATAAACATAAAATACCAAAATATTCTCAATTCTGGGTAATAGACAGGAACGTTCTTTAGACAATGATAAGCCCGGATCTAGATATTTATTGAAAACGTTCTAACAGTCATTCTGTACAAAAGCTGAAATGAAACTTACTTTAGCAAAGAGATTATATTGCTTTCAAAAATCCGTTATAGCAAGTGCGACCAATTTTATTTCATCATCCACTAAAAAATTTAATAACAAAACCTAAAATAATTCTGACCCAAAATTTATTTTTGCACTCATTCATACCATAAATCATACTTAACAAACCCATTCTTAGCAAAATTTCATTCAGCTTTTAATTTTTATGATCTTTATATAATTAGATTTTTATCTAATCATTTCTAATTAAAGAGAACATTTCTAAGTTCAAATCTACTTAACATAAGTATATTTAATAAATATTCTAGCGAATTACACCTGATCGAAATTGTTTTATTTGCGGTGCAACAAAAACATCACATTGGTACCGTCATTCAAAACCTGGACACTATATTTGTCATACTTGTTACCAAATACAGCTAAGAATAAAGAAAGCAATTAAGAATTAAACAAAACTATCTGATTCTAGCGACATAAAATTGATGTAAAATTATGCATATCATATTTATGTATAAATATTAAATAAATTAAAAAACTATGTAAATTACCGTAAATGCTCTAACTGAACCAATAATTCTATTTGTGGCCTCTCCACAATATAAGCACACAATACGACGGAAGTGCAATTATTAATTTCGAAAGGTCGTCTAAGTTAAAAATAAATAAATAATAAAGCGGTATATTTTAAAATTTCTTTAATGTTTATCAAGTGAAAATGATAAAGTACTTTAACAATTTTGAAAGAATCTGATCGTTTACAGAATTAAAATGTTAAGGATTTTAAACATAATTTAATAAAATATTGTAATTATTTCCCGAATATATTGTAATTATTCCCCCCCCCCCCTAGTGTCACAATAAATTTTTCGATAAATTTTGATAAAATTCGTTTAACTTTTTTATTTAGTAATTTCTTTGTTTTATTTATTTGTTGATAAGTTTTAATGAAGTTTAGATTATAAATATTATCCTTCATAAAATAAATAAAATAATGATAAGAAATGAATAAATTAATATTTATCTTTGTAACAATTAAAGAATTTTGTTTTTCACTGAAATTATATAGGTTATATTTTGTATAGTTTTAGAATTTGTTCTAAAAATGCTCAGAAAATTAAAGTTAGAGAATCATAATCATTTAATTGCTATTTATTCGATGCTTGTTCTGTTTGATTTTTATTTACCTTCTTTTTTATTCTTTGTTGTTTTTTGTAACAAGTATCACAAATATAGTATTCAGGTATTGAATGACGGTACCACTTTGATGTTTTTGTTAATCCGCAAATAAAACAATTTCGATCAGGTGTGATTCTCTAAAATATTTATTGAATAGTACGTATGTAAGGTAGATTTGACCTTAGAAGTGCTCTCTTTCTTTTAGAATGTTTAGTTAAAAATCTAATCTATAATGATCAGAAAAATATAAAGTCAGAATGAGATGTACAAGGTGTTATACTAAGAAGCACTATTTGAAAAATAACGTTGACAGATTTATATGATAATAGGTATTTAATATCTACATTTTATGAGGTTTTTTGACATAAAAATTATATCTGAATCCTAATTAATTTTATTTAGATTTATAAAAGATTTATCAGAAGAGTTCTTATAAAAATTGTAAAAAATCATCCCAACTATTCATAAAGATAACCTTTGTAGTTTTAAACCATAATTCTTTTGATCTAAACTTTCCATATTTGCGTTTATAAGTGCTACATTGTTCGCACAAGTAATGTTCTTTCAGTAAATTAGACCACTGTTTTGTTTGCGTGGCCCTGCAGTTGAAGCACTTTCGTTTATTTAATTCAATTATTCCACCTATAATTATCAAGAAAAATTTTTTATTCGAAGGAAAAGATAGCCAAATTTAAAAATTTATTTACTTATTTTATTGCCAATGTAAATAATTCTATCATTTAAATCCTTCGGATATTCAACTTTTTGTTTTTCTAACAATTCAATTTTATATCCAATTAAATTAATTTCCGTCCAATAACTTGATAAAAGTTTGTTTTTATAAGATTCTATATTTTCTCCAATTAAACTAAAATCATTATTCTTTTCACTCTTGTCCAATATTGATGTTTTATAACAATTATTACTTTGATTAAAATTATTATTTCGGAGTACCTTAAATTCAACACAAATTAGTATAGTTATAGAGGCCGATATACATTTAATTGTTGTTACAATTTCTTTGCTAGCTAGTTTGATTGATTTAAAATTATATTAATAAAAATATACCATTTTTTCAAACCCAGGCAGAAAATTTTGAATTATTTCATTATTAGTAATTTCAATCAAAATTTTCTTTTTTAATTGGTCAGATGGAATGTATTTTGGATTATTACTTATTCCAACTTCAAACATATTTTTATTTAGATTTAAGTCAATTGAACGCAAATATCCTAATAGATTTTCATTAATACTATTGTGTTGATTATTTTGTTTTTCATTTATTTCATCACAAAACGATCCTTTATTTCAATATTTTTTAAATAAATAAATTCTCTTTTTTCTTCCCAATCATCTTTAATTTTCACTTCAACGTTAATGAGTTTTCCGGCGCATTGAAATTTCAAAAATATAATTAGATATATGAGAATTATAAAATTAAATTTAATCATCTGAAATTTAAAAAAATTTACAATAAACATTAATTAACTAATTTATAGGAAAGAGAGATAAATAGGGATGCAAATATAAATAGGGATAAATAGGGATGGATAATCATCTGAAATTCAGAAAATTTATTTTAAACATGGACTGTAATATTAGAACGTGGGTGGTAGGTCAGAGACGAAAATTCCGCCATACAAAGGTAACCTTGTGTTGTTGGTTATTTACTTGGGTAATAGACCGCATCTGCGGGTAAAATTTTAACCCTCATCCGTTTAGCATTAAAATTTTAGCCGCAGCTATTTAAAATTATTTAAACAATCCACGTTCAATCTAAATTAATTAATAGTTATACAATAGAAATGGAATATAACAAATTTATTTCTGAAACACTAAACTACCTATCTTAATTAATACATTAAAAATTAATATTTACTGTTGCTTTTACTAAAATCGCGCTGTTATTTAATTTTAATAAATAACAAAAATAAAATTTTTTTTAATTTCTCAATTTATTTAAGAATAAATAAGGTAACATTTTAGGTATTAAATAAATACACATAGATGCGCAAATCAATCAAGCACAAATTATCGAATAATTAAAACCCATGGCAATATACTTAAAGTGCAATTATTAATTTCGAAAGGTCGTCTAATAAAAAATAAATAATAAAGCGGTGTATTTTAAAATTTCTATAATGTTTATCAAATAAAAATGTTAAAGTACTTTAACAATTTTGAAAGAATCTGATTTTTTACTGAATTGAAATGTTGAGGATTTTAGACATATTTTAATAAAATATTGTAATTTTTCCCGAATATGTTCGGCGCCACAAAAAAGAGCATTGAAATGCACAAAATGCTCAGAGAAAATTAGAAATTATTAGAAAAGATTCATTTAGGAATCTTTTTTAAAAAAGTTTAGCGTCTTATACTTCTCTTTTTTGTTGTAAAAAGTATTTTTTTCCTTTAGACATATTCGGGAAATAATTACAATATATTATTAAAATATGTTTAAAATCCACAACATTTTAATTCAGTAAACAAACAGATTCTTTCAAAATTGTTAAAGTACTTTATCATTTTCACTTGATAAACATTAAAGAAATTTTAAAATATACCGCTTTATTATTTATTTATTTTTTACCTAGAGGACCTTTCGAAATTAATAATTGCACTTTAAATATATTGCCATGGGTTTTAATTATTCGATAATTTGTGTTTAATTGATGTGCGCATCTATGTGTATTTCTTTAATACCTAAAATGTTACCTTATTTATTTTTAAATTCATTGAAAAATTAAAACAATTATTTTTGTTATTTATTTAAATTAAATAACAGCGCGATTTTTGTAAAAACAACAGTATATATTCAATTTTAGATATGTATTGATCAAGATAGTTAGATATTTCAGTAATAAATTAGTTATCTTCGTCCTATTACCCGAATAACTTACCCAGAACTCAAGGTTACAGATCGGTGGCGAAGTTTTCGTCTCGGAACTACCACCCACGTTTTAATATTACCTTCATGTTTTAAATACATTTTTCAAATTTCAGATGATTAAATTTAATTTTATCATTCTCATATATTTAATCATATTGTTGAAAATTATTCAAGGCGCCGGGAAACTCATTCACGTTGAAGTGAAAATTAAAGATGATTGGGAAGAAAAAAGAGAATTTATTTATCTAAAAAATGATGAAATAAAGGATCGTTTTGTGCTGAAAGTAATTGAAAAACAAAATAATAAATATGATAGCTACAAGAATAATATAGATAGATATTTGTGTCCAATTGACTTAAATCTAAATAAAAATATGTTTGATGTTAAAATAAGTGATAGATCAAAATACATTCCTTCTGATCAATTAAAAAAGAAAATTTTGATTAAAATTACTAATAATGAAATAATTCAAAATGTTCTGCCTGGACTTGAAAATATGGTATATTTTTATTAATAAAATTTCTATTCCAAAGTGACACAACTATCTAGAAACAAAAAAGTAAAAGCCAGGAAATGTAAAGAGGCCGCTTAACTACAATAATTTGTGTTATTTTTAGGTACTCCGAAATAGTATATTTATTGAAAATAATAATTGTTATGAAACTTCAATATTGGACAAGAGTGATAATAATTTCAGATCGGTCGAAGAAAATATAGAAAATTATAAAGACAAACTTTTGACAAGTTATTGGACGGAAATTAATTTAATTGGATATAAAATTGAATTGTTAAGTAAACAAAAAGTTGAATATCTTAAAGAATTAGAAAGCAGAATTATTTACATTGGCAATAAAATAAGTAAATAAAAATTTTATGTTATTTGACAGGATAAAGATATCCTCCTGTCATATCAAGCGGAAAATTCTTTAGTAAATAACTTTCTATTTTAATTTTATAGTAGAAACTATTGAAAAGAAGCAGCGAGATTGTTTCAATTGTGGTCTTAAACAAATTAAAACTTATTGGCATAAATATCTCAAAGAACACTATTTGTGTCATACTTGTGGTGCTTATAATCAAAAATGTGGAAAACATAGACATAAATGCTTGTTTATTAAAACGGAAAAGGTT
Organism: Meloidogyne enterolobii; assembly: GCA_963681835.1. Classification (NCBI taxonomy): domain Eukaryota; kingdom Metazoa; phylum Nematoda; class Chromadorea; order Rhabditida; family Meloidogynidae; genus Meloidogyne; species Meloidogyne enterolobii. The sequence goes on along the minus strand of CAVMJV010000025.1, from coordinate 2,520,927 downwards.
TGCTGTTATTAGATATCATTAAGATCTTACTCCCTTAATTTTAAAATAGATAAAATTCAGAATCACTATTTCAAGTTCAACCTAACCAGCCGAATTCCTGAATTTTTGTGTGATATATATTGGTGATATCAGGGATTTGTAGAGAACAGTAAATGTTACTTTGAGTCTATACGCCTACATTTTTCTTTCATTCTTCATCCCTTTAAAAAAATTAAAAGCAGTTAAAGGCAAGTGGGTAAAATACCGTATACTCTTTGATACCTTATACACGTTAGTTTAAGAAACCCTAGACAAAATCAGTGCGTCAAAAATTAGAACAATAGCTTTAATAATTTTTATTTGAGATATATAAATATTTTAGCGAATCACACAAGATCAAAAATGTTTTACTTGCGGAGCAACAAAAACATCAAAATGGTACCGTCATTCAAAACCCGAACAATATATATGTCATGCCTGTTACCAAAAACAACTAAGAATAAAGAAGAAAACAAATATAAATCAAACAGAACAGGAAACGAATAAATAAAATTTAAATGGACATGATTTTCTAACTTTATTTTTTCTGTTTTTGAACAAATTATAAAATTATGTAAAATATAACATGGATTTGAATAAATTATTTTATTTATTTTATGAAGGATAACATTTATAATGACACATAAAAGTCGATATTAATTCATTTTTGCGACCTCATCTAAAAAGTCGTTTACTGCTTCGAAATCTTTGATTAAATTAATTATGGTAACCAACTGATGCCGAATAAAAATTTATGAAAGATCAGTAGGAGATTTAGAGAATATGCTGATTTATCTTTATTTTATTGCTTAGATTTATCTTTTTTAGGCAATTTAAAGCAAAAAATCTCGAAAAAATACTGCCTATTTTTTCGGATTTTAGTGCCTATTTTGGCAGTTTTTTAGTGCCTATATAGGCGCTTATTTTTAACTTTATCGTGCCTAAATATCCTGTCTCTATTCATAACTTTGAATTCTTAGCCAAAACATACTAGAGAATTAAAGATTGTTTATAGAGTCAACTCGAGGGGATTTTTATTAGTTAGCAAACCCAAATGAATAGAGTTCAGTGAAATTCAGGATGAATTTTATTTAAACAAATAAAATAAAAAAAACAAAGAAGAAAAGGAAAACAAGAAAGAACATGAAAAATTATTGATACAAAGAAGAAGTATATTCTATTACTGTTTAAATTTTAGTATGATATATTTAATTATTTGGTTTTAATTTCTTTAATTTCTCCTCACTTATGATTATGGTCTATTGCTTTTTGATTTTTGAGGCCATATATCACGGATATATAAGCCGTGTATAGTAAGTGCTATTGATCGACTCAGCTCGCCGAGATACATTGAATGTTATGTGTTTCTTATCGAAATTTTGCCTGCGGTATAATGATTATGTTCTTTTTTATATGTAATATATACATACGTATCATATAATTAAATATGATATGCAGAATTTTGCATTAATTTTATGTCCCAATAGGTTTTAGTTAAATTCTAATTTGCTTTCTTAATTTTTTGTTGTCTTTTGTAACAGGCATTACATATATATTGTTCAGGTTCTGAATGACGGTACCAATTTGATGTTTTTGTTGTGCCACAAATAAAACAACTTCGATCATGTGTGATTCGCTAAAATAATTATTAAATATTATTTATGTTAAGTAGATTTGTCCTTAGAAATGTTCTCTTTCATTAATAATGTTTAGTTAAAAATCTAATTATATAATGAGCAGAAAATTATTAAGTCAGAATGAGGTGTACTTTTTGGGTAAGGATATCCAGGTTTTGTAATGAAATTTTTAGGGGATTATGACTGAAAATTTATGGGATGTATCTATTATCAAGAAATGAGAATGTTTTTGTAATTTATGTTTATACCGCCCCCATCTATTTTAAGTATTAGTATCATAATACTTAAAGTATCAGACTTCTTTATGTATCAGACTTCCTTCTTGTCTCAATGACTCTATTTATGAAAAATGTGAAATATGTAAATTTTACAAATCTAATGAGAGACATAATCAAACAGAAATAAATAATAAATTATGAGCCTTTCTCTATAACAATAAACACCAATCTTTTGCTATATTTGGACCATATGATCCGATATTGTAGTGTCAGTTATTGTGCGGTAACTGAACTAAATACAAATATTGATCCAAATGCATTTTATTATTATTTATACACATGTATATTCAATCTTTTAAAAATAATACTTTCTTTATTATGTCTTTCAGTTTATTGACTAAAGGTAGATAAAAGGAAATTGAGATAGGGAGGATGTCTGAAGATTATAGGGAGGATGTCTGAAAATCTGAACTTTACAAATACTCTGAGACTCAGAATAGATGGGGGCATATGAAACATAAGTACAAAAGTTTTATTTATAATTTGTTTCGAGAATGAATTTGCAAAGTTCTTCTCAAATATTGAAAAAAACCCACTTTGTAGAGAGAAGCCCAAATATGCCATTAGTTTTTCGATATTATGATTTTGAACAAAGTTACATTTCTTTTATTTCAATATTTTGCCAATTTTCCCGTTATTTCAATATTTCTCACTTTTTCTAATTATTTCAATATTTTTGCATATTTTTACAAAAATTTTGGGATTTTTCATAAATTCTAGGAAAAAAGTGAAAAAATTTGGCTTCATGACCTTCCAAAATTCTAAAAATTTTTGCCTGCGGCGCTGAAAAGCACAAATTTTGGCTTATTCTTGCAAAATTTTCCAAAAAATCGCTAAAACAACTATCGCTCAGACTATATTGAAGAGGGAACCCCCAAAATGGCCGCTGAACAAAATCCCACAGAATGTCTCTCAGAACAAAAAACCCGAAATTTTCCTCCTAAACCAAACCCCACAAAATGTCCCACTGAAAAAAATCACCAAAATGTTCCATCCCCTAATTTGGCCCATTTAAAAGTGCGCAAGAGTCAATTTATCGAAGTCTGAGTTGAAGACGGGATTAATTTTTTTCTAAAATTAAACATTTTTTTGATTTTTACTAGCGAATAAGCCATAATTTATTTCAATATTTTACTAATTTTTTGCAGTTTTTTTCAAAATTTTGGCAGTTTATTTCAATATTTTATGGCCATATTCGGCGAATTTATTTAAATAAAAATCCGCCCCCTAATTATTACCAAGGGTATTTATTCAAAAATAATTAATTTTCCAATTAGCTCCAATTTTTCCCTTACACCTCTCTGCAACCTCTATTTTGTATACGGAAAAGTGATTTTAAATAATACTGTTCTAAAAATTTAAGGAGGATCGACATTAATATATTTACAGAATTAAGCAATCAAAATGATGAGTTGACTATTCAAAACGAGGACAATATTTATCAAAAATAAAAAGATGAAAAGATGGAAAATAAAATTTTAAATGAAAAGGAATCAAATAAATGAAATAATTCATAAAGGAGAGGGGATTTTTTAAAGAAAGCAAAAAAGGCATGTAGAAAAAAATAAAATTGAAATTTGATAGCATTGTTCATATTACTTTATACTCATTTTTATCCACTCATTGCTGGGTGTAGTCTGACTTTCCCAAATTGTAGCAACTTTCAACTTCGATCTATAAAATCAAAGTAAAATAAATTTGAAAGCAATTCAACCATCTGCTTTCGTATTTATAGTTGATTTCTTTATTTTATGCTGTTTTTGGTAACAAGCTTTACATATATATTGTCCTGGTTTTGAATAACGGTACCAATTTGATGTATGATTAACGTGGCAAATAGAACAATTTCGATCTATTTGTGTTATCTAAATATTTATAAAAAAAGTATGAAAATTTTGCATTTTCATTTATATTAAGAAGATATACAGGTGGGGCAAAAGTTCGATGGGGCAAAAAGTATACAGAATGACAAATAATCCTGATTCTATTAAGCAACATCCTTAAGCGTTTGGATGCGTGTATTTCAGTCAGGGGCGGTCATTTTGAAAAATTACTTTCTGAAATGATTATTATATCCTATAAATTTTATTTTATATTTTTTATCTTAAATAAATTTTTTTCAATAGATTTTATTAAAAACATATGTCGCCTTTAATTCTTTATAATTATCTTACTAATATGTATAAAAACAAACCTTTTTGATTTTATTCCACAATACATTTGGTCTGTGTTTCCCAACTATTCGATTATAAATACCACATTTGTAGCACAAATAGTAATTTTCTTTTATGTATATATACCATTGTATAGTTTTTGTAGTTCCACAATTTAAACAATGTCGCATATTTCTTTCAATAATTCCACCCATAATATTAAAATTAAATTTTTTAGTAAATAAAAATGTATTTTAAATAAAAATGTAAATAAAATGTACTCAAAAATAAAAATGTATTTACTTTTTTTATTGCCAAGGAAAATAATTTTGCTTTCTAGTTCTTTCGGATATTCAACTTTTTGTTTCTCTAACAATTTAATTTTATATCCAATTAAATTAATTTCTGTCCAATAACTTGATAAAAGTTTGTTTTTATAGGATTCTATATTTTCTTTTAATAAATAATTATTTTCTTTAATTGAATTCGATTTAATATTATTCTCTATATTTCCGTCTAATATAGAAGTTTCATAATAATTATCCTTTTCAGTAAAATTATTATATCGGAGTGCCTTAAATTATTTTTAAATTCATTAATTCTTTCTAAATTAAAGCTTCCGATTGTTCCGTATTTCTATAAAATCATGCTTTGCTGGATCAGAGGAATTTTCGGTTCAATTTTCAAATTTATTCTGTTTCTCCGTCGTTTCATTCTCGTTTAGAAAGTATTTTGTTCGTTTTTGTTTTTCTATTGAACGTATTAGGGAGTTTGGGAAAATAAAGGGATTTGGAGAGACTAAGGGGGATGCATGTCCGATATTTTTCATACCTACTAAATCATGGATACAAAAAATTTGGTTTCATTTAATTTAAAGTGATATCAGAGGACTGGAGGCAAATATTTGTTGTATTTTGATTATGTAACCCCGAGAACATTTTTTGCTCAAGATTTACTGATTCAAAATCTTGATTTTTTATTTAGCTCGTAAAATTTAGGGCTTTTTGTTTCATTAGTTTTGTAAAAATGTTTTCGCTCCGATTTTATATCTTTGAGAGCGAAATTTTATTTTCGCCAAGCTAACATTTTATTACGTAAAATATTACCCGTTTTTCAAATCCTTGGAAAATTTTATTGATATTTTTATTGTTGGCAATTTCAATCACGATTTTCATCTTTAGTAAAATTTTTGGATCAAGTTTTGCAACATTTAATTCAATATTATTAAAAATATTTGGAGCAAGATCCAAGTCAACCAAACGTGTAAATCCCTCCATATTGTTATTAGGGTCGAAATATCTATTGTCATGCTTTTCGATTGTTTTGACTACAAAACGCTCCTTCGGTTCAACATCTGTTAAATAAATAAATTCTCTTTTTCCTTCCCAATCATCTTTGATTTTTAGGTCAACATGAATTTGTTTTCCTAGGCAATGTAAATTTAATAAAATAATTAAATATAAATGAAATATCAAATTAAATTTAATCATCTGAAATTTTGTTTAATAAAGCCACGCACAATTTAATTTTATAGTCGGCATAAAAGATGAGCTTTTGGAGACCATAATTTGTCTCAAATAGCGTGAGAGTTTGGCAGTCTTATTAAATTTGCTGCAGGGAAATAAGTTAAATTGGACTGTGTTGAGATAACTAGCAAGTAACGTTAAATCTTTTAAAAATAGGTACTCGGAACACGTTCAGATCAGAAGTGTCACGGTACGTGGTTTTCGAATAGTTTCGGGGCGTAATTCGGTTCGGAGTACAAGGTGGTATAAACAAAAAATTAAAAAAAGAGATGTTTTTTAATGTTCAATAATACACATAAATAAAACTATAATTTTAGACGATGTTGACTATCCAAGTTCAAAGAAGAATCCTATCCCCTTTTCTACAGATAAAAATCCTAAATAGCCTTCTAAAATAGAGGACAAAATTAAATAAATATTTTAATTATATGTTTACCCTGTAAATAAGTAGGGAAGCATTTTGAAATATTTAATTAAAAGCTAAAGCATTAGAGCTTATTCGAAATTTCGAACTTCAATTTGATAAACAAAGATTTCGAATCGAATATTTCAAAACAGCTTTTAAAAGCAGAGCCGAGGAGCAAATTTAAATAAATAAAAAATTTTATTGACTAATTATATTAACCGCGGTATTTGACAAAAGCGCAAATAGAAATCAAAACAAATTTTAAATAAAATTCGACTCAAAATTTCATAAAGCGTTGAATACTGGAATAATTAGACTAACTCGTGTTTAAAATCCGGGGTATTTACTAGAATAGTTTAATTAATGGTGAGACACTATAATTTTATTATTTGGCATTTAAATTAAATTCTAAGGGCAAAGGAGCTGTTTCGAAATTTCGATTTTCTATATTTAATCAACGATTTTAAGACACTCACAAGGCATTAGAAGATACAAAAGTAAACAAACTACAAAAATTCAATTAACTAATTTTATTAAAAGGGCAATTGGCAAAAGTGCAATTTTAAAGTCAATCAGTGAAAAATAAATAAATAAAAATAAATATAAAAAGCTTTAAATAAATTTCAAAATCCGGACTCGAAATTTCATTTTACCAAGTCTTGACCCAGAATTATTTCGTATTATTATTTCTATTCATTAACCTATTCTTTCCCAGTAACTACCTTCTCTTTCTTTATATTGCCCATTTATTATCATTTCATATTTGTGTGTAATACATTACATTTACTGTCACTTATCTTTTCCGAATACACTAGACTATGTAAACATCTAAATATCATTCAATCAACATTTCCTTCCCTTCATTATCAAAATTATATCTCCTCATCTTTCAGAATTTGTATTTCAATTCATGCTTTCTAGTACATCCCCAATATTTAAACAATGGTTGAACATAAAATGTTAACTTAAGATGTTCCCTTCCTATTTATATCTCAATTCTCTAATTATTGTCCAATTTCTCATTTGCACTCTCTATAATCCTCACAACAATGTTGTGTCAAGAAAATATTTCAATTTCAATAGTAAGAATAGTCTACTATTTTACTATTTGGTAAGATTCCAACCCGAAAGTGCAAATTTTAACAATGCCCTAAATGGCTAAATAAATTTATATAAAAACACAAAACGGTAAATTATGAAATGTATTTATGTTATTTTTTTATTTATTTTCTCACCGACTGATTTCTAAATTTGCACTTTGGCTAATATAATTAGTAAATAGTATTTTGTAGTTTGTTTAGATTTGTACCCCCTTTGTCTCTAAAACATGTTTCGAAATACTCGGGTCGAAATCTTGATTGCCAATGTCAAAAATCGAAATTTTGAATAGCTCTTATTAACTTAGCATATGATGAAAATGTCAAAAGGAGACTAATTAAATATTATTTACTATTTTTATAGTGACTCAACTAAATTAAATTTTTATAATATTTTCATAGAATTTAAAAAAGGTTATTCATATTCGAATATTCACTAGCTTTTGACATTTTATTAGCATTCTATTTAAAAATTGTTTCATTTGGATTTTTTTCGCCGTTTTCTCTAATAAATAAGAATCTGATTTGCCTGCAATCTTCGAATAATTCGAATACTCCCCCCAAATCTGAATAATTATCAGTATAATGTCCGAATTATGAATAGGTAATAATGCCTTTAGCATTTAAATATTTCAAAATGCATCCCTATTTATTTATAGTGTAAACAAATAGTTAAAATATGTATTCAATTTTTTGCCTCTATTTTAAGGAGGCCAAAAATATTATATTATAGTATTTCTATTATTGCACTACCTCTTTTACCTCTATTTATATCCTCTATTTTTCTTGTTTCCTCTCTATTTTTTCTCCTATGTAACATGGCCCGGACCGTGCCTACTACGGCCAATTTTACGGTATCTATGGATATTTCACCGACCGATAAAATTTCGAGGTTTATCGGTATTTAAGTTTATCGGACTCTAGATAAATAAGACATTTAATATCAGTTAAGTTAAATATGTAAACTTTTATTTTTATATTATAAAATATTTTTAATATTAAAATTTAAGATGAATATATTTATTATTATTCTTCTCTCTTATTTGTTTGTGCTTTTGAAAATCCAGATCAAAGGTAGAATGGTTGAGGTTGGATTAAAAATCAAAAATGATTGGGAAGAAAAAAGAGAATTTATTTATTTAAGAAATATTCAAATAAATGAACGTTTTGTATTGATAATGAATGTAAAACAAAATAATAAAATAGTTGATTATCTTTATAATAATACTGGATCGTTTTGCAAAATTGAAGTAAATCCTGTTAATAGTTTTTAATGTCAAAATAAATGACGGGTCTAAATTTAGCTCTCAATTAAAAATGAGAATTCTGATTGAACTAGCCAATAATGAAATTGTTAAGAAATTTTTGAAAAACTTGAGAAAAAAGGTATTAACTTTCTTATTATTCGAAATTTAATACTTCGATAATGCACAAATTTTATATATTTAAGATTCGCTTAAATAATAATTTTATCATGAGTAATAATTTTTATGAAACTTCTATATTAGAAGAAAATTTAGAAAATATAAATAAAAAAGAATTATTAAAAGAAAATATAGAAAATTATAAAAACAAACTTTTATCAAGTTATTGGACGGAAATAAATTTATTTGGATATAAAATTGAATTGTTAAGAAAACAAAAAGTTGAATGTCCGAAGGAATTAGAAAGAAAAATTATTCATATGGGCAATAAAATAAGTAAATAAAATTTTCAATTTGTTTCTTCTGTTAACTAATACATAATTTTCATAACTATTATAGGTGATACCATTCAAAACAATAAACGAAATTGTTTCAATTGTGCTGTAAGAAAAACATTTCAATGGGGAAACTATTTAAAAGCACATTATTTGTGCCACTTGTGCCAAAATTACAAAAACAGAAATGGAAAATTTAGATCAGAGGTAATGTGGTCTAATAAATACAAGGTAATTTTCATAAATATCATAGATGATACCATTCAAAAATTTATGTGTATCAAAAATTTATGAAATTTATGTGTATTTTGAGAATTTAGGAAAAAATTACAATAGTTCAATAAACGGTTTAGTATAGATGGAAAAAAACTAAGTCGATTTTATATAATTTTTTAACCTCATATATCCTTATAAAAGTTTATTTTCGAAACCTTTATTTATCAATGATTATTAGAATATATCAGATAAAATTTTGATGCAAGAGAACATTTCTATGTTTCAAGCTGCTTTATGTAATACAGTAAAATTCTCTAATCGTATGTCCAGGCATTCTATTTTTATAAGACATTCTGAAATGCATTCGATTGGAGTGGCATACAAACGGATGAGTATTCTATAAAAGATTTAACAATATTATAAATATTTTAGCGAATTACACTTGATCGCAATTGCTGTATTTGCGGGAAAACAAAAACATCACAGTGGTATCGTCATACAAAACCTGAACTCAATTTATGTAATACGTGTTACAAAAGACAACAAAGACTAAAGAAAATAGAAATTATAAAAATTCTATTTGACTCTGGCAACATAAAGCAATAAAAATAAAGTATAGTAAATTAAATTCATTCTTGTCCCTAAATAATCTTTATTTCTTCTCCAACGCAGCAAAATAATTATTATCTTTTGAAGTTTACACATCCATGATTAATATATTTTAACCTTAATTTTTCTCATTCCTTTATTTTGTTATGCTTTTTCTTTATTTTTGGTTTTATTTTAAGGCGTTTAAATTATAAATCTATTTCAACTATTTTCTGAAACTTATAAAATTCCCCTTGAATTGACACTATAAACAATCTTCCTACAATTCAACTTTATATCCAACTAATTAATTTCAGCCCAATAACATGATAAAACTTTGTATTTGTAATTTTTTATGTTTTTATCAATTGATTTCAAATTAAATTTTTATGTTTCTAAATTGCGTGTTTCTAAATTCAAATAAAATAAAACATTAAATAACATAATTTTCAATTAACTCATAGATAAATTTTATCTAAATTTAAATAAAAAATTCTTTTACGTAACATAAAAATTTATGTCAAGCTCGTACAAATAAGAATTTCAATTAACGTTTATGCTCTAAGAATTATCCAGGGCAGGTATTGTTTCATTCTCACGTTGAGAATGATAATTAACATAGAAGGGGTATTTATTTTAGCATATTTTAGCATAATAGTGTCCGGTTACTTATGGCGCACCCTGTATAATAATTGTTTCTTAAATATTATAATTTGAATTTAATTTTGATTTACGTGTATCTCCATTGGTTATATCAGGGTTTCGATATCTGCGGATTTTTCCTCATTTTGTGGTTTTTTGATAGGTAGATGAGGATTATTTTTTAAAATGCGTATTTACGGATTTTTGTGGTCTTTTGAATATTATGAGGATTTTTTTATATTTTCTTGTGGTTTTTAGCAAAAAAGTCATTTTTCCGCTAAGACCTTTTAAAATTCTTAAAATTTTCGCCTGCGGCGCAAAAAAGGAAGGAATCTGTGTCCTTGATCTTCCAAAATCCTCAAAATTTTTTGCCAGGCCTGAAAATGAACGATTTTTGGCTTAAGGATCTTCCAAAATTAAAAAAAAAATTTCGCCTGCGGCGCTGAAAACGGAAGCAATTAAAATTTACGCCACTTTCCGCGACAAAAATGCAAATGTAATTTTTCAGATAATCGTCGGATTTTCATAAGATGATCATCTGTAATAAAAAATTGCTTAATTCAATTGTAGAAGACAAAAAATATAATGCATAAATTGATTTAAATTCAATTTTTAAGTTGGATAATCTTTTACGAATTTTTGAGATAAAATGCGGATTTTTCGATCAAATTTGCGGATTTTTAAAAATTCGAGATCGAAACCCTGGTATTCAATCAAAGGTGATTTTGGGTAAAATTGGCTTTCGACTGCTACCTTGGATGTCACGGTCTAAGAAAAAATTGGGTTTTGGCTCAGTTAGTGCCGTAGATTTAGGGGGGATTAAGAGGGGCATCAGGATGAGAAGGTCGTGCAGGTTTTTATTGCGGAATAAGGCGAGTGATGGGCTTCACGAGTTTTGTGATATCCCTACCAGCTAACCCGGCATCAGTTGAAATGTTGCGATCCAAGAATCCATAGGTTCAAGAATCCAGCAGAATTTTGTGGGGTTTTCTTTCCATTTCAACTTTTTGGTGTATTTTCGATGTCAATATTTTTGGATTTATTTCGATTTCCGATTTACGACGACTTTTTTGTTTAGAGGCAAAACTGATGTTTAGATGTCATGTAAATTAGCCAGCTAAATGGCTTTCAAAAATAGTCAATGTGGTAATAAACTTTTGGCAAATAAAGCTAATAAATCCATTTAAACATCTTTTAATGTAATTAAAAACATGAAGCAAATCATTTTTAGGCTCTTTTGGAAAAGAGAGGGGATGAAAAGCGGAGTGACTTTGAACATGGTTGGGAGCAATTTGAAGTAAGTTATTTTTAAATAATCTTGTAAAAGAGTGAATTTAAGTAAAAATCTACTTAATGTTATTTACTATTTTATTTTTCATTTTAAAATTCAGAAAGGGTAATTCAGTAGAAAAGATCTGTAGAAAAGAGTTTATTCTTTTGGAAAAGCTTGAACAGTGTTCATAGCTATTTTTAGCGTTACGAAAGATCAAAATTGTTTTTCTATTGGAGGGGATTCCGGGTATTAAGAGGCTATGGGGGTTAATAGGAATATAAAGAGGAGTAGGAATGGAAAGAGGGAGACGTAATACTTCTACAGGGTGACCAGAATGTTATTGCACATTTTCTGCCTATTTTTTTAGCGAATAGTCATGGCTACTAGCCTAAATACTTTACAGAAAAAAATTTCCCAAAAATTTTCTCCCGGAATTTTTTAAAATTTGTTGGACAGTGCTTTTTTGAACTTTGGGAGGAGTTGAAATTTTGCAACCGACAAATCTTTGGGTAAAAGATTCGATAATGGAACCAGGCTTTTAACCCCTTAAAGAGATTTGAATGGGCTACAAAATGAGTATAAAAATATTAAAAAATTTAAATGAGAAAAAAAGTTATGATGAATTGAAAAGTGTGCATAACCTTCTGGTCACCCTGTATAACGACTTAATCCAACCTAATCCCTTTTTTATTCCCGATTCTCGTATGACTCTGCCAGTACGTTCCCTAATTTTTTACATATTTTATTGGAAGTAATGTTATTTCTAAATTTATTTTTTTCAAGTTTTCGCCAATTTCGTGCATGTTGAGACGTAGAAGGCGGTAACAACGTTAATAATTAAATAAGAAATTTAAATTATATAAGTTAAAGAAGAGAAAATTTAATTATCACAAAATATATTCATTAAAAGCTTTTAAAAATTGTTTGTATGTATTATATTTTAATTTGACAGATTATTTAACATAATTTGAAAAGACAGTGAATAAATTAAAATTTATTTAATTGTCAATTTTGCATAATATGCATTTATACATTATTATTTCTTTAATGGTCTCAAGTTGAAACTTTTCTTTGTGATCGTACTTTAAATCTAAAATATTTATTTTTGCATGGCTGATTAATCAGTCAAATTAATTATTGAAATTGGCTTCTTATACAGATTACGGATCACATTTGATTCTCGAGGAAGCGCAAACCCTGTTTGGTTGTTAGTCTGATTTTTTGACTATAACTTTTAAAATTTAGCATGTTCATAATAGTAAATTCTATTATATTTAGAGTTTATTAGTTCTTCGATTTTATTTAATTTTATAGGGACTAACACAATAATTTACAGGGTGCGGCAAATTAAGCGCGCGTTTGTTTTTTGCCATAACTTTCTTCAATTTTAATGAAAATTGATAATTCTTTTTAAAATCATTCCCGACACTCTAAGAAATTTTTTGGTACCAAATATCATAAATTTGGATTACAGATAATAAAGATATGACCGAAATAGTTTATAAATCGCATCAAGAAATATTTTTTCATGACAAAGTTTACTTTGCCATAACTTCGCTCAAAGTCACCCAATCTTACTAATTTTGGTACCAATCGACTTGTCTCGACGAGGAGCATCGAAATACTCTATAATTAAATTTTTGAAAATTTCATCTAAAAAAGTGAAATTTAGCATTTAGTTCCTATTTTATCATTCAAAGGCCCATATCTCAGCTCAAGAACAAGATAATCGTCTAATTTTTACGTCAATCGAATCAGACAAATGAGCTTATTCGAATGATATCAACTAACCCCATATCAGGCACACGGCATTTAAATCAGACGACTTTTGGTCCAAAAAATTTTGCCAAAACTTTAGGAAAAAATAATCAAATTAATTTAAAATTTTTTTAGAATATTTCGGTACCAAAAAATTTCCTAGAGTGTTGGGAATGATATAAAAAAAGAATTATCAATTTTCATTGAAATTGAAGAAAGTTATGGCAAAAACAAAACGCGCGCTTAATTTGCCGCACCCTGTATTTAATTTTATGGGGACTAACACAATAATGAATGCACTTCTGTTTAGTATCTTTTTCAGATACCTATTCAAATTGTTAGAGTTGTCTAATTGTAATACCGAACAATTTCTAAGGCTTAAGAAAAGATGAACAACCAATGAAAAGACTTTAGTTAAGGCTCAATATAATGAGTTCTACTGCTTGTTATAGGGAGTTGCCTAAGCGATACTACATATTTAGGTCAACTTATTAGGAGTGTATCCCTAGTGTATCCCTCATAATCCCCTTGAATTACCCGAGACCTAAAACCAATCCTTTACTTACACAAAAACACAAAAACGAATCCGAAGAAATTTAAAATCAAGACCCTCCAACTTAATAAAATTAGCCACTCCTACAAATATTAGCAAAATTAGCCTAAGCATTGTTTGGCTTCCAAAAAATAACCGACAGACAACGAATAAGGCCTACAATACTTAAATTTACATTAACTTTTATTTTTAAATTTATTAAATAATGAATACTTTTTAAATAATACAAGACCTACAAATAATATGTTTAAAGAATAAGAGAATCAAAATTATTTGTGTTCCTAAAATATGGGGTTCAGACTCAACGACAAAATTTCTGTATTTACCTTCGTCCCCGCCATTCTTGTTCTACAAAATTCCACCTCCGTCTCTTTTTCCTGTTTCCCTTTTATGAACAAAATAAGTTTACATTGTTGAATAAGTACGGCACTTTTTTATTAGTCTTGAAGAAAATCCAATTCAAAAAAGCTCAAAAGATTAGCCCAGTAAACTCTAACCTAACACTTGGTTTATACCGAAAATGTTGGAGACGAAAGTTCCGAAAAACCTTGGAGACGAATGTTCCAGAGACGAAAATTCCGTGACTCATCTTTAGAGTATTAATTTTTAATTTCTAGGTTTTTGAAAAAAATAAAAGTAAAAATTTATTTGAAACATTTAAGGCTAATTAATTTAATCTCATATCAAAATCACAAAACTCCTATTCCTTTCAGATTAGAACTAACAATAGTTTTAAGAACAGAGTTAAAAACAATATCCAATTGGTTTGTATCTGCAGCACAAGTTTCGTGAATATAAAATTTTGATTTGTTTTTGTAGACATTTTGGAATCTGCTGCGGAGAAATGTGACTCCTTCTTCATAGTTTAATCCGCCTTAATTTATAATTTGAATAATATGAAATTTTTTAAAAATTGTTTTTTAAATAAAACACTGGCCAAAAGTAGATTGAATCTGTAACCCGGTTGTTCTTTTATTTTTGTAAGACAATGTAATTATTGTCTAGTGTACATATATCGTGTCTCTAGCTAATCTTATTACGAAAACCTTATCACGGGTATTAAAATTTCTGAAAAATCTCTATCGTAAAATCGGATTATATATTTATATGTATTAAAATAAGCATATTCGTTAATAGAATGACAAAGCCAACGAAACGGACCGTATATTTGCTTCCTCACAAAGTTGGATTTTTAGGTCCACCTAGACCGTTAATAACTCTTCAGATAACTATGAAGGATTAGCGAGTTACAAAAAGAAATTTTTGGGAAAAGGGATGAAATTATGAAAAGATAGGTATTTACTGTAAAATATTTAATAATGCAAGATCAACAAAGTAATAGTCAAAAATATTTTATGACAATGTGTATAGCTGGCGTGCTTGTAAATTTTTTGGAAGTCAAATTTGAATTTGACTAAATTCTTTTATCATTTAAGTGCCATATGTGAGTAGATGATTAATTTGATTAATTTTTTTACCCTTAGCCGGAGGGGGTAATAATTTGAACATACCGTATTTCTTTTAATAGTGCGACTGTCTCAATTAGACCGAACCCTTCTAATAAACCGACCCATGGTTGAAAAATAAGCCGACCGGTCGCACTATTAGAAGAAATACGGTATACGGTATTTTTCAACTTACCCCCATAAGAAAGGAAGAGAATGCTGAGAGAAAGCTTCTTGATCTTCTCTTCAAATAAATCCTTTTTGTTTAAGAATAGAATCATTGTGCTTTTGCCAAAGTACATACTGTTGGCTACATTGTGGAATAATTCTTAATTTTTAAAATTTAAAATATTATTGAAAACAAGAGAACGGACTGAGACGAGCCTCGAACTAAAATCTCGTTCATCGATAATCGAGGTTTTCAGATATTTCATATGATACTATTGACCCTCCGGGACTAATCTTTTTATTTAAAATAACTTATTAGTAGTTTATAGCCAAAAATACCCATAGAGATTGATCTGGGCCTGGACCAAGACTTGGGTTTTTCCTGTACTATTTCTGACTTGTCCTCACTTAAATCTATTATTTGACCGAGACAAAACCTTACAGTTATCGAGATAACATTTCTTGTGATTCAGAGCTCGATTCCTCGACCCCTGTCTTTTAAGTAAAACATACCGATTGCTTCCATTAGTCGGTTCTGAAATATTATAAATTAATTTAGATCATAAACTTTGAGAAAATTGAGCTATATGCTTATTACAAGGCCTTTATCGTTCATTTTTTAAAATTAAGATCTGCCAGATCGGATAAATATGAAAAAAATTATTTAAAATCTGCGTCGGTCTTAAGTAAATTTCCGACCCTGTAGCTCCCAAATTACTTATTAAATCTCTTATTGAGAACACTTTGGAGACCTGACCAAGTCAAGGTCTCGAAACAATAATTGAGATATGTGTTAAATATGTATTATATTATTACATATTCTATATGAATAATTAAAACGATCGGATATACTAGATATAAGTAGTCCTGTTGTCGGGATTGTGTATTCTTGGAAGATCTCAAAATCAGTAGATCTAAAAAATAGTCTCAAAATTCTTCTTAAATCGATTACTCGATTTTTGGATCACAGGACTAATTTATAAAATTATAAAAGAGCGCTCCTTTATGATAGACGATTTACGATAAATTTATTCACGAATATAAAAATATAAATTAGTTCATTAAACCCAACTAAAAAGTAATATGTATCTCTGCTTAAAAGATTCCATTGAAGACGTTTAAGGCAGAATATGTATTTTTGGAAGCTAAACAATAATTTATCTAATCAAGTAACGCTAATATTCTGAGAGATATCAAAATTTGGAGTTGCAAAAATTATCTCAAACATTCTTAAAATGATTCATGCTTGTTGGGAATACATATTTAAATTAGGTATTTAAAGTCTTCCAAATAGCTTACAATATAACGTGACCCAGAGAGTTCTTTTATTAAAGTGAATGTATGATAAATCTATTCAAGTATAAATAAAATATCAATTAGTTCATTAAACATAATCATAAAGGTAACAATCGCCCTGCTTAAAAGGGTCTAATTTCCGTCGCGGCAACGATTATTTTTTGGGAGCTAAGCAATGACTTAGCTAACCACGCAAAATCCCTGTAACGACTTGGCTAATTTTATTCCTGTGAAGGCTAATTTTTGAGTTTTTCAATTTGTTTAAGCGTACCGTTCTGTTATCCTCCCTAACCCGTTGATCATATTCACTAATTGCCGCAACAAAAATAATAGCGTTACATCATCAAATACGTGTATCCATTTACGCCTTTCTGAGCGTTGACCTCCTACATCGTAGACACTGAAAATATTTATTTAAAATGAAATTTGAAACTAAGCATGGAATATTGGTAGTTGTGTTGATTAGAAATTTGTAACTAACTTTTGAGTAAACCTCATGGTCTGATCAAGGGTGGAGGTCAGTATATCCGTAATAATTAGGCCAAACAGGGCCAGATCGATTGGATATTTCGAAATATACTTAAACCGTTTTTCAGGGTTATTTCTTAAATTTGGCAAGATTAGGAGATAGGAAATAACAATTAAGGCGGAGGTAAATTTGGGCTAGATCTGTCAACACAACACAAAATTGACTAAATCTAACTTTATTAATCTTATAGGCAGTTATAAAGCCTGCGATAGGTAAGAAGTAATTGGGCTGTTTCGGAATTGGTGAACTGAATTGGGATTGGAGCTGAAGGGGATCAGTGACTAGTCAGGCAATTTACAGACACCAGAATTATCTACATAAATTCAACACTATAAACAGTTATAAGTCGGGTAACTTAAAATTCGGGAACGGTTCGTGTTGAGAATAATTAGGCTAAACAGGTCCAGATCGATTGGAGCTTTCGACATATACCAAACCGCTGTTCAGGGTTATTTCCTAGATTGCCAAAATTGACGAAACATATAGAATAACTCCTACCTAAGTAGAGGGTAACGATTAAGGCGGAGGTAAATTTGGACTGGATCTGTCAACTCAACACAAAATTAACTCGTCTTTAATAAGACTTATAGATAGTTTTAGAGTCTGCGATAGGTAACATGTAATTGGGTTGTTTTGGGCTGGTGAACTCGGTTTGGGATTGGAGCTAAAGGGGATCAGGGACTAGTCAGGCCATTTAACTGACACCAAAATTGTCTAGATTTAACTTAATAAAAGTAGTTATAAGAATGTGTTAGGCTGACTTATCAGCCAGTCTCTGTTATTTCATGTGTGACTTTGAAAGATATATATTAATTTATAAATTTAAAGATAAATATGAGTAAATTTAAATCTAGGCAAGATGGTCACCAGTGGTCAGATATTATATTTTTGTAAGCCAAGCTTTGCTTAGGCTATTTTCACTGTATTACTCAGCCGGTATTGCGCACATAGTTGGGTCAACTGAATAATTTTCGTGTCATTCAGTCGAGATTATAAGATTGTCCGAGAACATACATATATTTTTCAAGATTAATGACTCGAGACCAAGACTTACCCAAGACTACGACTAAAAACCCAAGAAGTCTCGAGTCAAGATTCAAGACCAAGAGGCTTATGAGATGTGGTAAGCTGACTTATCAGCCAGTTTCTATTATTTTTAATTGTGACTTTAAAAATATATATTAATTTATAAATTTAGAGATAAATATGAGGCAATTTAAATCTGGGCAATTTTTGTAAGCCGAGCAGTGCTTAGGCTATTTTTACGATATTAGTCAGCTTGAATCTGAACACATACTTGAGGTAAACTGAAAATTAGGGAACGGATCGTGATGAGAGCTCTAACAAAAATCTTGGTTATCGAGATCTACCAACTCTGTTTAGATTAGTTTTCCTAATCAAATTCTCTGTCTGTGTATTTAAAATAAATTTGAGCTCACTTGAATTCAATACTTTTAAACATAAATTGCAATTTAACTACGCAAGTCGTAGCAACTCTGGTAAGCAGAACATCTCGACAAGTAGGTCTGTAGTCTTTTGCTGCTATACTGTCAATGTTGTCGAAGAAACTAAAATTTATAAAAGTATAACTTATGCTCTGTTATACTGTATGAGAGGGAAAATGGAAGGACAGTCGTTCTTCTAGAGAGAATACGGTAATAACTTCCTTCTATAACATACTTAATAACTTCTCAATTTATGATACTTCAACAGTTATCAAGTGACACTCACAAGAGGTGTGAGTGTCTCTTTCAGATTATGTTAGTTTCCCTTATCACTCAAATAACTTTGAGTGTGTGTGAGTTTGAGTTTCTCTAATAATCTAAGCTTAGTCAGCAAAGAATCCGGGAGCAGGCCAAGGTACCGCAGGCCCAAGGTACCGCAAAGCTGTAACTTCTTTCAGAATTGTCTAATCTAGGACGCCCTGGTATGGTTCGATTCAACTCGTCGAGGCGCATCGAATCAGTGCGTCCCGGATTCAACAATTCCGAACGAAGATATAGCCCGGCGGTACCTTGGGCTCCCGAAAAAGACTCGGTCGAGCCGGCCCGGTAAAAATGAGGCCCTTAAAAATGACTCGAAATTCGGCAAGACTCGAAACCCCCAACCCTAGTGCGGACACATCTATTATACTCAAAAAATAAATTTTGACCCTTAAGTCAAAAATGAATAGAAATCGTAAGGATGTCTCCCAAAGGGCTTCCTATAATTATAGAAGGGTCTTCCAAGGACCGAGCTTCTTTTTTCGCCCAAGGAGCTACTTATCATGAGATCATCCAATGAGCCTCCATCCCTTAGTTTTTTAAAATCCTTTTATGAATATTTATTAACACAAGATTTCAAACAATATCACGACCATAACTACCTAAAATCAAAAGTTTCTGTAAGACATTTTTGGGCTTTTTTATTAAATCAAGGTCTATTTGTTCTGAAATTACATCTGCACTAGTTTCCTCAACTGACTCACAGTTGCCCATAATTATTGAAGTTGTTAGCTTTGCATGAAGAGATTATTTATGAATAAGTTAAGCTGTAAAACGATTTTTACTTTGTTAAATAAATTTTTAAATTGATGGGAGAACAAGGACACAACAAAAAAATTACAAATTAAATTGGTATTCTGTTCAATAGCAATTTTTATATTAATTCATGCTTAAATATTAAATGAATTAGCTTGGCCTTGTTGTAACAGCTCCAAAGTCATTGATATTTTTTGAAAGCCGAGCTATGCTTAGGCTAATATGCTTATCTATTTCTCAACTTTATCATAAGGGCCATTGAATAAAGCGGCCTAGCCCATGTCAGAAAATAGCAAAAGATTGGATCGGTCTGTTATGAGAGCATCAGCTACAAAGTCTTGTTTTGGTTTGCTTGGTTTGCTGCAAGGTTCCTATTCTGTTCAATAACAATTTTTATTTTAATTTATGCTTAAATATTAAGTGAATTAGGCTACCCTATGGGCGTGTTCCTTGCTTCTTGATATTTTTTGGAAGCCAAGCTATGCCTAGGCTAATTTGTTTATTTATTTACTTTATCATAAGGACTTTTGAGTAAAGTGCCTAACTCATGTCGGAATATAATGGAAGATACGTTGGATCTGGCTAGGAACTCTGCTGCAAAGTTTTGTTTCGGTTTGCTGGTCTTTGGTTTTGCTGCTTGCTCTGTTCAATAACAGTTTTTATATTAATTTGTGCTTAAATATTAAATGAATTAGGCTGGCTATGTTCTGACTACTTGAAGATCTCTGATATTTTTTGGAAGCCAAGCTATGCTTAGGCTAATGTGCTATGCATTTCTTAACTTTTTCATAATGGCCTTGACTAAAACGGCCAAAGCCATCTCTAAAATAGCGAAAAATTGAATGTGTCTGTTCTGCGGCAAAGTCTTGTTTTGGTTAGCTAGTTTTACTGCAAGGTTTCCTATTCTGTTCAATAACAATTTTTATTTTACTTTAAGCTTAAATACAAAATGATGTAAGGTAGAACCCGGTATTGAGCATGTTCGGAGTTTGTGTTTTTGGAGTTTGTATCCATATCCCGTTTATTTCTATTTCATGCAATTTTAAATCCCGCCCCTTTTTCACACATTTGATTTCGATCACTTTTTATTGTTAGTTAGTTAGTTTTGTGTTTAGTAAATATTATGAATTTGTGTTAAATTGTTAAATAAGGAGTTTCCACCAGCTGGTGTGTGTTTGTGTATATTTGAGTATGGGGAATTGCTGAAGGACCTGATCAACCCTGAAGCTCTTCCTAGGAAGTCCAAATATACTCCCCTCCCAATATTCCTCTATATTCTGGGTATGGATCCGGCACGGCTTCGGCACTATGGGTTGAAGAATATGAATGTGGGGTGAACATCTTTCTGGTAGCACCGGCTCAACGACATTGGCCGACAAGGAATATGGGAGGTAAGTTTGAATGTTATTTAAAGAAAATAATTTAATAAGAATAGAAATTTAATAGAAAGGCCTAGATAATATTAAAGGACGTAAGACCCGGGGCAGCCTGAAATTTTTTTGGAAAACTAACTAAATATTCCCTAGGGAAAACCATGGAAATATATATAAATAAAACAATTATATAAATAAATATACAAAATAGAAATAATATATAAAATATATAAATATTGTAAATAAACTAGAAAATCTTTCTTTTTCTCTATAGATTTGTATCCTAATCTCTTGTATTTTTAAAATTTTTCTATCCTTCGGGAATTCAGAGGTTCAAAAATTTATACATTTTTTTCAAAAAAATTTTTTTATATATATTTTATTTTTCATTTACCGTACTCTAGCTATTTTTCTACTTAATATTACTCATTTTGCCACTTTCACACATAAACACTTAAGGAACCAAAGTCCGCACATTTTTCCTTCCTTCCTTGTTTTCTTTGTAAAAGATGTTAAATAAACACTTTTTGTTACAAAAATTATTATTTAGCTGTGAAATTATTATTTTAATCTTCTTTGGCGATCGCCAGAAAGAAAAATCCTTCTTTTCTCCTAAGAGAATGCTTTCTGGTGATCGCCAGAAAAGAAGAGAAGTGGCAAATAAAAATGTTAGTGGGTCTCTGCTTATTATTTATTCCTTACAGTCCTAGTGTTTTTGCCTTTTTGCTCTCCTCCTTCAATTTAATACTTATCCTTCCTCATTTTATTTCAAATATTTATTTTACATATTTTTTTTAAAGTTAATGTTTTCATTATTAAAATTTATAAATATTTTATATATTTTATATATTTATTTATAAATCTAATTTTTTTTAAGTTTTGTCAACAAAATCTAAATTTTTGTCAATTAATTTTTTTTTATCTGCCTTGGCAAGTGTCTCAACAAATCTTCACTAGTTTCTTTTTCAACTAAATATTTTTGGACTTCAACCTTTGCTTCGGCAGCTTCTGGATCAGTAAGTTAAAAATATATAAAAAAAATAATAAAAAGTATTTTTCATTAGGCTATTTAAACTAGGGGTGGACAGTTATTAACCGGTACCCCCAATTTTTCTGTTAATCTGTTAATAAAAAGATCAAAATCACTCTTTCAAAATTTTTTTTTTGGGGTTCCGGTACATAAAACTGACAAAAACGGTTAATTTTTAAATATATATATGAAATTTAGTTTTAAAACAGGACTATCCATTCCTAGTTTGAACAGAATTTTCTTTAAATATTTTTCTCCCAAATTTATTTAATTAAATTTATTTTTCTCTTAAAATTACTTCTCTCGTAATTTATTCTAATGCTCATTAATTCAATTCTATTTAATTAGTTATCACAGTTCTTAGAATCAGACTAGTCTAAATATATTTGCTAATAAAGTGATGGCAGTACATAAGTATAATATATTTTTTTTTTGAATTTTTTTAGCGTCGCAGGCGAAAATTTTTATATATACTTTTAGAATTAAATTTAATGGTTTTATATTCTTTCGGTCCAAATTACATTTTTCTAACCAAACAGTATTTTTCTAAAATTCTGTATTTTTTTTAAAATTTGTGTAAATTCATAGAATTCCTTCAAAAAAACCTAGGTTTTCATCAGTTTATTTTTCTTATTTTTGTTTGTTAATTTGAAGTTTACATATATATAGTATATATATATTCTATCCATTCATTAATTAGTGTTTTAATGATACGGTACAACCAATAAAAGATAATACAAAAAAATTTTTGTTTTCATTAGTTGGCATACTGTAAGGAAATAAAACGCTAATTTCTCACCTTTAAGTTAAATTTTGTTTTTTTTTGTATTTTCCTTCAACTGGTTGTACTCTATTTTTTCAGTTCAATCTTTGGGAAAAAAATTTTTAAATTTCTACTCTTTCCCTCCCTCTTTACCAATTAAATTAAAATTTCAAATTTTTATATTTATCTAAATCACATTCAATTTCTGACTCTAATATATAAATTGCCTCTTCTGTCTAATTTCTATTTTTGGATTAATTTTAACAAAAATAATTAAAATATTTTTTTGGAATTGGAAGTGCCTTTTTAATTCTTTTATTTAATTTTCCTGTTAATTTTGGGATTGTAATACTTGGACCTTTAATTGTATCTATCGGAATGATTTTTGGGAATGCCTTTTATGTAGTACTGTAATTGATATATTATTTAATTCAATTTCATTAATTTGTTCATTATTGGCTCTATATACATTTTAATCTCTTTTATTTTAATTGTTTTACAGCAAATTGAACAAAAATTATATGCTAGAGCTTTAATTAAAATATCTTCAAGTACGGCTACTTCAATAATGAGTACAAATAGTGGTTTATTTATTAGAGTGATATTGTTGGGAGAGAATTTTAGTTGAATTAAGACAATAGCAACAACATCAGCAATCAATGGAGTTATTATTATTTCTTTTGATTCTGAATTTTTGGAAATAATTTATCTGGAATTATTATGGTTATTTTAACTGCTCTTTTTGCTTCTTTTCATAAAGTTTTCTTTTCAAAAAAATTTTTTTTTTTCTCCAAAATTATCACTAAGTCTAATATCTTTATTTATGTCTTTACTGGAGTTAACTAATTTATTTTTGAATGGAATTATTTCTTTTATTTTCTATTTTGTGGAATAGATTATTTAAATTGGGAATATATACCTTGGTTAGAACTAATTATTTAAAAGGGAAAGTTCAAAGTATGTAGGCTTATTTAAAAAAAAAGTTATTTTTAGAGATCCACCAGTGAGTTTTAAACGTTTCTCACAATAAATTTTCTGCTAAATAATATATACACATTTATTAATGTACTTAAAAATTTCCTTCTTTGATTAATTCTTCTCTAACTATCATTTCTATCCTTACTATTTTTTAGCTGTGTATTTTCACTAAATATAAATGTATATATTGTATATTCTTTCTTTAAAGGGTTGGTAATACACAAATAGAAATAATTAACGAAGGGAAACATTTCTTTGACTAAAATGACCAAATAATGAGTTATGAAAGCAGAAATAAACACCATTCTCAATTTTGGCAAATCTAAAACTATCCAAATACTAATTAAGGATTTTACGTATGTGTGATTGCAAACCACCATTTTGGTTGATAGAATATACAGTATTACTTTTTCTCGCTCTTGGGCAATTTTAGGAAATTTTAATAAAAGAAAAATTTAATTATTTCTATTGTGTTTTATCGTTATTAAAATACTACAAATCCTTCTAATCAATTCAAAATATATATATGTATTGCTCAAAATTTTCTCTTTGTAATTCTATGAAGACAAATATAAATAAGGAGAGGGTCTACCAGTGTTATCCAGGGACCGAGGATTTTTCTGTTCGGTTTTATTCCCTCGTCCGTTATTGAAATTACTTAAATTATTTTTTTTGTTTTTGAGTGTATTTACATATTTTCTTTTTTTAATGCTCTCTTTGTTTATGGAACTGAATGGGCAATGAGTTTAGTATTTTTCCAATAGAGTTTCACAATAAGAAATTAAGCAATTTAATTCAAAAGGAGCTGTCTTATTTTTGTTCATTTTAGTCTAATTTAAAGAAAGGGGGTAAACATTATTCGTTAAAAAAAAAATTTGTTGCCTTCATATTTGGTCGATTTTCTTTTCTCTCTATAATTGACAGATACAAATATCCCAATACTCAAAATTCATTTTATCTGTAAATATGGTGCAATTTTGGAATCGAAAAATATTTTTTTTTCTCTTTCTCTCCTTTTTTTTTTGGTTAGTTTCTCCAGTCCGATTTTTGAACTTGTTTGAAGCAAATATTTTTTTTATGTTTATTTCTTTCCCGCTCATTTATTTAGTTAATAATACATGAGGCTAAATAAAGGGACAATATATTGGGACCATAATTTTTCTGTTCGGTTCTTCGGTTTATAGGTATTTTTCTGCAGATTGTCATAACGGAATTTAAATGATAAAAATTAGGAACTGTCCAACTGTCACATTTTAGCCCAATTAAAAGGGAGTGGGGAATATGAACTGTTATAGAGTTACTGTTTCCTTTATAATTACTGTTCCATTTTGGATTTTCCTGTTTTCTGTAATTAAAAAAAAAAATCCCAATACTGTAAATTCAATAAGCTTGTAAATAATTTTTGGGATTTTTAAATTATTGGATGATTTTTTTTCTTTCTTCTACTCTTTAGAGATTTTAAATATTGATAAATAACCATTCACTCTCTACCATATATTTTTGAAAATAAAAGGAATTTTGTAATTTTGTGAAAACAACAATAAATTGGAGTGGGTTTCTAAACAGAAGGGTTTTTGTTCAGTTCATCGGTCCGGGTTTTTGGAATCAACTGAGAAAACTCCCTTTTCTGGTTACAGTTTATTAGCTCTCTATCGTCTTTTGGAATGAAACGGGCAATGCTTAAAAGCATTTTTTTTCAAATTTTCATAATTGAGATTAAATAATTTAACCCAAAAACAATCTTATTGTTGTTTTCATAATAGTTATTAATGTTTGGTGCGCCTTTATAATTGACTGTAAAATCAATTTATTTGTAAAATAAATGGTACACAATTTTCTGTTTTTGTTTTTCTTATCCTCCTTCTCTCGGGGTTTGATGAGCCTTTTCTTTTACAAATAAATTAAGCAGTGTTAATTATTTTGAATAAAGCGGGTTCTATTTAACAATCTAAACTAACACAGCTTATCGCCAAAAACTTTTATCAACTAGTAAAAACAGCACCAAAAGGTTGTTACAAGGGAATTAAATGTAATTTGGAGAAAGATTTACTTATTAATCTCGAATATAAATTAGAGTCTAGAAAGGCAAATAAACTAGGCAATTATTACATACAGACCCTAATACCAGCATAGGTGCTCTCACTCGCAATCAAGCTGTTAAAAGGTTTAGGGTAAGCCATATAATTGTCTGCAAGTAGCTGCTGATGCAAACACGGCTGGAGACACTATAAAGATTGAGGCAAACATCCGCAAATCTTGTCCGCAAATAATTTTTAAAAAATTATTTAAAAATTATTATTTTGTTGAGTTATATATCTCTCAATTTCATATCATTCTCTTCCTAATCTTTTCTCTAATCAAAAAATATAAGTTTTCAAGTTCCGTCAAAAAAAAAAAAAAATTTTTTTTAAGCTTTATTTGTTGAGTGTTCAATTTATTGGATTTATTTTTGGTCTAGGCCTTTTTCTTGGAATATTTTTTTTTGCTAAATTGTTGAAGGTAAATATTAAAAAAAATATAATAAATAAATTTCAAATAAAAATTATTTAAAAAATATATAACATTTAACAAAATAATAATAAAGTAAAATTTAAAAAAAAAAAATAATATATATACCTATATATAATTTGAGAGCTAATTTAAAAAAAAAATAAATAAATAATATAACCATATCAATAAAATTGTTAAAAAAAATATATTGAAAAAATATTTAAAATGGATAAATACATAGAGATAGGTGCCGTTGATAAAAAGCAATTCGATGGAAGAATTTTAAGTGGGGCTGCGAAATTAACAGATCTAGAAAAAATCCATCAGGATACAATTTCATTGGAAGATGCCATAAATAGAAACCTTAGAGTACTAAACAGGGATTTAAATAAGATGGGGGATGCATTGGATACAATGGAAAAGGATACAAATAAGGGGTTTGCCGCAGTAGCTGCAAGAGTTGACGCCCTTGGGCAAGATATGGAAAAAGTTAAAGAAAGTGTTGAGAGTTTAAGAAGTGAATTAGAAGCGAGGGACAATTTAGAATTTGATGAATTTAGAAGCAGCGGCGCATCGAGATTATTGAAACCAACGCAGATCCCACCTCCTCCACCGCAGCATCAACAGAGCTCAAGTAGTATAAATAATATAGGATTAGCAAACTCCTTAGGGAATGAAAAGGATAAAGCACGAAGTACCCAAAGTACTAACAATGGAGGTACTAACACACGCGGAGCGCAGAATCGTAATCCTGAAATACATGTTTTGGGCGAAGGCAGTTCCTCCGGACCTCAATTGGGAGTGTTCTCTGGAGAGACTGCCTCGGCATTTGATGAATGGACTCTTAGGTTTATGGATTATCTGGATGTCTTCGGCACAGCCTGGTCTGAAGCTGAAAAGGTCAATCGTCTCAAACTGTACTTAGGTACGCAAGTGCGAAATATTTTTGAAAATTTACTTCCATCTGAAAGGAATACAATCCCAAACGTGTTTAAAAATATTAGAGCGAAGTTGGATAGTCCACATTTCAGAGAACTTGCATATAAAAGATTAGCAGCTTGCTATCAAAGGGAAGGTGAATTAGTTAGTGATTTTATTAAACGTCTAGTACCTCTTGTAAATACTACCTCGTCCCACATATCTGCAGAGGCAAAAGAAGAAATTCTTTGCCGATGCTTCACTGAGAAGGTCAGACCCGAGTTCCAGCGCTCACTCCAGTTAGTAGGTCCCTTAATTGGTAGGAAAGACTTTGATAAACTGACAGCTTATGTTCAAGAGCTTGAAGTTGCTGCTGAGAGGGATGGTAGAAGTAATAATGAAGTAATAAATGCTATCTCGGACCACCCCAGTCAAGTACCTAGAGGAAGGTTTACGACTTGGAGACCTATAAGCTCTGGTAATACCTCACAAGGCCTAAGGGGATTCAATAGAAATTCTCAAGCAAGGTTCGCAACTTCGAGTAATGCTCAGAGATTAGGATATGGGGGGTACCAAGGCAGGAATCAGTGGCATCCACAGAATGATAGAAGGTGGAATAGTCGGCCATTCTGTCACTACTGTCGACGTGTGGGACATGACCAATATAATTGTAGAGAGCGGCGAGTAAATGACAATTATAATAGAAATAGGGGACCAAGAGATGTTAAGCAAAAAGATAATTTAGAGGTAAGAGAAATGCTTGATAATTTAGCTGTGCAAGTTCATGAGATGAAAATGAGTGGGAAATATGCTTCGGCAAATCAAGGGAATATTAGGTCACTTCAACCCGTGGCAAAGAGTAATCCGCAGCTTAAGAAAATAGAAATTAGTGCAGAGAAAGAGGAACCAAAGAAAATTACCAGTTGGGAAAGCAAAGGGCATAGAGTAAGAGTACCAACGCTTATGGGAATATCTTTAATGCTAATTATGTTTTGTAATTGCGCGATTGCAATTAATCCGGTATTAATACCCAAAGGGCCAATGATTTGTCAAACTCACAAACAGGCTATGTTATGGGAAATGCCTGACATTCCAAGCTGTCCTACAATTAACCTTACAGCAAAACATGAACCGAAAATTGAGAAAAGACGTATTTATATCCCAAATAGTATTGAGTTCTCGACAAAAGCCTGGGCCTGCAGGAAAATAAAGAAAAATGCTCGAAAATATACAACGATAACAGGGGTTTCAGTTGAAGAAAAAATGACTCATGAAGAATTGGAAGTTTCGTTTGAAGAGTGTAATCAAATGATAAAACATCACAGTTGTAGCCTAGGCATTCTTAAGGAAAATAATAATTTGTGGCAGACTGAAAATAAAATTGACTTAACCCCCAGGATATGGTTTCTAGGTTCATTTTCTTGGAAGAATATTTCGAGTGAAAACTGTTTCTTATTTGAGAGTAGGATAGATTCACATTTTGGCGCTTCAGAAGTTGTAACCCCGCTAGGCATAGCTCGCGACTGCCCATATACAAAGGGTCATTGTATATTAGAGGACAAAACGGTGATAGTTTGGGAAGTGGACAACCAAAGGAAATGCAATTTTATTCCTGTAGGGGAAAAGGAAGGCCGATGCATGGGGTCCACCTGGCTTTCAGATGATGGACGCCTGGGGCTTACATTTGGAAATGAGACAATTATTGAGGATTGTGGTCAAAATATTGTTGTATCAGATCAAGGTCTAGGGTCTGTCTTACTTTCGTTCTCTAATTTGGAGAGGAATAAGAGAAGTCCTGAAATTAAGCATAAGAAAAGGTTTTATGATGGAGTAGCAACCTCTTCACAACTAGCATCTCAACTCACTTATCTTGATTCGTCAATCACCCAAGCCATAAACTTTGCCTTTGCGCAGTCACTGAGGTCGTTTTGTGAATTTACTGAAATGGTCAAACATTGGACTGAGTCAACATATCTCACAGATCCTACAGACTTGGCGCGCTCTATGTTTTCTAATTCGTATCTAGTGGCAAAAAGGTCCGCAAGATCTCTAATGAAAGTATGGCCATGCGTACCTATAGATAAAGCAGATTTTGAATTTCGTCCTACTAAGCTAGATCACTGTTTTGAATTTTTGCCTATTATTTTAAAAACAGAAAGTAATGAACACCTGGCGTTTCTTGATCCCACGACAATGATTATATCTCCGACATCTAAGAAGGGTCCCTGTGAAGAATTTAGAAAAATAATTATTCAAATAAATGATCAGACCTTAGAAGTTGATCAAATTGAAGGAAAAATTACTTCGGTAAGGCCAAGGATATTAAAATCCCATGACATAAAGATTAATTTTGCTGATTTTATTCCAAGCATTGAGTCTCATGCATTTCATCAACTAGTACTTCTAAACATGACTGATATTAAGGATCATGCATTCGTTAGTAATTTAGTCAAAGTTAGTCAAATGACTTACCAAATTCATGAAAAAGATTCTATTGTGTCGACATCTGTGTCGAATGAGTGGCAAGAAGTTGAAAATCAAATTGAGAAAGGATTAATTGGTGATTATAAGAGCATTTGGGAGACAATTATTTCAATCCTAGTGGTAATTTTAGCGTTAGATTTTGGATTAAGGTTCTCGATGATTATTGCTGAAATGTATGCGGGCAATGGGCGACTAGGTAGACTTATTTTTGGATCCGAAGTTCAGAAGGCTCCACCCCCTAGGAGAATGTTAGACATTCGAAGAGTACCAGAACCCATTGTAGAGCTAGATGAAGCATATGAAGAACCAGTAAACAGGCCACTATCGATTTCTTGGCCTCCTTCAATAAGAAATAACGCTAACTCCAATACTTTACCAAGAAGCACCGCAAATACAAGACCTAGGTCTACCATAGGAATTAATAGAACTAGTGGATTTATAGGAACTTTAGGAGCAAATGCCAATACTGTTGTGATTGATGTCAGTTTAAATAGTATTCCAGTCAAATGCTTGATTGACACTGGTGCAATAACCTCTGTAGCAAACATAGCACTTGCAGAATGGCTAGGGACAAAAATTTTTAAAACTGAAACTTATCTTCAAAGTGCCTCGGAACATTCCATGTGTGCCAAGCAAGCCACTAAGGTTCAATTAAAAATAGCAGGAGTGTTAGCTGAGATTGTTATTCATCTTTTTAATGATAAGTTTCACTGGGATAACCACGATTATCACTTCATTTTGGGTTGTGATGCAATGACACTGCTGCCTCCATTTGTCGTTGATCTTAGAAATAAGTTGTTTCGTATTGAAGGCAGTCAAATATGTATTGAGAACAGAGTAAATAGGCCGCTAAGAAATTTAAAAATATATTCAATAGAGACTTGCGAGATAAGGCCCAATGAGCAATGCTTAATAAAAGCTAAAATAAATTTCCCTGAATTGCTTAGGCATAATATCTGGGTGCACTCAATAGATAACAGACTTGAAGAAGAAGGTTTAAGTTTTGTGCCAGTAGTAGCTAAGCCTGAAGATGGTATAGTGAAAATAATTTTAGCCAATCCGACTGGGGTAACAAAAAGATTATTTAAAGGAAAGACATTAGGTCTAGCAAGTGAAGTAATTAAAACAGAATCTGAGAATATTTTATCAGAAACTGTTTGTAATGAAGATGTTCAAGAAATCTTTTCCTTAGGGAAGACCGGGGTAACCATTGATCCAACTTATAAAATTGATTTTGGTAAAGCTACTGTAAAGGGTGGAGATCTTAATAAACTAAAAGAACTTTGTGATGAGTTTGAAGATCACAACATCTGAAGAACCAGTTGCTTCTAGACCACATCGAGTACCTTTTAAGTATCGTGATGAATTACAAAAGCATATTGATCAATTATTAGCCTCAGGGGTCATGGTTGAGTCCGATACCCCTTGGGTTTCTAACATAGTATTGGTTCAGAAAAAGGATGGTGGGCTTAGGCCATGCATTGATTTTAGAAAATTAAATGAAGTAACTGTCCCTGATCACTTTCCTCTCCCAAGACTTGAAACAATTTTAGAGAAAGTTGGTAATTGCAGATATTACTCATCACTTGACCTTGCTAGCGGGTATTTGCAAATTAAACTTAGTGAAAGAGCGTCAAGAAAATGCGGTGTTATTACCGAGGACAAAATCTATCAGATGGTAAATTTACCTTTTGGACTTAAAAATGCCACTAGTGCTTTTGCAAGAATAATGGCGCATGTGTTAACAGGGCTTGATAATGTCATCGCATATGTTGACGATATACTGATTTTTACTAAGTCTGACAATTTTGAAGAGCATATCAAAGCCTTAAGGAGTGTGTTTGAAAGATTTAGGCGCTTTAATCTAAAATTAAGTCCCAAAAAGTGTGTCTTTGCTTCGGCAAGCATGGAATTTCTTGGTTTTATTGTAAATGAGTCAGGATACACACCTAGTTTAAGAAAAACGGAAACAATTCTGAACCTAAAAGTTCCCACTACGGTCAGAGAGGTTAGGCATGTAATTGGAATGGCAAATTTCTTTAGAAAGCATGTGCAAAATTTCTCTACAATAGTTGAACCATTAACAAGATTAACACGAAAAGAAAAACCATTCACTTGGGGCGAGGAGCAACAAGTAGCCTTTGATAAAATCAAGAAAATATTATCTGAAAAGCCAGTTTTAATTTTTCCCGATTATTCAAAACCTTTCCATATATTTTGTGATGCGTCGCAAGTAGGTCATGGTGGGGCTCTAATGCAATGGGATGAAGAGAAAAAGGTCTATGGAGTTATTTGCTACTGCAGCAGAACTCTTTCCAACGCAGAAAGAAATTGGCCACCTGTTCAGATTGAATTAGGAGCTATTATTTTCGCGCTTAGGCAATTTAAACCTTTTATTTTCATGTCAAGTATTGAACTTCACACTGACCATAAGCCTCTGGCATTTCTCTTGAAAAAGGCTTAGACACACCAGCATCTAGCTCGCTGGCTTGTAGAATTGCAGAACTATAATATTAAAATAGTACATATAGCTGGTAAACAAAATACTCTGGCCGATGCTCTCTCGAGAATTCCTCATGAAGATTTGACTCCTGAAGAAGTTGATAAAATTAGTGAATTGGAAGACATAGCTGAATTCCCTGTTTGTTTAGCCATTGAGAGTAAACCGAGAGTTGTTCACGAAGTATTCGCATTAACATTGTCTTTAAGGTCCATTGAGGGTGAAATGCATCAAGTTGATATTAGGAATGAACAAATGGAAGACCCTGAAGCATCGATTGTGATAGAATTTTTGAAAACTGGAAAATTCCCTGAGGACATAACTGAAGGGGAAAAGGATGAGTACGCAACATTGGCAAAAGATCTTTGTCTTGAGTCGGGGGTGCTTTACCATCACTACAAGGACCATAAGCCTAGAATTTATATTCCTATTTCGCTTAGAGCCATGATTTTTGATTCGTTCCACACAACAAAGTTAGGTGGGGGACACATGGACTTTGGGAAAACCTTTAGAAAATGCAAAAAATATTTCTGGCCAAGAATGCACTCAGACATAGTAACTTGGTATAAACAGTGCATTACCTGTCAGCTTAGGCATTCTCCAAATCCTCCATATAGAGCTGAGATGTGCATGCCACCAGTAAACACGCTTTTTGCCAAAGTTGGTCTTGACTTGGCAGGGCCTTTTCCTAAAACGCAAAATGGTAATAAGCATATTTTAAATATTGTGTGTTGGTTTACCAAGTTTGTTATATCTGTCCCAATTCCTGATGCAAGGGCGTCTACCATAGCTTCGGCTTTCCTCAAGCAATGCTATTTACGTTTCGGTGGTTGTACTGAATTAATAACTGACAATGCTTCGGCTTTCACCTCGGATTTCTTTAAAAGTTTGTGTGCAATGCTTTATATTAATAAAACTTACGCTATTCCTCATTGGAGTCAGGGCAATGCTGTGACAGAAAGATCATTCAGGACGTTCCATAATATACTTGCCAAGTATATTACCAGTGATCAACCTGACTTTGATGAACATTTAGAGTTTGCTAACTTTTGTTATAACACCTCAGTCCACCAATCGACAAATGAGACTCCTTTCTTTTTAATGTATGGACGTGATCCAATATTCTGTGTTGATTTAATTTTGGATCCCAGAATAAGAGAACCAATAGCCCTAAATGATGAGCAAGAGATAAAACAGAAACTAATTGTTTCCCTAAGATGTGCATGGAAATACGCGGCAGAAGCTAATAGCGAAGCACAGCTAAGATCAAAGGCGCAATATGATAAGTTACTTAGGAATCCAACTGTTTCAATAGGTGATAGGGTACTTCTTCGGAATTATACTGGAAAAGTCGGGTCTTCAAAGAAATTCCATCTTCCCTGGAAGGGTGTATTTAGAGTGATTGAAATTAATGGCGTTCATGTAACCATATCAAGTTGTAACTCACCTCAGTCTAACCCAAGAATCGTTCACATTAACCAGTTGAAGAAATGTATAGAACCTTTACCTTGCGAACCCGTTTGTACAACGCCTAGGTTAGAAAATGAGGAATTAGAAGCATTAGTAGAGGTTAACGCAGAGGAAATAGTTGACATGCCTGGATTTTCGCATAAAAATGTTGTTGAACCGAATGTAATTGTAGAACAAAGTAGTCAAGCTGATGAAATATTAGGACGTCAGGGATTAGGTAGATACAATTTAAGAAGAAATCCCAAACAAAAGATTCTCATAATAGCTTCGGCAACTGCAAGGAAATAATAAAATAATAAAAATAATAAAATAAAATAATAATAAAATAAATAATAAAATAAATAAATAATAACTAAATAATAAATAAATATAATAAATAAATATAATTTTTGTAAATAAAATATAATTTGAAAAATGAGAAAGTAAAATAGTAAAATTCTAATAAATATAGATGAAACAGCCAGTTACAACTACAGCGCTTGATGGAACAAAATTGACTTTATTTTTTACTAAAGTTTTTGTGTTTTCTAACCACTTCAGTTGTCTGTTTACAATTGATGGCATGGATTTCTGTTGTACTGAACAGTACTACATGTATTACAAAGCGCTAGTGTTCGAAGATTTTGAGTCGGCTCAACAAATTCTCTCCACCAAAAACGCGGCTTTAATTAAAAGGATTGGATCACGAATCCGAAATTTTGATCACTTTAAATGGAGACGTGTTTCTATTCTTATTATGGCTATTGCTAATTGGTATAAATATCGCCAGAATCCAGAATTAAGAAGAATTTTATTTCAAACTGGACAATCTCTTTTGGTCGAAGCAACCTCACGTGATCTATACTGGGGTTGCGGTGTAGACATTTCTTCGCCTAAGATTGTTGAGAAGAACAAATGGCCTGGGAAGAATGTGTTGGGCATCATTCTAACAGATATTCGAACCAGGCTTCTCAGTTAGTAATTTAAGTAGTTATTGGAACATAAAGTAAAATAAACTGAATAATCTGATAAATTCAAACAAATTAAAATTAATGAAAAATAATTTACTTAAGTTTTAAAAATCTAATTCCACTTTAATTTAGAAATTGAAATGGAAAAAAGACAACCAATTCTGGATTTGAATAATTTGGTCGAGTTCCCGCCACTATCCTCAACAACTTTACCTACTAACTCTCCCAAGGCCAAGTCCACCAGTATTCCTCCGTCTGCTATGTCGTCGTCGTCCGCTGATAAAAGTCCACCAGTCAATCAACCGAGTTGTTCCACCACTAGTTGTTCCACCAGCAATATCCAGGCTTCGGCCATCAAACGGATTGAAAACATAGAGAAAGAAAAATGTAAAGAAACCACGGAAGAAATGCCTAAAGAAAATGTTGAAGAGAAAGAAAAGAAGATGGTTGAATACCTGATTTGTCAGGTGGAAGAGAATGGAGTCATTGGAGCTCGTTTCAACCCAACCACGAATAGAAATTGGCCACACTTTGTTCTGATAAAGAATGAACTGGCAGAGAAGAGTGATGGCTTTGTTGCAAAATTACAGCTCGGGGATTCGGTCTGGGTATCTGAGTTCCAATGGCGAGAAGGCTATAAAGTTTTGGCTAAGAATGCTGGAGAAGTGACTCAGTATAGGAAGATTTGGTTCCATAGTCGCATCAATAGTCAGGCCACAGTCTCTTGTATTGAGTTCATCTCGTATGCAGAAAGAGTTGAATGTTCTGGTGTTGTTATCAAAATCAAAGAAACCAAAGATGTCAGATCCTGTTGTATAGTCATCGCTTCGAAACTTCAAGTGTCCACTCGTTGTTATCGTCGTCAGTTGATTGGACTAAACTTAAATGATATTGAAATTGGTCAATTAGTTAAAGTTTCGGTCGCTAAATTACCTGCAAACTTTCTTGTCGATGAATCGTATGTCCTCCCACACATGACTGAATACAAAATTGGTTCTGAAGAAGTCATTCAGCAAGGAATGGGCACTCTTGGAACAGTAGAAGCACACGGGCCTTGGCCATATAAAAGGAATGGAAAAAATATATTTTATCCTCTGTTACCTGAAATGACGCAGGGTGAAGTTGAGTTGTCTGAAGGTATAATGTCTGCAGCAATTGGCTTTTCGTATGAGGATGAAAGAAGGAAAATTGTTGAAAATAGGTTCGAAGGCAATGCCATTTTTGTTGATGAACTGTTCCGTCTAGGTTTCACTGAGATTGACAGTGCAAAGGTGAAAAATTTGAAGGATGCTTGGAACGAAGATGATCAAGTAGTCCTCAAGTCGGAGATGCATCTTCCAAGTTTTGCATCAGGTGTCGTTAGAAAGATCGAAGTTTCTCAGGTTCAGTCCTTCGGGAACAAGAGATTTGATTTTTGGATTAGTGTGAGGGTTGTCAATGTCCAGGAGCGAAAGAACAGAGATGTCGAAGAAGAATTGGAAAATGCCAAGGATGGAGGCTTTGTTGTAGTCCATCCGTTTCTGTTTAAAGGATTGGAAAGTCGTCGAGAGTGCTTTGATTTAAATATGCCATCAACTTTATCTTTGCAAGACACTAACCAAGGAAGACTTCTTCGCGCTTTACTGGCCAGAGAATTTGAGGTCGATGATGAAGTAGAAGATTGGGATGCTTCGGCAGTTGAAAGGATTCACCCATTGATGAGATTATTGAATAGGAAACAGCAAGAAACAGCCAAAATTCTGTTGGAAGAGGGTTGTAAATTTGTTTTCCAACAGGCTCCGCCTGGAGTTGGGAAGACCCACGTGGCGTCTGTTGTTGTTGCCATAATGTTGTCCATTGTGACTAAT
Source organism: Meloidogyne enterolobii (assembly GCA_963681835.1). Lineage (NCBI taxonomy): Eukaryota > Metazoa > Nematoda > Chromadorea > Rhabditida > Meloidogynidae > Meloidogyne > Meloidogyne enterolobii. Next base: position 2,484,323 of record CAVMJV010000025.1, on the reverse strand, counting down.
GTTAAGGTAGCAGTGATTACAGCAGCGAACCTGCCTTTGGCAAAGTTAGCTCGTGAGTTGGAAGAAGTTTTAGGTAGCCCTGAGATGGAGCGTTCAGGAGCTGTCGCTTTCTTTTCGGGTTATGCTAAAGATAAGTATTTTGGTATGATTAACGAGCTTCGGCAGCATATGTTAGTCACCAAATTGAAGTCAGAGGAAGTTCTGAGAAATCTTGGAAACGCTGACGTAAAAGAAATCGATCAATATTGTGAAAATTTTGATCGTAGGCCTCGGTTAACCAATGAATGTAAGATGGGGTCTCTCCTTGCAGAGCTCTCCAGACTACGCATTGTGTTTGCCACGTCATCCATGGCAGAGGCAATGGTGAATTCCTCACTTCTTGATACATCAGTCCTGATTTTTGATGAGGCGACTCAAGGAAGTTTTACTGAGCTCGCTCATCTTATTTGTCGTCTTCCCAAACTTGAAAAGGTGTTGGTCACTGGAGATCAACACCAACTCGGTGTTCATCTCCAGAACCTGCCTAAGTGCCTCCACTATGGCTTCGGCCTGGAGAGCATGGTCGAACAGTTAGTCTTGTCGACATTGGTTAAGCATACTAGATTGACTGTCTGCTATAGAATGCACCCGCTTCTGGTAGAAGTTGTCTCTTATGCTTCCTACGAGTCGCATGGAGAAAATATCGAGGCAGGCAGAGGTGAGGATGAAAGAGCGTTGTTAACAACCTCACGATTCCCCCTACCAATGCAGAATTGTCCGATTGTGTTGTTGAACGTTGTTGGAACTTGTCGTCAGGATATTATCTCCCATTCTCTCACCAATGATGAACAAACTGCTTCGGCAATCCAGTTGATTTCCTCCTTGTATGAAAAAGTCTCGCCAAACATTTCCGTCGTCGTTATTTGTTTATATTTGTTTCAAAAGGAATGTATTCAAAAAGAGTTTGAAAAATTGAATTGGAATGTTTTGGTAGTCAGCGTTGATGGCTATCAAGCCCAGGAATGTGATGTTGTTGTACTTGTCACCACAAGGTCCTCCAACAGAAGTGGCGGCCTCGGCGACTCCTCGGATTTCTTGAGAGATGATTGTCGTGCAACTGTTGCGTTGAGTCGTGCCAAGCATGGACTTTTCCTCGTCGGTGACATCGAGACTTTGAGAGGTGGTAAAGTATGGAGCAGGTTTATTGATCGTGCTTCGGATTTTACAATGGTTGTTGGTCAAGAGTATTTGAATGTCCTCCGAAGTGGGTCTTGTAAACGTGATAGGTTTGGCCAGCTGTTGTCCGCCAGTGGGAGAGTTGTAGCTAACTTTGTTGATGAGGTGGTTCCCCAACAGCAGCAACAACAACAACCTTCAACAAGTGGTATGGTTAGAAATGAAACATGGAGACGAGATGGACCAAGTACAAGTAGAGCTGAAGATTGGTTTGAAAAAGATTTTAATAATTTAAATATAAATAATACCACAAATTATTATATTCCCAATTTTAGGAAGAGACAAGCTCCCAATGAATGGCAACAATATCAAGGTACTACATTTGTTAGAACCGATCAATTGCAATGTTACAAATGTGGAGGCTATGGACACTTCGCTCGCGAATGCATGGAAAACAATTATGGTACTTGGCGTAAGGATTCATGGAGAGGAAGAGGAAAATAAAATTATTTTTTTATTTTATTCGCTTTATTTGTTTGAATGAGTTTGAATGTTTTTAGGTTTTAAAACATACATTTTGTTCCCCCATAATATTTGTGTTTATTTACATTTTGTTAGACAAATTTCCAATTTTCCGTCTCCCCCTTCCACAACTTTCCTTTAAATGTTTTGAATTTATTAAGTGGCTAACACTAGGTCACATTAATGTATTTTTAATTGTTTTTATTACCCAGAATTTCTTTTCCAATTTAAGCCTTAAAAATATTTTGTCCTTAATTTCGTGTACCTCTTTATATCACTTATACCTGTCAAATACAATTTTTTCTCATTTCCAAAAATTTTCAAAATGTCAATTTTACAACCAAATGTCACTTTATATAGAAATTTCATTGAAACCCCTCAAAAATATTTTTTTTATGATTTTAACAATTTGCACTAATTAATTAATTAATCAATTATTTTTCTAATTAATTATTTTGTTTGCCAATTTACATTCAATTTTACTACCCTCCATATCTCACTTAAGATTTTTCAAAAATTGTTTTTGTTAATAATTATATCCTTATTCCAACCTCATTTTTAAATGTTATAATAATTTGTTATTATTTAATCAACTTACTTAAATCCCAAATACCAATTTTCACATTACTTAATATTTACACAAATTGCAATTTTAACCAAATTTTTCTTTGTTAGATCATTTGATTAATTTTTCTTTGCCATTTTTAAAATGCCCTCCTTACTTACATAAGAATGTATGTTTTAGCTATTTATACCCCAAAATTTATGTTGTCATTTAATTTTACTTAGGTAATTTCTGGATCCTTTTTACTATTTTGACATTTTTTTTTCAATTCCAAACCTTATCCCATTTAAAACACGTTTTCAAAATTTTAATGAACATGCTCATACTAGGTTAGCCAAAAACAAGGAATACCCCAGAAATATTTAGACTTTACCCACAATAATTTCTAAACTCTTAAAAAAAATAATAACCCAACTACTAGAAAATGACCATAAAATAAATATACGAATCAATAAGCAACTTTGAAAGGAAAGAATAAGTTAATAGTGGACCAGGGACGGTCCAAAAGGAAAGGAAAGAGAGACATGCTCGAAGAGCATGGAAAGTAAAAGAAAGAGAAAACATCATGAAAATAGGCTAAGCCAGGCATCAGAGAGCTTATTGATTCGGTATGAAAAGGAAATGGTCAGGTTACTAGTAGGAGGGAAAAATGTTTTTAAAAGTAGAGAAATTAGAGTCGGAAAAGTCTAGATAGAGACCAGGGACGGTCTCATGGGGAAAGGGACGTGTAAGGTAGAACCCGGTATTGAGCATGTTCGGAGTTTGTGTTTTTGGAGTTTGTATCCATATCCCGTTTATTTCTATTTCATGCAATTTTAAATCCCGCCCCTTTTTCACACATTTGATTTCGATCACTTTTTATTGTTAGTTAGTTAGTTTTGTGTTTAGTAAATATTATGAATTTGTGTTAAATTGTTAAATAAGGAGTTTCCACCAGCTGGTGTGTGTTTGTGTATATTTGAGTATGGGGAATTGCTGAAGGACCTGATCAACCCTGAAGCTCTTCCTAGGAAGTCCAAATATACTCCCCTCCCAATATTCCTCTATATTCTGGGTATGGATCCGGCACGGCTTCGGCACTATGGGTTGAAGAATATGAATGTGGGGTGAACATCTTTCTATGAATTTGGCTAAACACGGGTCTATATTTACTTTAAGGGGGGATGATATTTTTTGGGAGCCAAGCTACGCTTAGGCTAATATGCTGGTTATTTTATAACTTTATTATAGTTCCCTTGAGTGAAGTGGCCTAATTTACACCAGTAGATAGCAAAAAATTAAGGACTTGTTCTAAGAGTTCTCTGATCTAATGTCGTAAAACGCTCAAGAATTTCTCCAGCGAATGGAGGGATAAGATTGGATAGGACTTATCCTAAAACCCCAGAGATGTCGAGGTTAATATCGAAGTTAATAGAGATCTCGAGGGTATAGGACATTTCTATAGTTGGATATCGAATCGAAAAATTGTCATGGTTTGCATATAGGATTTCGGATATTAACCGATCACACATTTTTTATTAACCGATCACACATTTCGGATATTAACCGACATGCCAGGATATTAACCGATCACACATTCGAACCACAACTGATCGTTTTGAATTTTGTTTTATTCTTGCTTTATTTTCTAGGCTGTCAGGGAATTTCGCAGGCATTTCAGAGCTTATAATATTTACCTATTTAATTTTATTAATTTTGCTTAACTTAAGGCAACTTAATAAAATATTCAAACGGTTGCTATGAGTTATAAAAGCTTTCAAGGCTAAATTTTAATTAATTTAAGCTTGTTAAAATATAAGGCAATGTATAATTTTCTCACCGTGGCTGGCAGAAAATGTGGCTTTTTATATAATTGTATTTGGACTTTTCGCTGTTTGAAGAAAAAATGAAAATTTAAACAAGAATTTTGTTTGTATGTTGGAGTGAGAAAAAATGCTTTTTTTAAGTAGTGGGAATTTTTTTCGAGATTTTGAGGAAATATTTTTACTTTATTTAATCGTAAACAATTGAAAAAATGAAAATTAATTTGGAAAAGTTAGAAATTTAGAGTGCGAAAAAAATTTTTCAGTGAAATTGGTACGTGCAGTCACGTTCACAAATCACATAGTTTTTTAATAGTTGCATCGAGCGCCACGACTGGATTAACAAAATTAGTGATGATTGACGCATAGGGAATATTTCAATTCAGCGGACAAAATTTTGTGAAGTGTCGTTCAGTAGATTAATTTAAATAAAAAAATTTAGGGTTGTTTTTTGCTCTACCTTTGAAACCCTATACTTAAACAAAACAGAAATTTCTGCATGAGCTTTGCTCTGCATCAAAAAATAAAGCTGCAAATAAACCCGAGTGACGCGGACCAATATCTATAGCAAAATTTCTTATAAATTAGTATTTCAATTATTGAATACTAATGCCGCTTTCCGTTTACAAAACGCCGCTTTCCGTTTTCCTTCCTAATAAATTGCCTTCTACTTAAAATATAATGAAATAAAGATTGACAATAAAATGAAGATTAATCTGAGACTCAAAAAAAGGTGGATTCCGAAGGGCTTTCGAACCGGCCACACGCTGTAATCTCAGGTTGCAGAGAATTGTAAAATATATAATTTTTATTTAACTAATGACAATGAGCTTTATTTATTCAATTCTGCTAACTGAAATTTTAAATTTAGATTTAATTATTTTTGAAAGTCAAGCAATCCTTGGCTAATGATTTACATCTGGGAAGGACCGGATTAGTTTAAAAGACGGATCTAGTTTCTGTTCAGTTCTAAGATGTTTTAAGTTTTATTCAGTAAAGAAGATTAAGAGAATGGCATGATGATTTTGATTGATTAATGAGGATTTGGAGAGGTTACCAATTCAGAGTGATATTTTGAAGAAACAAGTCTATAACTCAAAATAATGGCAATATTTAATGAATTTTGATATTTTAAGATACAATAAGAATTAATTTATAAAATTGCCATTAGATGAGAAGCTTTGTTCCGTTTGATATATTCAGACCTAAGCCAATCTAAGCAAAAAACACGATCACAATAATTGAGATTTTAACGAGATTTTTTGGTTGATCTCTACAGGATTGAGGAAAAATTTTGTAAAAGCGGCCATACAAACCTAAAAATAAACCGAGATTGATAAAAATTTCCGTCAGATCGCTACACTAGTATCACTCGAAAATGCTTAATCAACTAATCAAGCCGTCGTTCCGCTCGACATGCCCGACTCCCTCCGCAGCGGCAAAAACTTTTTTCCGCGGATTCAACTGTCCCTTTAATTAAAACAATATATTTTGATATTTTGAGCCTTTTTAGCCGTCTAGATGTTTTGAGCGGGCACGACCGAAAGAGACTCAAGCAGGGATGTGAGGCTGTTTTAACAGCTTTAAGTTAGATAAAACATTGCTCGCTGACTTTATCAAAAGCTCTGGCTGATACTGAGCAACTATTGAAACTGGAGACTGAAGGAAACCCAATTACTTGTTATTGTTTAAATGAATTTTTATTTATTAAATTTAAAATGATTTACTGACGCTGAAGTTTCTTCAAATGGGCTGTTTTAATTTTTGGAAGCTTGACAATGTTCATAGCTAATTTACTGGCTATAATTATTTATTGGATTTTGTGTAGTAAACTTTAAAATAAATACTTAAATAGGCTGTATACCCCAGGTAAAACTAAAAGTGAACCTATATTCTTAAACTGGGCTAGGGTATGTGGCGATTTTCCTCATTTTGTGGTTTTGATAGGTAGGTGAGGATTGTTTTAGAGGATTTTCGTGATGTTTTGAAGATTATGAGGTTCAAGGATAATTACACAGTATTAACAAATTTATAAAGTTTAAGATAAAGGTTAATAAAATTTTAATTGGGATAAGGTTTCCACTACGTAGTACTTATTTTTTTGTAAGCCAAGCAATGCTTAGGCTAAACTTTGCCAATAATCACGCAAAATTACTAGGTTAAAGAGCGGTACTCAAAGACCGAATTAACAAATGAATAGACATGAGTTAAGACTCAAGTCTTGGACACAAATTGGGCCGTATAAAAGTGAAACAGATCCCTGACTCAACTTTTCCCTGATAATCCCTTTAAATTACTCGAGACATGAAACCAATCTCCAATTTATTAAAATAACCATTCCTACTACATAATATTGGAAAAAATAGCCTAAGCATTGCTTGGCTTCCAAAAAATAAACTCATACAAAAAATGTCTTACAATACTCGAATTTAAATAAACTTTTATTTCTAAATAAATTAAATAATTAATACTTTTTAAACTAAAAATAGGCCTACAAATAATACTGTTCGAAGGATACGGGAATCAAAACGATTTATATGTCCTAAAATATGGGACTCCTGTACAAGACATTAAAAAATAGAGAAAGATTTTAGCAAAAGTTACTCAAATGAATCCTGTATATGTGCCCTCCGATAGACTTGATTTTTGTAGAATAAAGGTATAGCCAAACAATAGTTCGTACTTTTCCGTTATACTACCGCAAACTGAGTGCTAGACGAATATGATCGGCTATAACTTTATGTCTGATCCAATACAAATGAATTTTATATCATGCGGTATCTTTTTTCCAACTTTATGAAGCTTTCGAATGATACAAAATTCATTTGTATTAGATCAAGCTTCGAAAAGTTAAAGCCGTCTGGCACTCAGTTTGTGGTCGTATAACGGAAAAGTACCGTAGTAAAGTAGTGCGGGTTTATGATGCTAAATATAAATTAATCTATTTAATAATTTATAAATTAAAAAATTATTTCGACTTATTCACAACATTAGAAAGAGATTATATTTTTTGGAAGTATTGTTAAACAATGCTTGATTTAAGAGAAAGTTTAGCAAAGGACTCGAACCTGCGACACCCTGACAGTTAGTGTTAGGCGCCTTCGCTCCCCACATACACGAGCTCTACCACTGAGCGGTGGTGACTAATGCTTTATCTTTTATTCTTTTAGGTTGTTTAACACCCGCCTAAGCGTATTATATGCAATAGGTAAATCATCCTTACAATAGCTCGAATTGAGGTGTTGGTTGATATTTGGTAATAAGTAGGGCGTGTCAAAATATGCACGGAAAAATCCAAAATATGCGCATATATATGCACCGAAAAATGCCTAAATATGCACTAAAATAAACAAAATTTCCCAAAATATGCACTAGATATGCAGCAAAAAACAGTAAAAATGTGCTTCAAAAATTAATATTTTAAATAAAAACTATAATTTAGTCTTTTAAATAGCAATTTAGAGAACTTCTAAAAGATTTTACAAACTTTAAATTTATGAAAAAAATTTTTTGAAACAAATTTTTCCAAAAAAGTTTCTTTAAAAAATTTTTGAAAAAATTTAATATTTTGCCAAAAAATAATTTTTAAACTACAAATTTTTCAGAAAATGCCAAAATAGGTACAAATTTTGGTAAAAATATGCAAAATTTCCCAAAATATTCACAGACATGCAAATATGCACGAAAGTGCCGAAATATGCAAAAATATGCATTAAGAACTGGGTCCCAAAGTGCTCGTATCAACGTAAAAACACCATTTTTGAGCATTTCAGCTAATGGCATATCCGCATGCAAAATATGCATTTGCATGTTTTGACACGCCCTAGTAATAAGTATCGATAAATATTGAAAATATCGTATCGAGCGAACTTTAGGCTGTATTATTTCAATTTGTTATCTTTTTTAGATTTACTAAAGTATGTACATAATAGCAGCACTCACTCCCATTTTAATCTCCAATCACTCCTCTTATTTTTTGGAAATTGGATATATCCAACTAAAAAAAGATATTACTAATTACACTCTTCAAACTCTATGTAGTTATGCAGGGACTTTTTGAATTTAAATCCAGGATTAGGATATGAAAATGTTTTTATTTGGCCTCATAATTGAAAACTAGACATTCAGAAGAAAATGAAGCCTATTTTAAGTGGCTCTACTTTAGGACATGCGTTCATGAGATTTTGAGCGTCACTAAAAATTGTTCTTTTAGTTGGTCTAACCAACTTCCAAAAAATTATGCGACATAAAGGAGCAGAGATTATGTATTGCCTAAGCTTTGTATTTGCCTATGTATTTGCCTAAGCTTTGCTCGGCGGCCAAAAATACATGGAACAGGATATCAACAAACATGCTGGCAAGGCAATAATTGAAAAATTCTTAAAAATTATAATTTTAACAATTTAATACCTTTAAAATATTATTCCAATGTAAGAGTGGGTTTTGGTTATATGCAAAATTATAAAAGGCATAAAGCTGTTATTGTTTTTTAATGGTTCCAATGAATTAATGTAAATGGGACGGATGTAAAAACATTTGGCAATGTCCTAAAGTAGAGAATTAGAGCTACATAGATATATCGTATCACCCATCCCATTAATGAACATATTGAAATAGTTTAACGAAACTGGCACAAATGTTTTGAAGTAAGGCTGGCTTTTGCTCCCTAATCTTTATAAACGGCGATTTTTGCCTGAGCATTGCTTGGCATCCAAAAAATATATAGCTTGAGGAACGAGAGCAGCAGCCCATTAATATGGAATTTTGCCAGTAAACGCAAAATTTCTTATATGTAATTATTATTTTAATTATTGAATACCTTTGAACGTTATTATGAAAGAGCGGTTTTACTGGGATATGACATCTATATTAGGCTAACTAAAGCTACTATTGTCTCCATTTAGTTTTTTTTCTTAACTTGGTAATTGGACATCCTAGCAACCACTTTCTAGTGTAGGGTAGTGATGCTCGGGTATCCCAATCCCGCCTCCCATTTCCCGGGTTTTTTCTTTGCCCGAGCATCATTAGTTTAGGTCTTCTCGTGTATATTTGCATATCGGTGCATATTTTGGCAAATTTTGCATATCTTGGACAACCCTGCTTACTACTGTTAGTCTAAGCAATGCTTGACTTACAAAAATATAACACAACCCAATCAACATAATATTTCCTCAAGCTAATGAATGCCTTGCTTTATAAACATTAAAAAATTAAAAATATTATATTGTTGATTTTCCTTACAGTAAATTTTTTCCCCCTAATAAGAGGAACAAAATCTCTTTGATAAATAAAATTTATAAAATTATCTCTCCAAACCAAGGCCATCTCTCAATACACATTTTTATTAAAAAAAGACCTAAATTATAAATCACCTTCATTTAAAAAAGGAAAATTTATCAATTAACGATTAACAAAAAAATTAAATAACCAATTAGGATGTTGGTGACTTTTGAAGAAAATTGATCAAATTAGTTGAACATTTTTATAAGTTGTTGTAATATAAAATTGCGGGAAATTGTAAACTATGGTAGAAATTCGAGATATTTTTTTAACTTTATAATTTGTTAAATTTATATTTTTACTTCATAAACCACAAAACCCCCATTATTTTTCCTTTTGTACACATTTAATCTATAGCTAATCCATTCGACCAGATAAATATTTTTAGTCTGTCTATAGTACATATGTGAGAAAAAATCTGTCAGATGGCTACAGAGTTCTGAAAATGATTTGGAAAGGTTGTCAATCAAGACCGCTATTTGAAAGGATCACAATTACAGATGTTTAATAATGTTTTGATTTGCATTTTTATTCACTCTGATTTCTACTTTGTTTGCACCCGATTCGGTAATATATACGGATTTGGATACGGATAATTTCAAAATGCATGTGAATATCCGCCTGTATCTACAGTAAATATGTATCTACCATATACGAATACAAAATCCATTTTTATTACCAATTCTGGTTAGCACTCAACAAATAGTCACTCTATTCATTAAGTTTTAAATCAACATAGATTTTTTAAAAGTATTGAAAAATTCATACATTTAGAGTTAAGAAAAAATTTAAATCAACCTGCTATGAATCGCGCACAGCAGGTCTGTCTCTAATTTTTTGGAAGCAAAGCAATGCTTAGGCTAAATATTATTATACATATTATTGTAATTATTTTGTTTGGTAACTCTCCATCTAAATTAGGAAATTAAATTATTTAAGTAAACAACTTCGGATTTTGATACAGGCTCGTAATTTTCATTAATTTTCTAATTTAGATCGAGAGTTGCCAAACAAAATAATTACAATAATATAATAATATTATTATATCTATCCCCCCTATATCTATCCCACAGTAGACCACAGGGAATATAAACAGTTTCAAGACTTAAAAATCGCCTACATTTTTACACTGTGGAGAAGCACTTTAGAAAATTTCATTTAGATTTTTTAAATAGTACGGTATTTCTAAGCAAACTCCCTACTGAATTTTTGATTGGCATAAATTTAAAAGGTATACAATTATTGAAAAATAAATTATATTCTGAACAGTTCTTGTTCAATAGATGGATCCCCTGATTTTGAAGACAGTATTTTTTGGATGCCTAATAGTGCTTAGGCAAAAATCTTCTGATTACCCCGAGTTGTCTTCCCAAACCCAGTGCTATTCTAAGACAAAACACTCAAGTAATCTAAAAAATATTAAAACTTTCTACCTCACAACATCTCATTTTACTGTAGTAGAGACTTTTTTGGATCAAAGTTGAAAAAAAAACTCGGGGGAAATATAACTCGTTGAAAAACACTGCGGCAATAAGGCTAAAACTTTGACAAATAATAGGAGGGCTTTATACTGGTGTTTCGCCGGAAGTTCCAGTAGGCCGGAAGTTCCGGGATTTTTGGTTCCTGTTTGCTTGTAAAATTCCAGTTCCGGCCTTTCAGTTCCGGTTAAACCGGAGCTTTTTAACACCCCTAAGGATTTGAATTTAAGCCAACTAAGCCAATACCCAAACATCTACTCTTATATTGCCCATGAAAAGAGAGTCTTAATTTGGATGCTAGTTGGAAAAAATAACTCCAGGGCTTTAACTTTGGAAATAAATATTATCACCTCTTTTAAATTACTTTAATATTTTAAAAGTATTAATTAATTGAATTAATAATTTATATAAACACAACTATTGTTTTTAGGCTAGAGCCTCGTAAATTGTACTTTTTATTTTTGGATGCCAAGCCGAAGCTTAGGCAATTTAATGTCTGTTAAACAAGGGACTTTGAAGTTTCCTGATCCTAAAATTCTCTGTAATGATAATTTCAAGTTTAAAGACAAATAATGTTACAACCCGAGGTTTGTCCGAGATTTAACCAATGCCGACGAGCACGATAATAACAGTTTATTCAACGTAGAAATGAACAATTAAGGCTAAGAGAATGGGGCAGCGAAGGAGATCAGTGACTAGCACCGCTAATATGGTCCGACTAGACTGACGCTTACACTGGCTTTTATACTAAACTGTTAAGGGCTCTCGCCCACACACAACAAATAAGCCAATTATAGAGTGATATTCAAATCATTTAACTCACGCTAAGGTGAGGGATGCAATTTTTTTCCTAGACGTCCAGCAGAATGCACGTGTTATAAATTTATCTCCTAATCTTTGATTGACAGAATTACTTACAAGATATACAATACTTTAAATAATTATTTATATAAAGAACTTTAGTGCAAGAAGTCCTCTTGCTACTCCCTGTCTGGAGAGATAATGAGATTCTTCCCAGAAAGGTAGCTAAATGAGTTTTCCCAAAAGAATCGACGAGTTTTTTTAAAGTGGTCCACTACAGTAAAATGAAATGTTCGTAAGGTAGAAAATTTTAATCTTTTTTGTTTATTTGAAAGTTTAGTCAAAGAATATCACCGTGTTTGTTAAGACAACTCGGTGTAAATCAAGAGATTTTTGCCTAAGAGTAGTTAGGCATCCAAAAAATTAAACGCGCATACTTCCAAAACCGTATCTTATCTATTGGACAAGAAATTTTCAAATATAATTTATTTTTTCAATTATTGTATACCTTTTAGAATTATGTTAATCTAAAATTCTGTAGGGGAGTATTGGTTAGAATTACCGGTCTAATTAATAAATTTAAATGGGAGGGATCAGAAATAAAAGGATAGTATCAATAGTAAATTGCTTAGACTTAGCTTGGCATCCAAAAAATAAAAATGTATAATGTTAGGCTCACCAGATTTCAGGATAGCCATGTTTTTTGTATGATTTATTATTTCAATTACTGTATAATTTCTAGAATTATGCCAAGATAAAATTCTGTAGGGGAGTAATGGAGAGAATTACCTGTCTGATTAAAGATTTAAATGGGGTTTTCTAAGTGCTTCTCCAAAGTGTGAGCTGGTCGCCAGGGAGAAAGAGCTTGTATCTTGTTTTTTTATGGAGAGTCAAATAAATTCAATGGACATAGGAATGAGATTTAGGAACCTGTCTAGTTTAGATATCACCCTATTTATTAGCAAAATCAGCCATTATCGTCCTATTTATTCGCCAATCGCCCCATTTATTAGCAAACTAACAATTAAATAGCTATATGCTTTACATTATCTAAAACCAACTTTTTTGATTTTTCGGCACATTATCGATCATAACTTTTTACCATTTAGTAAGGAATTTTAATTTTTTGGTATATTATAGTCTATTTAACGCTCTATCCATTGATACAAAGAACATAAAGAAGTGACTATCATTCATAAGTTATAAGGTGACGGTACTCAGTTGAGGTGCAACCTGAATTGATATTAAATTGCCCAAGCTTTGCTAGGCATCCAAAAAATAAGACTCACAACACAGCTGGGCCCTATTTCAATTGTCCACAGATTCTGCGGTCTGCGTTCTGTGCACAGACCACAGAACCACAGAAATTCTGTTTCAATTATTCCACAGATTCTGCGGAAAAAGAAGTCCGCAGATTCTGTGGAAACATGCACAGAATCTGTGGAAACATCCACAGATTCTGCAAAACATCCAAAAACATGCAAAAACCACAGAATTCTATTTCAATTATTTTTCTGTGCACAGAAAAAAATCCACAGATCTGTGGCTTTTTTAGTCGATTCTGTGCATTTCTGTTTCAATTATTTCTGTGGTCTGCGGAAAATACACAGAATTCTTTAAAAAATCCACCCTAAAATTTTTTCTGCGAACTTTCTGTGGAAAAACTTTAACAATTTTTTTCTAGGCCTAGGCTTAACCAAATTTCAAAATTTTTAAAGATTATTAAAGTTTGAATCATTCTCTATTTTTTGATATAAAAATTATAATTTTATTACCTAAAATTATTGCTTAAAATTAATTTTGAAAAAGGTACATCTTTTTTACGCAGTTTTTGTTATATTCAAGCAATAAAAAAATAAAAAACGTGAGAGATTCTGAAATTTAGAGCTATGATGTTCTAATCATCATGGATATCTCTAATGAGGGGATGTTTACCAGGATCTATAGAATATATCTGTATAGCGTATACTGGGATATCTCCCATGATCTCTCATTGATATCCGTCATAATCTCTCCTCCTATTTAATGATAGATTTCCTCCTTAATCACTCCAATATATTAAACCTCAAAATCAATGGATATCCCACTTAATCACTCCTCTACGATTTTAAAGTTCCGATTTGACTATAATTTTGGATTCCAGGCATTTTCGATTTCCAGGAACCTCAATTTCTGACTAAACAATCCCCAAACATTTCCCTCCCTTGCAACAACTTCTATCGTAGTTTGAAAAAGCCACATGTCGGATCGACATCTCCTGATTTTTCCGATCCGAACCCTGCTTTAGGACATTAATTTAATTGGAGATTTAAGGATATTGGATGAACAAGAAAATTAAGCGGTATATCAGCGGTTTTAAAGTGATATCAAAGAGATTTAAAGGGATGTTATGTGATTTGGAGGGAAAATTTTTAAATCTTTACAATATTTTTCAGTTTAATTTAAGAATTTTTAAAGTTTTACTTCAAAAAATCAGGTACCATTAATACTGCGGTAGTACCGAACTGTCCAAACCATTTTTCGTTTCAATAAAACTGTTATTTTCAAAAACGCGGAAATAAAAAATTTGAATTTAGAAGAAAAAATACACAGAACCACAGAAAAATAATTGAAATACAAATTCTGTGGATCAGTGGAAAAAATCCACAGATTTTTATATTTTCCACAGAAATTTTCATCCACAGAATCTGCGGAATGTTTCCACAGAATCATTGGATGTTTCCGCAGAATCTGCGGGCACCACAGATTCTGTGCACACAGAATTTAATTGAAACAGAATTTCCACAGAATCTGTGTTCTGTGCACAGAATGCAGAATCTGTGGACAATTGAAATAGGCCCCTGATGGACAATAACGAAAAAGAGTATTAAGTTATATAAATAATTATTTGAATTATTAAATATTTTTAAATTATTACATTTAGCGTGACCGTTTCACCACTAATACATATAGAGCGCAGGTATTCAAAACTAGGGCAAATATAGTCAGTAAAAGTGTGGCAAAAAATCGGAACGCCATTTTAGACATTTAAAAAAACCTAGTATAAAAAACAAAAAAACCTAGTATAAGTCAAAAACCGCTGTTTTATTGCATTTTTAAAATTGGAGCCTTACTGACGAAAAGAGCTTCTGACGAGACTGAACTCTGACGAAACAACCCTCTGACGGGTGTACGGAATTTTGGTCACCGGAATTTTGGTCACCAAGGATTTTCGGAACTTTGGTCACCAACTTTTTTGGAATTTTGGTCACCAGCGGAATTTTGGTCACCAAGTCAAAAAACGGAATATTGGACACTGGAATTTTTAGGCGGTTGGAATTTGGGCGTCGGAGTGAATTTTTTGATTTATTCAAAAATAACACAAAATCAAACTACGTAACTATAGGTTACAAATAGAGTTGGACAAAATATGTCATTCGAAACAGCTCGTCGAACTAGGTTAAACGACTCCAAAATCATCCCGATGCAATCATTCTCAACAAAATTATGATTAATTGAATCTCGCTTGAATAAATAATTTTGGATCTGATACATAGTGGGTAGGTCGGCATTTCAAAGCTGAAAATCAGTAAAAAAGGGATAGGTTTATGTTACTGTTGTAGAACCCAGCGACCGTTGACTCCCGCGTTGCGCGTGCCGCAAAATCCCGCGCGAAGCGCGGGATTTTGCACAAGCGCCTCGCCGGTGCCCATAGGTTTACGTTGAATGATTTTGTGTTATTTTTGAATAAATCAAAAAATTCACTCCGACGCCCAAATTCCCCGCGCCTAAAATTCCAGTGTCCAATATTCCGTTTTTTGACTTGGTGACCAAAATTCCGCTGGTGACCAAAATTCCAAAAAAGTTGGTGACCAAAATTCCGAAAATCCTTGGTGACCAAAATTCCGGTGACCAAAATTCCGGCACCCCTCTGACGAGCGGTTAATAAATATGCATGGGAGAGCTCTCAGTAACTATTCGTTTCCTAATTTTTGGTATTTTTGGAGGGTTTTATAGCTTTCCCGTTTTGTCAGGAAATAATAATTTCAATTGTTCTTGCCAAAAGAAAATTAGCCAAATTAATTCTCGGCTTACAAAAATAATACTTACGGACGAAAAAATGAACCACTTTGGCTTAAGTTTTGTTATGTATTTAGCACCATCGTAACAATTATAATTGATACGTTTCAAATTCACTATGAAAAATTTAAGACAAATATGATACAAGCTTTAATAGCGTATCCTCATGTAGGATTGTAGGATCCGGGAATGTCACTGGATATTCGGATCCGATACAGAAAACAGAACCAAAGTTCCGGTTTCTAGGACATTTCGAATCTGTATATGATCCACTCTTCGTATTCAATAAACTCGTGTTAGTCAAGTTTGCGTTACCCACGTCTTAGTGACTATCACGAGGCCTTCTAACAGTGCTTGTTGTGATTTGCTTTCACCTTTACAGACTTAGGCAACGGTATGGGTTCGAGCAGTAACGAAATTGAAAAGGCAGAGAAAATGATAAGATTTATATTAGCCGAGGTAATTCTCGGCTTCCAAAAATAAATCAGGTGCTGTTTGAGGATACCAGAACGGTTTGGATTTTTATAAAAATGTTATAAGCATCTGTATATACTAGAGCTGTCCAGGACCGAAAATTTTCCAAGACTAGAGACCAAGAGTACACCACAAGACCAAGACCGAAAAATGCAATAAAAGTCTTGAGTATATTCAAGCCATAGTCTTGGGGAGTTATTCGGATTCCTTTACACAAATATCAATCCTCAAATGTCGGTCCTCAATGTCCATGATACTATCCCCTATACAGTTAAATAGCATATTACATCGTATTTATTATTCAACCTGGAAATTTCCCCTTAAATATGAAAAATAGCTTATCATTCGGAAGATATGTATTTTCAGTAGCTACCCAAATCCTTCTAACAAGGGAACATTCCGAACTGTCAGTAAAAATTTCTAAATAAAAATTATACCATCGTGTAGAGCGTGGTCGAAAACGTATTATGGTTACTTTCTTTTTTGGCTCCGACCCCCATTTCGAAAAGTTATAGGGGTTCAAAGTTTCCTACTTTTGGAACGGTTGAGTCGCCCTCACTTTTCTTATTATTTCTCTTCCTAAAGGGAAAAATGAGACTCCTTTTCTCTTTTATTTCTTTCCTCTTCTTTTCCTGTGCTGGTTAAAGAAAGAGAAAAAGAGGAGAGAAAAGGAAAGGAAAAGAGGCATCTCTGCCCTCTCCTCTTTCCTTTTTAATTGACATTAAATGCAAGGCAGAGACGCCTCTTTTCCTTTTCTTTTCTCTCCCCCTTTTCTCTTTCTCTAACTAATGTTGGAAAAGAAAAGGAAAGGAAAAAAGGAGGATGGGAGTCTTATTTTTCTCTTATGGAGGAGAAAAATTTTCTTTAATAAAAGACTCAACCGTTCCAAAAGTAGGAAACTTTGAACCCCTATAACTTTTCGAAATGGGGGTCGGAGCCAAAAAAGAAAGTTACCATAGTACGTTTTCGACCACGCTCTACACGATGGTATAATTTTTATTTAGAAATTTTTACTGACAGTTCGGAATGTTCCCTTGTAAGTTATAACAAAAATTTTTAGTTGGTCTAACCAACTTCCAAAAAATAATACAGGATATCAACATCAACATATCGAAGTAATTTGTTTTCAAACTTATTCAATTTAAATTAAAATATTATATATGTTGCATTGGACATAATCATTATTATTTGAACATATCTCAGAAACTTTTGAAGCTTTTGTACAAACTTAACAATATTTTTTGTCGCTTTTATGCAGACTTAGTTAAAATTTTAATTGGACTACCCCACTTACAAAAATAGATACAAGAAATTACAACTAAACGGAAGCGGAACAGTCATTTTATTCTTACAAATTTTAAAAAATTAAATTAAAATAATATTTATTTTGTAAAATCGAATTTTCTCCTGCTTATATGTACAACAGGGCTTGGCTTATTTCACATTTTTCGCATATTTCAGCGCGAAAAGTTTCGCATTTCGCTTTTTATCTTTAGATTTCGCCCAGCCCTGCTATACAACTATAATTTTGAATGTTTTTTCTTCGCCTAAAGGTTAGATTATGATCAAAACGGGTTTTATTTTCCTCACCTTCCAAAAATAAATACCGTATTGATCATTTGCTCATTAATATTTAATTTTAAAGTTATTGGAGTAGATTTCGCTATGATTCTATCGAATTTTTGTAGTTTTTTTCACTCTCTTCCTTCTGGAACGGGATTTTAGGATTTTTTATGTTCAGTTTCAATTCTTATTTAAAAGGTATTAATTATTTTATTATTTTGGATAGAAACGTAGGTTCGATTCGTGAGAAAATTACCCAGCAACTGGTATGGACCTGATTTGAATATTTTTGGAAGCCAAGCAAAGCTTAGGCTAAAATTTATAAGTGATAAATAGGGATAGGATTTATATGGACTATCAATCGAAAAATTTGGACTGAAATATGGACCGCACTATATCCTTATAAATCCATCCCTAGCAGGGGTGAGCGCATTGCGTTTTGCGTTATTTGCGTTAAATTTTGGCCTTGCGTTGCGTTTTGCGTTTTTTTCGATGAAATTAACGCAAAAAATCGCAAAAAATATACCTAATCTGAGGACAAAATTGGAAAAATCTGGCTTCTTATCTTTCCAAACTACTCAAAATTTATGCCTGCGGCGCAGAAAAAGGAAGAAATCTGGCTACTTAGCCTTCTTAAATTCTTAAAATTTTCGCCTGCGGCGCTAAAATTAAGAAATATAAAGAGTGGTTAAGAAAAAGATCAGTTGACCTGAAGGGTTAGAATGGTTGATTCACCAAATCATCTAATATCATTTTAATTTAGTAAACCTGCACCAATTTTCTTTGTATCTACTTATCCTCTTATATCTCTTCAACCCCTGATACTTACTAGGTATATGCTAAAATCCTTGTTATCTTTTTAATCCGAGGGTAAAAATTGAAAGAAATCTAGCTTCTGGCTTTCCAAATTTCTCAAAATTTTTGCCTGCGGCGCCAAAAGTAGGGGATTTAATTACTATGTTTCCATCATGGAGCAGTTCAAAAAAATATAGGTTTAGTATCTGGAACTCAGATCTCACGTTCTCTCCAAATCCCCTGATTCCCCGGCATCAATTCATAACTAAAGTAGTAGTTATTTGATCCCTGTAAATCCTATGATATCCTTCATAATCCCTTATATCCCCTATATTACTCCATATCATTACCCATTCAACGTACATGTATCATAAAATCGAGTAGGACTCCCCAACTTATAGTAATACTTCGATTTTTAACTGAAAAAATGGGTAATACATGATAAAAAAATTTTTTTCCCAGTTTACGTTCTTGCGTTTTGCGTTTTGCGTTATTTGAGATTGGCTCTTGCGCTCATCCCTGCATGGAATAGGTAAGGAGCTAAAACAAACAGTCATAACTTTCTCAAATCAAGTCTGATTTTGCTGATTTTGGTGTCATTCGACTCAACTCGAACAGCTCTTTCGAATGAGCTATCACACGAAAAATCGTTTTTCACCCCAAAATTTTGCTTACTCCCCCCTATGTTTTTTCGATTTTCGGGGACATATATCTCGACCCACAGGCATCTCCGGAAAAAAAGAGTGGTTCCGTTTGACTCAGCTCGCCGAGACGAATCGAATGTTATGGGTCTTATATCGAAACCTTTCCACCGGTATACTATACTACAGCCTAATTTAGTTAGAAATAATAAAAAATTTAAATTAGAATACTGTAAGCCAGTTTTTGCCGGAGGTTTTATTTTTTGGAAGTCAAGCAATGCTTAGGCTAATTTTATCAATATTTGTCGGAATGGTTAATTTTATTAATTCGGAGGGTATTGATTTTGAAAAACTACACTTATTTACAACATGTTTAAATTTATATTAAAAAATATTTAAACGTGCTAATTATGTTGCTTCAATGTTTCGTATCTTCTAAAAGGTTATTATTTTTTGGAAGCAATCTATTAAATGGCTAATTTATTTCAACAATTATTGTGGTATAAACAGATCATTAGGCCATAATTTTAAATATCTCATCCTCAGTGTCGTAACATGTATTAGACAAGCAACTTGATGGCCTCGATGATAATGCTGCAGAGGTTTTTTGATAGTCAGCCAAATTGGATACTATGGATCGCTACTATGGATAAAGCTGATTCATCAAAACCTCGTTTATTATCTACGTATTGGGGTTGGAAAAATAGTAACTATCTCGTAGGCAGTGCTTCGAAGCTCGTACCAAAATTCATACTCGTACCTCGTACTCGTACTCGTACCTGGTACGAAGTACGAGTACGAGTACGAGCAAAAATTTTGGACAGGTACGAAGTACGAGTTTTTTGAAAATTTCCGCCTGCGGCGCAAAAAACGGAATATCTGACTTAAGGATATCCAAAATTCTCAAAATTTTTGCCTACGGCACAGAAGGGATTTGAGCATAAGGTGGCTATTAGGAGATAAAAATGTAAAAAGTTCGGTGGAAAATGTATAAAGTTTCATAGAAGTGAATGAAAACCCGATAAAAAATACCGTGTTTCGGGTAACCCGAGCCATCTTGGAGACAATATTGTTTATTGCACTCCAAAACGTGGCGCGAACTTTGCGGACCCGAATTTTGCGGACCCGAACTTTGCGGACCCGAAATTTGCGGAACGAAGGTTGCGGACCCGAATTTTGCGGATTTGAGATTTGCGGACCTGATTTTTGCGGAACCAAGATTTTAGGACCGACACTTGAGTAAAAAAGAAAAATTTTAAATTTTATTTTTCGATGATTCCGGCAGAGTTTACCATAATTCGTACCGGATTCAAGATTTTTCTTGATTCTTTAAAATTTTTATCAACTTCTTATCTTAAAATTCTTTCATAATTTATATTATCAAGAAAATTCCTTAAAAAAATCAATTATATGGCCATTTCATAAGGTCATGATGCCTGAATTTATCCTAATTAACGCCGCAGGCTAAAATTTTTGAAATTTCCGAGGTTCAGTAGACTCTATTGTCGGTCCGCAAAATTTTGGTCCGCAAATCTCAAATCCGCAAAATTCGGGTCCGCATAGTTCGGGTCCGCAAAATTCGGGTCCGCAAAGTTCGTGTCCGCAAATAGCGGGTCCGCAAATTTCGGCGCGCCCTCCAAAATGCTCAAAAATTTCGCCTGCGGCGCAGAAAATGAATTATATGGGAGGATTTATGGCTTTAAAGCCTTTCAAGATTCAAAAATTATCGCATAAAACGCTTAAAATTTAAAACTAGATGTCTCGGACTCCAAAAAATCATAAAAATTTTTGATTTTTTAATTTTTTCTCAAGTACGAGTAAGTACGAGGTACGAGTACGAGGTACGAGGCCTAAAATAAGGGTGGTACGAGGTACTTCCAACGATCTTAAAGGATCACAAATTCAAAAAATTAGCTATGAACAAGCGTTCAAGCCTCCAAAAAATGATACACCTATTCCATGCACAAAGTTAACCCAGCGGCTCATGAAAAGATTTTTTCAAAATTTATAAAACAAAAATTCAGATAGTTAAAATTTACAACAGAGCCATCCAGGCCCTATAAAACATTTTTAGTTGATGTAATAAATTCAAAAACTGCTCTCTAACAGTGTATTTTCGAGTGATTATTGGCAAGTTTAGCATAAGCATTGCTTGGCATCCAAAAATACGAACAACTTCGCTGGTAGTAGTATCACAATTAACACTTTATTAACATTTACCTTAAACTATAAATTTGTTAATACTTTGTAATTATACTTGAACCTCATAATCTTCAAAAGACCACGAATATCTTGAGAGTTAATTCTCACTGGCCTATGAAACACCTCAAAATGGGGAAAATCCATACATAACCTATTCTAGTCTAAGAATATGGGTTTATTCTTAGTTTAATAATGTGAAGAATTGGGGAAAAATGAAAAAAAATTTTCTGGAAATACATAGTTTTATATAGGTAATCAACTATGCTGATCACGATTCTGATATCAGATTTTGTCAAATATGACATTTTATCTGTATTTTTATTTAAGATATTTTAAGTCAAATCAATTATTAACTGACTCTAAGAATGCCTCTTTTAAGACATTAGTACGACGACGAATTAATTATTCGAAAATAATTTAAAAATATATCCCCAATTCTTCACCATTAGCCTTTAGATTTACCTGAGGTATACAGCCTATTTAGGTACTTATTTTAAGGTTTACAACACAAAAATCCAATAAATATTTATTAGAGCCCGGACGGAGGTGTCGGTCGATATTTTTTCAATAAATATCGAAAAATATCGTATCGAGCCGGGCTCTAATATTTATCATTAATAAATTAGCTATGAACTTTGTTCTAGCTTCCAAAAATAAATAACGATGCCGCACAAAATCAGCGTTAGTAAATCATTTGAAAATTTAATAAATAAATATTCATTTTATAAATACAAAGTAATTGGTCTTCCTTCAGTTTCCTGTTTTAATCGTTGCTATGAATCTGACATAGCTTTTGATAATGTCAGTGAGCACAAAAACTTTTTATCTCAGTAAATAAATTTACAACAGTTTCCTCCCTAGATTGTTATGCCTTGCTTCCGAATTGTAAATGCTTCTAATGTAGCTGACTTACTACATTGTAAAACCCATGCTCATACTTCACTAATATTTTTGTTAAATCTGAAACTTATTAAATAATTGCAAGGATGTTAAATAAAAGTAATACAGAATAACGAACCTCATTTAGTAAAGGAGGCAGACAATAAAATTTTTTGGAAGCCGAGAATTTCTTAGGCTATTTTCTAATTATTCTCTTGGAGAGATTTTGAGAAGCTTTAATCCTTTTTAAGTTAACAATCGTATCTCACTTTAGATATATTTGAAACTTATTAAATAATTAAATGAATAACATGACTTGATTAAAAAGGATTACTATTAAAAAAAGACACATGTAATTTTTTAGAAGCCTAGTATTACTTCAGGCTTTTCCGTTATAAGAAGGTCCGTGAAAGGTCATCAACTCTAAAAGATCACAACTTATCCACCTAACAACACTCTTCTTTTAGGAATTGAGAAGAATTATATGTACATATAATTATTAAAAAGAAATTGAGAAAAATATTTTGGCAAAATGTATTTTGGGAATTCAAATAGCCAAAAATTTTCGAAAAATTTTCAGTCATTATGGGTAAAATTTTTCTAGTTTTCCGAGACTAACACCGAGACCAAGAGCTGAAAACACCCATGAAATATTCCAAAACGGAAACTGAAATTCTCGAATAAAATTAGTTCTTAGTAGTACGACTCTCCTGATCGGTACTAATAATACAGTAAAGCAGCTGGGCTATAGCTATTTCACTCCTTTAGCTAGTGCAAAAGGTTTAGCTAGTGCCCCCGAATAAAAAATGTCAAGTATACTTTTTCAAATCAAGTCAGATTCTTTGAATTAGGTGGCATTCAACTCAACGACGAGCTCTTTCGAAAGAGCTAACATTTGTATAATCGAATTTTTCACCCTAAAAAATATTTTCGTCTCCGGCAAAGAATTCTAGCATACCAAGCTTTTGTTTTGTTTAGCCTAAGCATTGCTTGGCTTACAAAAATAATTTGTCAACGAAAATAATTAGTTTGGTTGTTAATCGACAAATTTCATCAACTATTTATGCTTTGATTAATTGAAAATTTTATATTTATAGACACGAATCTCTAATTGGCACTTTTTCTTAATTAAGTTGGATTGACTAGTAAAGGATTCAGAAAAGCTTTACGTATGTTCTAAATAAATCTACCGATTTGTTATGTAAATATGTGTTAGAACAGATCAAGACTCGAGATCTATAGGTTCTATTAGATTTTGTTATATAGTCGTTCATTTTGGCAACCCTACATCGTAATGTCTGGAACAAAGTATGTATTATTTGAATTTATTATTTTTATTGAATTAGCAATATTAGCTTCTCTCACACGAGGGCACCACTTGTTCGTGATATATTTTTTTGAAGTTGGGTATACCCAACTATAAAATCTTGATATGATCAAGATTCCGAATGACATAATGTCAAGTTGTATGTACATAAAATCCATCTTAAAAGTCATAAAGAGAAAAATTTTCATGATATTATAAGTACGGTACTATAGTACTGCAATTTATGATTTCAAAATTTGATTTTTTAATTCCTCATAGACTCATAGTTCCTTGAACTTATTTTTCTTAAGTATTAAATTTATTGAATATTTTAGAATTCCACATTTCCTCCCTAAGGTTCTCCCTTATTATGTACAAAATTGTCAGACTTTCTTCCTTACTCAAACTAATTTTTCTTCATTATGTTTCTAAATTAGGAGCCTACAAGATTTGATTGACTGGAGCAAAATATGTATTATTTAAATTTATTATTTTTATTAAATTTACAATACTAGCTTTTCTTACTCGCGAGCATTATATTCCTAATTAGTTTTTGGAAGTTGGATATATCCAACTACAAAGTGTTGATATAATTTAGGCTCCGAATGAAAGAATGTCAAGTATATGTTAAAAAATTTATTTTCGAAGAACATAAATAGAAAAATTTTCAAAATATAAGTACGCTACAAAAGTAAAATTAACAAATAAATGCAAATTAATATAGTAAGAGCGAGGTAAAGGTTTAATCCTGTCGAGCTTCTTATTCTGCGACCTCCTGGCAATTATTGCTAGGCGCTTTCGCTTACCACGTACAGGTGCTCTGCCAACTGAGCTATCGAGACGCTGCTTTCACTTTCGCTTTCAATAGACCTTAAACCCCCGCCTAGTAAGCGTTCAAGATGCTAGGCAGCTGAATCTTTCTCTTACTTATAATATTTTTTTTATTATCTTTTGAAAATTATGAGCCTCCAGCAACAAGTTCGGGGCTAAGGTTTAATAAATTAGCTATGAACGTAGTTCTAGCTTCCAAAAAATTATAAATGGCTATCCTCAGAAATCTTAGGATCTTTATTTTCATAATTTACCTATTAACAATATGATAATAAATTAATTAATATTAAGCAGTTGATTAAAATAACGTTTACCAATTTAAAGCACAAAACTACTGTTTTATCTCATTTTACTTCTATTAGTCCTCGACATTGGAGAAACATCAATTCGCGTTAGAGTTCAACTGGAGAGTTGGTCTATATTTGTATATACCGTATTTGCTAAATTAATTACCCTTGGCAATTATTGTTTCAACTTTTATCTGGCGTGGGTATTTAAAAGACAGGGTTGATATTTGAGCGTTTTTAGAAAGGCTAATTATAATTTTATGTCGGGTAATTATATTTCGATCTCTGCTGTAAGGGGTAATTAATAGGGCTAGAGTAATTATTTGAGAGAGGGAGATTATTTCAGCAATTAAGGTATTTAACAGAGGACGAGCCCGAAATCGGGAATTTTGTTTTCCTGTCAGCTCGTTCCCTTGTATGTAAATATCGATAAATATCGAAAAAATCGTACCGAGAGTACTTCAGTATGTATTATTCCAATTTATTATCTTTATTAGATTTATGAAAGTACATACCTAGATTCTCTACTCTCAAGTATGGCTTTTTTTTGGAAGTTGGATATATCCAACTTCAAAAAAAGATAAATATTATTACACCTTTTAAAATCTGTGTAGTTCTTTAATTTTTTAACTTTAAATCTGGGATCAAGTAATGACCAACGGATTTTCGGAATCATACTTGAAACCTAGAGTCTTTAAGCGTCTCTTGAATCCCATGAGCGATTATGAGTCCCATCAGAGATTATGGGTCCCATATCCTTTATAACATTCAAAATCCTTAATTATCCCACTTAATCACAACCCAGATATCTCTTAATCCAAACAAATCCCTCGATATCGCTGTTAAGTCCCTTAATTGATACATTATTACTCCTAATCCCCACATATTCAATCCGATGAGACTCAAATTTTCAGCCCCAAAGGCTAGATCTTTAAGAATTTTGAAAGCCCCAGATTCTTTCCATTATAGGGATAATTATTTAATTCACATCCCTTGCCGACATCTATTGCTTGCCTATACTATTTTTGGGACGATATACTATCTAGAATCTAGGATGTCAACAGAAAATCGAACAGAAATTTTCAGTTAACAGAAACCGATAAACCACCTGATAATGAGCCGAAGTTATTCTGAGCCACTCCATGATGGAGGTATCTTCATATGAATATCTTCATAATATCCGCTTAGTCACTAAATAATTGATTTAATTCTCACAATACATTAATATCTCTCGAAATTGATGGATTCCCAGATATCCATCCGAATGCTCTTATCTATTTAAATTCGCCTTAATCTAGTAAATCGCCCGATATTCTTCTATCCCTTTAGGTCCACCGATATTTCATACTTGACCAACTTTATCCCTCTTTCTTTTTCAGCGTCGCAGGCGAAAATTTTGTGAATTTTGGAAGGCCAACAAGCCAGATTTCTTTTTTTCAGCGCCGCAGGCAAAAATTTTGAGAATTTTAGAAGGCCGTAGGCCAAAAAAGTTCACCATTTCAGCGCCGCAGGCAAAAATTCGAGGATTTTGGAAGACCAATGGGCAAGATTTCTTCATTTTTCCTAAATCTATGATTTTAAAATACTCCCAAATTTTGACATTCTTTTCTGAAATAGATCGAAAATATCTCGTGTCTCGTGGCAAAATACGAGATACGAGACCTCTAAAAAACACGAGATTTCACGAGATACGAGACGAGAGCCACCCCTGCTGTGCACCCCTGTTATTATGCTGTTCACCCTTGTTGTATCTCGCAGCGGAACATCACCGTCGAGAAAGACTAGCCAGCCGAAGATGAACCAATGGAGGGCGTCGACTCGTCCGTGAACTTCATTAAACTGCAAAGGAGACCATCAGTAACGAGGATAGTGTATTGCTGGGAGAGGAAGAATTCGAAGATCTTTCTCTTCTTTTCACTTTTTTCGCGTGCTATTTCTACAAGAATATTGTCATTTTTGAGGTGCCAAATTCTAAAAAATTTATCTCGATAAAGTTGTAAAGTTAAATTTGCGACTAATATATATATGTTTATTAGTACCGAGATTCTTGTAAATTCCCTAAGGAATGTGCGCTCCAACAGAATGACATGATACACAATATGTATTTTGTTATTATTTAGATTTTATTTATTTCAACATATTAAATTACTGTACCATCGCATGATCAGAGATTTAATTTTTTGGAAGCTGAACATTATTCAGCTACTTCTATATATTATTATTCCAGCCGGGAAATAACTAATCTTGGCGTTTCGGGTATCTGGAGAGTTCCCACGAACTCATTACGTTATCAAAGCCTGATCCTTTTCTTTAATCATCTTTTGGAGTTATTTTGGTTATAGATAATCGGTGTAGATAGGAAGTTACTTTATTTTTTCTCGATATCTCTCGAGAGTAACCAAGTTACTTGCCTTCTTAAGCTGATAAAACATGACTCCGTTCTTGAATCTGGAGGAGCGGACATGGAAGAGACCCGGTATCATTCTCCGGACCTATGTTCATGAAGGTTGAACTAGCCACTTATGGTGACCAATTTATCTAATAAACTTAATTCTGGTATGTATTGTTGTACCCAGGTGTATTATCTCTTTGTTTCTGATACTATTTGCTTGATTTAGTTAAAACTAATGAAGAATATTTAATGCTTTAAATATTTTTCACTATGTATTTTTAAAGGGCTGTTTTCTATTTATTGTTTTCTTCTCGACTGAACATAATATGCACGAACGTCAGAATAATTATATTTTGGTTAAGTTATTTTTTACGATAAACCGTCATGCTCCTGCTTATTTCGAAATAAGCTTCTGAAGAGAGTAAGGAACCGCCAAATAAATATTTACTTGTCAATGAATTTGACTTTCAAAAATACAGCAATCGACTTAGCGGAAGACACCTAATAATTTAATTATTTAATTCTGGTTAAATATTTAACAAAATATTTACTTAAACATTATGCAAAAATATTTGGACATGTCAAACATGTTGCTTAAAGTCAAACCCAGCTTTGTGTGTTACATGAACTAATTTCTGAAAATTACGACACAGTTGGCCAAAAGGGTTGACTCTATAGATAGAAAAATCAGAGATCATTGTCAGTCAAACTAACATCCAAAAAATTACCAACTACATAGTGCATGTTATAAACAGAAAATCCATGCCTTCTTTTAAACAATCTTTAATTTTTAATTTAATACAAAGCAATTGACTAAATTTTAATTAGCATGCTGTTGTGTATGGGCATCAGCCCTTAAAGTGTTTAGTATAAAAGCCAGTGAAATCGTCAGTCTAGTCGGATCATACTAGCGGGGCTAGTCACTGATCTCCTTCGTCTGTCCCATTCCCTTTGCCTACACATTGTTATTTCTACACGTGATAAATTGTTATTGTTGTGCTTGTCACATTATTTAATCTCGGACACCTCGGGTCGTAACAATGGCGCGGTCGACAAAAAGTGAAGTGTGGCGAAGTGTAGTGAATTGCTTTGGCAATTAGTGAAAGTGATTGTTTGGATTGTGAGTGGACAGACGTCGTAATTAGTGATCGGCATGAGTCGAAGTGAAATGAGTGAATTGTTAGTGATGGCGCATGGACCTTTTGAGTTAGTAGTGACCTGAAAAAGGACTCAGTGCGAGTGCCAGTGGTCTATAGTTTAAGGCTGAAATGCCTAGTGGTCCTGAAAGTGCGCAGATTTTGCCGATCAAGTGTTAAGTGTCTGGCATTCATGAGAATGTAAGTCCAGAAATTGAAAAGTTGAAAGTGAAGTGTAAAAGTGAAAATTTGGCAGCCTACGGGTGGGTAAGACCAAATAATGAAGTTTGAATTTTTAGTGAATAAAGTTAGATTTGGCAGCCTGAGGGTGGGTAAGACCAAATAAAGAAATTTGAATTGTTAATGAGTAAAATAAAATTTGGCAGCCTAAGGGTGGGTAAGACCAAATAGTGAAGTTTGAATTGTTGTGAATTGCATGAGTCAAGGCGCTGAGGAGTGAGTATTATTAGTGATTGAAGTACTATTATGCCAGCGCGAGTGAAGCAACCCAGACTACACATAGTGTAAGTTCAGTGAAGTGTTGCGGTACCTGAGTCTTTGACAGAGGAGGATGTAACAGGCATCCTTTGAGTGGTTAGTTAGTAGTAGTAGTAGTCAAGTGATAGTATTAAACCACGAGCCATCCTAAAAGTACACGGGAAAACGGCACCGAACTGCACACTAACTATATGTTAGTGTTGTGGTGTTTGACTTCATTTAAGTCGTGAAATAGTGATAGTGATGCAATTCAGTGGAATTTTATTATTAGGCACAGTGTTGAAAAGTGAATGTAGTGCCACAATAGAAAGTGTGAAAAATAAAAGTGAAGTGAGGAAAAATAAAATAGTGAAGAAAAGTGGAAAATAAAGTGAAATGCCTATGGATAAGCAGAGTGATGAGCAACAAGTGTGACGAATCTAGGACGTGCGATTGCAGTGTTGGGAGCTGTAGATGCACTGTAGATGACCGCTGCCAGAAGAAAAATGTGGAATAGATTACAAATTTTGTGATTTTCGTAAATTGTTGTAATTTTAATTTGTTGTTTCTCTTTTGCCCTTTTGTCATCCCACATTTTTTGTATTTTGTTGTGAGTGAATTTAGAGTGAGACTAGACGAACTGGCTTAGTGTATTTGTATTGATAGCATGGAAGCTATAGTGAATGTTTAAAATTGTAAAGCTTCGGCTTTAAGTGAAAGCCGAACCTTTTTTTTCAAGGGGGAGGTGTTGTGTATGGGCATCAGCCCTTAAAGTGTTTAGTATAAAAGCCAGTGAAATCGTCAGTCTAGTCGGATCATACTAGCGGGGCTAGTCACTGATCTCCTTCGTCTGTCCCATTCCCTTCGCCTACACATTGTTATTTCTACACGTGATAAATTGTTATTGTTGTGCTTGTCACATTAGTTAATCTCGGACACCTCGGGTCGTAACACATGCTATTTATTTTTAGATGAATATTCTCGTTGAGTAATAAGTGAAAATTCAGTAACAAAATAATAATAATGTTTGTAAAACATGTTTGCGTGTGGCTCCTATATTAAAAACAGGAAATCTTTTAGAGAATTCTTGACTCTTGCTCTTATTGCCTATGATCGTTCAGCTTCCTCGAGGAATTTAATATTCTTAAAAGTTTAAGAATCATTTGGCGGCATTTAAAATGATTCGTCAGGGGTTAAAAATAAATACAAGTAAAAAAGAAGGCAGTTTTCTGATGCCTTGATATATAGCCATAGTAGAAATGGCTTCCAAAAAGGCGATAATTTAAATTTCAGAATTTATGACAAAGTGGCCCTTTTACCCTATTTATAGAGGATTTTCCCTAATTTTGACCTTTTCGCCCTATTTTTTCCCCATTTTCTCATTTGCCATATTTTTGCCTCGTCACTGAAAAAACGCCGTAATTCGTAATCGTAATTCGTAATTACGACGCAACCCTGATTGAGAAGTGGAAATTTAGGGGGAATTTAGGAATAGGGGAATTTACTTACTTAAAAAATGCTGAAGAAATGTAACGTTTTGTATTGAAAACAATTGAAAAGAAAAATAATCAATAACAGAGCGTTACGAATAATACAGTCCGTTTCTTAATTATAACACCACCTTACATTTTGGCGTTACTCATAGTTAGAATGGGACAATCGAAACGAACTTTTTTCCTATATTAGATATTACATAAATATTAGGATCGAGAGAGTTTCAAGATGTTTCCTTGCAGTTTAATTTTTTATGTATTTTTTTCAACAAAGTAGGTGTTTCATAATTTTAACACCACCTTGGTTTTTCACACTAGAAATGTTAGAAAAATTCTACAAAAATTTCTGTGAACATTTCCATCGATAATGAGTCGAAAAGTAAAAAGAACGATGTCAATAACTACTTTCTTCATCGAGATCTCAAATCTCGAAAATTAACGGGAACTCGGGGTACAGTACTTAAAAAAATATTTCAACCCCCGTAGGGGTTGTGTAAAAATTTTTTAGTTTCTCCAGAAGACCCACAAAATTTGGTACAAAAAACAATGGTTTTATCCCGGAGAAAAATCTTACCATTGAGGGTCATCGGTTAAATTTAAAAGTTAAAATAGTACATTGATGACAATTTATGAGGTAATTTGAGAGAATTTATTTATACTTTATTTTACACTTTATCATTCTCCCGCATGATCATACCAGCCCAGCTAGTCAGTGTTTCGCCCATAACTCCCTGATCTTTGATTCCCTGATTTTAATTCACCTCGTCTACATTAATACTCTAGCAAATTTAGGACCGACCTGTTATCTAAAAAACTCGCCATGTGATAGGTATGTTGATTTTCTCTTTATGTTTATCATCGCCTCCAACATAAACTCCAACCACGCCTATATTGTTACGTTCTACATTGAAAAGTATGTTCTACATTGAACAAGATTCGGTTGGACCGATTCGATGAAAATGTAACCCAAAAATATACTCGTACGTCGGCCTGACTCGTTAACACCAACTCCAGTCCTAATCTTCTTTGTTGGGTCCGTTCCCAACTTAAACTATGGTTATGTCGTTACTTTGGAATATTTTGGAAAATATGAGCACACCAGAGGTCTAGCATTGTTAGAAAAATCTAGCATTGTTAGAACAATGCTTCCAAAAAATATAAACCGTCAAACGTACCCACCGACCTTGGATCTAGAAACCTGAAATAATTTTTTTATTTATAAATTATTAAATCTATTAATTTATATTTTTGCCGAAAAATAACTCGAACATCGGCCCGACTCGACATCCCACCAGTCCTAATCTTCTTTGTTTGACACGTCCTCAACATAAACTACGCCTATGTCGCTACTTTTGAATACTTGAAAAGTATTGGACACACAGACACGTCTTTCAATGGGTGAGACTGGCCAGATATAAATCTAGAGTGCCCTGTAGTCTCGTCAGAGGTCAGTTTCGACAGAAGACATTTTCGTCAGAATCAGTTTCTTCAGAGGCCTTTTTAGTCAAAAAACAATTTCGTCAGAGGTTAGTTTCGTCAGAAGTCCTTTCCGTCAGTAAGGCTCCTTTTTAAAAATTTAATTACTCGGCGGTTTTTGATTTATAATAGGTTTTTTGTTTCTGAATCGATTTGAACAAATTAGGTGTCATTCGAAAGAGCTTAGAAAAGCTGATTTTTGGTATGAAAATACTATTTTATAAATGATAGCTCAGCTCGATGAGTTGAATCAGTTCAACGAACTCAGCTTTACTACACCATTTTTCAATATTCAGGAGTTTGAAACTCGGCCCCAGAATGTCGGATAAACTTCTTCTACAACTAAAAACTTTTTTATAATTACAGATCGAACCGCGACGAGATCTCGAACGAAAATTTTATTTACGAGATTTCAATTCTCGTATTACACTCCCAGCCCAGTCTCTACTTATACATAATATCTTCAGTCACAGAGGATTATTATTTTCAGTTTAATAATCGGCGGATTATTAAACTGATCGAGTTCTGAAACCCGATCTTTGCCCCTGTTCATGATATAATTTTTTCAGTTCAAGAGGCTATCTTATAGACTTATGCTTTCAATGACCACCAAAGGTGGGTCGGAACAGTCAGAGGTGTCGGAACCCGGAAATCAAATTTTTATTTTCATAACTGAAATAATATTTAAAATTGTAAGGTGGCAAATTTTGGCTACTTGAGTGTAATTTGAGGGAGTAAAAGTTCTTTTTACAGCTTAAAATTGGGTGGGACAAACCGTTTAGCTAAACGGCAAATAGTAAACGGGTTTTTTGGTAAAATTAAACGGAACGGTATACGGGTCTCAGATAAACGGCATAAACGGTATACGGTCCTTCTAAACGGCGTTTAATTCGATTAATTTTTTCTTAGAATTAGTGGCTTTAGACGTGAATTTTTGCCTTCAGACACACTAAAATCAAAAAATTTACGTTATGCTATTTTACCTAATAGTGTACAATTTAAATGTTAAATTTATCAGCCTCAAACAAGATCAGCTTATTATAGAATTGATCAAGCTACTGTCAAAATAAAAATAGACTTATGAACTTTCGGAAGGAAAATTTGCTTAATATATACTTGTCGTATCCGAGTTAAAACTTATTATTTTATTGGGGTTTCTTAATCATACTTTTCATTTAAAATTAATTTTCCCATATAAAGATTCACTTTAAAGATAAAAATACTTTTACAAATTCCTTTCAAAGGCCTATAAAATAATAATGGCTTTTAATCACTTTGACGCTTATTCTCATTCACAATTTTCTAGCTTATACTTGTTTAAACTTTCACACAGAATAAAACCTGTCGCTTATAATTGATTATCTAAATATATTTATTGAAGTAAATAAAGATTTTTATTTGTGTTAATTTTCTTGTCCTTTTTGAAATCTAGGGGTTATACTTAATCGTATAGAACTGTTACGACATACTATTAGATAGCTAAATTTTAATTAAGATTATATAAGGCAAATATAATGTTGGTTTATTAACACTTGTTTTTTTTATTTTGCAGGTCAATTTTTTATTTGACTAATCCAACTAGGACACAATCCTTAATCTAAATGAAATCATAATGTCAAACTTTAGAAAGAATTAGCTTTATTTCATATGTGTATATTTTGAGATTTTTAAAATCACCTTCTGACTGCAAAAGTTCGGTTCCTTGGCTGTTATGAGCAATATGAAAAATATTGATCTACTAAATCTCCTCTGTCTAATTCAATTGTTTTAATCTTACTAACACTTCTCCAGTAATATTACTGACTGTTCTTTTCAAAGCGATAAAAATCCGTGGATTTCGTGATCCTGCGGTCAAAATAAATCTAGACTATATAGGGAAATCCTAGCGATGTTAAAAAATGATTTGCGATGATATTTGGCCGTTTTAGCTCATTGAAGATTTATTACACAGAGAAATACGGAAGAAGCGAATGATGAATTCCTTCAATAACACTGATTCACAGACTGGCATTTAATAAAGCTTTTATGACAAACTGTAAAGGGGTCACAAAACAAATCTCTATTAAAAAGCAACAAAAAAAATTTACAGAATATTTATTTTTTAAAATAATATTTCTATAATTTATTGTAACCAATCAGATAATAAGTTTTCAGTATTGAAGTGCACGTTAATTTTTTGGAAGCTGAACTGGATTCAGCTAATAAAATGGAGTTAATTGCTTTTTCCGATAATAACGGTACTACCGAAAAGTAACTAACGAATATCGAACTTTATCTATTCGGTCCTGTAGAGGCTCATTGCTCGCATTCTTCTTTATTTCACTAAAGGGAAGAATTAACCGGTGAATAATTGTTCTTTTGGTTGAAGCTGTCCTACTCTAATTTGCTCATATTGTATTAGTACCGTTAAAAGGTTTTTCAATAAACATTATTTTCAATAAAGATTATACTAAATTTCAATAAAGATTATCTCAGATAGATTTAAATTGCACCTAAATGAATATAATTCGATCATTTATTTTTGGAAGTCAAAATCTAATTTGACTAATATCCACATAATATTAGACTAGTGAATTTCAAAATTTATCTATTCGATTCTGCTGAGGCTCATTGCTCCGACTCAAAAATGATTGGTCTTTTGGTGAAGCTGACTACTCTAATTTGCACAATATTGTATTAGTCAAAAACCAAGTATACATAAAAGTGTAAAATATTAAATTTTTGGAAGCCAATTCTATTTTGGTTAAATTCTTCGAAATTTAGAGGCTCACTCTCATTCAGTTTGCGATCAAAGTTGACAGTCGCCTTGAACTATACAACCATTAAAACCACATTGAGTTCTGGCCTTTAAATAAAAATATTGCTGTATTTAATTGCTTAACTAGGTAAATAATTAATGCTTCTGACTGTCGCTGAAGAGTCAGAGACAGAAACTGACTATTTTTTATATTTGCAAGTCATAATATTAATTTCACTAATCCCTCGAGTGTCACTCGAGGGAAGGAGCCAATTCAATAAAATGGATATAGCTTGCTCTATACATATATACTTTGAGATAGCTCAATTTTAGAAGTCTATAGTATATAGAATCACATAATATGGTGATGCAGAAACAGCTGTTTCTTATTTTTGCAAGTCAAAATTTTAATTTGACGGCTGTACTTTAGTACGTGGGTGCAGGCTTTAAATTACAAATGTTATATCATTTGAAAGAGCTAGTCGAGCTGAGTCGAATGCCACCAAAATTAGCTCTAGGAAAATTTTTGAACCGAGATACAGGCGATTGAAAATCGAAAAACCATAGTCGGGACCAAGCACTTTTTTGGGGTGAAAAATTCGAAAATGCAAATTATACCTCATTCGAAAGAGCTCGTCGAGCTGAGTCGAATGACACAAAATCAACGGAATCCGACTTGATTGGACAAAGTTATGATCTTTTATTTTAGCTCCTTACCTATGGCATCTGTTGAAATTTTTGCTGCTACGGAGGCCCCAAATACGTCCAGAGCAAGGGATTTAGGAATAGGTTTATGTTACGAGCCCAGACCCAGCGCCCGTAGACTCCCCGCGAGGCGCGTGCCGCAAAACCCCGCGCGCAGCGCGGGGTTTTGCACAAGCGCCTCGCCTACGCCCCATAGGTTTAGGTTTTTTGTTTTTTGTGTCATTACTTTGTCTAATCTTGTTCGATCACGGTGATTTTGGTGTCATTTGAGCTAACCGGTGAATGATTGGTCTTTTGGTTGTAGTTGTCCTACTATATAATTTGCTCAATATTGTAGTAGTTGAAATCATTAGCTGAAATGAATTGCCTAGTTGAAATGAATGACACAACAGAAATGACGGTCGTGTGTTGGAAGCCAGTTTCTACCAAAATTCGTAATTTGGTTCGAAATTCGAGTAATAGCAAAATTGAAATTTATGAGAAATGGTTAGGACCAACTATTGTTGCTCAATATTGTATTAGTTAAAAACCATGCCTCTTCAAAATGTAGAATATGGAACCTATAGTATTGCGAACTTTCTGGGGATTTATTTTTTGGGAGCTAATATTACATTTAGCTAATTTATGCGAAATATTTAATCTTTCCTTATTTTAAGTTATTTATCTTAATTTGTTAGAAATATTTGGTTAAATAGTGTTTAATAAAAAGGTTTATCCAACGGCTTAGAAAATCTTTGGTTAGATTCATTGAAATATTAAATGCTGTCCCGCTTTAGACACCTCAAATTAAGTTTTGGTCTTTAAATAAAAATTAAAAGGCAAATGTCCTTAGTTATTGCTCCAATTCAGGCTAAAGATAGTCATAAATTGAGAAGGGTCCCGAAGTCTTCGAAGTATGATTTTAAGCTTAAATGAACAGAGATAAATACTAACATAAAAATTATTATCCCTAACGTCAACTTAATATAAAATATTATATATAACAAATCTTATCAGATTTCATAGAACAGTTCAGACTTCAGTGTAGTTGAGCAACATCAGTGTGATGAATTTTTTGGGAGTCAAAATTTTAATTTGACTAACCACACATAAAATTAATCCGACTTGTTATTAATAATTGCTCAATATATAATTTGAGATAACTCAAATTTAATAAAGATGAACTCAGACCGTTTTAACTTGTATTTACAAAATCGGAAGTTTATTTTTTATTTTTGTAAGTCAAATTTTAATTTGACTAATCCTTCTCAAAATGATTTAGCTTATTATTAAATCCTGTAAGGCTACTGTATTCTAAAATAGACTAGGATTTTTGAAAGAAACTGAGCCAGTTTATAACGTCATGAATAATTATTTCAGACCCTCTTTGGAGAGAATTTTAATAGAGTGAGTAAAATTATGAGAGGAATCCTTTCAAATCCCCAATTTCCCTTCAAATCCCTCAATCGCTTTAAATCACATTATTTTCAAATTACTCACACCTTAATCCTCTGATAACCCTTCAAATCCGCTCAATCCTCTTAAATCCCATTACACCATCTTAATCATTAGATATACTATCCTTATCCACATAATCCTCTGATCCCCTTTAATACCTCATAATCTACCGATATCCCACCTCAATCCAGCGATATACAGTGGCGGAAATTTAAATAGGGAAACGGTAAACTCTATGTAATTCCGTTCATCTTTATCCGATCTGGCAGTTCTAAATTTTAAAAAATAGCTTAATTCCTATCTCACTTGACATGTTTCAGCGTTTTTCAAAATTCTGATAATTTCGAAAACTTTTCGACCGGTCTAACAGGTACTACATTTTCGACTTTTTGGAGAAATTTTTTTGAAGCCTGTAAAAAATATATGTGATTCCCTTCTAGATTCTGAATACAATGCAAAAAACCGCATCAAAATCGGTCGAAATTCTACCGAGTTATGAATTTTTGAAAATCGAAAAACACCCATTTTTGCAAAAAAAATCGACAAAAAATGGCAAAAATGGGTGTTTTTCGATTTTCAAAAATTCATAACTCGGTAGAATTTCGACCGATTTTGATGCGGTTTTTTGCATTGTATTCAGAATCTAGAAGGGAATCACATATATTTTTTACAGGCTTCAAAAAAATTTCTCCAAAAAGTCGAAAATGTAGTACCTGTTAGACCGGTCGAAAAGTTTTCGAAATTATCAGAATTTTGAAAAACGCTGAAACATGTCAAGTGAGATAGGAATTAAGCTATTTTTTAAAATTTAGAACTGCCAGATCGGATAAAGATGAACGGAATTACATAGAGTTTACCGTTTCCCTATTTAAATTTCCGCCACTGTATATTCAAATCCTCCAAATCTCCATTACACTTATATCACTCTTAATCACAAGGCATCTCTTCAGCCCTTCCTTTCTGTTAATTTTTTCCAGTTGAGGGTTAATTACTCATATTCATCTATATATGAATCGCTACAGGCAAAAATTAACAGGTCTTGTCCAACACTACTTTTCTCTGAAGCAGCATATGTTTTATCAATAAGGATTGACATGCAAAAATAAAAATAATGAGGTGGCGCAAAACTCTAATTTGTTTTATTTTAATTTATTTATTTTTAAATTTCAAATAACAAATATTTTGGAACATCTTTAAGTTTATTTAAGAAGATTAGAAAAAGAAAAGAAAATTTTTAAATAAATTTTATGAAATTTATTTTTGTGAAAAATTGACACAAACTCTACGAGTAATGAAATTTTTCAATAAAAATGAATGACATTTGGTTGAGGAATATTAGCAACTCTAATTTGCACAATAACTTATTTGTTAAAAACCGTGCCTAAATAAAATTTGAATTTTGAAATAAATTAGTATTAGGTTGTGTAAAGTTGAAATTTTTTGGGAGCCAATTCTATATTGGTTAAACTTTTTGCATTATTAACTCATTATTAAGCAAGGTTTTGATATCTGTGGATTTTTCCTCATTTTGGGGTTTTTTGATAGGGCGATGAGGATTATTTTTAAAAATGCGGATTTTTGTGGTCTTTTGAAATTTATGAGGATTTTTTATATTTTCTTGAGGTTTTAACATCAAATGGCATTATTTTTCTGCTAAGACCTTATAAATTCTTAAAATTTTCGCCTGCGGCGCAAAAAAGGAAGGACAAGAGGAAGGATCTGTGTCCTTGATTTTCAAAAATCCTCAAAATTTTTTGCCAGGCCTGAAAATGAACGATTTTTGGCTTAAGGATCTTCCAAATCAATCAACAAGTTTAATTTTAAAATCCGCAAATGCATTTCAAACAACCGCAAGTAAAGAAACACAGAATTTTACGCAATTGCGGCTTGCCATAACATACACATGTTTGTTATCGTTCTACAGTAGACTGGGCTTACAAAAGATTTAATTGAAGAACAAACCAAATTCCCCTTGTAAAAGATTGAAAAATATACTTTTATTAAATTCTATTTGTACTTAGGGCGCGAATTTCGACGGTTATTATCATTTGTATTGGTTCGTTATATGTTGAATTTGGAAACTCATGAGTGATGGGTTAATTATTCAATTATTCGTATTCCATCATAAAAATGTGATTTCTTATGATCTCATAGGAGTATTCAAGTACATACATATATGTAAGTAATTTTCCATTAGATAGACCAAGTCAAATATTGACATGAATAATTATTATTCCCTAACCTCAACTTAATATAAAATATGATATATATTAAATTTTATTAGATTTCATAGAACAATTTAGTATCAATTGGAATCCATCGTGTAGATTTATTTTTTGGGAGTCAAATACTAATTTGACTAATCACACACGAAACTACTCCTCTTGTCATTAATAAATTACTTAATATATAATTTGAGATAACTCAATTTTAATAAGGATTATCTCAGACTGATTTAACTTGTAGTTTATGT
Source organism: Meloidogyne enterolobii (assembly GCA_963681835.1). Taxonomy (NCBI): domain Eukaryota; kingdom Metazoa; phylum Nematoda; class Chromadorea; order Rhabditida; family Meloidogynidae; genus Meloidogyne; species Meloidogyne enterolobii. The sequence continues at coordinate 2,445,357 of CAVMJV010000025.1, read as the reverse complement.
AACACGAATTTCTCTTTATATTTTTGCAAGTCAAATTTTAATTTGACTAATCCTCCTCTAATTTATCTAAGTTATCTAACTTAAAAACTTATTAATCCATCGTCACCTAACCACCTTCTTATTCTACGGGCTATGGTGGAGAGAATTTTAATAGAGCGCGTAAAATCATGCGAGGAATTCGAGGTATCATGTCATTTATTTTTCTTGAGTTAAAATTTTATTTGATTAATCTGACTCAACCATAATCCTATAATCTAATTTAAGCATAATCTCTAGGTTACTGGGAAATCTGATCGAGATAAGGTATTTTCGACTAAAAGTTTACTTAATATAAAATCTGCGATAACTTAATATTAATGAAGATTATCCTAGAAGGTTTGAATTAAAAATTATTGTGTAAAATTTATTAAAAATTTATTTTATGAAAATAAGATTTTAAATAGACACCAAACGCCATGAGTAACGAATTAAAAACATCAAAATTTGTTATATTTAGTTTTTAATTTCCTCAATTCAAGCAACAATAGTGCAAAATTCTGGGGGTTTAGGCATTTCAAGTTTTGACGATTTTGAAGGATTGGGTTGTTTGCGTTCAGCTGGAAGAGTGGAAGTTTTGTCAGTAGACACTAATTCATCAAAATCCATCCAAAATGAAAAGGCTTCTTGCCAAAAAAGCGTCCAAATGATTTGTCAAATGATTCAGAAACTTGCTAAAAATAAATTTTGTATTATTCGGTTATCTCCACCATTTTATTTTTCTCCTCTTTTTTTCTTTCTTCAAAAAAGTAGAAAACAAAATAAGACATTGCAAACCCGAAAACACCCCCAACGTACTACGAGCCAAACCTACCGCAGAGCTATCATTTCGTTCAAAATTGTCGAATCCAGGAGCCCTGATATGGTTCGATTTAGCTCGTCGAGGCGCATCGAACCATGCCAGGGCGTCCCAGATTGACAATTCTAAACGAAGTTATAGCTCTGCGGTAAGTATGCTCACGGTAAGTTGACCACTCCAAATTAACTACTACTTCTTTGAGAAAAAAATTGTAGAAGAAAATACTATGGTGGGAAGACCAAAAAGTATAATTGTACGTCCGAATTCGACTTGTAATATATTTTGTATTAATTATCGTTTTACAGTAGATTCCTACGGCAAAAAATTGGAAAATATACATAATATAAATTTAATTTATTTTTATGTCGAGAATTTCAGGTGTTTTAGGTTGGCCGATTTTGTTGCGGTTTTTATTTTTGGAAACTCATAAGTAATGAGTTAATCTGTGAATTAATCGGATATCTACACAAATCTTTGATTTTTTGTGGGAACTTTCCACAATCGCCCTTACACGGTCAAAAGAAAGATGTTGGTTTTTGTACGTCTGGCCTAGCCAAACTTAAAAAATCTTACTCGATTAATTTGCTCATTCAACGCCTTTTGGTACTCCTCCAAGTTCTCGTCGAATTCCTCCAATTCTTTTTACTCATTCTCATTTAGTTTACGAACAAAGTTATTTCCAATGTAAAGACTGTCGCTTTGAACCATACAACCATTGAATACAAATTGAGTTCGGGCCTTTAATAATAAAGGTTACTCAATTGTTTTGAACTACAGTTCTAGGGAAGGTAATTAGATAAATACGGGATGTCTTTTGTTTAATATATAATTTTATATGTCTCACAATTTTAATAGATTATCAAATGTGTATTAACAAAAAGTCGAATATATTTTTTTATTTTTGCAAGTCAAAATTTTAATTTGACTAATCTGACAAAATCATAATGTAAATTATGTAATGGAATCCTATCAAACTCTCCACATAAAAATTTCTTAATATAATTTAATTTAAAATTTTAATAAAAAACACCTGGGACACGTTTAATCTATATGAAACTAAATAGCACACGTGTTTATTTTTTGTAAGTCAAAATTTTATTTTGACTAATCTACAAAGAAAGCAATTATTAACACGATAATTATTTTCACAAGTGAATAGTTAGCATAATAATTCTCTTATTAAAAAATCATATCGGGCACTATAAATCTTTTGGTATAATTTTAAATTCTAAGTAGGCAAGTTAAATTTTAACCCACCTTCTGTCCACAAAAGCTTGGAGATTTGGGAGGTTCAGGAGCCCTATCTTTCCTATCAACTCTTTAAATAAAAATTAAAAGGCCTTTAGTTATTGTTCTTTAGTTATTTTTGCAAACTCAGGCTAAAGATAATTATAAATTGAGAGGGGTGATTGCGCTTATTACTGCTCATTAATACCCAAATTAGAATAATTTGTCAAAAGGCTCTTAAATTAATAACACCCTGTACATACATACATCTAAGGTAATTGGTATTTTAATATATGTATTACCATTTTAGTCCATAACCCTTTCAATAATTTATCGAAACAAATTTAAGAAAGCCTAAAGTAATTAAATTTTTATTATAGTATCATTTTTTTCTAAACGTTGGAGGTTGATCAGAACCACCTCCTCCACTGCCCATATTAATAGCAACATCCCATTCATTAAAAACAATGAGCCGAACGCCATCATCGACTTCAATAGGATAGCCTTTGCGTCCACGTACCCAAACCTTTCAAATAAACATTATACATATAGCAATTATGAGTGTACTGAATTCCTCACGTGGCAGCTCAACTATCCTTAAAGTTACAAAGTTGAGCTGACAATGCAAAGATTAACACATTCTTATTTTCGTTCTGAGGCGTTAATATTTTAAAAATTTACCTCATCTCCCACTTTAAGATGACCAGTTGGCATTGCCCCGCCTTGATTAAACGTCGATACCTCAGCTATACGAACAACTCTTCCCTAATTATGAGAAGTTAAACAATAAGTGAAAAAATATCGCCATATGCAAATGATAGCGAATGGTAATGAAGGAATTATCATTCCCTCCTTACCATTCGCTATCATTTGCATATTCGAATTTTTTATCCAAATAGTGCCTGTCATTTTAGATCGTCAGAAAGTATATCTCTGCCCAATGGTGAGTCAAGACCCTGATTTTAGTGTCTTCGACCCAGCTCTCCTAGTTCATTCGAATGACATAAGATTTATCGAATGGAGCATGAGTGATATGATAAACCCATTAATTATCTACTTACCGAAATAAGTACGTCCAAACTAGCCCTCTGACCCGTGTCTTTATTACAGGCTTGGTTTTTATATTTTTTGTCAATTTCGATGAGAACATTTCCTGGAACCAAATTAACTTGGTTGAATGCAATTCTTGGAAGGGCGTTACCCATAACAAGTAAATATCAGTTTAAAAATAAATATAAAAATAAATTTTGGGAGTTTAATACCGGTAAAATAGAAAGTTTTTATATAAAATTATTAGATAAAAATAAAATCAATATTTGATAGAAAAGAAATGGGCACAATATCCCAACTTTAAAATGACCAGCTGTCATTGCACCTCTTTGGTCATAAAACGTCAATGCTTCAGCTATACGAACAACTCTTCCCTAAAATCAACGCGATAAATATTAATAAAATATTACTCACAAAAATAAGATTGTCCAAACTAGTCATCTGACCCGCATCAAAGAACTTAAATTTTATCCTTTATTTGGAAATTTCTCCAAATTAATTTTCCAATATCAATGCAAAATATGGGTGACTTTAACTTTGAAAGATCTAAATTTAATATCAATCACTACCTGACCTAAAACTTCAATAGGGCGACTTTCTGTAAATTTTATTAAATATAAAAGTCTCCTTAATCATCTTAAATAATTAAAAATAATATAATGTTGAACATAATTCTAAAAAAATATAAATTCTTTATACATTTGACTAATTTATGAAATCACAAAATTATTTTCTTTTATATTTCTTGATTCATTATCATGTTTAATAATAATTATTATCAATTCTTGATAATTAATTGTTTACCCGTTATACGATTATCTTTTTCTTTAAACAATTTAGAGGGTCTTGGCTTCTAAATAATTTCAATACAATAAATTACAAATAAAAAATTAATTACTATAATGAAATAAACGTTAATTATTATTTCTGAAAATATTTAATCCATAACTCCCAAGATATGTGCTAGTTTTCTAAAAAAATTTAAAATATATTCCAAATAATTCAATTTACAATTTTTGCCTAGTATTTATATTCTGTTTATGATATCCTAACAGTACGCAAACTCGAAACATTTTGTTTTGTGACTTTATAACAAAAGTTATGAAATATAAATATATTGATACTCACATTATTTTCCCTTTGATACTTATAACATGCGTTACATTGTATATCATTAATTATTTTTCCTATAAATCTTGAGCTCGAATATGTTCCACAATTTGCGCAGGGTACTTCAGATATTACCTGTTTTAGGAATTAATTGATAAATTATTCATTACTAAATCTATCACTTATTTAAGCATATTAGACATTAATATATACTGGTGATATGCACTATATTCACGATTGTTAGTTTATTTTTTTGGTACTCTTGTGTTATCCTATATTTTTTATTCCAAACCTAGTCTTTCTTCCTATGCTTTCATTTCTAGTTTTTGTTTTGGATTACAAAATAGACAAAGGCATTAATGGGCAAGGATTAAATTCGTTTATAAAATGGCCTAAAATTAATCGACCAGAAACATCAAAAGAACAGCAGTAGATGAAGCGTACAATGGCGAGTTTAGATCGACAAGATAATTGCCGTATTGCTGTCTACTTGATTTCCAAATTTGCGCATCTTGTTATACAATGTTTCTTCTTGTAAAAATTTAATTTTAGCTTCTTCATCTGTGGAATATTGTAAATATACAATGATCTATAAACAACTTTAAAAAACAAAAACGAAAAAATTTAATCCTTGCCCATTAGTTGTATTTGACATTTTTTAATCCAAAAGACATATTAAGGCATTAGAAGGCTCGACGATAGCTTTCGAATGAGGTATAATTTGCATATTCGAACTTTTCACCCCCCAAAAACGCTTGGTCCCCTATGGTTTTTCGATATTCGGGGCCTGTATCTCGGCTCACAGTTGAGTCCGCGGGCTAATTTTGGTATCGTTCGACTCAGCTTGATGAGCTCTTTCGAATGACATATAAATCATAAAAATCTAAAATCCTCCGGTAAAGTGTACTTTAGCCGAATCTAATAATTCAAACCTTTTTAGTCTTAATAAATAGGCTTTTATTTCTATGCTTTCGATATTGTTGAATATAATCACCGCAAGTATGACACAAATAATGTTCTTTGAGATATTTATGCCACTGACTTTAATTTGTTTAACACCACAATTGAAACAAACTCGCTCATTCTTTTCATTAATTACACCTATAAAATTAAAATAAATCGTAATTAAATAGAGATGTTTTCAGCCTGATATATTCAGCCCATATCTTTTCTATTAACATAAAAAATTTTTACTTATTTTATTTCCAATTTCAATAATTCTGCTTTCGAATTCTTTCGGATATTCAAATTTTTGTTTTTCTAACAATTCAATTTTATATCCAATTAAATTAATTTCTCTCCAATAACTTTATAAAAGTTTGTCTTTATAATTTTTTAGATTTTCTTTTAATAATTCTTTTTTATTTATTTTTGTATTTTCTAAACTCTCGTCCAATATTGATGTTTTATAACAATTATTATTTTCATTAAAATAATTATTTCGGAGTACCTTAAATTTAACACAAATTAGAGTATTTATAACGGCCGATTTCCATTTCCTTCCTGTTAATTTTTTGTTTGCTAAATATCTAGTTGTGACACTAACAAAGAAGCAATTTTAGACAAAATCGAAGTTTCATACAAATTATTATTTCCAACAAAATAATTATTTCGGAGTACCTTAATTTAACATAAATAATTGTTTAGAGCGTCCGCTTTCCATTTTATTAGTATTACTTTTTTCTTTGCATCTAGTTTTGACAACATGGAATAAATTATATTAATAAAAATATACCATTTTTTCAAATCCAGACAGAAAATTTTGAATTATTTCATTATTAGTAATTTCAATCATAATTTTCTTTTTTAATTGATCAGATGGAATATATTTTGATTCATCACCTATTTCAACCTCAAACATATGTTTATCTAAATTTATGTCAATTGGACGCAAATATCCTTCTATATTTCTATTAAAGCAATCATGTTTATTATTTGTCTTTTCAATCACTTTCATCACAAAACGATCCTTTATTTCAACATTTTTTAAATATATAAATTCTAAATCAATATTTTTCTTCTAGTTTTGATTATATTCCATAAAATCTTAAAAATTATAGACCGGAGATTCCGTCTTTCTTATCTTACGCCTCCGTTTTTTTAGTTTTCTTCCATTCCTTCCGTCTTCTGCTTTTTAAAATTAAAAATTATGCATCACTGTCACATAAATACCTATTAGTCTGGCTCCGTTAAACAGGAAGTTCCAGGATTTTTTGGTAAACATTTTTTTGCTTTCTTTATGTTAGCATTAATAAAAAATATGTATATAGAGAGAAATTACCTAATTGAATTTTCTGGATTTGAGAGTTAATAAAAATTTTTTTAAAATTATGGGTTAGTATCGAATATCTATCTCGATATCGAGTCAAATCTTGTATATCGATATCGATCACGACCATGTCAATATCGACCAATATCGATATCGAATTTCTCCTAAAATATCGATATCGTCCAACTCTAATAATTTTATCGTCTAGAAATGAAAATCATGTGTGTTGTGTTGCTAAGTGGTGGGATTCATTATTAAGCTTTTGTATAGTTTGGGTTCCAATCCCAATGTGAAAAAAAGACTTACAGCCTGTTATCATTGCAAACTTGAAAATTTAAGCTTTCTGATTTTGATTTTAAAATTAAAAAAATTTTTTAATATTAAAATGAATTTTCAAAATATTCCAATAGATAAAATATTCAAATCAAATTTTTTTGAAAATGGGTTGAAAACGTAGCAATGATTTAAACATAGTTACATATATAAGTCATTATTAGGGATCGATTTTGTGGGATTTCTATGTTTTATTAAATCAAAAGAACATTATAATTGAATCTTGAGTGTGGAAGCAAAACTTGATAAATACAATCTGTCGGCAATTCGAATAATTAAATATTTTTTATTCACAAAAACAAATATCAACGCTATTTTATAAATATTTTAGCGAATAACGAAAGATCGAAAATGTTTTACTTGCGGAGCAACAAAAACATCAAGGTGGTACCGTCATCCAAAACCTGAACACAATATTTGTGATACTTGTTACAAAAGACAGCGAAGAATAAAAAAGAAAACAAAAAAATCAAACAGAACAGGAGTCGAATAAATAATATTTAAATGATTATGATTTTATAATTTTGGTTTTCTGAGTTTATTGAACACATTATAAAAATGTAATTTCAGTGAAAAACAAAATAAAATTGTGTAAACAACAAGTAAAAGAAAATATAAAGCAAGTAACGACCAACTCAAGGACCATACCAACTCAAGAAACAGACAGGCCGAGAATAGACAATTGGAACGATCAACTCATGGAATATTTTAAAAATCGGAATTTTCTTAAAACTCTGAATTTGATTTTAAATTATGTTTTTTAAAGTATTCTAATTTTTTTAAATTAGAATTCAAAAAATTCAGGTTTTAAAAATATTCCATTATTAGGTTGTTACTTGAAATGGTCGTTCCTTGCTAGTCTTTTCCTTGACTTGTCGTTCGTTGATTTGTCTGTTCCTTGAATTAACCCGACACGATTTCCACTAGTATTAGCGGACGTTAAAAATAAAATATGAAGGCCATTCTTAATAATCATTGCTAAAAAATTTATTTCAGGAGGATCGTCATTGCTATAATTGTCGAGCGTGTTACGATCGGGAAAGAAATAGAAAAATGAAATTAAATTTTAAATGAAAAGGAATCGAATAAATGAACTAATTCAGAAACGAGAACGGAATTCTGTTAGAAAAAGCAAAAAAGTCGTGCATTAAAAAATATAATTGAAATTTGATAACAATTTTTATATTATTTTATCTCAATTTTATCATTCATCGTTAGGTGTAGTCTGACTTCTGAAAATTATAGCCGCTTTAACTTCGATCTGTAATAACAAAGTAAACTAAATTTTCAATCAAAATTTACCATTTGCTTTCGTATTTTTATTTGATTTCTTTATTCTATGCTGTTTAATGTAACAAGCAGCACATAAATAGTGTCCAGATTTTGAATAACGGTACCAATTTGACGTATGAGTAACATCGCAAATAAAACAATTTCGATCTTGTTGGGATATCTAAAATTTATAGAAAAAATTATGAAAACAAATAAAATTTCTCTATATCAAGAAGATCTATTTATTACAATAATCATATAGATTTACGAAAATATGTATTATTTTCAAAAGGACGATCAAATGTCGTTTAGTAAAACCGTTTTATAGAAACGTTCAAGACGGTTTTTGTATATAACAGGTCTATACGGATATACTTTTTTGCTATTTGAAAATATAAAAATCATAGTTTATAAAATATTTTAAATGTCAATTTATACTAGATTGCTGAAATTAATTATAAATAAACAGGAATTATATACACAGGATTAAGTAAACTATTAATTTTATGCCATAAAATGCTAATTTTTTTAAGAATTTTCGCAAATATTGAAATTATAACCTATTTAGTATTTTGGTTGTTATATAATTTAGTCAAAGAATCAGAATTTTTGACCGATTAATAAAAAAGTTATGATATAAAAACTAACTTTTTCAAAAAAATCTGATTTTTCGGCACTTTATCGATCATAACTTTTTTTACCATTCGGTCAGGAATATTGATTTTTTGGTATTTTGTAGCCTATTTAATGCTCTATCCAATGGTACCAAGTGTTACGACCCCGGTTACGTAGAGGAAGCTAACAGAAACGTTTATTGCACAAAGAAATACAAAGCAGGCGAAGGTTGGGGTACGAAGAAGAACTAAAACTGAGACAACGAACTAACTATTGGCTGGGCTTTTATACTAACACTTTAAGGGCTGACGCCCATACACAACACCTCCCCCCTTGAAAAAAAAGGTTCGGCTTCACTTAAAGCCGAAGCTTTACAATACACTAACACTTTTCCAGCCAAACAACAAACAAAAAAATACATACAATAATTTTGGGGGAATAAGGACAATGGGAACAAAAAATACATACAACATTACAAAAAAATACAACAATAATATTATCACAAAATTTTATATATGTGGATCATCTACATCTCCATTTGCTTATCCTCTTCAACATCTTTCATCTTTGACTTGTTCCCAACGTTGTCCTTCATCTTTGATTTGACCATCTTTGAGCTGTCCACACTGCTGGCACTCGAAGAAGTTACACTACTTTCACTCGACACTTTTTCTTCACTAATATTCATATTCCGAATATCTTCATTCAACAATTTCTTTTTATCACTCCACTCATCTCGACGGATCTCTTTAAATGTCCGGGTCACAATACACTTCAACACTGACACTTTGATTTTCCATGCATTTTCCGTCTTTCTCAATACTTCTCCATGAAGCCACTCAATTTTACCACTTCTTTTATTGGTATTCTTCACTTTCACTTTTGTGCCGTTCGGAAAAGCATTTTTTTGTATCTTGAATGGTGCCTTCTTTTTACTACACTTTTGGTACTTGGGCTTTTGGCTCCGACTTGACACTTCTTTCAATCCAGGCAATCCGAAGATACACACTTCACTATTCACTACATGAAACTCCATAAAGACGTCTTTGTCTTTCACTCTCACTTTGCTTCTGAATTTTCCTTCAATTTCAACTTTGTTGTCACCCAGCCCAACACCACTGTAATTCACTTTTTCAATTGTTGGCTGTCCAATACTTTTCCACACTTCACTGGTGACAACATTGATCTGCGATGCAGTGTCTACAATCATTTCTACACTAAGTTCTCCAAACTTCACTTTTTGCTTTATCCAGTCTTCTTTTTCCACACTTTGCATTGGATCGAAGATGTCCAGAATTGCACAATATGGAGAACCTGAATGATTATTATCATTACTCCACTGCCTTTTTGGCTGATACTGATTATTCTTCAAGAACTTACAATGCATACGCCAGTGACCAAAACGTCCACAATGACTGCACTTTTTCTCAATAACATTTTGTTGATAATCGACGTTTGGTTTGGACCACTGTTTTTTGTACTCACTTCCAATTTCACTTTCACTCTTTTCACAACATTTCACTTTTTGCACTGTGTTGACTTCAGGCACTTCATTCTTCACTTCACTCATTTTCTCTTTTACAAGATACAGTGCCTCACTTTTATTGGCCATATATGCCCGACACTCTTCAATAATTTCCTTCAATGTCACTGCCTGTCCTTTTTCACTTTTATTTTCAACACTTTTCATTGCCACTTGTCGCACTGCCGTTGCATCACTTGGCATACCTGAAATAAAAATCAGGATTTTCAACTCCTCAATCGACAATGCCATTTCGGCTCGCTCACATTGAGCATTCACTACATTCCCAAACTCGACAATGTCTTGAAGGGCACTACACTTAACATTTAAGGCCTCGAACCTTTTCAATAACTTAGACCTATGGTCACTAAACTCTTTCACTAACTCACTGCAGAGTTCGTCAAACTTCATTTCACTCAACTTGGTTGGCAGCATTTTCCTTTCAATTTGGGCATACTCTTCTGGCCCCAATTTACTCAACAACAATCTCACTTTAGAGGATTCTGGCAGGGTTTTACCCTCCACCTCAAAATATGACCGATGCCTGCCCAACCATGACTCAAAGGTCATACCACTCGTCAAATCAAAAACGAACTCACCAATCATCCCAACTAATTTGCTGTACAATTCGGTGTCGTTCCACTCACTCGGCTTCAAGAGCCTCACTAACATTTTCTCAAAGTGCTCTTGCTGAGCCTTCAACAATTTCTCCACTGTTTTTGCATCCATTTTGCACTCACTAAAAATAATTTTTTATCACTACACTTTTACTAAACACTACAATTTCACTAACCTTTTCGGTTTCACTACACTACAATTGTCCACACAGATTTTCTTTTTCTGAACTGCACACAGCTTACGTTGACGACACACAGCTTACGTTGACGAGCACTCACTGAAGTTGACGAACTGACTACTGGTTCTTTTTGAACACGACCGCGCCAAATCTGTTACGACCCCGGTTACGTAGAGGAAGCTAACAGAAACGTTTATTGCACAAAGAAATACAAAGCAGGCGAAGGTTGGGGTAGGAAGAAGAACTAAAACTGAGACAACGAACTAACTATTGGCTGGGCTTTTATACTAACACTTTAAGGGCTGACGCCCATACACAACACCAAGAATAACAAAAAGTGACCATCCATTCATAAGTTATAGGGTCCGTGACTCAGTTGAGTCGGGACTCAATTGAGGTGTACCGAATTATTATATTTATATCTCAGTAATTTACAAAATAATATAGAATTAATCTCAATTTTTAACAATTATTAATTAACTAAATACTTAAGAAATTACTAATGCATAATCTATTTTTAGAAAATATTTTAAATGTCAATTTCATGACGGTCTTTGTTTTAAATTAAAAATCTAATGACCTGTTTAGCTCTAAACCACACTTCTTTTGGTCTTAATTTTCCATTATTATATTGTTTATATGATTCACAAGTTTGGCATAAATAATGTTCTTTAATAAAATTATTCCATCTTTTATCTTGTGAATTTCTACAATTGAAACAATGTCGTTTATTTTGTTCGTTATTTTCACCTAAATTATTTAATAGTGAGTCTTTTTTAGTAATTAATGCTGACTGTATAAACTTAAGTACTATAAAATTATAATTACTTATTTTGTTGACAATATAAATAATTTTCCTTTCTAATTCTTCGGAATATTCAGATTTTTTCTTTCTTTTCAATTCAATTTTATATTCAATTAAATTAACTTCCTTCCAATAACTTGATAAAAGTTTGTTTTTATAAGATTCAATATTTTCTTTTAGTAATTCTTTTTTATTTATTTTTATAATTTCGAAACTCTCCTCTAATATAGACGTTTCATAATATTTATGCTTCTTCTTAATAAATTCAGTAAATCTGAGCACCTTTTATGAATAAATTAATATCAAAGTTAGATACATAATTATTGAATACTTCTTTGATATATCACCCTCCCCATTAATTTAGCTCAGTCATTCCTTGCTTTTTCATTTTTAGTTTATCTGTCTAAGTAATAACATTTATTTTCTACCTACATTCATTGGGAAATGAGTGATTGTCACAAAGCTGAAAAAACAACTTAGCATCAAAAAGGTGAGACTCATATTTTCAAAATTTACATTGAAGTGATCAAGCGAAAATACCTGTTTTTCTAATCCAGGATAAATATCTTGAACAATTTTATTTTCGGCAATATTAATCAAGACTTTCGTTTTTAATTCTTCAGCATATTCTGATCCATAATTTATTTCAACAATAAAAATATTTCTTTCATAGTTTACGTCAATTCGACGCAGGAATCCATCAATATTATAATTATAGCTAGTGTCATACTGATTATTTTTCTTCACAATTTTTTCCAATACAAAACGCTCTTCTAATTGAACATTTTTTAAATAAATAAATTCTCTTTTTTCTTCCCAATCGTCTTTGATTTTTACTTCAATAATAACTTTTCTCCCTTCACATTTAATATTCAATAGTAAAAGAAAATAAAAGCAAGAAGCAATAAGCAATTTAATCATCTGAATTGTACTATTTAAAATATTCGTTAATTATTTAAAACGAGAGATAATTACGTAATAAAAGTTCGAAATAATAAGGATTTAATTTGAAGATTTTTATTAAAGATACTCTATTCACTAATAAGTTGAGAGCTTATTCTACCTTTATTTCACTATGCATAGTTGGCAATGAAATTCTGTTATAGCATATGAATTTAGCAAATCCGATTCTTTCAAAATTGTTAAGTACTTGTCTGTACTTTAGTACGCGGGATCTATGACCCTGATCCCAAATACGTTTTTATAGAAGATGAAAACTCGCAGAGATCAAGACCTAAAGATTTGGGATTTTAAATGATATCTTTTATTAAATTTGATATTTGCCTAACGATTTGTGTTAAATTTTGAATAAACATATATAGAATAACTTTTTTTAAAACAGGCCAAGTAATTAGAATGGTTTAATTAATGGTTCAAATCATATAAATTAATGTGGTCTAATTTTGAATATTTAATTACATGCGGGGGCATGGAACTTTTTGAAATTCGATTGCAGCATGAACAATTAAGATTTAAATGCAAATATTTCCAAACAGCGTGAAAGACAAATGGTAGATAAAAATTTAAACAAATAAAACATTTAATTGACTAATTATATTAACCGCGGCAATTGGCAAAAGGCGCAAATTTAAAAAATGCCCTTTATGGCTAAATAAATTAATAAATAATAAGGCGGTAAATTATGAAATGTATATTTATGTTATTTTATTTTTATTTTTTCACCGACTCATTTATAAATTTGCACTTTGGTTAATATAATTAGTAAATAACATTTTGTAGTTTGCTCGGATTTGTACCCCCTTTTATCTCTAAGACTTGTTTTGAAATACTTGGGTCGAGATCTTGATTACCAATGTCAAAAATCGAAATTTCGAGCAGCTCTTATGAAATTAGCATATGTTGAAAATGTCAAAATGAGACTATTTATTTATAGTGTAAGCAAAGTTCTTCCTTTTCCAGCGCCGCAGGCAAAAATTTTGAAAAGTTTGAAAGGCCATTGGGCAAGATATTTTCATTTTTCCCTAGTTCTAGGAACCGAACCGAAAATTTCCGAATATCTGAGGGTTTTTCGGTACCGGATACCCGGAACCTCAAACTTATTAGGAAAATAAAGGATAATAAGACAAAAAAAGAATAAAAAAATATAATAAGACAACAATAAAGAAACCTTATTAGAGACAATATAGCCCTTTGAGTTGAATTGCGACTTTTAATTGTCTGAAATAATATTTAATTAAAATCCGAGGTCGGAGTTACACTTTAATAATTCTTATCAAAATTAAATATCGGGATCCCGACATTCTTAATGTTATAGAATATAGAGGAATTGGCCAAAAATCTCTTTCTCTGCTCTATCATAGAAAAATGTTAATGATGACGTGTCAACTATGGCAGTCATAACAGAGCCATCAGCTATGAAATGGCTATTAGAGGGACTTCACATGAGGAGGATGATTTTACAGGGGAGGAGTTTATACATATCCTCGTAATTATATCCAATCCCCTTTTTACAACTCCTCCTATCTAAAGCTTCGTTTAAAAGACTGGAAAGCTGCCATTAACTTATATTTATTTTAACTTTCATTTCAAATTTTAGTTATGTTTCTCCATCTTTTTAGCATTAAGTTTTGTTGGATTAGGTTCTGAACATGTTTTAATTATTAATATTATTAGTGTCTATTCTTTATAATGCTATGCTTATATAAAAAACGCGCGAGTCTTGCGGCAAAAAGGATAATGGAAAATGAGGAGATAAATGTACACCGGCTTGCTTACATGTCAATCCTCAATCTGTGAATTTCAGTTCGTAAATGTCGGTCAGCCTTTGTAGTGTAGGTCCGCAATTGATGTATAATCGAGGCATCTTAAAAAAGAAGATTCTTCCCTCCCTTACGAGAGGTAAGAAATGCCACATAACTCAAAGATAACGTCTTTCATTTAATTAATTAATTTTTGAGAGGCATTCAAATCAATTATATAATTATTTACAATTTATTAAGAAACGTTTTTTTTAATTTCTGTTGACTGAAGAATGAAATTAACAAAGATTTCAACAATTTTGTTTTTAATTGTTCTTTTAATTGTCTTAATTGAGTGTGTAAAAGATGAAGGTAAAAAAGGAACTGGGAGAGGTCGCGGAAGAGGTGGTAGAGGACGCGGTCGTGCACATGAAGTCCAACCTATTATTCAAACTTTAAGTTTTGGTACTAATTTACAATTAAAATATTTTAATTTTTACGATAATTAAATGTTCTCTATAGTACCGCCATCTCTTTTGGAATCATCCATCATACGAGAAGTAAATGTTCATGGACGGTCAGTGGAGGGACCGAATATTTCAGGACCATCTGCCGAAGGATTGAATGTTGGTAGTGGATTGCTAGTTCACGTCGGTGGAGGCCCTTCTGGAAGCGGTTCCCAAGGACAGAACGAAGAGGGAGCTATTGTACAAAGACAAAGTTCGTATTATATTTTATTAAAAACAATGGAGTCAACTCAATTTGCTTAGTTTCAATTTATAACTTTTATTTCGGGCAATAAAAAATAAACAAAATTGCTTAAAAATTTTGTTGGAAATAATCTGTTTCATTTTACTTAGCTATTGTTTACTATCTTACTGATTTTTAAAAACTGCTTTCAAACG
The DNA here is from genome assembly GCA_963681835.1 of Meloidogyne enterolobii. Taxonomy (NCBI): domain Eukaryota; kingdom Metazoa; phylum Nematoda; class Chromadorea; order Rhabditida; family Meloidogynidae; genus Meloidogyne; species Meloidogyne enterolobii. The sequence goes on along the minus strand of CAVMJV010000025.1, from coordinate 2,429,919 downwards.
GTGTAAAAAATTAAAAGATAAAACATTGGTAAATCATTCGAGCGATCTTTGTTTTACATTTTTTAAATTTCAATCGCTATATCTATTACTAATTTTTGTTTTAGTTCGACGCCGAGTTCCTTCTCCAAATCCTAAAAGTTTCAAGTTTCCGGGGCATCCTCACGTTCCATACACTTTTAAAAATAGAAACGAATTTCTGAATTCTACACGACATATGCAGCATCCAGGTATTTAAAAGTAATTTAACTATCTAATTTTAGTTACACGTTATTTATGGACTGTATTAGTTTAATACACCTATGTAGGATATATTTTTTTAATTAATATTTTTTAATTCGGTAAATTTTTTCTGTCGATTTATAAGTGATATTTTTAATGAAATTCTGGACTCTAGCTACCTTAAAATTAATTTAAAAAACCAGCTTCGGACCCAGAAGTCACGTCTGGATACAAACTAGAAATTAATATTAATAAATTAAGCACCAATTATTATTCAAGAATCTGATGTCGAAGAAAGCGAGGATAGTGAATTAGAAGGAATATCAGATCCGAAATTGGATGTGTAAATGAAGTAAAATAGTATTATAAATTTGATGCAAAACAATCATGAGTCTTTGTTAGGAATATCAGATCATTTTATTAGTCAACTGATATTCAATTATACAACCAAAAAGTAGCAAATCACAGTTTTAGATAAAAAGCAAAATTTTAAATTGTTTTCTGTGATTAAACCATTATTTAACGGATAAATTTTTTATTTTATTGTTGGGTCATATATTCAGAGGGCTCGTTTGTCACTACTTTTAAAGAATTGTCATTGCTCTTAATAATTTAGTAAAAATATCGTTGATGATATAGATTTCATAAGATTAGGTGATAGGCCTAAAGCAGAAACTGGTAACCGCCATGGTTTCTAACTCGTATGGAATGCTCTGAGGCACTCTGTAAGTATGTTTAAGTTTTGAAAATTTTCGTTCTCAACCACTCCGCTAGTGCTATATTTGCCACCGAAGTAATTGCACCAGTATCAACCAAACATTTAAGTGGAACTCCTTCTAGAGTTACACCAACAATAACATTATTGGAACTAGATCCCAAAGCTCCTATGAAATTTCTATTTATTCTATTGTTGAATCTTGGCAAAGTACCCGACTCAGCTAAAGGTGAACCTCCTATTCTCCTGACAGTAGTGGCCATGAGATCGACAATGGACGAGGTCTATTGACTGGTTCCTCATAAGTTTCATCAATTTCAACACTCTGCTCTGGTACTCTTCGAATGTCACGTATATCAAGTACCCTTTTTGGGACTTCCTTAACCTTAGAACCAAATATTAACTTCCCTAGTCGGCCATTCCCAGCATACATTTCAAGTAGAATTAAACCTAACCTTATTGTGAAATCGATAGCCAGAATCCCTATAATTACGTTAAGTATCGTGGACCAGATACTCTTGTAGTCACCTATTGCTCCTTTAACTATTTGATTTTTTACCTCTTTCCATTCATCAGAAACCGAAGTTAGTACTACTGAATCTTTTTCATTAATTTGGTAAGTCATTTCGCTAATCCTAACCATATTTGAAACAAAAGAATGTTCTTTGACATCAGTCATATTTAAAAGAACTAATTGATGAAAGGCATGGGACTCGATTTTAGAAATTAAACCAGTCCAATTTAATTTTAATTTCTCAACATTTATTTCATTTGGTTTAACCGAGGTTATTTTTCCTTCAATTTGATCAACTTCTAAAATTTGATCATTAACTTGAATTACTAATTTCCTGAATTCTTCACATGGACCTATTTTAGCAGAGGTAGAGACAATCATTGTCGAGGGATCGAGGAACGCTAGATGTTCCTTACTTTCAGTTTTTAACATTATAGGTAAAAATTCAAAGCATCGATCTAATTTAGTCGGACGAAATTCATAGTCATGCCTTTCCAAAGGCACACAAGGCCAAACTTTCATGAGTGACCTCGCAGACCTTTTGGCCACTAAGTAAGGATTCGAGAAAATTGAGCGCGCTAACTCAGTTGGGTTTGTCATATAAGAGGATTCTGTCCAATGTTTAACAAGTTCAGTATATTCACAAAACGATGAGAGAGATTGTACAAAAGCAAAATTTATTGCCTTAGTTAAAGACTGGTCTAAATACGTTAATTGCGAAGCAATTTGGGAGGAAGTAGGAAACCCGTCTGAAAAATATTTTCTGTATATCCTACTACTTCTATTTTTACGGACAATTTCAGTTTCAGAAAGTATAATAGAACCTAAACCTTGGTCAGATACAGTTATGTTCAGACCACAGTCCGTTACACGAGTTTCATTTTCAAAAGTAAGTCCCAGGCGAGCATCATCTGAGAGCCATACAGACCCCATACATCTTCCATTCTTATCCCCTATAGGTATGAAGTTGCACCTCCTAACATTATTTACTTCCCAAACTAAAACTGTTTTATCCTCCAGAATGCAATTGCCTTTACTATAAGGACATTCATGAGCCAAGCCTAAAGGCGTAATAATTTCAGATGCACCAAAGTGCGACTCAATTACACTTTCAAACAGAAAGCAATTTTCACTAGATTATTATTATTCTTTTAAATATGACTGATGTCAAAGAACATTCTTTTGTTTCAAATATGGTTAGGATTAGCGAAATGACTTACCAAATTAATGAAAAAGATTCAGTAGTACTAACTTCGGTTTCTGATGAATGGAAAGAGGTAGAAAATCAAATAGTTAAAGGAGCAATAGGTGACTACAAGAGTATCTGGTCCACGATACTTAACGTAATTATAGGGATTCTGGCTATCGATTTCACAATAAGGTTAGGTTTAATTCTACTTGAAATGTATGCTGGGAATGGCCGACTAGGGAAGTTAATATTTGGTTCTAAGGTTAAGGAAGTCCCAAAAAGGGTACTTGATATACGTGACATTCGAAGAGTACCAGAGCAGAGTGTTGAAATTGATGAAACTTATGAGGAACCAGTCAATAGACCTCGTCCATTGTCGATCTCATGGCCACTACTGTCAGGAGAATAGGAGGTTCACCTTTAGCTGAGTCGGGTACTTTGCCAAGATTCAACAATAGAATAAATAGAAATTTCATAGGAGCTTTGGGATCTAGTTCCAATAATGTTATTGTTGGTGTAACTCTAGAAGGAGTTCCACTTAAATGTTTGGTTGATACTGGTGCAATTACTTCGGTGGCAAATATAGCACTAGCGGAGTGGTTGGGAACGAAAATTTTCAAAACTGAAACATACTTACAGAGTGCCTCAGAGCATTCTATGTGTGCCAGGCAAGCAACATCGGTTAATTTAAAAATTGCAAATATTTGTGCGGAAATAACTATTCATTTATTCAATGACAAATTTCACTGGGACAACCATGACTACCATTTTATATTGGGCTGTGATGCAATGGTCCTTTTACCACCAATTTTAATTGACTTTAAAAATAAAAATCTGCGTATTGAAGGATGCCTTTTGGAAATAGATAATAGATTAAATAGGCCGCTAAGAAATTTCAAAATTTATGCTTTAGAGACTAGTGAAATAGGACCAAACGAACAGAGTGTAATGAAAGCTAGGGCTGATTTTTCCGAACTTCTTAGGCATGATATTTATGTTCATGCGATAGAAAATAGGTTGGCTGATCAAGGCTTAAGTCTAGTGCCATTGGTGACGAAGCCTAAGAAATCTATAAGAATTATTTTGTCTAACCCCACGGGAATAATAAAAAGAATTTATAAAGATACTTGTGTAGCCATGGCAAGTGAAGTACTAAAAACTGATTCAGAAAATATTTTATCAGAAATAAAATTAAATGAAAATTCAGAAGAAATGAACTCCTTAGGGAAAGCAGGAATAATTGTTGATCCAACTTATAAAATTGATTTTGAAAAAACCTCGGTAGCGGGAGAGGATCTCAAAAAGTTAAAAGACCTCTGTAAGGAATTTGAAGATATATTCAGCAAAAGTCAGTATGATATAGGAAGCTGCACGGCTGGCGAACATGACATTATTACTACGTCTGAAGAGCCTATAGCGTCCAGACCTCACAGAGTTCCGTTTAAATACCGTGATGAATTACAAAAACACATTGACCAGCTTCTGGCGTCGGGGGTTATGATCGAGTCAGACACGCCATGGGTTTCGAATATTGTGTTAGTACAGAAAAAGGACGGAGGGCTTCGGCCATGCATAGATTTTAGAAAGTTAAATGAAGTAACGGTACCAGATGATATTCCGTTACCTAGACTTGAAACAATTCTAGAAAAAGTAGGAAATTGTAGATACTACACTTCTCTTGACTTAGCAAGCGGTTACTTGCAAATTAAGTTAAGTGAGCGAGCTTCCAGGAAGTGTGGGGTGATTACCGAGGACAAAATATATCAAATGGTTAACTTGCCATTTGGTCTTAAAAATGCTACAAGTGCATTTGCTAGGATCATGGCACATGTACTGACAAGCTTAGAAAATGTTATAGCTTATGTCGATGATATTCTTATCTTCACTAAATCTGAAAATTTTGACGAACGTTCTCTCAGAAGTGTTTTTGAAAGATTTAGGCGCTTTAATTTAAAGTTAAGTCCCAAAAAATGTACTTTTGCTTCTGATCATATGGAATTTTTAGGGTTTATAGTTAACAAATCTGGTTATAGTCCAAGTTTAAGGAAAACTGAAACAATTTTGAATTTAAAAAATCCAACTTCGGTTAAAGAAGTAAGACATGTAATTGGTATGGCTAATTTTTTTAGGAAGCACGTACCCAATTTTTCCACAATAGTGGAACCGTTAACGAGATTAACCAGAAAAGAAAAACCTCTTGTTTGGGGTGAAGAGCAGCAAGAAGCGTTTGATCAAGTAAAGAAAATTTTATCTGAAAAACCCGTAATTATTTTTCCCGATTACTCCAAACCTTTCCACATCTTCTGCGATGCTTCGCAAGTTGGACAAGGGGGAGCACTAATGCAATGGGATGAAGATAAAAGTGTTTATAGTGTTATAAGTTATTGTAGTAGGACTTTGTCTAGTGCAGAACGAAAGTGGCCGCCTGTACAAGTAGAATTAGGTGCCATTATTTACTCGCTTCGGCAATTCAAACCTTTTATTTTTATGTCTAGTGTTGAACTGCATACTGATCATAAACCGCTAGCTTATTTATTAAGAAAATCAGAAACGCACCAACATCTCGCCAGATGGCTAGTTGAATTGCAAAACTATAATATTAAGATTGTTCACATTAGTGGTAAACAGAACACGCTAGCTGATGCGCTTTCTAGGTTTTCGCATGAAGATTTGTCGCCTGAAGAGGTGGAGAAAATTAAAGAACTTGAAGATATTGCGGAATTCCCTGTTTGCTTGGCAATTGAACAGAGACCTCGCGTTGTGCATGAAAACTTTGGTTTAACTCTCTCACTTAGGTCAATGGAAGGTGAAATACTCCAAGTAGATATAAGAGATGAACAAAAAGAGGATCCTGAAGCATCTATGTTAATTGAATTTCTTAAAACTGGGAAATTCCCAGAGGAACTTCCTGAAAGTGAAAAAGATGACTTGGCACATTTAGCGAAAGATATGTGTTTGGAATCGGATGTTCTTTATTTACATCACAAAGACAATAAACCAAGAATTTATATTCCGGTCTCACTCAGAGCATTAATTTTTGATTCCTTTCATACGACCAAATTAGGAGGGGGTCACATGGACTTTAGATAAACTCTGAATAAATGTAAAAAATATTTTTGGCCAAGGATGCATTCTGACATTGTTGTTTGGCATAAACAATGCATTACTTGTCAACTTAGACATTCACCGAACCCAGCTTATAGGGCTGAAATGTGTACACCGCCGGTGAACACACTCTTTGCTAAAGTCGGTTTAGATTTGGCAGGTCCATTTCCAAGAACTGAATCAGGCAATAGACACATATTGAACATTGTCTGTTGGTTTACTAAATTTGTAATCTCGGTTCCAATTCCTGATGCGAAAGCTTCAACTATAGCTTCGGCGTTCCTCAAAAATTGCTATTTAAAGTTTGGAGGTTGTACCGAGCTTATCACTGATAACGCTACGGCTTTCACCTCTGATTTCTTTAAAAGTTTATGTGCTATGTTGTATATAAATAAAACATATGCCATCCCACACTGGAGTCAAGGAAATGCTGTGACTGAACGATCATTTCGCACGTTCCATAACATTTTAGCTAAGTATATTTCCAGAGATCAACCAGACTTTGATGATCATTTAGAATTTGCTAATTTCTGTTATAACACTTCGGTGCATCAATCGACTAATGAGACCCCGTTCTTTCTTATGTTTGGCCGAGATCCCATTTTCTGTGTAGATTTAATTTTAGATCCTAAAGTTAGGGAACCAATAGCGCTAACTGATGAACAAAAAGTCAAACAAAAATTAATTGTGTCTTTAAGAAGTGCTTGGAAATGCGCAGCTGAGGCTAATGCTGAAGCCCAATTCAGAGCTAAAGCTTATTATGATAGGTTACTTAGAAATCCCACGGTTACTGTAGGCGACAGAGTTCTTCTAAGAAATTATTCAGGGAAAATTAACACGTCAAAGAAGTTCCATTTGCCTTGGAAAGGAGTATTTAGAGTCATAAATATAAATGGGGTTCATGTAACAATAACGAGCTGTAATTCTCCTCAAGCTAATCCTCGAGTAGTTCATATAAATCAACTTAAGAAATGTGTTGAACCTCTACCAACTGAACCGACATGCACCACTGTTGTCTTGGAACCAGAAGAAGAGGAAGCCCTCAATGAATCCAATGCGGAGGAACTGCTTGATGTTCCCGGTTATTCTCATCAGAGTGAAGAAATAGTTGTAGATTCCTCACTAGTTCCTGACCAAGATAAAGAACCGAGTCATTAAGACAAAGGAGGATATAATTTAAGGAGAAATCCCAAGAAGAAAGTCCACTTCTATTGAGCTTCGGCGATTCCAATTTTTTTTAAAGTGCCTTTGGCTATAAGTTAAATAACTTGAACTGACTTCGGTTGTACCTACTAATATTAATTCAAAAATTTTTAGAAAATTTTGCTCAGAAAAACTAAATAAAATACATTTTTTCCTCTCTCCTGTCGCTTTTACTCGTTTCTTTTAAGAATGAAAACAATACACGCTAAAGATGGACAAGAGATACTTCCCTTTTTTACGAAGAGATATGTATTTAGCAATCACTTCGATTGTGTGTTTGTTGTTGATGGAGTCACATTTCATTCATCAGAAGGCTACTATATGTATTACAAAGCTCTTCTGTCAAACAATCACAAAATAGCAGAGCAAATTCTTAATCTTAAATCAGCAGCGATGATTAAAAAACTAGGATCGAATCTACCCGGACATAGTACTAAGAAGTGGCGTAAAATTTGTGTTTTAGTTATGACGATAGCAAATTGGTACAAATATAATCAAAATCCGGAGTTAAAAAGAATTTTGTTGTCAACACGTGGTATACTCTTAGTGGAAGCCTGTAGAAGTGATCAGTATTGGGCTTGCGGGCTGGAAATAGATTCTAAAGACATAGTTGACAAGAAAAAATGGAGGGGTTTTAATGTGCTTGGAAGAATACTTATGGCTATTAGAGATAAAATTTTGAGTGAGTACAAAAAAAAATTCTTATATCTAAAATTTTATAACAATTTAATTTAAAAAAAAAATTCAAAATTAATAAAATAATTTTTAACAAAATTTTTTTTTAGAAATGAATGCTGCACATCTGAACATTTCTAGCTTAGAAGAATTTCCTCCACTTGGCTCCTCCACTAAAAAGGCAATCTTGTCAAATCCGTCGTTGCCTTCTTCAAGTTCTCATGGTGATTGTATCAAAGAGTCTGGAGAAAAATCTACTGAAAAGTCTACACCATTGGTAGATATTTTAACAGAAAATACAAAAAAATTGTCACTAGAGTCGGAAAAATCCCTTCGGGGAAACAAAAATAATTCTGAGAAAAAAGTTTTAGAATATATCATAATACAAGTAGGGGAAAATGACGTAGTTGGAGCTAGGTTGAATCAAAAATCTAACTTTAATTGGCCATGTTTCGTCTCAATCGCTAATAAAGTTGCTGAAAATGGTGAAGGGTACAGCAACAAACTTCAATTAGGAGACAGGGTCTTTATTGCTAATTTTGAATGGAGAGTTGGATACGAAATTTTGGCTCGGAATGAGTTTGAAGTCACTCGGGACAGAAAGAATTGGAATGTTGGTCGAATCAATCCCCAGGCAATAATCAAAGAAATTGAATTCATTCATCATGCGAACAGAAGAGACTTACCCGGTGTTGTAATAAGTTTGAAACGGGGTGGTAAATTTAACAGCTTGTTGTGTTGTTTAGTCATTTCGGCAGGTTTACAAGTCTTTTCTAAATGCTACAGGAGACAGTTGGTAGATTTGGACTTGGATGAACTAGAAATTGGGCAGTTAGTGACGGTTTCTGTGGCTGAAATTCCTGAACAATGTTTAGTTGACGAGGCTTACCTTCTTCCGCCACAATCAGAGTTCAAAAGCGGGTCTGAAGAAATGATAAGAGATGAATTTGGTGTCCTCGGAACTGTACGTTCTCACTTACCGTGGCATTACAAACGCGATGGCAAAAATGTCTTTTATCCGTTAGTTCCACAAATGTCCATTGAGGAAGTCGAACTTTGTGAAAGCATAATCAGTGCTGCAATTGCCTATTCGTTCGAAGATGAAAGAAAGAAAATTATTGAGAATCGATTTGAAGGCGCAGCATTATATTGAGACAAACAATTCTACTTGAAGTTTTCTGAAATTGACTCTATGAAAGTGAAAAATTTGAAAAGTGTTTGGGCAGTTGATGATCAAGTTGAACTCAAGTCTAGCATGCAACATCCTAATTTTGGTCTTGGAGTGGTCAAGAAAATTAAAACGGAGAATGTTAGGTCCTTCGGGAATCTCAAATTTAATTTTAGTATAGTGATAAGAGTTTTGAATGTTCAAGAACGTAAAAATCGAGATACAGAAGAAGAATTTTTGAATGCACAAGATGGTGTTCTGCTTGTAGTACATCCAATAATAATAAAGTGTAGTGAAAGTCGTCGAACTTGCTTTTCAGCGAATATGCCGTCTCGTCTATCGTTGATGGACACAAAACAGGGTCAATTAATGAAAGCTCTTTTGGCACGCGAATTTGAAATAGTAGATTTGGAAGATGTCTCCGAGCCACTAAATCGGTTAACAGAAACGGTTAACAGTTTGCTCTCTGGGGGGTGCAAGCTGGTTTACCAGCAAGCACCTCCCGGAGTAGGAAAAACCTTCTGTGCAGCAGATGTTACAGCTATTCTTCTCCATAGTCTCACCAATGCTAAAATTGCCATTATTACATCTGCTAACTTGCCTTTAGCCAAACTCGCTAAAGAGCTTGAGAATGTATTATCTCCAGAAGAAATGGAAGAATCGAGGGCAATCACCTTTTTCTCGGGTTTTGCCAAAGATCGTTACAAAGAAATGATAAATGAGCTGAGACGTCACATGCTTATCACCAAACTCAAGTTAGAAGAAATAAATGAAAAATTGGATAATAATGCAAAACAGGATGTAAAAGAATACTGTGAAAACTTTGAAACGCGTCCTCGTTTGACTAGTGAAGTGAAACTGGGCTCGATGCTTTCTGAACTTGTAAATCTGAAAATAGTCTTTTCGACAGCAGCAATGGCCGAAAATATGGTCTACTCTTCTTTGCTTGACACAACAGTCCTCATTGTAGATGAAGCAACCCAGACGAGCTTTGCTGAAATAACGAATCTTGTTGCACGATTACCAAATTTGGAAAAGATTCTCATAACTGGCGATAAATTTCAAATTGGGACTCATCTGCAAGATTTACCTAAATCGCTTCACGATGGGTTTGGTCTTGACTCGATTGTTCCTCAGTTACTCATCTCACCGTCAGTCCACCAAACTCGTCTTTCTGTTTGTTACCGCATGCATCCTTTATTAGTGTTGTGTGTGTCGTATGCTGCTTATGAAATTCATAATGAACCATTGGAGCCTGGACGTTCTGCAGATGAAAGAGCGTTGTTGACGAATTCTCGGTTTCCGCTGCCTATACAAAGTTGTCCGATAGTGCTACTCAATGTTGTTGGTTCGTGTCGGCAAGATGTAGTTTCTCATAGTCTCACAAATGATTTACAAACGACTTCGGTTGTCACACTCGTCTCGTCATTGTATGAATACATTTCGCCTGAAGTAAATGTTGTGGTGATTTGTCTTTATCTTTTTCAAAAAGAATGCTTACAGAACGAATTTGAAAAACTTGGATATAATGTACTCACTGTGTCGGTAGATGGTTATCAATCAATGGAAGCGGATCTTATTGTACTCGTGACTACTCGCTCTCATAGTAACGATAGTAACTTAGCGGACTCCTCTGAATTCTTTTCTGATGAAAATCGTAGTACTGTAGCGCTAAGCAGAAGCAAACATGGTCTTTTTCTAGTAGGAGATATTGAATTGCTTAAATGTGGAAGAGTTTGGTCAAGGTTTATTGAAAAAGCTACAGAATTCACGTCAGTAGTAGGAACTAATTATTTAAATATTTTACAGTCAGGTCGAGTCAAAAGAGACAGATTTGGTCAAAATCTCTCAATGGAGGGTCAAAACGTATGTCAAAATGTTGAAAATTTTAATTTTCAGGATCGATCCAATGACTCATGGAGAAATTATGGTCAAGGAACAAGCAGTGGTAACAGGTACCAAGAAGAGTGGTTTGTAAATAAAAATAAAAATTTTGAAAATACAAATACTAACAATTTCAATTTTAGGAAACGTCCGTTTGCGAGCAACAATTGGAAAATGTATACTGGAAAAACTTTTGTGCGCTCGGATTGCTGTTACAATTGTGGTCAATATGGTCATATTTCAAAAGACTGCAATTCATGGCGTGGTGGTAGAGGAAAGCCATTTTAATTTTTATTAAAAAAAATTTTTTTTTTTCTAAACAAAAATTTTTTTTCAAAGCCCTCATGATATGCTCAACTAATGTTGCACAACAATGGAACAAATGGCTGGAATTTGCTTTTGTTTTAATTTTTTTAAAATCACAATTTGTTCTCTACCATTATATTTTTTTTTCTCAATAATTATTTTGATCTAATTATTATCTCACAATAAGTAATTCAATTATGTAATTCTCTAAGAAATTTATTTGAATATTAACTTACTTAAAATTTTTGTTTAATCCATTAAATTTTTGTTTTGCCTCAACTAAAAAAAATGTGTGCTTTAAATTCATTATTTTTGCCTTTAAACAAATTTGTTTTATTATACTTAAATCAATTTTTACTTTAACACTAATTTGATTGTTTCAAAAATATAGAATATTTTTTCAAACTGTTTTACAAAAACCTTTTTTTTTCTTCTTCCTCAAAAAAAAAAAATTTTTTTTGTAATTATTATATTACTAAATGATTTTTGTATTGTCCACTCAATAAGAAATGCACTAACTTAGGTTACTTCACTATTGTATTTTTAAAAAAAAATAAGCATATAAGCCTTAAGACAATTTTATAAATTCACAAAATCAATATTGTCAGCGAACGCTGAACGAATGACGATCCATCCCATAGGCCCTGGGTTAGAGAAAGGAAATTCCGCCAGAGAAGGCGATGATTAAGCTACCCCGCAGGTGAGAGAAAAAGCGGGAAGAGGGCAGATAAGAAGACTAGGGACAGTCTTCCCTGGGGATGGAGGTGTAAAGCATATAGCTATTAATTTCCTAAGGCTGAGCAGTAGGCGGCGTGGTGTAATGGCTAACACATCAGTCCGGTCTACTGAAGATGCTGGTTCGCTCCCAGCCGCCGAATAACCTTTTGCACTAGCTAAAGGAGAGAAATAGCTAGAGCCCAGCTGCTTTACTGAATAATTATTTTTTATTTATTTTTAATTCTAGTGTCTCTCGTCTAATATAGAAGTTTCATAATGATTTTTGTTCGTCATAATAAAATTATTATATCGGAGCATCTTAATTAAAAATTTTTATAAAACTTGTTTATATGAAGGCTAAATGTAAATTTTCATCAATGAATTCATGGAGTAAAAATCCATTAATTAGTGAGTTGTAATATTCGGACAATCAAAATATAAAGTACCTTTTTTTCAAATCCAGGCAATAAATTTTCAATAATTTCAGTATTGGCTATTTCAATCAAAACTTTTCTTTTTAATTGGACAGATGGAATATATGTTCTGTTATCCAAATACAAAATAAAAATATTTCTATTAAAGTTAAATTCAAGCAAAAGCAAAAATCCTTCTATATTATAATCATAGCTAGTGTCATGCCGATTATTGCTTTTTTCAATTTGCTTCAGAACAAAACGCTCCTTTAATCCAACATTTTTTAAATAAATAAATTCTCTTTTTTCTTCCCAATCATCTTTGATCTTCAGTTCGACCTTGATTAATTTACCTTCACATAGTACATTCAATAGAATAATTAAATTTAAAAGGGAAATAACATAGAAGTTAATCATCTAAATTTAGAAATTTGAAAATTTTTAATTTTGTTTTGACACCTAATCAACGGAAACAAATTTAATATATAAATAACAGTAATGAAATAAATTTAAATCCGCCTAATATTTGTTATTCTTATGGGATGACTCGAAATTCATTTAACACTTGTATAATCACAAAAACTGTACAAAAGATTATAGTAATTTAACAGAACAGGAATCGGACAAATAAATTTTATATGATAAGGATTTCAACTTTAATTCTCTGATATATTGAACAAATTTAAAACTATGTAAAATATAACATATGTAATTTTATTCAAAAACAAAATTCTTTAGTTGTAACAAGATAAATTTAATATGTTTATTTTATGAAAGATACATTTACATATAAAGACAAAGAAATGTCAATAGAAACTAATTTTTCTGACCCTAAATAAACAGTCGATTATTGCTATCTTTAGATCTAAATCATATAGATTAAATCATAAGATAACCATATATAATTAATTATAGTTAAGTTTTATTAGAAAAAATAAAAAATATACAATAGTAACAAAAGTAATTTAAAGTAATAATGATAAAGCTAAAAACAATAGATAAGAAATTTCGAATAAAGTGTATTTCACCGGTGATAATATTTTGGGTTGACATATGTCATAATCGAACGGTACTGCTGCTATTTTAGGAAATGATTTTAATTTATAGGTTTCTAAATTAAAAAATCATAGTTAGTTTAATTTGAATGGCTTCTACATATCAAGCGGGATAAAACTAAAAGATAAAGCAGGATAAACATAGATAAAACTAAAAAAGAGCCTCGGATTTTTAAATACTAGGTCAGACATTTAAAAATTCATCCTTATTTAGTAATCATGATTAGTTGAACCAAAATATTAATAATAAAACAGACTTCAGAAATTGCTATCAAATTTATAAAAAAAAGTCTCAATATAAAAACTACAACCATATTCTATATTATTTCGTCGTCGATAAAGTACCTCTGTTTACCTCTGTTTTACCTGTTTTACCTCTGTGTTACCTCTGATACCTCTGTTTTGTGTGCCTATATTAAGGAATGGCCACAAATAGAATTTTTAGTTCAATTAGAGCATTTCGGTAATATACATAGTTTTTAATTTATTTTATATTCATACATAAATATGATATTCATAATTTTATATCAATTTTATGTTGCTAGAATCAATTAGTTTTGTTTAATTCTTATTTGCTTTCTTTATTTTTTGTTGTCGATTGTAACAAGTATGACAAATATATTTTTCAGGTTTTGAATGACGGTACCAATGTGATGTCTTTGTTGCACCGCACATAAAACAATTTCGATCAGGTGTAATTTGCTAAAATATTTATTAAATAGTACTTATGTAAAGTAGATTTGAACTTAGAAATGTTCTCTTTAATTAGGAATGTTTAGATAAAAATCTAATTATATAATGATCATAAAAATTAAAAGCTGAATGAAATTTTGGTAAGAATGGGTTTGTTAAGAATGATTTATGGTATGAATGAGTGTAAAATAAATATTGGGTCAGAATTATTATAGGTTTTGTTATTAAATGTTTAGGGGAAGATGAATTAATATTTAGTGGATGTGAAATAAAATTGCACGCAAATGATATAAGGATTTTTGCAGGCAATATAATCTTGTGCTAAAGAAAGTTTCATTTTAGCTTTTGTATAAGAATGACTGTTAGAACGTTTTCAATAAATATCTAGATCCTGGCTTATACAGGGTGGGGAAAAGTTTGGCGACAAATTTTATTTTGTCCTTTCTTAAAATTTACTTTATATTTTGCTTTTTGTTTAGATTTCCCATATTCTATGATTCGCGCTCTACACATTTTATCTTGAAAATTTTTTCCTATCTCAAAAAGTAAAAATTTCTCACCTATATTTTGAGCTTGCCGAGATAAAACAAGGAAAGGACAAAACAAGATACTTATGAAATTTATTTTTATGAAATCAAGGGAATGCGATCTTACATATCAAATAATAGAAAACCTTTTTATTCTTAATAAACAAGCTTTTATGTCTATGCTTTCCACATTTTTGAATATAATCACCACAAGTATGACACAAATAGTGTTCTTTTAGATATTTATGCCACCGAGTCTTATTTTGTTTAAAACCACAATTGAAACAATTTCGCTCCCTCTTTTCAATAGTTACTCCTTAAATTAAAATAAATAGATATTCCTAGAGATTTTTCAGCTTGATATGACAACAGAAATATACTTATTCTCTCAAATATCATAAAATTTTTATTTACTTATTTTATTTCCAATGTTTCCAATGTATTTTATTTCCAATGTTTACGAATTTGAAGATTGAGGACCGACATTTGGGAACCGACTTTTGAGGACAGACATTTGAGGATTGCCATTTGAGTATAAGAATATTAGTATCTCAAGATAGAAATTATCACAAATTATGTACTACTGAGAAGTTGTTCTAAAAGCAGGGGGAAGTTGATTTGTCGGCGGGGTATGTTGTTCCAGCAACGAGGGATGTTGTTCCAACAACGGGGGATGTTGTTCAAGCAACGGGGGATGTTGTTCCAACAACGGGGGATGTTGTTCCAGCAACGAGGGATGTTGTTTCGTCGATGGTGGAAGGTAATATGCGTGTCGAAATAACATCCCCCGTTGTTGGAACCAGTGCTTCGAAGCTCGTACCAAAATTCGTACTCGTACCTCGTACTCGTACCTGTACGAAGTACGAGTACGAGTACGAGCAAAAAAATTGAGCAGGTACGAAGTACGAGTACGAGGCCAAAAAAAGTGAAAAGTACGAGGTACGAGGCAGAAGTACGAGCTCGTACTTCTCGTACTTGGTGTTAATAGGAAAATTAAAGAAATATATTTAATTCCTTTCATTCACTATTATATGAGCGAGTGGCCGAGTGGTGAAGGTGCTTGGCTGCACCAAAGTCTTTAATGATTTAATATTGGGTTCGATTCCTATTCATGTACAATGAATTTTAATAGTTTTCTTTTCATAAATAACCATTTTATAAGTTTAATTTTGTTTTAACATGTATTTTATTTTTACTTGAAGTAATTTTCAGATTTGACCCTCTAAAATTCTTAAAATATTTTACTTTAAACACTATAAAGTGAATTTTTTTCGCCTACGGCCTTCCGAAATTTTCAAAATTTTCGCCTGCGGCGCAGAAAAATGCAAGAAATCTGGCTGTATGGCCTTCAAAATTTTTGAAAATTTTCGCCTGCGGCGCAAAAAATGAAAGAAAACTGGCTTAAGAACATCCAAAATTTTCAAAATTTTTGCCTGCGGCGCAGAAAGGGAATTGAGATTAAGAGTGATATCAGGAGATAAAACTATGAGAAAGAATGTTTAAAAATGAATAGCGTTCCATGGAAGAGAATGAAAAACGGATGAAAAAATACCCGACCCATCTTGGAAACCGACCCATCTTAAAGGAAATATAGCTAATTGCACTCAAAAAGCTCAAAACCTTCGCTTGAGGCGCAGAAAATGGATGAAATCGGAGGATTTATGGCTTCAAAGCCTTCCAAGATTCAAAAACTATCGCATACAACGCTTAAAATTAAAAAATAGATGTCTGGGCTTCAAAAAATCATAAAAATTTTCGATTTTTTGCTTTTTTCTTAAGTACGAGTAAGTACGAGGTACGAGTACGAGGTACGAGTACGAGGTACGAGGCCAAAAATAGGGGTGGTACGAGGTACGAGTACGAGTACTAGCAAAAAAATGGGGGTGGTACGAGGTACGAGTACGAGTACGAGGCCAAAAAAAGAGGTGGTACGAAGTACGAGTACGAGTACGAGCAAATTTGAAATTTCGAAGCACTGGTTGGAACAACATACCTCACCGACAAATCAACTTCCCCCGCTAATGGATCAACTTCCCAGTAGTACATAATTTGTGATAATTTCTGTCTTGAGATACTAATATCCTTATTCTCAAATGGCAATCCTCAAATGTCGGTCCTCAAAAGCTGGTCCCCAAATGTTTGTCCTCAAATGTCGGTCCGCAATCCTCAAATGTCAATCCTCAAATGTCGGTCCGCAAAAGTCCGTCCCCAAGTGTCGTATAACCTTATAATTTTTGAAATTATTTAAATGAATTCAAAAACTTTCTGAATTTAAAATATTTCACATAACTTTACTGTCTAAAAGTAAAAGCGCACTTTCGATTTTGTGATACTAATGAAAGGAAAAATTGCTATTATCGAGTCAACATACACTCCTCCACAAAAGTATAAGGGCACTTATATTTTCGCAATTTTTTTACTTCCAATGATCCAAATTTTCTGAAAATTTAGATACACACCTTTTAGTGAATAACTAATAAAATGTGCATCGATTTTTGGCTGATATTTTATTTTAAAAAATTTTTAGACAAAAATTTGCATTTTCGGCCTCCACAAAAGTATAGGGGCACTTACAAAAAAGATATTTCCAAGATTAGAAAAAATCTACAAAAATTCTAGCAAACATACATAATGATATTATGAAAAAATAAACCCCTATACTTTTGTGGAGGCCGAAAATGCAAATTTTTGTCTAAAAATTTTTTAAAATAAAAAATCAGCCAAAAATCGATGCACATCTTATTAGTTATTCACTAAAAGGTGTGTATCTAAATTAGTAGAAAATCTGGATCATTGGAAGTAAAAAAATTGCGAAAATATAAGTGCCCTTATACTTTTGTGGAGGAGTGTATGTTGACTCGATAATAGCAATTTTTCCTTTCATTAGTATCACAAAATCGAAAGTGCGCTTTTACTTTTAGACAGTAAAGTTATGTGAAATATTTTAAATTCAGAAAGTTTTTGAATTCATTTAAATAATTTCAAAAATTATAAGGTTATACAACACTTGGGGACGGACTTTTGCGGACCGACATTTGAGGATTGCGGACCGACATTTGAGGACCGACATTTGGGGACCAGCTTTTGAGGACCGACATTTGAGGATTGCCATTTGAGAATAAGGATATTAGTATCTCAAGACAGAAATTATCACAAATTATGTACTACTGGGAAGTTGATCCATTAGCGGGGGAAGTTGATTTGTCGGTGAGGTATGTTGTTCCAACCAGTGCTTCGAAATTTCAAATTTGCTCGTACTCGTACTTCGTACCACCTCTTTTTTTGGCCTCGTACTCGTACTCGTACCTCGTACCACCCCCATTTTTTTGCTAGTACTCGTACTCGTACCTCGTACCACCCCTATTTTTGGCCTCGTACCTCGTACTCGTACCTCGTACTCGTACCTCGTACTTACTCGTACTTAAGAAAAAAGCAAAAAATCGAAAATTTTTATGATTTTTTGAAGCCCAGACATCTATTTTTTAATTTTAAGCGTTGTATGCGATAGTTTTTGAATCTTGGAAGGCTTTGAAGCCATAAATCCTCCGATTTCATCCATTTTCTGCGCCTCAAGCGAAGGTTTTGAGCTTTTTGAGTGCAATTAGCTATATTTCCTTTAAGATGGGTCGGTTTCCAAGATGGGTCGGGTATTTTTTCATCCGTTTTTCATTCTCTTCCATGGAACGCTATTCATTTTTAAACATTCTTTCTCATAGTTTTATCTCCTGATATCACTCTTAATCTCAATTCCCTTTCTGCGCCGCAGGCAAAAATTTTGAAAATTTTGGATGTTCTTAAGCCAGATTTCTTTCATTTTTTGCGCCGCAGGCGAAAATTTTCAAAAATTTTGAAGGCCATACAGCCAGATTTCTTGCATTTTTCTGCGCCGCAGGCGAAAATTTTGAAAATTTCGGAAGGCCGTAGGCGAAAAAAATTCACTTTATAGTGTTTAAAGTAAAATATTTTAAGAATTTTAGAGGGTCAAATCTGAAAATTACTTCAAGTAAAAATAAAATACATGTTAAAACAAAATTAAACTTATAACATTTATTCGTAATGAAATCAAGGGAATTAGATCTTACCGATATCTAATAAAAAATTACCTCTTTAATTTTAATAAACAAGCTTTTATGTCTATGCTTTCCAAATTTTTTATTATAAGCACCACAAGTATGACATAAATAGTGTCCTTTGAGATATTTATCCCACCAAGTTTTAATTTTTTTATCACCACAATTGAAACAATCTCGCTCCTTCATTTCAATATTTACTCCTATGAAAGTAAAATAAATTGTTATTTATTGGAGATGTTATTAGCTTTATATGGAAATATGGATATCCTTACTTTGTCAAATAACATAAAATTTTTATTTACTTATTTTATTTCCGATTTCAATAATATTGGTTTTTAATTCTTTCGGATATTCAACTTTTTGTTGTTCTAACAATTCAATTTTATATCCAATTAAATTAATTTCCGTCCAATAACTTGATAAAAGTTTGTTTTTGTAATTTTCTATATTATCTTCAACCGAGCTGAAATTATTTCCAATCTTGAACAATATTGAAGTTTCATAACAATTAATATTTTCGATAAAATTATTATTTCGGAGTACCTTAAATTTAACACAAATTAGAGAAGTTATAGCCCGGATTTTCATTTAATTGCTGTTACTTTTACTTTACTTTGTTGTGACACTATGAACATGAAATTCTACTAATAAAAATATACCATCTTTTCAAATCCTGGCAGAAAGTTTTGAATTATTACATTATTAGTAATTTCAATCAAAATTTTCTTTTTTAATTGATATGATGGAATATATTTCGATTCATTACTTATTTTAACTACAAACATATTTTTATCTAGATTTAAGTCAATTGGATGCAAATATCCATCTATATTTTTATTAATGCTATCATGTTGATTATTTGCCTTTTCAATTTCCTTCACCACAAAGCGATCCTTTATTTCAATATGTTTTAAATAAATAAATTCTCTTTTTTCTTTCCAATCGTCAATTATTTTCACATCAACTTTAATTAATTTTCCGTTACATTGAATATTCAAAAGGAAAATAAAAAATAAGATAATAATGCTCAAAAATTTAATCATCTAAAATTTTAATTTTAAAAATTACATTTAATATTGCTTAGACACCAGGCGAATAATAAAATGAATAAAAAATAATAAAATAACTGATTAAATTGTCTTGATGTAATACAACTTATTTATTTTTAAATTTAGCCTTCAATTTATAAGCATATAAAGTCAATAAACATTAGAATATTGCGAAATTAATCCCGCCTGATTTTTATCTATTTATTTCTCAAGTCGTCGGTATCAAAAGAAGAATATATGCACTTTTTGTCGATTGACATGCTTAATATGTATGATTTGTTAATAAGATTTTGTGTCTTGTTCGTCGTCAGGTTTTTATATTTATTTAAAATCTAAAAACGAGACCATAAATTTAAAATAATTGCGAGACTGATTAAATATAAAATTGAGGGCATATAATTTTTAAATAATAGAATTGCTTAATGGAAATTTGATTAATAAATAAAATGTTTATTACTTAAAAAACTATATAACTAACAATAGTGATGTAGCCTTAACCTCAATCTACATACTCGTTCTAATGAATTGTTGCATTGACAGTAATGTATCATTACGTTTGAAAACAATAATCTCTATTTATGAAAATAATATGAACATTAGAAAATTTGATTATAGTCCGTAACTTGGCTGTGTATCATGTATCTATTTGCATAAAAAATTTCAATTATTCGATTAAATTATTAAAAAATATATGACCTTAATTTTATATTTATTCATCTCGTTATTTTTGTTAAAATTTAGGGTCTCGTTTTTAGATTTTAAATAAATAAAAGGGCATAGAGAAGGCCTAACGGCAAACAAGACACAAAAATTTATTAACAAATCAACATATTAAGCAATTCAATCGACAAAAAGGGCAAATATTTTTTGAATGCCGACAACTTGACAAACAAATAAAAATCAAGCGGGATAAATTTCGCAATATTTATATTTTTATTGAATAATTATCATTATAAAATGGAGGCTAAATTTAAAAATAAATAGTTAGTAGTTACATCAAGACAATTTAATCAGTGAGGAAATTATTTCTTTATTCATTTTTATTCGCCTCTTGTCTAAGCAATATTATATTAAATTTTTAAAATTAAAATTTTGGATGATTAAATTTTTGAGTATTATTATATTAATTTTTATTTTCCTTTTGAATATTCAATGTAACGGAAAATTAATTAAAGTTGATGTAAAAATAAGTGATGATTGGAAAGAAAAAAGGGAATTTATTTATTTAAAAAATGTTGAAATAAATGATCGTTTTGTGGCGAAAGTAATTGAAAAGACAAATAATAAACATGATGGCTTTAATAAAAATATAGATGGATATTTGCGTTTGATTGAAATAAATCTTGATAAAAATATGTTTGAGGTTGAAATAAGTGATAGATCAGAATATATTCCATCTGATCAATTAAAAAAGAAAATTTTGATTGAAATTACTAATAATGAAATAATTCAAAATTTTCTGCCTGGGTTTGAAAAAATGGTATATTTTTATTAATAAATTCCATTACATAGTGTCACAAAAACTAGGTAGCAACGAAAAAAGTACCAGCAATAAAATGTATATGCTATTCTAATATGTATTCTAAATTGTATTAAATTTAAGGTACTCCGAAATAATAATTTTATTGAAAATAATAATTGTTATGAAACTTCAATATTGTACAATAGTGAAAAGAATAATAATTTTAGCTTAATTGAAAAAAATATTAAAAATTACAAAAACAACCTCTTATTAAATTATTGGACGGAAATTAATTTAATTGGATATAAAATTAAATTGTTAGAAAAACAAAATGCTGAATATCCGAAAGAATTAAAAGGCAAAATCATTGACTTTGCCAATAAAATAAGTAAATAAATTTTTAATACATAATGTCTATCTTTTCATTGCTAAAATATTTTCATTAACAATTAGGTGAAATAATTCAATCAAATAAACGAAAGTGTTTCAATTGTATAGTTACACAAACAAAAAAGTGGCATAGTGTACTAAAAGAACATTACTTGTGCCAACAATGTGGCGACTATAAACGCAAATATGGAAAGTTTAGATCAAAAGAATTATGGTTGAAGATTACAAAGGTTATCTGTATCAATATTTGTGACTATTTTTAATAATGCTTATTTGATCTCTTAAATGCTCTTTTACGCAAATTTGAACGTAATAGATGTTTTTTGTCCAAACGTTGAGTATTGTTAGAGATATAAAACGAAATGTTTTTTATGTACATAATTCAATTGACTAGGTTTTAAATACACCGTTAGGTTACTTCTCCTTAAGTAATTTATGGACGATCGTAAATATTTTATTTTTGAACACTGTAAATTTTTAACTCTTTTTTTAAACATTAAAAATGGTCAAAGTAAATAAAGCTATGATTAAATTAACGTATAATCTCCAAAGAGCCGTTCTATTGGAAGAGGCCATTCTATTAAAATAGTATAATTTAATTTTAGCATTATTGCCTTAGACCATTTTTAATATATTCGAAAAAGGAGAAACAACGAGAAAAAAGAAAGATTTAGTCGTATAAACACATAGTACCCAGAAAAATAATTTTTAATAAATTACCCATTAAAATTAGCATTGAATGGATCTTCACTTAAAAACAAAGTTCTCATTAAGTAATTTAAGGAAAATCGTAAATGTTTTATTTGCGGAGATACACAAACAATACAATGGCGCCGTCATTCAGACCCAGGAAACTATTTATGTAATGCATGTGGCTGTAAACTAAGAAAAGAAGCTACAAAGAAGAGTATACCGAAAATTTAATCAAAAAGGTAAATAGATATCAATTTAATTAATGTCTGATGTATTATTTATATGTAAGATTTTAATTGTAACAATTATTTAATTCAATGACAATTATACGAACTGTTGTTAAACTAAACAAAAATTAGGATTTTTTACTTAACAAGCATCAGTCATGCATTTCTGTCAAATTTTTAAGTACTTAAACATTTTTATTCCAAAGAAATTTCAAGATCCCAGCGTTCTTTTTTATATTAGCACCTTTGTTTTTAGTAGGACAGAAAAATCTTATTTGACAGAAAAAAGTTGAACAATATGAAATTTCACCTAAATATTTCAATGTTTATACATATTTCTGCGCGCACTAAATACATATTTAATCCTATAATGAAAATTTTACGTTTGGTTTCTGTTTTGATGTAACTGTCAGGATTTATTGGATATTCACACAATTCTTACAGATCTGAAATTTTTATAATAGGTTTGAAAGGAATTTCCAAAAGATGAACTAACAGCATTAAATATCATAAGTATGAAAGAGTTTGGTAAGCTCATTGGAAAGTCTTTAAGCCAAATAAAAACCAAATGAGTTTTCATTGAAAATTTGTCCAATACCATTTTTCCATAAATTTTTTACATTGAAAAAATTTTTCGAGTATTGATTTTCAATGCCGTGCGATTTCATATGGCTATATGGAGGGAAGAAAGGATAATGTCAAGCTTAATTTTTTATCTATTCAAAACTTAATCTTAAAATTTAAAAGCAATTGTTGTATCAGCAATTTAATAAATTGTTAGTAATAAAAAAAGAATTATCAATTTTTCTTAATTTTGAAGCAAGTTTTGACAAAAAGAAAAGAAATATTTAAATCTTGTGTTTGTTAAAATATTGATAATGAAAGCAAAAAAAGTGACAATATATAATAAATTAAATAAAATTCTTTTTATATATTCTAACTAATAATTATGAATTCATCCGTTGGGCGTTATCAGACATCTCCAAATAGTATTCTTTTACCTACGCGATCTAAATTAAAAATTACATAAAATTTTGAAAAAAAAACAACACCGACTTTTTTATTTTTATTCGATTTATATATTCTTTGCTGTTTTTTGTAACAAGCAGTACATAAACTTTGTTCAGGTATTGAATAACGGTACCAGTGTGATGTATGAGTAACACCGCAAATAAAACATTTACGATCGTCCTTAAATTATTTAATGAAAAGTTTGTTTATATCTTCAATGAGAAGTTTAATTTTAGTCCAGCTATCTTCTCATTGTTTTTCCTTTTTCAAAAAATTAAAAATGTTAATTGCAAATATTGCTAGGATTATATCATCGGCTTATCTTAATAGAATGGCCCCTTCCAATAGAATGGCTTTTTGTAGTATGATTGAAAATAAAATGGCCGGCCAATCTATCAGAGATTATGCGTTAATTTATCCTAGCCATTTTTAATAATTTTGAAAAAGGAGAAACAATGAGAAGAAAGAAAAATGCAGGTATATAAACGCATCCTCTATTTTCTGATATCTCACATAATCCCTAATATCTCTGATATCAATCACAAAAAATCAATGATTTCGACAGGTTAGTATGTTACTCCTATAAAAGTATTATAAATTGTAATTTACTGGAGATGTTTTAGCTTGATATGACAGCTGCATATCTTTTCTATTAACATAAAATTTTTTACTCATTTTGTTTCCTATTTCAATAATTCTGATTTCGAATTCTTTCGGATATTCAAATTTTTGTTTTTCTAACAAATCAATTTTATATCCAATTAAATTCATTTCCGTCCAATAACTTGTCAAAAGTTTGTCTTTATAATTTTCTAGATTTTCTTTTAATAATTCTTTTTTATTTATTTTTGTATTTTCTAAACTCTCATTTAATATAGAAGTTTCATAATAATTACCGTTTTCAATAAAATTACAATTTCGGAGTACCTTAAATTTAACACTAATTAGTGAAGTTATAGTGGCTGATATACATTCTTTTCCTTTGCTAACCAGTTTGACACTATGGAATGAAATTTTATTAATAAAAACATATTATTTTTTCAAATTCAGGCAGAAAATTTTGAATTATTTCATTATTACTAATTTCAATCAAAATTTTCTTTTTTAATTGATCAGATGGAATATATTCTGATCTATCAAATAGTTCAACTTCAAACATATTTTTATCTAGAAGTAAGTCAATTGAACGTAAATATCCATCAATATTTTTATTAAAGCCATCAATCTGGTTATTACATTTCTTAATTGTTTTCAAAACAAAACGATTCTTAATTTCAACATTTTTTAACTGGACAAATTGTCTTTTTTCTTTCCAATCATCTCTAATTTTCACTTCAACATGAATGAGTTTCCCGTAGCATTGAATTTTCAAAAATATAATTAAATATATGAAAATGATAAAATTAAATTTAATCATCTGAAATTTAATATTAAAAATATAGTACACGTAATTGTGGCTAGCATTTGACTAGAGACTGGAATGGGATAGACTTTTGAGAATTTGTGTTAAAATAAAAATTTGAGAATTTGTGTTTTGTGTTAAATTTCGAATAATATAATATAGAATACCCTTTTTTAAAACCAGGAAAAATAGCTTTTATGGTTTTGATCGAGCCATAAAATTTAAATTTTTTAAACATAAAATTAACATTATTTATTTTTTATTTTTTTTTTGACATTAGAGTATCCACAAATGTCTGATCCTCAAAAGTCGCATCTTCAAAGGTCCCGTCCTCAAAAGTCGGTCCTCAAGTGTCTGGTCCTCAAAAGTCATATCCTCAAGTGTTGGGTAGCCATTTTGCCAAAGGTTAAACATAAAATGATTAACTTGTGAGGTTCTCTTCCCATTTATATTCCCTAATTATTGTCCTATTTACAATTATCACTCTCTATTATCATATTCAACAATATACAGCAGCTATATAAAGCTTTATATAGTTGTAAAAATGGGTTAATTTTTTGTGTTAAATTTTGCTTAAACATAATATAGGATACCTTTTCTTAAATCTAACTAAATAATTAGAATAGTTTATTTATTGGTTGAGATCATATAAATTAATGGGGTCTAATTTTGAAAGTTTAATTCATCAGAGCTTTTTCAAAATTATGATTGAAGCATGGACAATTAAAATTTCAACCCAAATATTTCCAAACAGCTTGAAAGTCATATGGTAAGTAAAAATATAAACAAATAAAAAATATTAATTGACTAATTATTTTAACCGCGGCAATTGACAAAAAGTGCGAATTTAAAAATGTCCTAAATAGCTAAATAAATGAAATAAAATAAGGCGGTAAATTATGAAATGTATTTATGTTATTTTTTATTTATTTTCTCACCGACTGATTTTTAAATTTGCACTTTGGTTAATATAATTAGTAAATAAAATTTTGTAGTTTGGTTAGATTTGTACCCCCTTTTATCTCTAAGACTTGTTTCGAATTACTCGGGTCGAAATCTTGATTGCCAATGTCAAAAATCGAAATTTCGAAAAGCTCTTATTAACTTAGCATATAATGGAAATGTCAAAATGAGACTATTTAATTATAGTGTCTCAACAAAATTAAATTATTATTATATTTTCATAGATTTTAAACAAGGTTATTCAAATTATTCTAATATTTATATGCTTTTGACATGTTTACAAAATTTTATTTAAAAAAGTTTTATATGATTTCTCTCCTTTAAAATTTAGTGTTATACTTCAGAGTTACTTTAAGCAGACACAAATTGTCTCAAGATTTAATTAATGTTTAAATTTTGTTTTATTTGAGCGATATCCTGTTTAAATTATATAAATTATATAATATTAATACACTAAATTTTATCAACGAGAATCAAAACCACAACGCCTAAATGGCTTGGCGCACCTCCATATCAATCCTCACTTTATTTGAGTTCCCAGTGTTCTCCAAATACTTCTTATTTTAACCGACTATAAAATGAAATAGTAATTTCAGATGAGTAAATTTAATTTGATCATTCTCTTACATTTAATTTATTTATTGAATATTCAATGCTTCGGTAAACCAATTCGTGTTTCTTTAAAAATCAAAGATGATTGGGAAGAAAAAAGAGAATTTATTTATTTAAAAAATGTTGAACTGAAGGAGCGTTTTGTTGTGAAAACAATCGAAAAGCATAACAATAGTTATATCGGCTCCAATTACAATACGGATGGATTTACACGTTTGGTTGACTTGGATTTTGATACAAATATTTTTAATAATATTGAATTAAATGTTGGACAAGCAAATGACCCAAAATTTTTATTAAAAAGAAAAATTGTGATTGAAATTGACAACAATAGAATTATTAGAAAAATTCTTCAAGGATTTGAAAAACGGGTTATTTTTACGTGTTAAAATATGAGACCTTAACTAGGAGAAAATTAAATTTAGCCCTTAACAAACAACCAACAACTAAACGAAAAAATATATTTCATTTTACGAAATGAAAGAAACTATAACGCCTAGATTTTCACAAACGAAACAAAAAAATCAAAATTTTAAATCAGTAAATCTTAAGAAACAATCTTAAGAAACTCAAATTATAACCCCAATTATTTATAGGTACGAAAATATCGGACATGCATCCTTCTTAGTCTCCAAATCCCCCTATAGCCCCAAACACCCTAATATCTCTAAGTCGCTAAGAATCATAAACAAACGTAATCTTTATTAACAAAACATGAAACGACATAAAAATATTAGTTTTTCAAACGAAAATTGAAAAGAATATTTCTCAGATCCAGACAAAACAGGGATTTATTTAAATACGGAACGATCTGTATTTTCAATTTACAAAAAATTACTGAATTAAAAAATAAATTAAGGCACTCCGATATACTAATTTTACTGAAAAGGACAATTATTATGAGACTACTATATTAGAAGAAAATTTGGAAAATAATGAGTTGAGTTCAATTAAAGAAAATAAGTATTTATTAAATGCAAATATGGAAAATTACAAAAACAAACTTTTGTCAAGTTATTGGACGGAAAAAAAATTAATTTCCGTTATAAACGATATTGTTTCAATTGTGGCGTTGAAAAAGTCAGTCAATGGGATAAATTTCTAAAAGAACATTATTTGTGCCACGTATGCTACAACTACAAACGAAGATCTGCAAAGTTTAGATCTGAAGAAATGTGGTTTAAAACAAATAAGGTCATTTTTTTAAATATTTTTCAATTTCTCGAAATTATATCTGTACTATAATACTATAACAAATGTACTATATATTAAGCTTTTGTATAGTTTATTGTACAATTTCCATAAAAATTATCATTGTTATAGTATTATTTGTACATTATATAATAATTTTTAGAGTTGGACGAGTCGAGATCGATATTGATATATCGTCTCGAATATCGCTCATTTTCCAATATCAATATCGGTTTCATCCGATGACGATCTAAAAACACGTACGAGAATATCGTCCCAAATCTCGGGCGAAATTAAATATACACCCCCTAAAGATTGCCTTTTTTCTTAGAAATGAAAGAAATATTGCCTCTTGCCCTTCCAAAATTCTCAAAATTTTCGCCTGCGATGCGGAAATTGGAAGATTTTTGGCTTAAGGATTTTCCAAAAATCTAAAATTTTCGCCTGCGACGCTTAAAATCAATATTTTTCTTCTAGTTTTGATTATATATTCTATAAAATCTTAAAAATTATAGACTGGAGATTCCGTATTTCTGATTTTACGCCTCCGTTTTTTTAGTTTTCTTCCATTCCTTCCGTCTTTTGCTTTTTAAAATTAAAAATTATGCATCACTGCCACATAAATACCTATTAGTCTGGCTCCGTTAAACAGGAAGGTCCGGGATTTTTTGGTAAACTAACCATTCATCGTTGTGTGTAGCTGACATTCCCAATTTGTAGCGCCTTCAACTTCGATCTATAATAACAAAATAAACTAAATTTTAAAGCAAAATCAACCATCTGCTTTCGTATTTTTAGTTGATTTCTTTATTCTTTTCTATTTATTGTAACAATCAGCACATAAATATTGTCCTGGTTTTGAATAACTGTACCAATGTGATGTATGAGTAACATGGCAAATAGAACAATTTCGATCTTGTGTTTTTATCTAAATATTTATAAAAAAAGCTAAGGAAACCTATAAATGTTTGCTTACATAAGGAGATTTATTTATTATTTAATCATAAAGATTTACCAAAAATAAAATTTTTAAAAGTGATATCAAAAGTCGTTTAAGCAAAACGTTGTTTTCTAGAAACGTAAAACATTTAAGATCGGTTCTAAATTACTTAATGGTAAGTTATTTAACGTTGGTAAATAAAGCATAGTAAGTTATGTTAAATAAAAAGAATTTCGATTAAATATCTATCAGTCCTCGACGTTTGGACAAAATCACTTTCAGTATGCTCGAATTGAGTAAAGGATTCATTTAAAAATTCCGATAAGATCATTAAAAATCGTTCCAAAGATTGATAAAGATAACCTTTTTAGTCTTTAACCATAATTCTTTTGATCTAAACTTTCCATATATGTTTCTATATTCTCCACATTTTTTGCACAAGTAATGTCCTTTTAGTAAATTAAACCAGTGTTTTGTTTGTGTAACTCTACAATTGAAACACTTTCGTTTATTTACTTCAATTATTTTACCTATAATTTTTAAGGGGAATTTTTAGACAAATGAAAAAATAGACTAAGTCAAAAATTTATTTACTTATTTCATTGACAATATAAATGATTATGCTTTTTAATTCCTTCGGACATTCAACTTTTTGTTTTTCTAACAATTCCATTTTATATCCAATTAAATTAATTTCTGTCCAATAACTTGATAAAAGTTTACTTTTATTAAAAAAAAAGTTTACTTTTACTAATTCGTTTTTATTTATATTTATTAATCTTTCTTCTAATATAGAAGTTTCATAATAATTCTTATTCATGATAAAATTATTATTTAGGCGAATCTTAAATATTAAATTTGGAAGGCTTAAATTTCGAATAATCAAATATAAAATACCTGTTTTCCCAAGTTTTTCAAAAATTTCTTGACAATTTCATTATTGGCTATTTCAATCAAAATTCTCGTTTTTAATTGAGAGCTAAATTTAGAGCAGTCATTTAGTTTGACAATAAAAACTTTATTATCAGGATTTACTTCAATTTTAATAAACGATCTAGTATTCTTATAAATATAATCAACTATTCTATTATTTGATTTCACATTCATTATCAATACACAACGTTCTTTTTCTTGAATATTTTTTAAATAAATAAATTCTCTTTTTTCTTTCCAATCTTTTTTTATTTTTAATCCAACTTCAACCATTCTACCGTTAATTTGGATATTTAACAGAACAACCAAATATGAGAGAAGAATAATAATAAATTTATTCATCTTATATTTTAATAATAAAAATATTTTATAAAATACAAATAAAGTTTAAGCTATTTAACAAAACTGATAATGTTTAATTATAACTATAGTACGTCCGATAAACTTAAATAACGATAAAATTATAAATTCTATCGGTCGTTTCTACAGATACGGAATATAAAGTTACGGATACGGAATATACAGGTTTATTAAATAGAAGCAAAAAATAAAGGGGGATTTAGAGTAAGGTTGTCGAATAGTTGGAAATC